>QPHH01000002.1:1200000-1852227 GCA_003574815.1 Aspergillus spinulosporus | reverse complement strand
AGCAAGATGTTCCATTTCAACCTGTGTTCGTCCTTTGGACGCAACGACATATGTATGGCCATATATATGCGTTGTGGGATATTCTGGAAGATCATCGATATACTCAATATTTAATGTTGTAAGACTGGAGGAGCTTTTAGCTCTTGTAAGTGGAATAAGCATGTCTGGTTCCTTTCATTTAGTTAGCAAGTAGTTTAAAACTAACTTGTAAGCAGTGGCGCATATAACTATACCTGTATTTCTAAGGCAATATCAGCAGCTGGCTCAATAAGATCATCATCCAAATAGGTTGAAATATTCTCAATTAAAATGTTCTCGGAGTCTGGACACTCCATTGTTCTAACTGCTTAGCAACCAATTGCTAAATGCTTTGATATTTGTGTAGGTCAAGTATCAACGAATTGGAAAACAGAAAATGAATTACAAGTGTAGAGACCAGTATTTAAAGACCTCGTGCGGGACAAACCTGCTTAATAATGCTCTTGGCACTCACGTGCAGGGGGTGTAGGCCGCATGAGCTCACCGCTTGGCTCATGCGACCTGTGTACACGGAAATTGCTCATTATATCAAGCGCTTGTCCTTATTAAGCCAAGGTCGTCTCCGGTCCACCTGACCTAAGCAGCGTTCGCCGTTCGCCACAAATTTACATCTGATAAGCGGAAGACGTCAACTCCTCTGCCATCTCCAAATTACTCTTGCAACATCTCTCACCACTCATTCATCACCATATCACCACAGCAAAATGCAATCAATCCGTACCGCTCTCCGCCTCACCAGTGCTGTCCGTCCCGGTATTGCCGGGCGCAATGTCGTCCCCCCTGCCATGGTCAGGGCCTACCATGAGAAAGATACGTAGCTCCCTAACCTCGGCTATGGTCTGAAAGCTAACCTACTCAAACTGATCGATCACTACTCGAATCCTCGCAATGTTGGCTCCCTGAACCGCAAGTCTCTCGATGTAGGCACCGGTCTTGTCGGCGCTCCGGCCTGTGGCGACGTCATTCGTCTGGACATTCAGGTGGACGAGGCGACTGGAAAAATAACCGAAACCCGGTTCAAGACTTTTGGCTGTGGCTCAGCTATTGCTAGCTCAAGTTATCTCACTACCCTGTTGAAGGGAAAGACCTGTGAGTTCATTTCCAGATACACTCGGCACCGGAGTTGGTGACTGACAAGTTATAGTGGAGGAAGCCTCCAAGATCTCAAACACCCAGATTGCCTCTGAACTTTGCCTTCCCCCTGTTAAATGTGAGTCCTGCTTAGATCCTTACATCGCCCATTTGACATTAACCAATTCTCGCGTGTCTAGTGCACTGCTCCCTCCTTGCCGAAGATGCCGTTACCGCCGCCATCAAGAACTACCGATCAAAGAGAGCCGCTCCGGCTACGGATCTTTCCGGAACAGCCAAGGAAATTCCCAAGGAGGCCGCAGCTACCGCGTAAGGGGTGTTCGTGAATAGTTTGTGCCGACTGGAGTTGTTGGATTATATCCTGGTTTAAAAGTCTTGAGCTCCGATGTCCAGAATGCACGGAGTGGGGTCTTATTCTAGTTCAGGGAGTTGTACTTTAGTCCACGGTCGTTTCCTTATATCTCATGGCGTTAATGACATTAGATTCCCAAGAAGAAGAAAAACATGCTGATAATTTTTAAAGTTGTGATTGCTTATTTTTTGTAAAGCCCACCGCTTGCAATCCGGAACCCCGGTGAAGAGCTCAGCCACATTAGCAACCACTCTACTGCACCAGGTGGGTTGAACGCATATTCGTAGGTCAGTATAGCCGCAAACCAAAATTCGATCTGGTGTCTGCTCCAGCTCGGGCGTATTTATGCATATCTAGAACAAGCGTTCAATCTTATCAGATGAGGAACCTTGGGCGTCTAGCCCACCGAAGACCAAAGCCTAGAACTAAGGATCAGGCCATGTCTATGAGGAGCTGGTGCCTGAATCTTCCTCTCGACCGTACGATCGGGAGATGACATAAGGGTGAAAAGAACTTTAAAAAAGGTAGCACTCACCTTTCGTGGTTGATAGGCAGAGTTCTAAGGAAACCTGGACGTGTTCTTTTATTTCTGAGATTTTGAAAGCTATATATCTAAACCGACCATACAAAACAGACAATTCGAAATCGAAGCGCTGCCTGAAGACGCGGTGTCGAGCTCTCTAGTGGGGCTTCTGACGACCGTCACACTGCGCCTGCTTGTAACCCATTGTTGACATATTAACCAAGAAATTTTCATGACTATGACAGTGAGATCACTTCCCCATGTTGACTCATCTCTGTTGCAACCTGAGCTTGAGCCACACTCCTGGCCAGGATCGGGGTCTCATTTCGGTCTAGCGTGTCGTCGGGGTCCCAAAAGGGGCATAGCGCCTGAGGACGGCTTGGGAGTCTGAGCCTCAGGTCTCCCCGGTTCTTGACGATGGGTTACTGCTTCATCCTTTTTTTATTCCCATCGTCGATTCCTCCGAGTGAGAGAGATCTATCTCCGTGCGACTTCGCATCTTGATCTTTGCCTGTCAAGGCGGCGCCATCTCCTTGAATCAAGGCTCGTTCCAACCATCGAGCTTACGCCCCGCAAGTGATTATCAGCCTCAGGCCTCTATCACTATTGCGCCAAACATCAAGACTATAGTTACACGCCTTGGCCCTGAATACCTTCAAGATGTCTGCCGACCAATTGTTCTACCCATTGGACTTCTCTGGCCGTCAGGATGAATGGCTCGACTTCGACGCCATGTTCCAACTCCCTTCTGAGTATCTAGACAGCCTTCCCACTTCCGTGGAGTCGGTCTCTCCGCGAGACCTCGACCAGCCGTTCACCGATACAGAATTCCTGAAGTGGGAGTCAGACCCCACAATGTGCTCACAGCCCATGTTCCCCGACTTCGTGGGCTATGATGTACCAGTGGAAGAGCTGGGCCACTCAGCGATGGGGTTTCAGCCATTCATCAACCCCAACGATGTCCTACGGCAGGTGCCGCCTTTTCCAAACCAGTTGGTCGACCCAGTATTCGAGAACACGTGCCTGCCAGATGCGCATGATCTCTCCTCGTTCCGGGACCTTGTCGAGTCCCAAGCTGCTCTGGACCCCCGTTGCTTCTCACAGAAAGAGAAGCGGCGCGATGCGTCAATCGCGCTGCATCTGCAGCGTATGCAGGATGAGTTATTTTCCGAGATGAATACTCCTAGCCTTTCGAGCAATCATCTCTCATCTCCAGACTGGTCTGAATCCTCACTCGAGGTGACGCCGGAATGTTCTTTCCTTGCTCCAACCACTTCAGCAGCCGCCGAATCACAAACTTCCCCGCCTGCTGGACCGCAGTCTGGGGCTGCGCCGATGCAGATGGTGTTGGATCTCAATATGAATGCGACAACGAATGTACCAAAGAAACAGAAGCCGAGGTCGAAAGCTCAACGAGAGAACTATATCAAGGCTCGAAAGTATGGAGTCTGCGAGAAACATCGCAAGCAGCATAAGAGGGTAAGCCGTTGCTTAGTTTGTGATTTACCTAATACCGGAACTGACGTGAACAGTGCAACTGTCTTGAAAAGGCAGCAGCCACACATCTCAAAGCAAATGCTTCACGTACCATTGCCGACACCCCATGCTTGCCGACGAACCACGAGAGAGCGTTCGTAAATAAGTCGCCACAGCGCTCTGTGCAGAGCCCGACAGGCTCTGCGAATACCGGACTACCAAGACTGGTAAGGCAACCGGTAGAGACAACGAACCCGGACCTGTCTCCTACGCAGCCATTGGCATCTTTGGGCCGCGCTCAGAGGGCCGTAAAACAGCCCGTCCATGCCGCGAATGCCGGTATTCCAGGCCCACTAAACCACCCGGTAAGGGTGACAAGACCGGACTTGTCTCCCACGCAGCCTCTGGCAACTTCCACTCGAGATCAGCACGTTGCCAGACAACCAGTGATTGTACAGAAGTCGAATGTCTCCTCTGCACTATTGCAGATTCACGCTTCACCTACAAACCACAACAGACCTACGACTCACACCACGCCTCAGCTTGCGCCCACCGGCGGACTGCTCAAGGCACCGGCTCTCTACAGACACAAGGACGGTCTGAACCAGCAGGCTATCAGACTAGACTCTGGCGGAGGCCCAATTCGTCAAATAACACGTCAATCTACAAGCACTCAGACAACACCTGGACGTTGTCATATCCTGGAGGTACACTGCACAAGAGCTGTAGATATGCCTCTTACCCGACGCTCAAGCGTAAATGAGCGCCAGGCTCTACGTCAATCCATGGACACTGGGTCTGCTCATGTTTGTACAAGTCTCGCCCAACAAGCAAGCGCCACCATCCGCAGCACCGCAGTTGGCCTGCTTTCTCACTGGCAAGGCTCAACGATGCTTTCCTCGGCTGGCCATCTTCTCGGTCGTCTTGCTGTGTCCTCATCTAAGCTCTTTCTGCAGTATAGAAAGAGACTGGGGATGATTTAGGCTGCGGCCCCGGGTGATAACTTATTCAATCGAATTGATGTCTGTTCGCTAGTTTGAAACCTACAAAAGCGTTGTCGTGAAGTCTTAGCGAGTTGCAATATACCTACTTGATGTTATTTAAGATGGCAATAACACCTCCAGTATTCTAGGTAGCATCATAGATCTGCGAGTATATAGCACTATGATTGCGGTATTAACATCATGTTCAGGTAATACTACCATGTCCAGACCTAAGCCCTCATACTAGGTAATGCCCCGGATCAGCCCCGCTAAGCAAACGCCCAAATTTCCCCAGAGAAAATGAGTCAAGTCTCCCACTTCAGCTCGTAGTCTACTTGCGTATTTTTTTCACTATTATCCTGCGCACCAGAGCAGCCTGGATTATACTTCAAGCCCATAATTGGTAAGGTTATATCACCATGACGGCGAACCCAAATTCAACCACGGAATCCCATTTCCACTTCTCAACAGTAACCGGCATATTCCTCCAAGACGAAGAATCCACAAACCCCAATACCTTCGACTATGTACGTATTCGTTCAAATTACCCCTTCTCAAAATCAAGGGAATGTCAAACTGACAAATATGCGCTCATTCTCATTGACCAGGCATCTTCCAACTTTGGTCTCATCAACCGCCCCTACCCCTCCGACTCCGACTCTTCCCCTTCAGATACAAAGCCAGAGACACAATGGCCCCGCCTCGCAGCCTACATAACACGTTTGAACACTACCGCGCCCCAAGGAACCATATACAAACTCCTTTTCCTGGGTCGGCACGGACAGGGCGTGCATAATGTCGCGGAGAGCCGCTACGGGACCCCGCTGTGGGATGTACGTGGCTACACTCTTTCAAGTCCCCTATCTGTTACCGACTAAGCAGGAATAACTAACGAACTTGAATTCATATACAGTGCCGTTACTCCCTCCTGAATGGCGATGAGCACGGGGACTGGTTCGACGCGCATCTTACAGAATTGGGTATATCGCAAGCGCGAATCGCGCACGAGGCATGGAAAGCCCAGATCAAAAATGGGATTCCGGCGCCACAGTCGTACTATGTTAGTCCGTTAATGAGGTGCTGCGAGACGGCAAAGGTCACATTTGAAGGTGTGGGATTGCCGGGTACGGAGATTGGCAACTTTAGGCCGGTGGTCAAGGAGGTATGTTCTCAGCTTCCGAGCCCTCCTAACTCCTCCAGGATGGGCTCG
This sequence comes from Aspergillus spinulosporus, assembly GCA_003574815.1. NCBI lineage: Eukaryota > Fungi > Ascomycota > Eurotiomycetes > Eurotiales > Aspergillaceae > Aspergillus > Aspergillus spinulosporus. The sequence continues at coordinate 1,846,552 of QPHH01000002.1, read as the reverse complement.
AGGGTATTAGTTTGATGCTTATACAATATGACGAACAGCTCCTCCGCGAGACACTCGGCCTCCACACCTGCGACGCGCGGTCACCGAAGTCAGTCATTGCGGCGGCATATCCGACCTACATATTCGAGCCGGGCTTTAGCGAGGAAGACCTGCTGCACAAGGCTGATGTGCGAGAATCTGACTCAGCGCGTGATGCGCGCTTCTATGAGTTTCTGTCTGATATCTTTGCCCATGATGGCAACAGCGTGTTATCGCTGACGGCGCATTCGGGCGCGATTATGAGTATACTTAGTGTTGTTGGGCATAGGCCGTTTACGCTGGAGACGGGTGGTGTTATTCCGGTACTGGTCAAGGCAGAGAGAAAAGCGGGTCCGGCGCCGGAGAGGGTTATTGAGCCTTGGTTTGGGAGGCCGTTGTGTCCTGGGGAGGAGTGCGCGAGGGAGTAGACCGGGGAGTAGAAGGTATTTAGAGACATATAAGACGGGGCATAGAAGACGGGGATACAGAGGGTGAACTGTATGTAGTTATATTTCGTAGTGTACATGCTGAGGTCTGACAGTAATGCCATTTGAACAAAAATGCTGATCCGGCCCAGGCGGAGTGCTCCCAAAACTGTAAATAATACAAAACGCCAGAGGATACTAGTGCAGATAGAACCGAACAAGAGGCAACATCACCAGCTGTAGTACTGGTTCTGTTGAGTAATCGGGCGGTCAGGCAGCTGCACCCAGAGGTTCGCCTTGCGCTTACGCAGCTCCCTGGCCTCGCGGTCCTGCCATTCACGGATCTGCGTCTTTTCCTCCTTTAGCAGAACTGATAGAGAGGTGTATGGCGGGCGCATAATGTTGATCACACCACGTGCACGGTGGTCGTATTCATGGCCGTATGGGCCCCGGTTAACCCACGCCTGGGCAATATAGATCGACGTAGGATCGGTGATAGTCTTGCGCTCGCCGTTTTTGAGGGTGATGGTGATGGGTTTTGGTTTTGGTGCATCCTCGCCAGCCTGAACGGCACCTAGCCCCATACCCGAGCGCACAATGGCGACGTTCTTTGCGTGCTTGAGGTGCTCCAGAACATCCTTAGCGGCCTTCTTCTTGCTGAACTGCATCTGAATAATAGCCTCGTCGATATTCTTCCCTGCAATTTGGCGAGCCAGCGGACCCAGCTTCTTGACCGAGGTCTTGAACCAGTGCGACTTGGACAGCGACTCTCGTTCTGTGCGCATGATCTTCTCCGTCTTCGACAGCCGGCCGCGACTGCGAAGCTCACGCACGACCATCTTCCGCTCCCACCTAATACGCGCCTTTGGACACGGGTCCAGCACCGCCATCATGTGGCTCCTGTTCCGCTTCTCAACAGTGAACTCCTCCGCTTCTCCTTCTTGCTCAATCTGACCCTGCCTGCGAGCGCTCGGTGTTCGGCCCGAAGCTGTCAGCTTGGGACCTGCTTCATCCTCGGCGAAAATCGAACCAGCCCCGAGTTCACCTTCGCGCTTGAGGGGGGCGGTTTGACGGCGAATAGTGGGTTTGGCAGCGGTCTTGCCGAAACCGAAGAAGTTTTTTATGGTGGAAAAAGCACCGGGCGTCTGTTTCGTCTCGGGCTTGTCGTTGGAGGCATTCGGGTCCTCTTCGGCTCGACGGACGGGGGTGTATGTGAGGGTGCGGCGAGGCACGTAGGCAATACCGGTCCGGGCTGGAGAGGTTAGCTGATACCAATTCATGGGAAAATATCAAACAAATTATGTTTTGTAAATGGGACAGACGTACCTGACCGGATCAGATGCCCGTAGGGCTGAAAAGAACCCATTGTAGCCATGAGGACGAATATTAGCCGGCTGATGTACTCCCGCTGGCAAGAAAAAGTTGATTGAGGATGCTGCGTATATGGTCTGTTCGGCCCACCGTAGACACTTCGTGCCTGGGAAATCAGGCTGCATAACATGTCTGGCTTGCATAAAGCACTCATCAATCATTGTTCTCTACGTTTATATGCTTCCAATTATGTTTCCAGTTCTGAATCGTATTTTTACCTACATGGCCGACTAGAAGCCCTCCCATAATCTCAGGTTGAGAGTTCAGGGTACGTCCAAGTGTTCCCCTTTGTTTGGGTTTATGTCCACAAGACACGTCAACCCAATTGGGAATTATGCTTTGGACGTCGTGCTTGGATGGTTCAAATGGCACTACGGCTCCTTCTAATGGGTTGCAAGATAGTACTGGTCAAAAGACTCGCCCGGAAGGTGCCGGTGAAAGTCCGGTTAACTCGAGTCAGCACTTCAGCTTCATTCTGTTTCAGGATCCATCAGGGTACAGTATGGGTTTAGACTACGGGTTGTGGATCTGATTATGGGCAGAACTCTGGCAGCACCGGCAAGGCTTGAGACTCCGTCTGTGCGCTTTGTCCAAGTTTCGTGGACCTTGCGCCCTATTTAGGGGTTAGAGGTCCAGAGCACAGCGCTAAATGTATTGTCAGTATCGTTGTCGCAGCTGGTATGACGTAGAGCAGCAGAATTTGCAGGCAGAAGTAGACAGTTTGGATGCACGGCCGCCGTAGTCGAGACTCGGATGATGTCTCCAGACCGAATTGCAGACGCTGGAACTGCAAGGAATCAGGAAACCTCCAGACTAGCAGCTTGGGCCCTGGGAGCGAGTCGAAAACGTGTTAGGAAAACAGAAAGACCATCATCTTCACCCTTCGCTGCTGGCCCGTTTCTCTGCCGAGCTGCTCTTTCGTCCATGTCCATCTCCACTGGCGTCGATCCACTGGTTCAGGTTCTCTTCATCCTTCGACGCTCAGTCTTTTCCTGTCCTCCTCTCCCTCCAGGCTTCGCTGTATGTCGCTGTCCCTCCCATCCGCCTTTTCCCTATCGCGATTGCTGACGGTTTGTCACTCTAGAAGCTCATTCTGCTCCCGCTAGAGCGCGTTCTCTAGCTGAATCCCTGTCCCCCTCCCTGTCTCCGTCGAGAGCGTTCGACTGCCGCTTTCTTAACATTCGGTGCTTCACCTTGCCCTCGCACGAGCCATCTGTCGAGCTCTCGATCCGGCACCACCGGCGGAAAGAGAAGAGGATCCTTTCTGAGACAGATTATTTTTTTGTTTTCCCGTTTCGACCCTCGTCCTCCGGCTTGCGCTGATTTGAGACGTCTCCGCTCAAGCAAGAAAGTCAATATCCACCGGTCGCAGAGCTGGACAGTCTGGAACCGAGGCAGGAATGGACTCACTGATGAGGAGATTGTTGGCTGCTCTATAAGGAATCTACTTCACTGTTCCATTTTTTTCCAAACTCTCCCTTACGTCGGTCGAGTGCCTATCTTGTCCGGCTCATCTGATAAACTCTTTGATGATGGATATCAATTCACTCCTTTCACCGCAGGATGCGAACTCACAGTCTGGGCGCTCAGCGCCCGCATCGGGCTCTTCCTCCGGCAATACGCCCCCCGCGCCTGGCCCAGCTCCTAAACCTCTACGAAAGGGTCGCGCCGGCGCCACGAATCGGCCCGTAATGGCCTCGTCACCGCTTGCGACGCACGTCTACGGCCCTCCCTCCCGGGCTCCTGAACCTTCCCCGCCCTCGTCGCTGGGGTCCGCCGTTAACATGGGGGGGAAGAGCGGGAGCGGAACGCCACCGACTGTAGACTTACAGAACTCGCGGCAGCCGTCAACGCCGGGCATGGACACGCTTGCTGATCTCGCCTCCATGCAACATCACCAACCACCGCGGCCGCGTGCCGCAAACTTACGAACCCCATCCTATGAGAGTCAACTCTCGCCATCGACCATCCATCCGAATGTCAATCAGATCTCGCACAACACGCCGACTCCACGATCGTCGTTTGATATCGCCATGTCCGACGGACCGAGGGAGAGTGCACGCAGAGACTATGCGGGCTCATCGTTGCTCCCAGACGCGCGGCGGTTGGCAACCGAATTATTTGCCCACATCCAGGTTAACCCACAGTCGTACGAAGCGCACGTCAACTTCATCCGCCTGTTACATGACGGATTCGTAAATCACGTTTACCCGCCGAACAACCCAGATATCCATGGTGACCCTCGGGAGTACGATCTACTTAAGGATATGAGAACTGCGAGAGAAGAGATGGACAAGCTCTTTGCCATGGGTGAGGATCTGTGGGCTGAGTGGATCCAGGATGAGAGTATGTTGGCCACGTCGGTGAACGAACGCATTGCAGTGATGGAACTCTGCCAACGATCGATCGAAGAAGAATACGGCAGCACTAAGCTCTGGATTATTTACGGAGAGTGGGTGTTATACCTGTACAACTCCGCGCATGGCGACTCGAGCCAAAGCCGCTGGTCGGAGGAAGATAGGCTGGTGGGCCGTGAGGTCTTCACCTGGCAGAACGTCTTGGACACATGGCAGAGGGGCGCTGAGGCAACGCGGTGGAGGATCCACGACAGTCATCTTGTATGGGACCGGCTGTTGGAGTTGCAGGTGCGAGATCTGTCTCGAAACCCATCTCAGGATAAGATCGCGCGAGTACGGGAGCTGTTTGATATCCGACTGCAAACCCCTCACGCCACGTGGGACTTGACATTCCAGGCGTTCTCTAATTTCATCTCAACCTACTATAACGCTAACTACGAGAGTATCATGGCAGAAACGGCAGGAAAATATGCCACTCCGGTCAAGGATCAGTATGCGGCCCGCGAGGGTCTCGAAATTCGACTCCGCAACGCGGCTGAATCTGGGGACCGGGCTCAGGAATGGGCAGTGTTTTGCGAGTACATCGAGTGGGAACTTAACCGCAACCGCCGTAGACGGAATACCAATTTCGAACTCATCAATGCAATTTACCAACGCGCGGTTTTACGATTCCAGACAGACGCGAATATGTGGGAGGACTATATTATGTTTCTGATCGATGAATCAATGCACGGCAATGCACACCCGACAACAATCTCTGCGCTCGACAGGGCGACTCGCCACTGCCCTGGTTCCGGTACTCTGTGGTCGCAGTATCTGCTCAGCTCTGAGAGGGAAGGACAGCCTTTTACCAAGATCGCCGATATTAAGCACAAGGCAACAAGCACCGGTTTGCTCGATGTTGGGGGCATGGAAGAGGTACTGAAGGTGCATACAGCGTGGTGCAGCTACCTTCGTCGACGTGCGTTCTTGTCTGAAGCAACCGACGAGGACCTGGATGTGGCCGAGGTGGGAATTCGTTCGGCGATTGAGAGCGTTCAGGAACTTGGCGAAAAGAAATACGGTCGCTCCTACGAAGGTGACCCGCTTTTCCGCTTGGAGCGCATCTATATACGCTACCTTAGTGAGAGTGGCAGCTGGGATAGCGCCCGAGAAACATTCAAGGGGCTCATTGGGCGTCGTGGCAACAGCTACGAGTTCTGGCTGACGTACTACCACTGGGAGCTGGTCTCGTGGAGCAAGTTTGTGCAGGGTGAAGCAACCGTTGACGCTGCTCGCCGAACGCCCAATCCCAGCTTTGCCACGGCTGTTCTAAAACAAGCTATTAAGCGGACAGACCTCGACTGGCCGGAAAAGATCATGCAGGTCTACGTTGCACACTGCGAAGACTACGAGGACTCGGAGGAATTGCAGCTCGCAATTCTGGAGACGCGCAAGGCAATGCGAGCTATCAACGCCCGTCGTCAGCGGGAGGCCCAGGAGGCTGCCGCTCAACAGGCAACGGCGGCAGTGACCGAAACCCTGGAGGCTTCGCAATCGGAAAAGAGGAAACGAGAAGATGAATCGACGGCCAACGGCCTCCCAACCAAGAGAGCGCGAGCGGACAGAGCATCAGTTGAAGCGGAGCCAGTGGCGCTTCGCCGTGATCGCGAAAATTCCACGGTTGTGGTCAAGAACCTGCCGCAGGGCACTACTGAGCACAGAGTCCGACAATTCTTCCGTGACGTAAGTTTTTTGTCCCACTGCTTATGATATTAGCTAACTCCAAATAGTGCGGTGCTATTAATGGTGTCAAGATGATGCCTGGAGAAGATGAAAACTCGGAAGTGGCTATGATCGAGTTCAATACTCGAGACGATGCAGCCGCTGCACAGACCCGTGATCAGAAGACATTCGACGGCAACACTATCCAAGTTCACTTTGGCTCCGAGACGACTTTGTTTGTGACCAACTTTCCCCCCACAGCCGATGAGAATTACATTCGAGATCTGTTCAGCACGGTATGTCTCTAACCACTTCCTCATGACACTCCCAATCTGACGTTCATAGTATGGCGAAATCATAGATATCCGGTTTCCTTCGCTAAAGTATAATACGCACCGACGGTTTTGCTACCTGCAATTCAAAACATCCGTGGCAGCCCACAGTGCCCTTGCTTTGGACGGGTCGGCAGTTGGCAATGGTCTCCACCTTGTGGTTAAAATTTCTGATCCTTCTCGCAAGCAAGACCGCAATGGCCCAATATATGAAGGCAGAGAAATCCACGTTTCCAACGTGAATTGGAATGCAAATGAGGACGACCTGAAAGAGTTGTTCTCCAGGTTCGGCACGGTGGAATTGGTTCGTCTTCCTAGGAAAGTCGACGGGGGCAGCAAGGGTTTTGGTTATGTTGTTTTCAGTTCGAAGGAGGAGGCAACTGCGGCGCTGGCTATGCATGAGCAGGAGTTCCGAGGCCGCCCGCTCCAGGTGAAGGTGTCTGCTCCCCAGGGCGCAAAACGTATCGCAGCAACCGTCGTGACACGCGTTGGCAAGTCACAGTCTCCCGCCCCGGAGGCTAATGGCGCTTCTCCGGCGAACGATTTGGAAGAGCCTACTGGTGAGCGGAGGGACCGTACTCTTGGATTGATGAACGTTCCAGACACGGTGAACGATGCGCGCATTCGGGCTCTGGCTGAGCCGTACGGGAAACTCGTAAAAGTTGTACTCCGTCCGGATCACCAAGGAGCGATTGTTGAGTATGCGGACGTCAACCATGCAGGAAAAGCAGCTCTGGAACTGGAAGGACAGGAGATCACACCGGGACGGAAGCTGCGCATCGGAACGGTGGGAGAGATGCTGAAGCAGTCCGCAGAGAAAAAGGGGTCAGTGCAGGCGCCGAAACCCAAGGACAAACCCAAGAGCTCCTTCCTTACCCCGACGGCGCCTATCAAGCGGCCGCCCCAGCCTGGAGGGCGGAGTGGGAAGCGCGGCCACCTAGGGGTGAAGCGCGGAACGGCCCAGCCAACGAGTTCCACGACAACAATGACCACGACCACGACGAATGCCTCCAGCGAGGGGAGCAAGAATCAGAAGAGCAACGATGACTTCCGTGCGATGATCCAGCGGAGTCAGAGGGATTCGAACTCGGAATCAGCATCATAATGAAAGGCGCACCCATAGGTTGTAACGGCTGCATGTGCATGACGGCTCTGTACCCTTTTAATCCTGGCATCGATCTTTCTGTTTTGTACTTTATTCCCAATACTTGATGCCACCTCTCCACCATTTCTGCTTCGCCGTTTCTCTTGCAAGGCATGGTGTAGAATAGTTGTCATGTTTTGTTCTCTTCTCTCGCTTTTCACTAATGTTCATGAACGGCGGAGACACGGCGGTCAAGATTCTATTCGCAGCCATGGTTTAAAGTTATCTACAGGTTACAGGTCTAGACGAATTGATTCGTTCTGACAGAATCTTTACTGTTTCGACGCGATGACGTCAGTGATGTTGCTGGGGTGGGGGCTGAAGTGAAGCTATCCCGAGATCTAGAATATTGGCCTTAGGATATTGGCCATCACTTTCACAGAATCAAAATCATCGCTCAACTAAATACAAGTAGTGTATTACATCGGTGTACTACGGTCTACCTACCTAGTAAGTATCTTCATGGTCTCGACTGATAAGGACCTCAACGCCCATCATCTGCGCCTCATATGATCACCGCGGCAGCAGCGGCTTATTGGCCGGGAGGGTGAGCAAAGCAGGATTCGCGACATTAGTCTGCGCCCGCGCGATCAGATGAGGACGGAAGGTGAAGAAATCATTTAGTTGGATGGTGTGCTACTCTAGTATTGTAGCAGGTAGCTAGTCGCACAGATCAGGTGAATTGAACGAGTTAGTTGCAGTGTCCGTGGGTGTCTGTGCTCGCTCCTCTCGTCTCCCCTCACTCTCACTCGTCGCTCACATTCCTCCCCATTCCTATATTATTGTCTTTTATCTGTTCAATTTATTCGACCTTCTCTTGACCTGTCCGTCACAGGCCTGAAGATTGAGCGTTCTTCATTCTTCAGGACCTGCGTCTCCACCACATCTACCGCAAACCTCGGGGTACTTCAGACGCCTATCTGTTATCTCAATCGTAACGGCTGCCTGCGTCATCGCCCACCAGCCGGCGACCTTACACCTACGTGCACAAGGGGCTCTCAACACCACGGGCGCCACGCCTGAGTTTTAGCCCTCACGATGGACTTCCATCTCATTCCCCGCGGCACAGACCGCAACTACACGGGCTTTCTAACAAAGACAATTGTCTACTCGGCGTCTCTAATAGTCTTTCTCGCTTGTACAGTCGCCCTGCCCTTCATTCCGTCTCCCTTCCCAGACGACGCACACTAACGCCCATTTATGGATATTAGCATTCGCCCTCTCAATAGCTGCTATCGCAATCCCCCGCTGGGTCTCCTATCACAGCTCATCGTACGACTATTCCTACGGGCTCCACCGGCGCTGTTCCTCTTTAACAGATACATGCGAGGCCTTCCCCAACCGCGAAGACTGTGTCGGCGAGGACCGTTACTTCTGTTCGATGTGGCGGACCGTGGGATTCGGGATGTCGTTTGCCGTTGTGCTGGAGGGGTTGAGTGTTGTTGCGTTTCTCATTGTGCTTTCTGGCGGGAAGAGGCTCAGGGAGGAGGGATGGAGGGTTCTGAGTCTTCTGATTCTTGCCGGTGCGGCTGTGCAGGCGGCGTGTATGGGACTTGTGGTACGTCTTCATTTCAATCCAGGTTTTGTGGTCGGATGAGGGTTTCGGGAGGGAAGGAAGGGCTGGATGACTGACAGTCAAACAGGCATATCTGGTGGAAAACGAACCGCGGTTTTTCGTGGGCTGGCAACTCGACGAATCGTGGATCTATTGCACTATTAGTTGGTGCGTGAGCGTTTTCTCTGCTGGGGCAATCATCCTCGCGGCATATAGTCTGCCTTCGGAGGGAGGGTATGAGTTGATTCCGGATCACTCGTGATTCTTAGTTTGTCATCGTCATCGTCTTCGTCTTGTCCTCGGCATCAACGGCTCTTTTCTCTTCTCCTCGATTAGCGCAGGCTTTCATACATGGTAAACGGTGGCGATGGTGACCATTACCTTTTTTTTTTTTTTTTTTTTCAAGTCTGACTGTTGACAGTCATTCATATCGAATGCTCGAGTTCGCTTGTTCGGTAGTTAATGTTATATAGGAAGGCGTCAGGCTACGATTACTATTGTTAAGCTAATTTAATATTAATGACAGCTTCGGTTCGATTGCATTCTAACTCTACTTAGTTTCTACTTCGACGTACAGCGTCTCCAGCGCTCACTCTGCTCCTCTTAGATGGTCTCTCAAGATTGTTATTATTGCCGCGAGCAGGAACGGCCCCGTGCCTTGCTCTTTCGCCAGAGCCAGAACTGGAAACAGCCGGAGCTGATCTAGCTCTACCGGGGACAGAATGACCGGAATCGGCAGACTTGTGGGTTGTAGTAGGCGGCCAGCCCCCTCTATACACAGGTAAGTTCTCAATGCCTGGAAACCGCACCTCTCCCGTTTGTACAACATTGAGATGGGCTAAGATCCTTTGGATAAGCGCCTCAACCTTTTTTCAATTGAAGGCACTTCGCCCTCGTGTCGTTGGACCCGGGATACCGACCCGTCCGGCACGGACGAGGGTACGGAAGAGTGTTCTTGCCGTGTCTCTTGTTTAGGCTGCTCATCTTCGTTGCAGTCTTCGTCCGCAGAAATCCAAGCCCGAGTCCCAATTCGTCCCCCTTCCCTCGCTTTTCCCTCGTCTTCCTCTGCATCCATTCCCCCTACTTCTAATTGAGAAAGCAGGAGCAGAAGCCCGGGCTGCCGCAGCCAACCTGTCGACCTCTCTAATCCGCAAATGCACCGTAAACCCCTCAATCATCCCCCATTTCTTAATCGCTTCGAACAAATCGAGCACCCGTACACAATGTATTCGCGCCCACTCACGACCATTGCTCCCAGCCCTGTATGTGGCTCGCTGGTTCTTCGGCAGTAGTATATCCAGATCCAGGGCGGCAACTGCTGAGTGACCTTTTTGTTGCGGCTAAAGATATGGTTATGACCTTGCGGGAGTATTGGTGCTTACCAGGTTCCATGGCCGTGGAGGGCCTTGGGTAGGAGAAATTGCATTCTGGCTCTGAGCCTGGCGTTTGGGTGGGACTGAGAAGTAGATGGGGATTCTGAAATCTTCCGTCCGAGACGCAATTCTTTGGTAAATCGTTCAGAATCGTTCTTATTGCCAGCTTTTGCTGTGAGGTATGCAAAGGATGGAGTGAATGGAGGCGCTGGGTTTATGTTGAGTGTGTCATCAATGCCGGTGTCGGTGTCTGACTGAGCACTTCTGCTGTTGCGTTTCTCTTCGTCTTCATCGCGTCGACATCTAAGAACTTCTAAGTCTGATCAGAGTCCTAGCCACAGCGGAGTCCCTATGGGTGAGTTCCCCCTCTCTGAATATTTCCTCCTCGAGATGTTTGGTTGAGCCTCGCTGCGAATGATCAGTATGGTCAGAAAACGTTGGACTCCCTCCAGGCGAATCGCCGTCCAGCTCATACTCCCCGTACTCTTCGCTATTATAGTTGTCATTGTCACTCGTATCCGTACTCAAAGCGGCATTGGCAAGCTCGTCATTACCATCGCTCTCAAGAACCATGCTCATCGGTAGTAGCATTAACGTCTGAAGCGCACCCCTTCTATATAACCGGTTACCGAGCTACCCGTGGAGTCGCCGGTTCGACTTCGACTCGCTCACCACATACTCCTTATCATCTAAGAACAACGAACCCTGCCTATCCGAGGACGAAATCGATTCTCGAGATGAACCCAAGGCCTCGTCCTCACGTTCAGGCTCAGATTCAGGCTCATGCTCCGGGTTGCAATATTGATAGACTCCAGGGGGATTCTGGCGATGAAGATGCGCAAAACTCTGCATTCTCCGAGCCACAACCGGCACGGGCATTGAGCATCAGGTGCGGTTGAGGTTAGGGTTAAGGTAGGCATATATCTGGTGTGGGACGGTAGGGGGGGGGAAGGACCTGTGTTGGAAGGTAGGTTCGTCTTCGGGATCCGATGAGGGCGTCCGGTTTCATGCGTTGGCTCTATCGTTGTAGCAATGGCACCCCATGATTGCTTAGCTGATATGCAGGTTTTTGTTGCGTGATCGTTCTGTTTGTGGAAAGGGACTGGTCGAACGGGATCTTATTGATATTGTATATGGGTGGTAGACGGGGTTCGGACCATATAGCCTGAGAATAAGGCCCTGGGATGGAAAAGGTTAGAGAAAGAACGTAGCCAGTATGGTATTTATACTAGGTCAAATGTCAAGCATATCATTGTCTTACGTAGGCAATATAGTACAACAGAGAAGGCAGACTTGATGAATCCGAAAAAGCTTGTAGCTGTAGCATGTTTGCTGGCTTTGAGAAGAGAGAAAAGGAGTGAACCCAACGCCAAAAATGCATCTCGTCCATTTGTGCCTCATGCTCATTCCACTCCAACTTCGATTCCAATCTTAATTTCACGCCACATCATCATTTCAATTTATTGTGTGTCGTTTGCCTATGCTTTTGCTTGTATTGTCCGGACCGCACAACGTAAGTTATACTTTATTGTAATGTCATGCATAACTCTTTGGAAGTTTTCTTTTCTGTTGCGATTGCTCCGTCGGCAATACATCGCTGGCTGGTTTGTCATGCCGCGTTGCGCTAAACGGCATACCCGGTGGGCCTAGGAACGTATTTCCGCATTGCCCGACTAGAACTGAAACCAACAGACCCGATATCAATTGAGTTAAGCTCTCGGCTTAGGGCGTCCTGTACTCCCGTCGGTGCACCGATGGGCACTTTCGCAGGAATGGGAGGGCCGACAGGGGCGGGGGCATACATTGGCGATGGAGAGGGGGAGATGGAGTGTCGACGTGACATGGGATTTGACGACGGCGTGCTATACGTTCGTCCGTGTCCGGGATTGCTGCCATACCCGGGACGTCCACGTTCACCGTCGGGAGTGGAGACGTACGAAGATGTGGGACGGGGGGCTGTAGGACTATGCCTAGTGGGCGCGTTGCGGAAGCGGACAATCACGCCTGGTTTACGCGGTTTGCGGTCTGGCTCTGGCGCCCATGTATCGGTAGGAAGATGGTCGGAAGGGTCGATCTCGCGGCCGTCGTCGCCAATAATGGGGCCCTCTGGTCGGGCTGCAGCGGCTTCGCTCCGTCTCGCGGCCTCCATGGCTTCCGCAGGGGTCGTGTACGCCGGCGCCGGGTCTTTATTTACTGCAGAGCGGGCGGCATTCGGGTTGAAAGAGTCAAAAGAGTCCGGCGAAAACGGAGTCTGAGAGGCTGAAGCGTGAGAGCCACCGCGACCTCTGGAAGGAGGTGGCCTAGGGCTAACTGATTTGCGTAGTACGAGCTGCTGCGAGGGAGCTTCTGCAATCATGGGTCTTCGGCTGACAAGTGACCGGTGGTGATCTTCCGCAGGAGGATCGTCGGGGTAAGGTGGCGACGGGGACGGGTCGCGGCTGCGGTTGGGCCCTGAGAGGTTTTCTTCGAGAACACCACTGCGTCTCCGGATCTCACGCGCAACCCGCTCAGACTCTGCCTCGGCGACTGCCGGATCAAGCCCAGCGACCAGGCTGGGTGGCATAGACGACGTGCTCGTGACTGGAGGAGCGTCCAGCATCAGCTCCGTAGGCTGGGGGAGATTCATGTCTTGGGTCGATCTGGGGCCGTACTCTGGAGAGTAAGCTTTGTACGAAGGAGCTGGTGACGGTACTAACTGCGGACTAGAGTGAGCCATTGCTGTCCGATGGACGGGCGGAGGAGGTGGTGCTCCCTCTTCGTCTTCATCTTCTACCCGTGGCTGCATTGAGGCGTACTCTGCGTGGTAGCGGCCCGGGCTGCGGCCACGCCTGGGAAGCGAGTTATGCTGCCGATAAAGCTCGCTTTCCTGAGGGTATTCAGGGCGATGGCGTGAAGACATGCTACTGGACGCCTGATGATACCGAGCAGGCTGAGGTTCTTCCGGACCATACGTGTATGCGTCCGGTGGATACTGATTGTAATGCCGGCTGCTTGGCCGTGTGGCTTCAGCATGCACGTCTTCATAGTAGGGATCTTGTCGACCTGCTGGTGGCTGTCTCATCGATCGATAATCAGCTGGCGGGGCGTTCTCGTAACTAGAGCGAGGTCGCGCATAGTAATCCTGCTCTGCTCTCGTGGGATAATGTTCTGGATAATGTGGCTGGCCTCGGCCTGCGGGAGGGTGATGCGGAGGTGCATTCCATTCTCGCCCAAAATCGTCTGGTGTCTCATACGTTCGCGGACGAGGCGGCGCATCGTAGACCACCGGTGCCGCAGTATGTCTCGGCTGATGGGCATAATCCATGCCAGAGCTAGAGGGAGGAGTGGGGGCGCCATCGTATGGAGCTCGAGGCGGATGCGAGACTGGCAACGGGGCCGGAGAAGAATACGCTTTCTCAGGTGCAGGGCGGGGTTTGCTGGAGTGATCAGAAGGCAAAGGTCGACGCTTGACCTCCTTTAGCTGACGCGGTCCAGAGAGTGATGAGGAAGATGACGAGGACGGTGCCGGCGACGGCACGACGGGCGCTGGGGCGGACCTGCTGCTGCCACTTGTTTTGGCCCTTTCTGTCCCTTGCGTTCTTCGCTCAATGACAGCCTCATCCTCAGGCCTAGTATCATAATAAGTCATCTCGAGACGGATCTCGCCGGCGTACTTTCCACGAAACTGAAGAGTGTGCCATTGGTCGCTCTGGCTGCCTCCAGGGATAATGAGATTCTGCAGATCAATCCAGGTCTCGCCGATCAGGTCGGTCCGTTTATCGTCATTGAAGATGGATAGTTTCATTCGGAAATAGTCGGGCGATTCGTGCACCGTGAAGCGGAGTTCCTGGTCCCTATACAAAGTGAGCCGAGGCAGTCTTGCAAGCTTATTTGACCTACCACTTGGGCGTCTGGCCTCCACGCACGTCAGTGCCAGTCTTCTGGGCCTCTTTGCCCAGACGTGCAGCGCAGTAAGGGTTCTGCTTTCCCATGGTCTTCCTGTTGGGGAGGTTCTTTGCACGGTCCACGACGACCACCAGAGTGCCGATTGCCGGGCCGTCCACTGACATGTCGGCGAAAATGCCGGCAGCATGATTGATACCGGACATTCGGAGAGCCATGATGGATGTATCTTGGGAAAAGAAAACAGACTCGAGAGACGGCTACCACATCTGTCAAAAGGCCGAGGGTAGTAGGTAAAGAGCTGGCCAGACGCGGACGCAAGGCGGGTATCTAGGTAAGGAGTGCAATCAATCGAGCAAACACTCGGGTGATAACACTTGTGCGACTCGAATGCAAGGGTTTAGAGAGAATGGGGGAAAGAAGAAGATGCAAACGGCAGTCGAGAACCCAGGAGATGAGAGGGAGAGACAGGCAGTGGACTGGGAAGAGCTGGAGGAGGGGAAAACAACCAGGCTGCGCTTATCGAGGCTGTTTATGTGATTGGCCCAGTTGTGGATTTGGGAGGCTGGGAAGTGGCTGGTGGTGGAGCGCTGGGTCAGTGTCATTGGCCGATCGTTTGTTCCTGCATCGACCATCCTGGCCGGGCCCCACCCTGCACAACTCGCAAATCGCGATACTGCCAATTACGCCAAAATTACACGCATACAGCCGCGCAACACCAACATGACTGGGAGATACTGGCAGAGCGATGAGAGGCAGGCAAAGGCACTGTTTGAGAGAAAAGAAATAAACGAAATCAGAGGTCAACGCAAAGAAGAGTGGAATATGAATTCTGCTGCCTGAGTAAAAATAGATCGACAATACCAAGGAATCTGGAAGCCCGACAATGATGATCTCACTGACTGAAACTGCCCGCATTAGCCTGCGCCTAGGTCTGCGCCTAAGCCCTGTCATTCCCAACACCGACTCGCCCAAGTGGGGTCCTAGATGCATGGCGACAGCTGGTGATCGTTGCTTTCTTACCCCCAGGTGCATTTGGCTGGAGTCATGCTGAAACGGCGATCTGATGGCGCTGTGGTCAGTTGCGTTGTTCGTAAACTCCGTACATTGATACCGTAATCATATACTTTGCGCACCACATTGTCTCAAAAGTGTGGCAAAACCCCTCCAACTAGTGTTATTTACAGTACTTCGTACATCGTCTTCGAGGTATTGCGTCAAAGAGCTTAAAAGAGCACACTACGCCTCACCTTGGCCCTTCAATTTGACGAGAATATCATCTTATCCTCTTAAGAATCAGGCTGCGTCTGAAATGACCCACTTCAACGACGAATCGGGACTCCACAAACCCTATAAGAGGTCTTGGACATAACCTGGTGGACATCGGCAGAGCGCAAGGGAACCTTCTAGGGGCCTCCAGAGCAGCAGATACTTGCTGATTTTTAGGTACAGTACATAAAGTCACTTCCTCCTGTGCCCTCATTCAATATTAGTAGCATGAGTTCTGCCTCATTTTCAGTACTGTCTTCTCTGTTTGTTGGCTTCCTTAAGCAATAGCCCAAGAATTCCAGTCACAATGAGTCAAAAGTCGTACAGTAGGAAAAAAAAAAAAAAAAAAAGGTCGACAGATATTCGAGATTTAACAGAAATGTAGACTACAACCTAGCTACTGAGGCTTGTTAAGCAAGAAGGCAGCATTATAAGTTTCTATAAGCACTAATCCCATTATTTGGCATACCCTTGGTTGCCCATACGGGGTACGGTATCATCGCCCAGCGACTTTCCCATCCTCTCCAATCGTCGTAATCTCCATCTCACTAGCCCGTATCTCAATCTCACCCTTCTCTGGGGTTTCGACATCATTCTTGTCTGATGAAACTTGAAGTACGGAATCGTAGAATCCGGTCGTCAGATCCATCTCGCTGGGCCTCACATATCGGGCTCCCGTATAGAAACGCCAGAAGAGGAAGTTACCCACGTAGACGACGATCCCGATATACCGAACCACGAACTGGTCTGCTTTGAATTGTGGGATGAATGCGTCGTAGCCTGTATTTAGTGAGTGAAAAGGATTTATGAGGCTGGGGACCTGCAGAGGTTCGCGTACCGGAGAAGACAATACAGAGAAAAGTGATGAACAACGAATAGTAAGCTCCATAAGGCTGTAAGACAGCGCAGTAAGACTTCTCTTTCAGGCTGATTTCCTGTGTCTTTAGACCACGCTTAAAGTTGAGATACGAAAGCAGGATGCTGAGCCAGTTCAGCAGCACAAAGATCGTCGCCAGGCTAGCGAAGTAATCAAAGATCAATGATGCAGATTTAGCGGCGTTCATGAACCCCAGTAAACAGAAAAGCGCAGCAACGCCAACACTCCAAGCCGGAACGCCATTCTCCAATGTTTTTGCCAGAAGCTTCGGCGCCTGTCCGTCTATGGCTAGACCATAGAGTGAGCGAGACGAACAATAGATATCTGAGGCGGCCGAACTTGCGACGAAAACGAGTAAGCCGGCATTCACAATATCCGGGAGAACTCTGATTCCCGCGAGCGAAATTGCGACGACGAACGGCGAGGCCGCAGCGGAGGTGGACTTTGAGGTTGCATCTACGAGTTCTGGACTGGTATATGGAACCGCCATTGTGAGAGCCCACACGCCGATAACGTAGAAGCTGACAATCCGCCAGAAGGTTTGCCTTATGGCCATGGGGATGGTCGTGCGCGGGTTACTTGCCTCGCCGAATGTCACTCCAACGACCTCGGTTCCTGTGTATGCGAAGCAGGCTTGGATCATGCACGCCCACCAGCCGAATAGGTAGCCTTTGCGGCCCTCGAGGAGATGCTGCCCAAATGCGCCGGGGTTGTGCCAGTACTTGAAGCCGATTCTTTCACCAGAAGGAGAGCCGCCAGCGGAGATGACGAAGCAGCATATGATAAGTGTCGTGATAACAATGAGTTTGATGCAGCTGAGGATGAACTCGAATTCGCCAAAATTGTTGATGTGGATGACCTGGCGTTGTGAGTAGTTGCTATGGCAGGTACGCGGATTTAGGGCTGAACAAACATTGAGTAGAATGACGACTGCGCCAAACACTGTGATCCAGATTCCCACATTAAGATCTGGCCTCCAGTAGTGTATGATTGGTCCTGCCGCTGTTAGGTTTGTAGGTATTGCAATGGCATAACCGAAGAAATAGTTCCAGCCAGTTGCGAACCTATACCGGTCAGTCACGACCACTCAAGCCCGACATCAGAGGAAAGGAACACTCCACCCCAAAGCTGGATGCGCGTATCGACTCGCATACCCAGAGAAGCCCTTCTTTATTGGTATATACGCTGCCATCTCTCCCAGGGCAGTCATGATGAAGAAGACTGCAAGGCCGATGAGAAGATAGGAAATCAACAGACTGGCCGGACCACCACGAGTCAATGCTGTCCCAGAGGAAATTGTGAGGCCAGTTCCCATTGAGCAAGCAATTGCGAACATTGCGACCTGCGGCCCTTGAAGTCCCTCTTCAAGTCATCGCCAGTCGGCGCTCGCACGGCAACCTTGCCGCGCTCTTCGCTCTTGTCCATGGCGGCAGCAACTGATATCTGGGACCACACTGCGGGGGAGCACGAGCCAATGTATGGGGATTTATTAGATGCAGCTCAAGAATTTGGGCTTATCTTCAGCCATGCTAGCCCTTGGGATCGCCTTCCCGGAAATCGGATGTGATCCGTTGACTGTTACTCCAGGGGGCGATAAGGATGCAAGGAGTAAGACAGACTGAATCACTTCAATGTCCTTGATACGATTGATTCAATGATGTAGCATTGATGCTATCCGCACACAGTGGCAGCCTTGGAGAGCTCGACGCCATGGTATTTGGAGGTGCTGTGGGACACAGCCCAGGACAGAATATCGCATAACTTCGTCGATTAATTCTTGTCACTGACATACCTCAGCTGCCTATCTATCCCTGAAGAAAAGTTAGATACCGAGGCTATGAGGCATGTCAACAGAGGACCTGGTTTCTACCTACCACCACGACTGAGTGATAACAGAAGTGAAGTTGAGGAGGGTTGGATAGGTGACCCGCCGCATTCACAATGTATGAACCTATTAACATGTCGACTACCACTAACGCGTTATTGCCTTGTACCACTAGACTTGATTTAAAGTCCCCTAGATGTGAGATGTTCTCAAGTAGGAAATAATGAGTTCATTGTTGATGCGATGAGTGACAAGCGTAAGTTGAATATGGCGGTACAATAATAAAAGCCCAATCGGGTATAGCGTACTGATACCGCGATAACGAAAAAATCCATCAGCAACTCTCGAAACCTCACCAGACACTTCAGACAACTAAAGCCAGCGACGCGGTTGATCCGCACAGCCCAGTCAAGACTCTTCAGCATGGCGGCCCCCGTCCTCCCATTGACGCAGGTCAAGCTGCCCGAGCTGCCCGCATCACAATTAAGCCCTGAGCAGCTCCACTGGAAGACCTTCAAAAATCCTCTCCTCATCCCATCACCAGCAAACGGCCCCGTCAACTTCATCACACAACCATCTGCGCCCTCATCCGCCTCCGCCTTCCCCTCGCTCACACAGCCTCCCGATGTCTTCACGGTCACAACGGGTGCCCGCGTGCAAATTTACTCTATTCGCACACGAAAACTGCTCCGAACGATCACTCGGTTCGACGACACCGCGCGCGGAACAGATGTTCGTCCTGATGGCAGGATTCTAGTGGCGGGTGATGATACCGGTACGATACAGGTGTTCGATGTGGGTTCGCGAGCGATTCTGAAGACATGGAAGGACCACAAGCAGCCAGTTTGGGTGGCCAAGTTCTCGCCCAGCGATCCGACGTGTGTTTTGTCCGCGAGCGATGACCGGACTGTGCGGTTGTGGGATCTGCCCACTGAGAACAGTGTCAAGTCATTCGTGGGTCACTCCGACTATGTGCGTACTGCGGCGTTTATGCCGGGTTCGCTGGCTTCGTCCGGCTCGTTGGTGTCGGGTAGTTACGATCGAACAGTGCGGTTGTGGGATCCCCGTATGGAGGGCCGGTCTGCCATGACTTTCAAGATGGGTGCGCCGCTGGAAACTGTTCTCCCCATGCCGACGGGGACGACAGTGCTCGCCGCGGCGGACAACAAGATTGCAGTGCTGGATATCGTGGGCGGAAAGCCACTGCACATGATCCAGAGCCATCAGAAGACAGTCACATCACTCTCCTTAGCATCGGATGGAACACGGTTACTCAGCGGTGCTCTCGATGGCCATCTCAAGATTCACGAAACAACTGGCTGGAATGTCGTGGCCGGCTTCAAATACCAGTCCCCCATTCTCTCCCTCTGCGCAATCACCTCCGGCGCTGCACGCGAAGACAAGCATATTGCCGTCGGTATGCAGTCCGGACTGCTGTCAATTAAAACCCGTCTCTCTGGTCAGCAAAAGGCGCGCGAGCGCGAGCGCAAGAAGGAAATGGAAGCCCTTCTCGCGGGCAAAATTGAAGAGTACGACAAGAAGAAGAATAAGAATAAGAGACGCCAAGGCTCCGCGTGGCAACGACGATGGCGAGGTCTGGATTTTGTCGGCGAAGGCGTGGACATCATCATCGACGGTAACGAGGCTAAGAAGCGCAAGAAGGAGAAGGGGTGGGAACTTGATCTGCGCAAGGGCCGCTACGCTGCTGCTCTCGACCAGGTCCTTGGCTCAGCCGACAAAATCGCGCAGCTTACGCTTTTCTCAGAGCTGCGGCACCGCTCTGCGCTTCGTGCGGCCCTGCGGGGTCGTGATGAGGTCACGCTTCAGCCCGTGCTGCAGTGGGTGTACAAGCACATCACGGAGCCCAGACTGGTCGGACTGAGCGTGGAGGTAGCAATGAATGTGCTGGATATCTACTCTGGGAACCTGGGGCAGTCGGAGCAGATCGACAAAATGGTAGAGCGGCTGCATTGGCGGGTGAGGGATGAAGTGGACTTTGCGCATCAGGCGTTCGAGACGAAGGGGATGTTGGATATGCTGCGTGCTTGACATTATGCCCTAGATGTTTTATATGGCTTGGCCTGGAGTTTTTGGTTGATTGGGAAAAGGTCCTCGATTGTATAGCACTAATGCATGATACATGTACACCTCACAAGATTCAATCTCGAGACATCTGTTCATAGCGGTCATTCAGTTAGTCCCTTCCGGCCTCAATGGTATAGCCTGGAGAAGCCCCCCTCCGGCGGCTGCAGCCAATTTCTACTATCATATTCCCATCCCTCCGCGCCCTCGATAACATGAAACGTATATGCGAACCGACTCCTATTCCCCGTGTTCTTCTCACTCTTATGCAGAACATTCCCATGAATAAGCACCAACGAACCAGCCTTGACATCCAATACCTCCACCTCCGGTTCTCCCTCATCCTCGCCCACCTCCAAGCCCCTCGGGAACTTCTCCCCCTCATTGCTCACGAAGCCCGTCCCACAAAGCTCCCCAGCCTCATTATACCTCCTCACAAACCTCCTCTGCACCGCCCCAGAACGCTTCTTATGAGACCCCTTATACATGGCTAGCGTCGCATTGCCCACCCCAGCATCCTGCAGCGCAAACCAGAACCCAACAGCACTAGGTGGACTCGTGTACAAGAACTCGCTATCCTTATGCGGCGGCACAGCACCCCCAATACCGGGCTGCTTGCAGATCACCATACTCTGCAGCACCCTGGGATCTCTGAAGCCCAGACTGCGCGCGATCTCCGCGTTCTGTTCGTTGAGGCTCACAGCCTCAAATGGTTTCGAGAGAGAGTGCAGCGCATGTCCGATTTTGTTGATTGCTTTCTCCTTTGGCCGGCTGAGAATGCTCTTTGTGGGGTCGGAAGGATCAGGCGTAAACGCGTCCGGTTCGAAGAAGAAGCGGATCTTGTCGCCACTGGTGAGGAAGTAGTCGTCGCCGACGTGGGGCTTGTTGTCTTTTTCGTCATCACCGGTTGTAAATTGCGTTAGGGGGTGTGTGGAGAGGTCGAAAGAGGTGAGGAGCGAGGTGATTTCGGTGATCAGAGCGTTGATTTGTTCGGGACTGAGGTAGTCGGGAATGACGAGGTAGCCGTTTTCATGGAAGGAGGAGACTTGGGATGGGGTCAGGCCGGGCATATTGGCTCGCTATCTTCCCAGTTTCTATTTTCGAGGCACTGAATGTGGGTAGAGAAGCAAGAGCAGAAATGAACCGAAAGTTGGAGAACCGTACGATGGTGGGAAGATGCAACGCTTATCTGCGGGGTTTGGATTGGCCGCGATAGCTTCATGCTATCCATATTGGGATTAGGGCGCTTTATAGTGAATAGTGGGGATCGCCTCACAGCAAGCCTATACTCAAAGCACTATACGCACTATAGTCACATATCACTGAGTTCATGATACATATCCTGTCTTCTTCCAAAGATTGCATTAATAGACTGGAGGAGCATGAAACAGCCCAGTCCAAGAGGCGCCCCAACAATGACATCAACCCTCGCCACTCAGACTATATATCCCCTCACGACGACGCCTCTGAACCATTCCATCAAACACACTCTACCCATTCATTTAAGCGAAAGCCCAATCAAACCAAAAACCATCTCCACGCAAAATGCCCTTCAGCACAACAACCTCCTCAACCTCCACGTTCTTCAGTAGCTCTTCCAGCTCCGTTCATCGCGACGGCCAACAACCTGAAGAACACCACTCTGCCCACCGTTACAGCACTCAAACGCAGACGTCTCCTGACGGCACAACGACCGTCCGCACAATCAGGCAGGACTTGGACCAGCCTGTAATTGTTGAAGAACACCGGTACGATAAGGACGGAAGGGAACTTGCGGTCCTGCCCGATGCGCAGAGTGATGGGATGAGGAGGATTGAGGACGTTGGGGATGACGAGTTCGTGGGAGACGAAGAGTTCGAATGAAGTCTCGTTAATATCAGAAAGATTCCAGATGATGACTGATGTTCAAATTGTGGAGAATGAATCGAATGACAATGCTATGCTATGCTATGCTATGCATGATATGATATGACTCGAATATAGTTTAGTATGTTTTACTTTAATAAGATGCTTGTTTCGTCATGCCTCGTGAGTCGCTGCCGCGAAGGTTCGCAAGTGGCGTTCAGTTTATAGTGTAGAGTCGCGTAGAGTTCAAGGCAATCGCACTCTCCCTTCCGACCAGCGGTGTCTGGTACGGTGTATCAATGCTGGCAACTCAAAGCTCCAGTGGCACAACATCCCGGCAACAAATCCCACAGCATCGTTTTTAAATCCCACCAGCAAGCCAACCGTGACCATCATGACCGTCCACCTTTTGCTTCTTTCCTCCTCAGTCAAGTGTACCCGCTCTCCACTCTCATCTTCCACCTGTCTTCCTAAATCCCTAGCACCAGAGGTATTTAGGCTCTCGCCCACCCGGACGAGCTCCAGCCCCGCTGCAATAACCATGACAGAAAGGAGGGCCTTCGGGAACCGGTGCAGCAAGTCAACTAGACTTTCACCGAACACCAGGCCAAAAATGAGCTTGCAGACTCCCAGAAAGGCAACACTGGCTCCGGAGCGTGCGCCAAAGCGGTACTGGGCTGCTAGCCCGCCGGAGCCGTGGCAGACAGGCATAGCACCGAACCAAACGCCGATCAAATTCATGATGGAGACGCTGAGACCAATGGCTGTGACGGATGGTGTGGGAACAGACGGGAGTAAGTCGGCTGCTAGATGGACAACCGCGACGACAGAATTGAGCGTTGTGAGCGGCAGCTGGCCGAGACCTGCGTCAATGGCACCTTCCGACCATTCACGGCCGACCGGAACCACGATGGACGGGTGCCAAATCAAGAAAGAGGGGAGGTTGGATTTGATGGCGCTGCGGATGATTGCAAGGGCCAAGCCGATAATGAAGACGACAAGGGCGTAAGGTAATCGTTTGGGTGTAGAGTTTGCGAGGAGGAGAGCAACGAAGACACCAATCGCCCAGAGGCGATTGTCGGCCCATGAAGGATGAATCCAACCGAGACCATGCAAGGTCGTGCATGCTGCCATTACAAGAGACAAACCAGCTCCAACCTGGATGCCTTTGACGACCGGGATGGGAATGACGCGGGTGAACCACTGCAGCAGACCCGTGATGCTTCCGAGAAAGAGAACTGCTGCAACAAAGACCCCTGCTGCAGCGATGGATCCCGGCGAGAAGGATCGCGCGATAGCTACCGCAGCGATCGCCTTCATGGGTTGGACAGGCAGCGGGATGCCAAAGAAGAGGCCGGTCAGGATATTGAAAAGACCAGAAAAAATGAGCGTGCTAGCAAGGGAGACCGTGCCGTTGGCGGCTAGGGCGAGCGCTATTGGGAGAAAGGTCCCCAGGTCTCCGAGAGAGCCAGCAATCTCAGAGACATAATGTCGTCGGAAGGTCGAGATATTATACTCAGTGATCGAGCGGAGGGGTTGCAGTGTCATCTGTGAATGTTAGCGGTGACCATGGTCAAGGGCAAAGCTTGAGTTGATTAATTTCGTACCTTGCGCAGCTTGGAGCCTTGTAAGATGCGCTGCAAGTAGTTGGAGTTGGAATTAGAGCTGGGTGGATGCTCTTACTCTTATATTAGGGCAGCAAGGCACTCACACTAGGCCCAAACGGGCTTATCAGATCCAGCCCAGGCCACATGACACACCACGACCGACCCCGCGGAAAAGCAAATATCACTCCAGACCTGCATCCACAAGGTTCTATCCCGAGGCCTTCAATGACTTTGTGATTCGCAGTATCGCTGTCTAGCAGTGTCAGGGACTCTGCCGCTGCAACAAATGGACCAATATGCGGAAGAAGCAACGTCGGTACCGGACCTAGTGCCGACTGTATGTTCTCGTCACGAATGAAGACGATTTCTAGCAATGAGGACAACAATTTCATTCAGGGTTATGTCGCATCGCTCTCCCAGAATGAAGAATAATGCAATGATATGGAGTGGGATCTCGAAGCGCGGCGGGCACTAACACATGGGGTGGCCATTCAGCGTCATATTCCCTCCGCTTCAGAGGACATGAAAATTGTGGAGCTCGAAGAACGACAATCAAATGTCTCGAAACGAGAAAATCTGTTGTGCTGGGTCCAGGAGAAGGCTTGCGGCAAGCACCGCGATGAGCAATATATCCGTTGAGCAATATATCTCGAGAGGGTGCTCATGATCAGTCCCAACAACGCTTGCTGTTTTGCTACTCAAGAACCCCATCACCTGCACTCTCTGTGCCGTTCTCTACGCATTCCTGCTTCAACAGCGATTTCAGGCCCTTCATCTATCTTCCAGCACCTTTCACGGTTCCGGTCTATGCCTCCTAGATCGCTTGAATACTGACGCAAGCTTCCCTTCAGCAAACTTGGATCCACCGAATATGACGGACTGGATGGATCAACCGACTATCTGGTGTTCCTGGCAGACGACCTTTCAGCGTCGGTACGGCGTGACACGATATTGGGACCAGCGCCTCTAAACAAATTGAGAGCGGTCGGCTAACGAGGATATAGCTAGTCGGCTGAGACGCTCGAACTATTCCTCATCTTAAGCCGATGTGGATAGTCCCGCTTTCTCGGAGGTCTACGTGGCGATCTCTCAAGATAGCTCCCGTTCACTAACTGCAGTACCGCATATTGTTCGCCTCTCCCGACACTGATCTTGAAACAGAGAGCTTACCAGGCCGTGCGAAGTACTAATAATGGGTTTCATCGATTGAAGCAGAATATCGGTTCCTAAAGTTCACTGCATTATCAGCTTCAGAAGAAAGACTCATACCACGGAGTCATTGTCTCTTTGTTCTGGAAATAAAAAAGCTCGGTCCGTCGAAACTTGGGAGACGGCAAGTGGTACTCCACGCGACAAGATATCATCCAAGTAGCGAGACGATAATCACTTGGAAATCAATGACCGTGCCGCAAGAACCAAGTATGGTAGAAAGAAGACATGGCTATGAGTGGGACTGGTAGTTACTATTTTCAGGCTGGCCGTTTTGACACCGTCGCCACAATGGAGGACTGGTCCAACAGCAAACTTTCTTTCTGTCAGCAGCTTAAACAGACACCGTGATTATCTCCCCTTTCCGATTTGGCAAGCTCCTTACGCACGGCGACATTGGTCTGCGGAGTTTGACCCTGGGTCCGATGAGAAGTACCGCTATATGTTGGAGGAGGATTGGCAATTATCCCGCGGGAATGGATGTCGCAACTCAGACACGGAGGAGATTTCGTTTCCTTTATTTATAGATTCTAACTTGCGAAAATCAGAGGCATGGGATCCTTGCAAAACAGTTACAGTTGATTATGTGGGCCTGCAAATTGGCCCCTTAATCGGATGGAACCATGGGCAAGTGCGTGAAATGATACGAGCAGCAACACAAAAATTATGCGGATTATTCGATTCGCGGCGCAGTCCAGAGACAGCCGTGGTTATTGATGATGCGTTTTCTTCTTCAATATATGGAGTATATTACTGGGGCTCGGTTGATCAGCATCACCTATACCCAAAGCAGAGGCAGTTTGCGAGAGCTTGGACTGGCCCGTCGTCATACGAGTGGATCAGTGGGGCACGAATGAAGAACTTCACCAAAACTATGTTTTAAAAAGTGATAGCGAGATTCTTGATGATGACGAGACAAAGGTGTCTACTGTGGAAGCTGCGTCATCTGCAGGTTACGAGGCCTGGTACTGACTCTGATGAGCCCCTGAAAATAGCAAGCGCTTACCTCGGGTATCCAGACTCCTTGAATACATAGCCTAACATGCTCTCTCACTATATCAACAAAACAGTTTGCTCTTACAGCTGCGGGATACGGGAGTCTGAAGACATTCAGGATGAGGGGCCCAATTACCTTGTTGCCGGCGCTCTTCGCCACAGCCCTGGCTACAAACGTCTCCCCGAGCTGTGACCCTAGCACACTTAACAGCACATCCTACCTTTACCCTATAACAACTCCAAACACAATGCTCTTCTCCATTGCTGCAGCCACAAATCGCGGCGTCTGCGACATCGGCCGGCAGAACCTAATGGCCGACGTTACCATCATCCCGAACGTCGGCGAACAAATCCTCATCCCGCCTGAAACCTGCCACCCAGACAACGACAGCTGCCTCCTTCCCAATATTACGAGGACAAGAACCTGCGTCAGCGGCGGTCCACGGAACTACTACACCGTCAATGGCGATACATACGAAATCATCGCGAGAAGGCTGAATATCACAACCGAGGCTCTTACGGCCATGGCGTTGGGTGATGAGGCTGTTGGACCGAATGACCGTCTATTGCCGGGACAGTTCATCAAAGTCCCTCTGTGTGAGCCCAGTCAGTGTGCTATCCAGCCGTATAAGTTTACCTGGGGCGTGTACAAGGATCTGGCGGAGGAGTTCGGGACCACCGTCGGACAGATTATGATGTTGAGCCCGACCTATAACTATAGCAGTCTTGCGTTTTTACCTGGCGGGAGTTTCCGCCCATCAGTGTGCTCGTGAACTGTACGGAATTGTCGGGGAATATCACGGTTCTGTCCTGAGGCTGGCGGGATGCATACATGTATCGGCATAGTACGCTGTTAGTTTGAACTCTGGTTCAGCGGCGGGGTCTAGATTCTAATATGTCTATTTGTACGGTAATTGATATACATAATTTGTTGCTTAATGCTGGACCGAGGAGTTAGGGCTAGTCTTATATGATCCCTATCTTGGCAAGGCTTCTTACTAATGAGTCATTGCAGACAGCATGAC
Organism: Aspergillus spinulosporus; assembly: GCA_003574815.1. Taxonomy (NCBI): domain Eukaryota; kingdom Fungi; phylum Ascomycota; class Eurotiomycetes; order Eurotiales; family Aspergillaceae; genus Aspergillus; species Aspergillus spinulosporus. Next base: position 1,819,656 of record QPHH01000002.1, on the reverse strand, counting down.
TAAAAACATTCACCTCACTTCGAAATCTCCTTCAAAAAGGGAAATACTGCTATAAGAATGTTGCACTCGGTGTGTTGAACAAATCCAAGTAACATACTAAGAGACCAGACCAACATCGCCCGCCTCCTCGAAGCTGCCGAAGCGACTCTCGTAACAACCCACGCACAAACAATCAACCAATCCCCAAGGTTCTCTAACAATAGTCCTCTGCAGCAGCTGTGGAGGAGAGTGGTCGCTATTACAAAAGACCTCCTGTGGAAACTGAACGAAGTCGCCGGATGGGAGACGGGGGACCAGTCACAGAACACGGTATGAGAAATCTCGAAGAGCATTCCAAGGAACTAGACGTCCCGATCTTGATCTTGGTCGCTTGCGCACCCAAGTGCAAGGGATCACTTGTGCGAAGAGGTACGAGACTTGCTGGACGTATATGGCTGTTCATGTAGTGGTGGTGCAGGAGTGCCCAATACCAACAGCCAAAGATAACAATACGCCAACGATCTCGAGATCGTTCAAGCCTCGACGAGCACGAGCGAGGCAGGAGATTCTTCATCGCACCATCTGTAAAGAGATTCGCCCCGGCGGCCGCTCACTCGACCTTCTTGAGGCCCTCACTGGAGCCACAGTTCTCGAGCCGGTTTCGAAGACATCCAAGCCCAGTACACCCAATCTTCCACTGCGGCCTCTTCTGCTTCGTCGAGTACATGAACTAACCACGGAAATTCCCCATATTTCCACATAAAAATGCTGAAGGAGACCAGCTGAAAGTAGGAGACGCCGCAAGAGGACGTGCTAGGACGTGCTGGGCCGTGGTATGTCTGGGATCCAGCAATGAAAGAATCCTGCCATTAGTCCATGATACCGTCCAGTTCCATTCTGTAGACAGTTTTGCCATGACAATTGTCCGCGCGCTCGACTAATCTCACTGGTCCACTGGTCAGATTGGTACCAGTTGGACTCTAGGGCTAGCCTAGCGACCTGTCAGAACGGGCCGTGTCGGGCCGTGCACCCACTATACCAACGGTCGTTTCATATTGATTGCAGGACAGGGATTAGGTCAGAGCTAGCTGGTTCGTTTCTGTGGGCGGGGAACTCATATATGAAGCTAAGTGCAGCAGCCAGAAGTGTAGTCCTCTTACTCCAATACACGACCACTTAAGAGCTGTCTTCCCTCCATGAGCTTCCAGTCCCAGGGCCTTCTGTCTTGACTGCACGGCTGACGTGATTTGATCAATCACATAATGGATCTGATCGTACCTGAATACTTTAGTTACTTCCACATCGATACGGCTCTGTTGTTCCAGTCGGCTCTCCTCGTCTCCCTCGCATACTGGATCAGCTGGATCATTTACACGCGGTGGTTCCACCCCCTCGCGCAATTCCCTGGCCCGTTCTGGGCCTCTGTCTCGCGGATCTGGACGGTGCTGCATGTACTTCCTGGTGACGCCGAGAAGAAGCAGAGGAAGCTGCATGAGAAATATGGTCTGAAATACGACTGGATCGGTATTCTGCTCTCGTTCGTTATATGCTCATGCTTTACCGGATAGGACCCGTTGTTCGTATCGGCCCCGATGAACTGATCACCAGCGACCCGGCCGCGGTCAAGACGCTGTACGGGGTCAAAGCCGGGACCGTCAAGGTATGCAGTTCCCATCGGATGCACGATACGGTTCGATATCTGAATGGATACAGACCGACTTCTACCTCGCGTTCAGGCCACCGTGGGGTAAGTCAGCGTCTAGACCTCATCACTTGACGCAGCTGAAGGAATCTCGCCGCGTCCAGCCCGGTACCCAGACCATTTCTCTGCGATGGGCGGGAAACAGCATGCGGATCGCCGGCGTATCGTCAGCGCCGTTTACTCGATGTCCAGCATCCTCCAGTCGGAGAGCTACATCGATGCCTGCATCGATCTCTGGGAGGAGAAGCTCGGCGAGATGGCTGACCGCAACCAGTCGTTCGACTTATGGCTCTGGACGAGAATGTACCTCAATTCTACCACCCGGGCTCTACGCGGCCCTATGCTTGCTATGGCAATGAGAATGACAGCGACAGTCTTGCTAATACTGTGCCCGGTCCAGGTACGCGTACGACGTGATCGGCGAGCTCTTTTTCAGCAAGATGTTTGGCTTCCTGGCAGCAGGCAGCGACCATCTCGGCTACATCGCCGCCACAGACGATCTGATCCCCGTGCAGTTCCTGGCGGGCATCATGCCCACCTACGTGCGGCCGCTCTTCATGCTGACGGGGTTTCTCCTCTCTAAGGTGCGAGGGGCGCTGACGGCGCTGGCGAGCCTGACCGAGGCGACAAACGCCACGATCAAGAGACGGCTTGTGGCGCTGAGCGAGTTGGACTCCAACACCAAACCGCAGCGGCCAGATATCCTTGGGAAGCTGCTTGACATCTCACACAAGAACGGCAAGGCGCTCGACTTTGAGCTGGCCGATATCAAGATGGAGTCTTTCAGCGGGTTGTATGTTTGTTCTGTTCCCTCTTATACGTATTTTTGGCATCTTAGGGTTTTTCGTTTTTTAAAGGAATTTTTTTTTTTAATTGTTTTATCTGTTGTTATCTGTTGTCATCTGTTTTTGTCTTTGTCCTTTGTTTTATTATTATTATTTTTACGGAACCAAGATGATGATACTGAGAAGGCGACAGCTTCGCCGGAAGCGAGACGACAGCCCTGACACTGTCCGGCATCCTCTACAACATCTTCCGCAATCGAGCCGTCTACGGTAAACTCATCTCTGAGATTGACGCCGCGATTGCGAACCACCAGCTGAGCAGGCCGCACATCACCTATACTGAAGCCACTAGACTCCCCTATCTGGCAGCCTGCATCAAAGAGGGGATCCGAATGCACCCGATCACGGGGGTTTCCTTCCCCCGCCATGCCCCGTCCTCTGGATGCGAAATTGCCGGGTACTGGATCCCCGGGAATGCACGCATAGGCGTCAACCCAACGGTCATCCATTTCGACAAGACCGTCTTTGGGGAGGATGCGAATGTGTTTCGGCCGGAACGGTGGATAGAGGCCGGCGCAAATGCGGCTAATATGGATCGTCATATAATGCAGTTTGGCATGGGAGCGAGGATCTGCCTGGGGAAGAATGTGAGTGCAGTTTGTCTGATTTATTCTTCTTCCGTCTTTCTCCGTATTGTTTAATTTTTCTTTTTTTTTTTTTTCCTGCAGCTAAAAGGTCAGTGCTGACTGACGGGGCAGATCTCCATGTGCGAGATCTACAAGGCTATTCCGCAGCTACTGCATTCGTTTACCTTTGAGCTGGGAAGTGCGGAGCCCATGGAGACGACCTCGTATTGGTTCCATAAGCCGGTTGCCATCGATGTGAAGGTTCGACGTCGTCAAGCCCTAAGCGCTTGTGCGTAGCAGTACCGCCCAGGTGGGAGACTGTGTCCGGGCTGTTTGGGACTCTTGAGTGGATCCTGCACGGGCAGGGATCCTGAATACGAGGTCTGCAGGGGCAGGTTCATTAAGGGCGATCATAATCCTGCTTGCTCAGGAAGGAACAGAGGGAGAGAGTGATTGAGTGATTGATTAAGTGACTGAGTAATTGAGGAAGTGAATGAGTAGGTGTGTGTGAGAGAGAGGAAGGAAGAAAGGAGGGACTGTGTATTTGCGAGACCCCTATCTATGAGAGAGAGGTCGATCCGCATGGACAATAACATGTATGTCTGATTGTGCTGGACCCTGAATGTAACCTTTTCCTAATCCATACCGATCTAGATCCAATCAAGCAAACTTAATTCACGTAAGAGCAGGGGGCAGTCCACGGGTCAAACAGGCACCTACCTATTAAAGAAGGAGCAATTGCTTGCTACAGAGTTCCTATGAACTCCTTCATTGTTGGCTCCCGGTCATCAGTCAGTTGCTTGTCTTCGCCCGGGGTCCCATAGATGATTGGCTCAGCATTGCCACCATGCAGAGTATGGAAACCCCGTTCATTCTGTGTTCATTTGCGTCAGTGACCAGTTTGCTCAGTACGGTTTCTACCAGTCTGCCAGAGAACGACCACAGGAGGAAAATTACGGCAACCGCGATTGGTCGCATCCATGGACGGCCATTATCTTCACTCCCAAAGCGTGTTCAGTCCCATGTTCCAAGAACCCGGATGATTACCTTTGGCCCCCCATTTAGCGTCCGCGTGCCAAGCGAAAGGAGGATCATGATATCCAGACTTTCGGAGAGGCCCTCTTTTCCTCAATGGCCTATCGCTTATAGTTTCGAGATCCATGGTATGAGCTGAAATAGAGTTGAACCATGGGTGGCGAGATTCGCTGGTTGGTGCTGCTACCACGCACGAGCAGCTAGCCTTTGCCCGGGCGCCAGCGGCATCTGCAGTCGTTCATCAATCAGCAGACGGAAATCCGATGAGTTGCGATGCATCGAGATCTCCGGCTGCAACACTATCGCAGGGTTGATCAGGGATTAGACTCCGGCGGGATGGACTTTATTATATATTATATTTTTTTTTCTGCCTATCCACGCAACATTACGTACTGCGAAGCGAAAATGGAAAAGAAAAAATATTGAAAATCGGCTCTTCATCCCCATCACGGCAGGGATCGGAATCCTTCGCGGAGGGGTTCCGACTCAAAAGGACCCTCAAGCACTCACTAAGACGAATGGCAATATACCGGATCGGGTACTAGTCTGCCCCCTTCCATTTTAGACTTTTCGACGGTACGCTAGAAGAGGAAAGGCTGGTAACACATTGAAACCGATTCTGCCTGGCATTGGCCCCGGCCCCCGGGGGAAAACCGGGGGCCTTGGCCGTGCCCTGTAGTTTCACTGCTCTATATCAAAGCGTCTCTGCGTCTGCTCAATTCCCAGATGATGCTGGAGAAAAACCGTCCCGGCACTGATACTGAGATATCTCCACCGGTCGGTCCAACTGTCATGTTTTCCGGTTCCCGCCAGCTGTCAGTGTCAAACTTTCAGATCGGTTCACTGCACGGGTCACCGCTGGCACGCTGGTGAGTGGCAAGCAGCATATGCAGACTCCACAGTGGGGATAGTATGGAGAACTTTCATTGCGATGGGCAACTGTTTTCAGGCGTTTCACAGATCGGAGCCCCGAATCCGCATGCTCTCCCTAGTGATCCACTTCACTAGCCAAGTCTGAAAGCTCCAGTAGTCTCCACTGAGCTGATCCACTGGTTGCGTCCATTGAATAGCCTTTGCACCGGTCCACTATGAGTCTGTGAATGCTGGGAGGCTGAGCCCAGCAAGAACCTTCTGCAGCAGTCTTCTCCGTCTTCTCCGCCAAGGCGAAGCTCTCCACCATGCTCAGGAGAAGGTAGATTCTGCAATGCATACGATTCTTATACTGCACCGTCGCGTGGCCCCCTGCGCAGCGGCGTCGAGTTATTGATCTGTCTGCACAGATGGCGAGTCAGTACGCTGAGAGTTTCACCCTGCTAGGGCTGGGTCTTGTCTTCATCCTCGTCCGCGTCTATGTGCGTTGGACGCAGGTTGGGCCGTTGAATTTCCAGCTCGACGATTATCTGATGCCTCTGGCTGGTGTACGTCCTCTTCTCTTGTCCCTGTTCCTCGTGTCATCGAGTCTCGGTGCCTCTGCTCACACTTCCCGGATGCTCTAGGTGGTCTTCACTATTGAAGTCACGCTCGCCTATCTCGTCGGATCCAAGTATGACGGTCTCACGAACAGCTACATGACCGACGAACAGCGCGCGACCCTTGATCCGAACTCAGAGGAGTACTACAACCGCATCATGGGATCGAAGATCCAGGTTGCCGGGTGGTCGTTGTACGTGATGGTCCTCTGGCTGATCAAGGGCGCGCTGGCGGTTTTCTACTCGCGATTGACGTACGTCCATGCCTGCCTCTACTGTTCTTGCTGGAGATGAAAAAAAAAGTTTTCTTTTATATCTGTTGAAGAATGACAAAAATAATGAATTGATACTGGGATACTGAGATCTGCTACAGAACGGGCCTAAGCCACCTCCCGACCCGCGTGCGCTTCGCATATATCCTCCTCGGCGTGACGTATCTCGGTGTGGCCTTGACCATCTTATTGAGCTGCCAACCTATGCGTCGGTTCTGGCAGATAAACCCGGACCCTGGCAGTGCGTTCCCTGGCCGCTCTTTTCCTCTAAACAACGCAGCTTTTAACATGGTTCGCTGCAGATATATGCCAACCCACCCGTTCAATGGTCTACGTCCTCGTCGTCTTGATTCCCAATGTCCTGACAGACCTCTACCTCATGTCTATCCCGCTGCCTCTCCTCTGGACAGTGAAGATCGGCATCCGACGCAAAATCACCCTGATGGGTCTTTTCAGTGGGGCCATCTTCATCGGCGTTGCCGCAGTTATCCGCGCGGTGATCATCTTAACTGTACGTTTCACCAGGCCCACCCATCTGACCTACTGTCCATTGCAGGAGGAAGGAAAGAAAGGAGGGAAAGAAATAAAAAAAAATGTGAATACCAGTTGCTAATGAAGTTTGACGACAGGCCGGTCCCAACGGCGCAATTGAAGGCAGTAAATGGGCCTGCCGCGAGAGCTTTGTCAGTATCGTCGTCTCGAACCTGCCAATCTTACAGCCGCTTATCCGCCGCGGCGCAAGCAAGATCGGTCTGAGCGGATTGTTTAGTAATAGCGGCGGTAAAGGGAGCAGCTACAAGTACGCAGGCGGGCGGGGGAAGACATCGAGACGCCGCGAGGGCGATTATCCGTTGACTTCTGTTACCGGCACGGGGCCGGGAACAGTAACGGAGACAGGAACCGGGCTAGGGAAGGCCAAGTCAGAGAGGAAGCGGGATCGTCTGCGGTTTGGCAGTGTGCATCAGACGGAGACGGCGGGGAGTGATGAGGAGGTTCTTGTTGGTGTTGGTGGTGGGAGGAAGGATAAGGGGCAAATCACGGTTACGCATGAGACCGTCATTGAAAGGGAGGAGGGGAGTCGGAGTGGCAGTGGAGAGGGAGACAGAGTTGGACTTGGGCATGGCATAGGGCAGGGGCCTCTGTCTGTCGCGGCGGGGAATGCCTGGGAGGGCAACGGGGCTAGAGGGCCACGGGCTTGAGTAAAGCGTGACGCAATATTTCCTATTTCGTGATTATGTATATATACTAACTATACATACCATCTTTAATATTTTCCTAATATGACTCTATCCGATTTCCATTACTAACTGACCTGAGGTAACTAACTCCATCTGCCCATTGTCGCAATTGATCAGATCCAACAGCATAAATACAGACTTTCTCTGTATGTCTATTAACGCGACCCACTATGGAATAATCTACTAGGGCTCCGGGTGCCTAAGGTCGCGCAATTCATCTCCAACCAGACAGAACCACTCGTCACGATAGCAAATATGAACCTGGCGAGACCTAGCTTAAAGTAAGGAAATGGCCGCGACTGGGAGTGCATTGCTTTTCAGCTTTCAACTTCTGGCTCATCACCAAGCCTGCCCGAGTGACGTTCGAGATTTGACCCCTGCAGAGATCAGATTTTTTCATACAGTGGAGCCGCACAGGATTTATCGGAACGGAGACTTGTAGGCAGAAATAGGTATAATGTCGGTGTGTGGATAAAGCTGCACGCTTGATTCTTGCCGAGCAGTCTGCGCGCAGGCAGAGTTGTACGGATCAAGAGAATTTATGCCGTCGGAACCATTCGTCATTATCTCGCCACACTTATCACCGAGATATCCTTATGGAGCGGTCTAGTATTCGGGTGACAGTGAAAGCAGTCTGAAGATAGAACCATTGGAAGGGTGCAGCGACTACCTAACCCTAATTTGCTGCGGCAATGGAGGACTACGGCCCTCAACAATGGCAGAGTATGAGTGCACTAAAAGGTTCCCTCTAGAATACCATCATGGAGCTCATTTCCTGGTTTATTTCGAACATGGCTAAATGCCGGGACGGGGCACATAGCTCTTGTCAGATTCGTGGCTTAGGGTTCTCAATTGGCCGGCTGCGGTCGACCACGTACTTTCATGTCCGGCTACTGCAAATCATGGAATATTCTGATTGAGCAGATAAGGTTGAATAGAATTAGTCTTTTCTAATCCTCTTACACGTTGAAACCGGACGGTATTTCGTGTCATTGTTGATCAGGGATATTGTGTCTACACCACAAAAGCGACGTTCTGCACGCAACATGCTCAGAGTGAATAATCAAAGGGCCATTTTTGAACCTCGACAATGAGCTCTAGCTGTTGAAGCTCTAAATATCTGTGGCAAGTATGAGAAGCTCTCCGCGCAGCTGGTCAACAATACACTCCAGCCTCAGCAGTGGACCATGGAAAGATATATATTCTCCCAAAAGCGTAGCCTTAAGAGAGCGCGCGGGTGCAGACGGAGGGGTCTTGAATAAGGCAAGGAAGGCCGAGGGAAAGCCTCTGAGAAGTGAAACAGCTCTAGCACAGGTTGGGCTGTTATTGCTTAGTGCTGGCGTTGCTTTCTGGGTATATCTATATGGTATAGACGCTGGATTATGTGCGGGATACTACAGATTTATATTCAGTCCTATAGAGACCAGTTTACCCATGTACTTGATTATTTTTCTTCTCTTGAATAAAACTAAACGGTCCTTTCTTATCTCTGATCCAGGTCTCTCAAGCATCCTTTGTCCTTTCACAAACGACACTGTCAATGGGGCTTGGTTGCCCTAAGAGTTATACTCATTAATCACAAGGATATATCACAAGTCTCTTTACTCTGATCTTGACCCCTCTTATGCAGCTGGACGATCAACCCCCTTGCCCCCTCCCTCGGCGCAGGATCGAAAAAATCATGTGCCATCTCAATATCCTCCCTCGTCACCCCGCTCAGAGATATCTCATACCGTCGAAAGAGTACAGCCAAAACCAAGTAAATCTCCGCATACGCCAGGTTCATTCCCAGACACATGCGGCTGCCTTTGCTAAACGGGACGAAGTGGCGATTCATCGCCTGCGCCGTCTCAAAATCTGCCTCCAACCAGCGCTCTGGACGGAACTCCCGCGGCTGAGGGAATACAACTGGATTATCATGCATGAAAATTGATGTCATTCCCACTGGTGTTCCTGCTGGGATGGGTACCCCTGAATATGTTAATGGTTCCTCGGCGATGAGTTGGAGTCTATGCGTGACGCCGTAGGAAACCCGTAAACCCTCCTTTATGCACGCTGATAGGTACGGGAGGCGTTCGAGGTAGGCCGTATCAGACATGGACAGAATATCCACATTCTCTAAAGCGCCGTCGACCTCTGCTCGCAGTTTTTGAAGGATGTTAGGATCATCAAGGACGTGGAAGATTATCGTCTTCAATGCATTCCCGGTAGTTAACGTCCCCGCGCCAATGAGCGTCTGTCCTTCACCCTTAAGCCTGTCCACTGTCTTTTCGTGTTGTGGGAGGGTGCTCGAGAGGAGAGAGTCGAAGACAGTCAACGGGCGAGCCGACTTGTCGTCAACGTCGGCGGCGGCTCGATCGACAAGCGGTTGGATCTGGGCACTCATATTCTGTCCATTTGTTAGCCCGCGATCTTCTCTTACTTTTATATTTCAGTGAAAAAAGTACCTCTTTTATTTGAAACAACAACGCAACCCCCGGCAGCAAAGCCCTAACAAGGGCTTTCGGCGCCCATCTACAAACCACCAAGATCCACGGACACTGTTTCACCAGATGGCCCAGCTCTGACGGAGCACTCACCATATCAATCCACTCCTTTCCAAAGTTTTCTTTCCCAATTAACTCCAGCGAATGTCCGAAGCAGTACTCTGTGATGACGTCGGCCGCGAACGCCGTAAGCGCGATCCCCAAGTCCACATCCTGTCTTGTAAAAGCGAATCCATCAAGCCGGCTACATAACCGCGCTAGGGCATGTTGCAGGTGTGGTGTTAGCCGCTGGATTGCGCTCTTTGAGAAGAGAGGGTTCAATGCACTCCTTCTTAGCCTGTGGTGTTCGTGCCGGACGGTTGCAAAGGCAGAGGTGTTGTTCCCAAACATGCGTGCAGCCCAGAGCCATTTATGTCGTCGACGGGTTGGGCCTGTGTACAGCACAGGATAGAAGGAGGGGTCTTGGATATGGATTTCGAACGGGTTGATGCGGACTAGTGGGCCTGTATATACGTCCTTGTTAGCCGGGGTGAGAATCCAAGTGGCTCTGAACTCTTTGAGACGGTTGAAGCAGGATGACAAACCGTATTTCTGATGCATCTTATCGATTTGACGAAAATACTGTCCCCGCTGGACGACGTCGTAGTAGAACTCGGGCCAAAACGAGAGTGCGGCGAAAGTTGGGCCGGGAATGTGGCGAATAGGACTCAGAAGGAGGCGTGTTGTGATTAGGTACAGTATATACAGAAGGATCAGAACTAGGAGAAGGGCCCATATTGGGAGAGAGAAGGCGAGGTTGAGACTCAGCATGTTGCTGTTCTTGTTCGTTGGCGTCTGCCATGTCGCTGGTAGAGCCTGGCTCGGCTTATATGCTTATATCTGGATAACCGGAGTGATATGGTAAAGTATGTAAGACTCAGACTTAAAGACGGTGAGGATCTTGTATTGATTCTAGTGGCGGGTTTCTATTCTGCAGGGAGCTATTGAAGTTTCTGCGTCTCGATGCATCAAGCTCACAGCGAATGCGAGACGTAAGGAGACATCCCCAAAGCCTGTCTAGGTAAGACATGAAGGGTCTACATACATGCCATGACACGATCAATGCATCCAACATTATCTAGTACCAATATCCATCGGTGTACATGACGACATCAAACCAAATTCCAACATAACCAATTCCTTCCGGGTCAGATCAAATCATTTCACACGCCATGCGCTCAACAACTTCAATAAGATGGTTTGCAATCTCATCAGCAGCAGGATGTTCGACAACACCATCAACATACTCAACTGTCCAGCCCATGACCTTCCCGGCATGCACATTCACCGCAAAAACGAGATCATAGTCCCACGGATCACTGAACCCTTGCAGGATCCACTTCAGCTTGCCAGAGCCCGAAACTAACTCCAAACTGTCGGAGCCACTGTTGCGGATGTTCACCAAAGTGGAGTACTTTTGCAGTGCAGTAGCCTTGCTCGGAAGCTCAAGACTGGAGCCGTCTTGAGTCGACTGGGACAAGGACTGGAAAGTGCACTGCGCGTGCAAGGCCCGGGCGATGTTTTTGAGCGAGACGCACTTCTTCACATGGATTTCAAGAGTCGGGAGACGGATGTAGGGGCCAACGGCGTTTTCGATACCTGGAATGTCGGCGGAGCGGTCGGAGAGCACATAGTCGAATGCTACAGCTTGGCTCGAAGTGGCGTCGACTTTCTGGCTGTTATCGACAAAGTTTTTAGCTAGCACAATGCTCCAAGCGGCCATGAAGAAACTTGAGATGGTGATTTCATTCTTCTTGCACGCTTCAGGAATTTTCGAAAGAACATAGGTTGGTTGGAAGGGGAGGGTGACAACGCGGCCAGCGCGATATAAATCTTCCTTCTTGGCTGAAGAGGTAGAGGACTGGGCTAAACGGACGTATTCCCAAAATGGAGGGAAGTCCAGGGGACGATGAGCCAATTTTCCGTCGTACGCATTGACAAGGTCTTGCATGACAATCGAGCGAGATGTGGCATCTATAATGGTATGACTGAATTCAAATTTGCATACGGCCGACCCATTGTCTATTTCACGGAGAACCATGCGATGGGGCGGGGAAAGATCATCGTCACGACAGAGGGAGCCGTTGTCCTGAGTATTTTTGCGAATGATGGAAATGGCTGGCTTGATCTCATGCAGGACAATGGCGACAAATCGCTCCTCCTCATTGCTGTACCTAAACACAGTTCGTAGAGTAGTGTGGCGATGAACAACCTGATTCCAGGCATGGCACAGACGGTCTATATCAACAGGTTCGGACTCAGTAGTGCTCTTTTCGATAATCCAATCTCCCTTTACGCAGTAGAACCACGGTTCCTGGGACTGACGCTTGAGCATGTGTTGTTGAATTGATGAAGGGGTATAAATGGCCTCGGCATCGCGCTCAACGCAAACTCCGTATACCTCGAGCGAACGAACAACGTCTGCAGGACAGACACGCGGCGGTGATGACTTCACGCTGAGATCTAAGTCCTGCTCAATTGCTGTTTCGAGCAACTCCTGATAAATCTTCGCCAGTTCCCCTACACGCTCACGGTGCGCAATGCCCTTGGGAAAAGTAAAAGAGACAACAAGCTCAGAACTTGGCATCTCAATAGCAGCGCCAATATCGAACAACGAAAAGCGTTCACAGTTTGGATGGCCGATCTCTGCGATACGCACATTCTCCGCAAACAGCACTTGGCCGGGAGCGCGCTGCACAACGCTACCTGCATAGTTGAAGACGAACTCCATTTCCTGATGGCGGGGGTCATCTCCGAACACTTTCTGCCCGTTAGGTGAGAGATATCGACAGGCCCAGTATGGATGGCCATTGGCAGGAACGGATCGGCGGCGCTCGGATGCTCCAAGTATGGCAGTGGTGATGGTCAAAAGAGTGTCCTTCGGAAGGTGGATAGGGAATGCAGCCGTGAACCAGCCAACCGTCTGCGAGACATCCAAAGAGGCATGCCAGGGCTCGCGGCCGTGCCCTTCAATAAATACTGTAGGGGTGTCGCGCTCGGTAAAGATTCGTTTAAAGGCGAGAGCAAATGTTGCTAGCATGACATCTGTGGGATGGATAGTGGCGGTGGTGAACTTCTCCAACATCTGGGTAGTCTGAGTCGAGGAAAGCCGAAAATCATGCTGAACGATCTCGCTATATGTGTTTGAGATTGCCTGCACGTTCGACGGCTGCCAGAAACGAAGACTGGCTGGGGCCGGCGCGAAGGGAAGAACGGTCTCGGGAGTCAGAGTAGAAGCGTATTTTGTCTGCTCACGACACCACTGCTGAAATGTGAGAGTCGAGCGAGAAATGCCAATAGGAGCACCATTCTGCGCTGCGACAAGGGCGTCATGGAGATCCTGCAGAATGACTCGCCATGAGACAAAGTCGACGACCAAGTGATGGACACAGAGCACGAGTGTCTGCCTCTCGCCACTCGACTGCAAATGTGCATGAAGCAGCGTCCCATGCTCAAGGGACATGGGCTCAGTGCAGAAGTCGCCAAGGGACCCTACAGCCTGACTGTAGATTTGATAGCAAAATTGGGGTTTGAGATCTTCACCAAACGGAACCTGCTGCATCCATTGTCCCATGTGCTTCGTAAAACGAGCGGCCAACATTCGGTGTTTCTGGACGACGTGGTCCAACGCCTCGCGCAGCATATCAGGGTGTATCTTCACCATAAATTCCACGCAAACACGCTGTTGAAGACCAAGACTAGGATCGGATACCTTGTCGAAGTACATCTGCTGAACAGGCGACAAGGGAAAAGGTTCGTCTCTATCATCCTCTATCGTGGAGGCCTCTTCCACGGCTGAAGACCTTGTTGCCATATCGCTAATTTCTTGAAGTGCACGGCTACCGAGGAGCTCCCGAACGTCGATGTTAATTCCAGCTTCGTGCGCCTGGTGCCGGGCCTCCATAGCCATTATTGAGTCACCGCCATTGCGAATGAAAGATTGGTCAAGGCGGAGACTCTGCGGTTCCAATTTGAGGACTTTGAGCCAGATCGCCACCATGCTGTCTGATGGATCTGAGATCAGATTAGCAGTACCATTAGGGTGGAAAACACGAGTGTAAGTGTTTTTGTCCATATCTTCAAGCCAACCACGAACTTGTTTGCGATCAGCTTTTCCGGATGGTGTCTGTGGGACGCAGGGCAATGACAACCATTTCGATGGGATCATCGCCGGGGTGAGAACACTCGAGACATGACTTAGAAGCAGGCAATAAACGTCTTCAGTTAATCCCTTGGCACCGTCAAATGATCCATCTTCTGCGTCGGAAGAAGAGTCTTGGAAGCGTAGAACAGCGACGAGTTTCTTCTCACACAGTCCAGAGCGAGGATACTCGACGACAACACTATGAACAAAATCACATTGCAAGATGGCGATCTCGATCTCCGCAATATTGATTCGCTGACCGCGGATCTTCACTTCCAGATCCTTACGGCCGTGGTATATGATGGTCCCAGCGCTATCCATGCTCGCCAGGTCACCAGTCCGATAAACCCGTTCGCCATTTCGCAGTCTGATAAAAGAGTTTTCTGTGCGGATTGGATCGCGGAAGTATCCACGGGCTAATATTGCTCCTGAAATCACCAATTCACCAACTTCATCGTCCGGAAGACGGTGCTCAACATCGTCGGGATCAACAATCCAAAGCTTTCCTCCCACGGCCTGTCCCAGAACATGACCGGCCCCTTTCAGGCCAGTGCGGTTGCTGATAACACAGGCAACACTAGCCTCAGTAGGTCCATAAACGTTAAAAAGCGTCACACGATCTGACCATTTGTCGTTCACATCTTCGGTAAGGACCTCTCCGCCAGTCTCGAGGATGCGAAGGGAGGGTACTTCGTCGGGCTGGAGTGTTCGAGCAGAAGTCGGAGTCAACAGAGCAACCGTAACACGGGCTGATTCCATAAAGTGAGCGATCGAGAATCTGTCGTTCTCGGAAGGAACGCAGACGCATCCGCCATGGATCAGAGTCGTAAGAATCTCATCAACGCTTACGTCGAAGGTATGTGGGGCGTACTGGAGGACACGGGATTCCGGACCGAGCCCTAGAACGACGCCGCGAGTGATGGCGCTGGTGGAGAGAGCAGAGTGCTCAATGACCACTCCTTTCGGTTTGCCGGTACTGCCGGAGGTAAAGATGATATAGGCGGCGTTGCTAGGGCTTGCAGCTGGAAGTAATGCCGCTGTCGAGTCTACTTTGGTGCTAGCGAGATCGGCCAGATCGATCGCGAGAAGAGGACAACCCAAGCCCTCTGCCCTATCGGAAAGACTCGAAGTCGTGATAATAGCGCAGGGTTCAATTTCGCCAATGAGCTGCTTCAACCTATTTTCAGGATGGCTTGGGTCGAGTGGAACGAATGCGGCCCCCGATTTCAACACTGCAAGGACGACGACTGGGTACCAGAACGATTTGTTCATAAGGATACCGACCCGCTGTTCAGGGCGCGCCCCGAAAGTCTTTAACTGTTCAGCCAGCACCGAAGAGAGTTTTGACAGCCCTGCATATGAAAGCGAACCATCATAAGCGCAGATACTCTCCTGTTCTGGTCGCGCGATGGCCTGTTCCTCAATCAAATCATGAATGCACCGATCAACCTTGGGACAATCAGTTCGTTCCTTGCATAGTCCTCCATGGCCCGCATTGTCATCTTCAACGGGCGGCGACGGTGGGATGGCCGACGCAACGGCTTCTACAGCCTCTTCCAAATATTGTTCGAAGATCTCGGCGACCTCTCCGGCTTGAACTGAAGAGAGCAAATCACGCTTGTAATGAAGGTCAATATGCAATTTATTGGAATTGAAGAGTACTTTGAGACAAATGATATTCTGTTATACATGTCGCGTTAGTCCTGTAACAAAGATAACGGGTTTAGAAGAAGTTCACTTACCTGGTTGAGCAAAGATTGGACTTCCTCTGGCAGCCCAGAGTCCAATTCTTTCCGTCTGCTTTCTGAGTGATGAAATATAACGATAGTCTTCGCCAACAAAGCTCCCGAGAGGGCCGTTCGGGGTGTTGGGGGAGGAGTAATCTGCAAGTTCTTGGTGTCTAACAGTACTTGGGCAATAAAAGAAGATTCACTCGTGTAAACATCTTTGAGAGTAGGAACCTTGTCTGATTCAGAAGCCCTCTGAATGGTTGCACTCCATGCTTTCTTGACAATGTCAAGTTGATTAAACAAGGGGAGTTGAAGCAAGGATTTCCACAGGACATTGTTATCATGTAAAATAGTAATCATGCTGAGTCCCTTGTCTATAGATTCCCAGAGCTCAAGTTGAGTAAAGATGTCATGCATTCCAGCACCAGCTGGCTGGATGATAGGGGAGGCCATCACAGTGGTGTTATAAGGACGATGTACAAAGGCGCAAACAAAGAACAAGAGGTTTTATGTCTAGACAAACCATAACATAGATAAAGATAGTCAAATGGTAAGAGATGGTGAAGAAGGGAGTAAGGAAAGCTCGCAATAAAGATGGTGACAGGGATTAAGTAGAGAGAAGGTGGCTGTTCTCTTCTGCGTGGGGTACTTCAGATGTGTTACTCTCCATTCACCACATGAATTTCTCACTTTGAATGACTTCATGGTCAGACCCATAGCCTTCCACTTATTCATTCACCCATTGACAGGTACTGTTCCCTGGCAATGACCAGAGAAGCTGTTTGTTTGAGACTGATTGATTTGGGACCAGCACATCAGAAGCTCATCGAAATCAACGTCTACAATGGCCGTTTTCTTAATACATATCAAGTCAATAGGCTCGAATGGTGAGGCCAGCCAAATTTGTTCAAGTGAGTTCAACGCTGTCTAGTCTTGCCTGGAACACTTGAATTCACCTAATCATGCCCAAATCGCAGGAAACGCTGTATCCGAGCCTGCTTTTCTGGAGATAGCTGCAACACCAACGTCAATCTCTTGCACCTACAGGCTAATCCTTGCATTGCTCGCAGTCAGTCAACTGCCAGCCAGCTGCCAGCCACCGCGTTTCCTATTTGGCGAAGAAATCCAAGACACGTGCATGCAAGGGGTTTTCGAGATCAATTGGCGATCAGAGTCCGGCAACGTGAGCTCGTGTAATCGAGCCGACATTGAGCTTCCCCGGAATCGTGCTCATCTAGACCTGGACGGTGATCTGCACTTCAAGTGTACTCTGCGCAGTGCCTAGACAAGCGAAGCGAACCGCTCTCCTCGACTTAATCCTGAAGACTCCAGGCCGTATCTTACGCCGTGGGGTCTTGGGGACTCCTTGCCGGTGGTTAAACCTAAATATCTGGCTTATTTCATATTCTTAGGCTTGACGGCGCTTGCAATATACTCATACGGCGTCTCTCTCTCCATTGAAATTCATAGCAACTATACTTTTCTGGTTTACCGACGGCGACATATCTGCCCAGAAGGCACCGCTATCAGTCAGTGAATTATCGTGAGCAGGAGATCTCTCAAAGATAAACCGCTCGAAATAGTTTGGTGGCCAGTTGAGAAATGCAATCTAGACTGAAACAAAAATGACTCCTGCTGAAACTCCACTGGAGCCTATGCCTGCATATGCATGCTTCTGTATACAGCCAAGAACAAAAGGAAGTCATTTCTCCACGCCAACGAGGCGGTCTGTCCTGTCTCAAACTGTGCGAGAAGTCAAATCAATAGTTCTCTGCGTGCTGCGAGGGCTGTGACTGGGTCTTTGAACACACAGTGGAGCCACCAAGTGCCAAATCACTACAACCCTTAAGACCTCCTTCAGATCTCAAGAAGGCCGAGGTTATTCTTTCAGATGAAGGACTAACAGTAGGCTGGAGGCGAACCGTTCAGCTTGTCTTTGTTAAGCAGCACTGGAACGCGAAGACACAGCTGCACTTACCCCGCAGGGAGCTACAGAGGATGCAATATTGGAGGAAGGAGTGGTGGAGGGCTTGAACTATCTAGGTGGGAAAGGGCGACCCCAAGTCTACCTTCGGCCGTACCTTCCTTGCAGAGTTTGATGAGGTGGATTAGTGGGGAAGGACTGACTCCGTATACCTAGAGTAGGATAGGGTCATTGATCGTTGGCTTGAGCAAGAAAGGTTCGGCTGAGACTCCCTCTTCGTAATCTGCCATATTGCTGATTGTGAACCAGGGAACTCAATGACAGGGATGATGCTGATTCTCGCTCTAATGAGATTTATCGGTTTGTGATTACACAGGAGCTTCCTCTGCAATTTAAGAATGTGCAACTGTAACTGCTCGCTCTTCTTGGACACGGCCGCACAGTAGATGTTCTCCTTCGTCCTCTCCTTCGTCCGGGTTTTGCCTTGGAGCGGTCCTTCCGTGCAGCCACTAGGGGCAAGGCCGGCGTAATATCAATCAGCTGGAGAACCCCAGGCACGCAGTACACAGATCTGAAAGTTGATGGACGTGAGGGAAATTCGACTATAAGAAGTAGCTTTACTTTCATAGATCGGAGTTCTTGGTCGATGCAAACTCCGGCCGTGAAGAATGAACCAATCTTCTAAACATTGCTTCTACATTGGTGTGTCAGTCCGATCCCTTCATCTTCACGCCTCAGGGCGCTCTCTATGCCCGGGTCCGATTTCTTGCCCTAATCAAACAATACCTAAGACTTGTCACTGTACAGGTGCTAAATTCCCAGCGAGTACAGGCATTACTTAACCGCTGATAAAGAAAATAGAAAGATCTCGTGATTTTGCAAATTGAGCTGCCCACTACAGTGAACGAAGGGAACATAGGCATTGTCACCAGTGTCTACAGTGCTGGGGTTTGTTCAGAGCACTTTGGCAAGCAATCCTTTGTGAAACTATGACCACTAACAGCGCTCTTATTAACTATG
This sequence comes from Aspergillus spinulosporus, assembly GCA_003574815.1. Taxonomy (NCBI): domain Eukaryota; kingdom Fungi; phylum Ascomycota; class Eurotiomycetes; order Eurotiales; family Aspergillaceae; genus Aspergillus; species Aspergillus spinulosporus. The sequence goes on along the minus strand of QPHH01000002.1, from coordinate 1,801,207 downwards.
TTAATACAAAGACGCTCCAACAAATCCACCTTCCCTAGTCCCTTTTATCCAATTTTCCTTTGTTCGAAGAGCTTATATATACTCTTCGGGAATCCCCCTACTTCCTGACAATCACCCTCTTCCGCCATCTCACCCCAGCTCAGGCTTTAATCCCCAGTATATACATCTTCGAACTCACCTGTTACCGCAGCTCCTAGCTCGGCGCCAGAATTTCTGGCTATTCTCCCATGATGTCGCACTCGCTCGTCTCCCAGGTTCCCTTCTGGTCCGCCAGCGCGTTAGCACATCTACGTCTACTCCTGATTCGATCTTCGATGCGGTAGGAAGCCCCATCTATGGTAGAAAGAAAATGTATACGTCGCTGGTTTACCCTTGAGCTGTCAAGGTACCGGCTCAATCCCAGCCAGAACCTTGGAAATAGCAAGCGAATTGGGATCTTCTAACTTTCCCTCTGAAGCCCATGGCCTGCTCTGTATTGTCTTCCTTTGTGAGAGACTCTTGCCCAGTCTTCTTAGGTGATATTTCACACTTCATGCCTGGTTTTGTCCTGTATTCCCCTATTTTCTTCCAAGTCTGCATTCGATATACCTGCAAGCTGCGCATATTCCCAAGCTGTTTTTTCTTTTTTTGTAAGCTGCACTCATCGTCTCTATTTACCCTCGTTCATTCGGTTTCATTTATATTTGCTTGAGGGCTGTCAAGATTCCGTTTCGGCTGAGAAAACAGCTAAGTTACCACTGTGGCTATTGGCAGCACTTTGTCTGAGAATGCGAATTGAGTTGTCTTTTAGGGCAAAGTTCGTTTCCACAATTAGTGTGCTGCTGCTGTAGGGATATGGACGTCTATAACATAGGCTAGATGGCGCCCGGCGAGTACTTAGATAGTGCCTATCAATGGCCGTTTAAGACAATATAAATGCTGAAGATCGGTTTCCTCAGTGTCCAGGTTCTTCAGTGCTGAGTACATTACGTCTAACGCAAAGACAGAGCTTGCTAGCCTTCATTGATATTGAAATTATTTATACAATCTAATGTGACAATGGTTTCGATCCCTTAACCTCATGCGTATTTGGACTTACAGCATATCTATCCTGGACAGCAGCCAATACCCCAATATCATGAATTATTTCCCGTAACAGCCCCCCAGATATACGCAACCCAACCCCCAAGGACTAGCATCATCAACGCGCCAAAGCAGCAAAGCGAAGTAACCCTGTTTCTGTTGTAGCAGGTCACCAAATGCCACTCCCTTTGTTTCTCAATATGCTCTGCCCCAACAGTCATTCTCCTCTTTCTCGTCCACTGTAAGGGCCTCAGGCTCTCGTTCGTCAATGAACCAACTAATATCGCAAGTCCGACGACAACCGACGCCGCAGCGAGAAAGAGATAGACGCGCACGACCCGGTCGTAAGAGTCGTTGTCGGCGTCTTGGAGGGCGCCGGTTATAATGCGTACGATTATATTCATGCTGTTTTGCTTCGTCAGTGACTGTTTGGCGGTAAGGGAAAGAGAAAGAAGGACGGATAGCGTACGCATTATTCATAGTGACTTTCAACGCATATGCAGAGCCGAATACAGACTGGTGCCAAAGCGTCGTCCGGATACTGTCGATTATGGAGGTCGGCCCGAGTGAGACGGCGATTGCGTAGATGCCGAAGGAGGCGGCAGTCCCAGCTTCTGTGTTGGCAAAGTTGACAAGAATCATGCTGAGGAATATTCCGAGGCCGCAAACGCATACTGGCGAGGTTAGTTGGCGCTTCTAGTTGGGAGTGGGTGTACAACTCACAGACACTCGCTCGATTGCCAAGGACATCGATGAAGACACCTAGACATGGAAAAAAAAAAAAAAAAAAAAAAAAAAAAAAAAAAAAAAAAAAAAAAAAAAAAAAAAAAAAAAAAAAAAAAAAAAAAACCCACCAGCATACTGTGACAACGAACTGTACCATCCCGCCGTGATACTATCGACATCAAACCTCTTCTCCGCGAGTTCCGTAGCATTTTGACTAAAGACGAGCGCTGTGCTCGTCTGGAAGAGCGAGAATGCCATGACGGCCCAGAACATCCAGGGTAATTGAAATATCTTTTGGAATTCGAACTTCTTGTTCTTCTCTGTTAACACTTCCTTAGTGGCACTGTCTTGGCGCCCTGCAAAGTGCTTGTTGCAATAGCGCGTGAAGAAATAGAACATAACCGTCGCGGCATTGGTGAAGAGGTTCATGAAGACAGAGGTCCAAAAGACCCAGGCGAAGTTGCCGGTGTTCTGGCCTGTCAGTACTAGATCTGCCTTCGGGGATATTGAGTGTGATTTACCTTAGCAATGACATTCGCTGTAGATTTACCGACGAAACCACCGATCTATATTGTCAGTAAGAAGTCCTTCAACATTTATTTATACTGGTTAAGTACCTTCCCAATTGCCAACTCAAACCCCAGCGTTGACGCAAACCCATTGCTAGGCGGAAACCACGAGGAAAACATTTTATACTGCGCAACTTGCGTAGCGATATCTCCCAGTGCAAGAACGACCCGGCCGCCGATCATAAAGTTAAAGGAGCGTATAGTCGTCGCAGCGGCGACAAGGATGGATCCGACCGTGTAGATGATGTTTCCGTAGACGATCATTTCTTTAGAAACGTATGAGTTAGGAAAGACCTGGAATAAACAAGTGAGAGGATAACGTACCCGCGCCTCCAACTCGATCCGTCACGATCCCACTAAGTAATAAGAGAACCGTAGCCATAAAGTCCTCACTTGCTTCTAGAAGGGAGAATTGGGTGTTTGAGACATGCATTTGCTGATTTCTGGTCAGTCTTGTGCGTTATTACTGGAAGACGAAAATATACCTTCTTGATAGTACTCTTCATCGCGCCGGTCACGCCAGAGCTCCAGTGCGAGCCGAAACTAATACACGAGATGAGGAAAACGGCAAAGAGCTTGGCCAGCAAAGGGGGCGGGCTTTTCCCGTCGGGAGTAGAGGCATCGGGACTAGAGTCTGTATCCGGTGACGGGGAGACGAACGGCTTCTTCGCCTTGCGAGGTGTCTTTTCGGCGTCCATGACAAAGATAGATGGATGTTTGGGAGAAAAAAGAGACACCTGCAGTCTCGAGCAGCGGGGACGTTTAGCTTAAGTAGCAGGTACTCTTCGTTAATAGGAAAACTTCATCAGATAAGATTACAGACCCACTTGACTGCGAGCAGCTCTCGCAAAACCCCCGCTTATTGGCTGTCGATTACTGATAAGATCTCGGAACCTGTCCAAGACTTGGGAGGGCTCAACAAACGGCTTACACAAATGGCATGTTTCTTAGCAAGACCCACGGCTCTGGTCACCCAGTGCCGTAGATCTTAGCCCTTCGGCTTTTAATAGCTACTACAGTTTCGAGCAAGTGGTCCGGTGCTTGTATCTTATATGTGGGCCTGAAATACGTGGTCTGACCTCGGTCTAGGGCTGAACGCTGAGACGTCGGGACCCAAGGGGCATCTTACGACACACTTAAGAATTCATCCTCAGAATGGAGAGACTGGAGCCGATATTTACTGAGACAGTTTCTTGAATTTCGCGTGTATGTAACAGAGTGAGCCGTCCATTCCTTACGTAAGCGGGTCCTTGAGTATTGTCAGCTTGGAAATATGACAGTTTAAGACTAATCTGGAAGTCATGACGCCGTTTTGGCTTAGCGGTATTTCTTCCCAATATACACTATGCTATTTCAAGGCCTTCCGTGCTTCTTGTTGAAATTATACTGCTGCAACTTCACCTGGAGGTGACTGGGCTGATGATTTACTTGAAAGTTAGAATCCTGAGTTCATACGCACTTCGTACTTGGATAGTTTTATGCCTTCCTGCGCTCCCCTGTTTGTCCTTTCGTTAACCTTTCGTTAACCTTTCGTTAACCTTTCGCTTTCCTGGACTAGTCGGTATACAATAGATACATTCCCTGGGTACGCGTGTTTTTGGAAATCAATTGCTCAGTTGTGGAACGAATTGTCAGCATCGGCCGTACCTACCTATCCCTTGGCTTTGCATCGTACACAGAACTGTAAGGAACTCTTTGGCCATCGCGTATCATACGCCCTTCAACACCCTTCCTCCACCATTCCACCTTCGCAACATACACTTCATCAATGGAGAAGTGAGCAGTCGTCAATTTTGGATCCGCAAACTCCCGTTCCCTAGCCCGCATATGCGACTAAATTATCCCTGAGGAAGCCGTACCGGTTAATTTGTCCACGCTACCTTCCCTGGATCCCAAGTGCATGGACGCAAATTTTTACCCCAATAGTTATTTGTTATGATAGGATTCTTATCCACAAGGGCGCAAATTTATTCCAGTGCATGAACAAAGTTGCACTGCTTTGTATTGTGCGGCTGAGCTGGAATATACGCCAGTAATCAAGTCCCTGTTTGATGGGGGGATGAGGTGTCTGTTATGAATCTTGCTGGCTGCTCCATACGAGATATCGCTCGGAGGGGAGTTCGACCGCATTCAACAAGTCATCGACAGTGAAGAAGTGACATTACGAGCCTTCTTCCAAGGACAACTCCGAGGACAGTATATTGAGGTTTGAATGTGTGAAACTCCTAGGTACTGTCTAATGCTGATTCAATTCGTCCCACAACTGCGATTCGGCTTGGGTGCACAATTTCATAGGTTGATAGGGACAGGAATGACCTTGCTTTGGTTGCCTGTAGAACTGTTTAGTTGGATCCACTATTCAGCTACTCACATGGCCAGAACAATCAGTGTCCAGTTTTACCGTCTGCGGGCACGGGCAATCTACCCTCAAGACGGTATCGCTACTCCCAGGATACTGCCGAGTTTATAAAGGCACAGAAGCAAGTTGATAACGCTGTGGGCGTCTTGAAATCTCAGTGACCGCAGTCGTCGGAAAAATGGTGTAAATTGAAGCTCGGGGCTTAGGTTGTTTAGTGGTCAATGTCTACCCAGACAGACATAACCACTCAGGAACCATGCATGTGAGCGCACGCAACTGGACCATTATCCCTTGTAGTCCTTATATGTCTCTATAATTGGCACAATGGTCAACTTAGCAGTTGCTACTCATTATCTTCAATCTCATCTAAATGCTGACAAGCTCAGTGATTTGCCTGTGGTGGAAGAAACACTTTATCACTACGAGAATATTTGTCTATGCGCACTGACATATGGGCAGGCCAAGAACTAAGCATAGTGATAATTACTTGAATAACACATGATCTGTGCACAATTTCAGTTCTTGCCATTATTCCATCCGGTGACTGGTATGTTGGGCCACTCTTTCAGTGAGATACATGAGATACGCAAGGACAGGATTAAAGGCTGATGATAGATCCCAGTCCCATTGACAAGTTCGTCGTCCTTTGATACAGCAAGATCAAGGCCAGGGATGCCTTGCTCACGGGATCAATTACTTTGCCGAACGCGGCCACATCTCTGGAAATGCTAGGTACATAATGTTTGATCGCGCCATGCTGTGCAGTGACCATTCTCAGTAAGGTAATAAAGCTCACTTCTGTTAATGCTCGCAAGCCATTCTGCCTGGAGAAATATCTTACACAAACATTGTCAAAATGCATGGATGGCTGCCGGGGAGCAGCTATTTATTCTGCTCCTCACGGGAGCTATCGCACTTAAGGATCATGTCGGCTCCACAACAAAACCATCACCCTCTGGTGCAAGGTATATTCAACAGTACATTGAAATTAGAAGACATTTTCATTCTGCCTCGTAACTCTAACCCATCCTGGCTTTCAGTCTGAGCTGGGTGCAATGGCGCAATCCTCTAGACATACCCAAACAACTAAAATTCAACATTTTGGTACTAGCACACAAAAACATTCTAATCACGAGAGAGGTATAGTAGCGTTCGGCCTGGTAGTCGTCACATGACAGGATTACGTATGCCAGGCTTATAGCCTGGAAGTCCTCGGTCAAAACGAGGGCAAGTAGAGCTTCCATATCTTCTAGTTGTTTTGATTACCAGTTCAAAGCGACTATCAACATCTTTATTTCATCATGTTGCGCTGCTCTTCTGCAACAAACAGGCCAGCGCGAACAGGCAAGCGCGAACAGGCAAGCCAGACGAGGGTATGCCGACTGAGGTCAGTTCGGTAGTGACATGAGGGGGATTGGAAAGGAAGGTAGAAGGAAGATGTAAGATAGTCCTAAGTGCCGATTGAAGCTAGATCCTAGTTAACCCGTGTGTTACCTGATGGAACAAACAAAAAGGAACACGTAAGTTTCGATCGAGGGACTTCCAGGTTATGAGCCTGGCACGCTTCCGCTGCGTCAACATGCTGTTTGATAGTTTAGAATAAGAAGGGGTTGTGGGTTATATTGAGCAAACTCAAATAACCCTCAGTGGGCTTTGATGTACTCATGTTGGGTCAGCGGGTACATTTACCGTGGTTAGGGCTTGCGGCTGCTAGCGCCTAACATCACGTGAGCGACTCAAACTAGTCTCTGTTAGTACGCCGGCGGAAGAACGATGTTCCTCAACTTGATGCCAAGGCCCAGCGAGCTTACCTCCCAACTAAACCCGCCTCTCGATCATCTCGCCGCTCGGAAGCTGCTGGCTAGGGGCGGACAGCTGCGGTTTTGACATCAAGGATAGACGGAGACCTCTTGGCCTGGATTGATATCTGTCATTCCTGGGGGTTTTCTCTCTTTTACTTCCGACGTCCACTTAATACCGATGATAGTCGGTCTGGATTCGGTGCATGCGCTGACTTCTGATAAGGTGAGCGCCCCACTGTCGAAAAACGGCTCTCCAGAGCCCCTGTACATGGCAAGATCACTAACAGCTAGTGCGACTGCAAGTGACGGCCGACCTTCTTACGATAGACGCACACGATGAGCATCGCCGTACAATGAGGGACCCGACTGTAGATATGGAGCAACGTAATACAACGCCGCACCAGGCTTCCAGTCTTCAGGCTGAAGCCCCGAGAAGGACCACCCAGAAGTCCGTCCGAGTTGCATTTGGCCCTGACCTGGAAACACATATCCCACCTCGCCAAAGATCGCCTGCACCGATCTCAAACCACCATCGCTCATTTACCACTGTCGAACACCACAAACCTCCTCCGCTCGCTAGACCGACCAGCTCCTCTGGTGAGAACACAACGCCGAATGAGACTAGTTCGCGGTTTACTTCAGACCAAGACTCCAGTGCTAGTGCACGGCCGACAGCAGCTCTGAAGAGGGCCAAGAGTGACTATGGACCCCGCGGAGGTTTCGATAAGCCCGTGCTTGTCGATAACGAGGACGAGGAGGATTTTGCGATGAGGCATGGATGGCAGGAAGAATACACGTCGAGCGAGTACCTCAAGGTGCTTCATTCGGTAAGCGGATTCAGTGCTGGAGGTTTTTGATGCCGGTCTGACATGCTGCGTTTAGAATTTCTACATGTACTTCACGGAGAAACGTCACGAGACGAATGGATTCCCGAGAGACCCTGTTGGAAGCTGGCCATCCCAGGACTGGAGAATGAAGGATCGCCTCAAGACCGTCTCTGCTGCTTTGGCGATATGTCTGAACATCGGTGTTGATCCGCCGGATGTCGTCAAGACAAATCCAACCGCTAAACTGGAATGCTGGGTTGATCCGACATCTACCACCGGCGGCGGCAACAACAAACTGATGGAACAAATTGGAAAGAAACTGCAAGAGCAATACGAGACACTCAGCCTCAGGACACGGTACAAGCAATACCTTGACCCCTCTGTCGACGAGACCAAAAAGTTTTGTGTATCGCTCCGCCGCAACGCCAAAGACGAAAGAGTTCTTTTCCATTACAATGGTCACGGTGTTCCTCTGCCTACGCAGTCCGGAGAGATATGGGTCTTCAACAAAAATTACACACAGTACATCCCTGTGTCCTTGTACGACCTACAACAATGGCTTGCGGGGCCCAGTCTTTTTGTGTTCGATGTTTCTCATGCAGGGAATATCGTCCAAAACTTTCACACCTTTGTTGAGAAACACGAGAAAGAAAACCTCGAGCAGAAAAGGCTTGATCCAAATGCTGTCGTTCAGAATTACGGTGACTGCATCATCCTCGCGGCATGCCAAAAGAATGAATCCCTTCCGACGAATCCGGATCTCCCGGCGGATTTGTTCACATGCTGCCTAACCACACCGATCGAAATTGCTTTGCGCTATTTTATTCTCCAAAACCCCCTCCAATCCAATGTCCGAATCGACGACTTTCGAGTTCCCGGTCGCTTGCAGGACCGCAGAAGTCCTCTCGGAGAGTTGAACTGGATCTTCACGGCCATCACTGACACGATTGCGTGGAAAACTCTACCACGAGCCCTTTTCAAGAAACTCTTCCGGCAAGACCTCATGGTGGCGGCATTGTTTAGGAACTTTTTGCTGAGCGAACGCATTATGCGCACGTACAAATGTCAGCCAATTTCATCACCAGAACTCCCAGAAACCCATAATCATCCCCTCTGGAAAAGCTGGGACCTGGCGGTTGAGATGGTTCTTGCTCAGCTGCCTGCCCTCATCGATCACGAGGAAGGTCGCAGACATTACGAGTACCAACATTCCACATTCTTCGCGGAACAGCTTACTGCGTTCGAGATGTACTTATCATCTGGCCCGACCGAGACGAGCCCACCAGATCAACTACCCATCGTTCTGCAGGTCCTTTTGAGTCAAGCGCACAGGTTGAGAGCCCTGATCCTACTCAGTAAGTTCCTCGACTTAGGACCATGGGCTGTCCACTTGGCTTTGAGCATTGGTATATTCCCTTATGTCGTGAAGCTTCTGCAGTCGGCGGCTCAGGAGCTGAAACCGGTCATGGTATTCATCTGGGCAAGAATCATGGCTGTCGACCATACAGTCCAGAATGACCTTCTGAAAGACAACGGAATCCACTACTTCATCTCCATCCTTAACCCATCGTCACCCATTCCCGTGGGTAACGCCAGCGAACACCGAGCCATGTGTGCCTTTATTGTCTCAATATTTTGCAAGAATTATACCCAAGGCCAGAACGTATGCCTTTCGTCTGACCTCTTCGAATCCTGTTTGATACATCTGATGGATGTTGAAAACCCCCTGCTGCGACAGTGGTCGTGCCTCTGTATCAGTATGCTGTGGTCAGACTTTCCGGAAGCTAAGTGGATGGGAATTCGGTGCTCTGCGCCGATGAGACTTTGCGAACTAAATTTCGACCCCGTCCCGGAAGTAAGGGCTGCAATGCTTCATGCTCTGATGACCTTCCTCGGCATTCCCGATCTGACCGATCAGGTGGCACAAATTGAGGAGTCTTTAGCTCTTGCCGTCCTGCCGATGGCATCCGATGGCAGCGTGATTGTCAGGAAAGAACTCCTTGTGTTCTTTTCAACTTTCGTGAAGCGCTATCAGAACAAATTCCTTGTTGCTGCTTACGAGGAACTCCAGGACGAAAAGCTGAACCTTCTTGGTAAACTAGGCTTAGATAGTTCCCCGCCTGCAGAGACGGGTACTGCAGTCAAGTCTCAGCCACTATCCAAGAACACAACATTTGGCACAATCTGGAAGCAACTTCTGATTCTCTCCGTTGATCCCCATCCTGACATTGCGCAGGATGCGGGGATAATCGTGGATTACATGCATCAGCTGCTACTCGAGTCACCCATGGCCGCGCTAACTGGAAGACTCCGCAAGGAAATTTTGGACCTCTCAAGTCGAGTTGACCAACAGTCGCAGGTTCGAGAGAAGCCGAATCCGAAGAAGGCTGCGCCGCCGCCGCCGCCTCCTCCCACCGCACCCCCCAAGCAAGAAGGGTACCTCTCATTGAGCCTTAGGCGGACTGCTAGTGTAGCAGCATCGCTGAAGAATCTCGCATTTGGCGGCCCTTCGCAGGGAGAATCATCCCAGGGATCGGAAGCATCAACTTCACCCCAAAGTCGTGCCCCTGCAACCCCACGAGGGCGAGCTCCTCCGGAATGGACTCGGCCACCCGAGGTCAACGACCAACTTGCTCCTGCCACGACATACCAACAAGCCCCAATCCCCACTTCACGTGGATTTGAACGCAGAGACCCATCAGTTGCTCCAAGCATTCCACTGATGAGTAGATTTTTAGATTGGTCAACAGAGGTAATTTTAGAACTCCTCCATTTGTGTTGTCGAAAATTCAATAAACGCTTCCTAACCCATGCGCAGTACTTCCGGGAACCCCAAATGAAACCCAATGAACCCGACGAGCCCGGTAGCGCTGATTACAATGAACGTCTCTGGAGGCGCAGCCGCAACGAGAAAATCATTTCGGAGACCCAGCCCCTGAAAGGAAAGGCAGGCAGCAGCCGCTGGGACAACTCGATAGCGCTGTTATCGAACGCCACCCAGCCGTTAAAGATGTGCTTCCATCAGTTCGAGGACCACATTGCCGTGGCCGATGATAGAGATACAATTGCGTAAGTACTGGGAAAGCGCAATGGCGCAGTGCATGCTGACATAAGAGTAGGATCTGGGATTGGCAAAATCACGAGCGCCTCAACCGTTTCTCCAACGGGAACCCATTAGGATCCAAGATCAACGAAGTTCGCTACATAAACGAAGATGACCAAGCACTTCTGATGACAGGATCGTCGGATGGCGTGCTTAAAGTGTTCCGCAACTATGAATCAGCCAAGGACGTCGAAATCGTGACTGCTTTCAGAGCACTACCGGAACTAATCCCTAGTAACCGGAATGCCGGCCTCGTTCTCGACTGGCAGCAGGGTCAAGGTAAAGCTTTGGTCGCCGGTGATGTCAAAGTCATCCGGGTGTGGAATGCGGCAACGGAAGTCTGCACGAATGTAAGTCCATCTTGCCAAACCACCATTCGCTTTTAACTTACCGAACCAGGATATCCCCGCACGCTCCGGCTCCTGTATCACGTCTCTAACTTCTGACCAAGTCGCGGGCAACATCTTCGTGGCCGGCTTTGGCGACGGCGCAGTCCGCGTATTCGACCAGCGTCTCAAACCCACAGCGTCAATGGTCAAAGTATGGCGTGAACACAAACAGTGGATCACAAACGTTCATATGCAACGCGGGGGCCTCAGGGAACTCATCTCCGGCAGTCGAAACGGCGAAATCAGACTCTGGGATCTACGCATGGATAATCCCATCTCGACGATTTACGGCACAAGAGATACACTGCGCACACTGAGCGTCCACGAACACGCGCCTGTTTTCATGGTGTATGTCCTGTCTATCCTTCCTTTTACATCCCGCTTTGCCATTGTGTGTACGTCATAAACTAATAACAAGCAACAGCGGCACAAACCGCCACGAAGTAAAGACCTACAATGTTGACGGGACTCACCTTTCTACCTTCGAGCCCTACTCAAGCTTCCTTCACCATAACCGCTCCTCGCCCATCTCCAGTACAGCCTTCCACCCGCACCGCACCCTCTTCGCCTGCGCCGCGCTCAACGATAACCATATCAATCTGGTCAGCTGCTAGGGTTTTTAACGTCTATCTATTTAACTGCCTTTTTCTTCTTCATGTGTCTTGTCTCTTCATCGTTCTCTTTCTCGTCTTACTTCCCAGAACGGACATTGGCGCTTGGGTCTTGGTCTGGGTTTGGTCGGGCACGCAGGTACTGCTTCTATTATTCTCTGCTTTGCTCTATACTACCTGATAGCATGGTCATCAGTCTGCTGTTCATTTAATGATGCATCGGTTTTCGGCGTTCGGCAGGATGGATTTTCGATTTCGATTTTCACATTTCAGATACTATTTCCTTTCCAGCACCTAGCATCTTAGTACTGTCGTGTTCTCCGCGTTTCTTATCCTTTATGTGCTCGTTGATTGCTTCCGGTTGTATATTGATTGAGCAATGGTTATAGGACCTACTTTACTTAGAGTGGATAATAGGGTCGCAGTAACTACCGTCTTCATCTACTTTAGAAATGGAAGACTAGATTGATTGAACCTGACAAAATCTGCGGATTAGGTATGCAAGTATTGTGCACTAACTCGCGATAAGGTCCTGCGCTCATAATGCAAAGCAACGATCACGAGTACTTCTGATTTCCTATGGCCATGGAGGGGAACTATATTAACGCAGCCATTACATTACCGATGCAAATTTGTGCCCAACTATGATCGGACGCATGAACGCCTTAATCTGCTGGAAGAGGCGCGGGTGAATCAAGAACCGCAAAATATCATGCTAAGTGAATTCGCCATCACGGATTATTTGCTCCATAAGTCTCTCCCAAGGATCTTCAAAATAACTGCGCTGTCCGCTAACTGGCAGATCGCAAAAGCGTGACGCCACAGACGCAAAGTTTGCAAAATATCCCCCCTGGTCTTCGCCGGAGTTGTAAGCGTGAAGATTAGCGATGACATCGCCTAGGGCCGAGATAGTCTGTTTGGTAAGGATGCGATCCTGTCTTAAATAAGTCTGCCCTCCTAGACACTCTGTTCTTTCGACAAAGTTCTCAACCGCGTTAGCGATATGTTGGCGCAACTGCTCTTCTCCACGAACGTCTTGGTGAAACCAGTAATCTGCATCACGAAGCCTCGCTGCTGTGGACGCTGACATCTTGTCCCAAGCCGGTATTTCTGGATTAGGAAAACCTGGAGGTGGCTTTATTATCTTAGGTGAAGCATCAGAGGTGTTCGGAGTCTCCAGCGCGGATTCGATATTTGACTGGTCGTATTCTGACGGCAAAGTGTCCGCATCAATGGCCTTTTGATATCTATGTGGCTCTTTCCTTGATCCAAGAGCCCGAATTGTTGTTTCTCTTGGCCCGGCTCTGGTATCGCCGCTTGTCAAATATGATCGCAATCCTAGAGGCTCAGCTTTCAGCATTTGGGGCACTACAAGCCCACGAGCAGGTGGAGAATCTGTACTTTCGCGAATCAGAGTTGATTCTGAGTCGGGATCTGTTTGGGAGTTAACATGCATATTGTCCAAGATGGCGTAAATTTCCTCTTTCAGGGTCCGCTGGGAGGTGCTAGTACCGCTTGACTGTCTTGACCCAAGGACAAGTGCCTCTTGTGACTTGTAAACTTTTCGCGTTGTAATCGAGTGAGTAATCGTCTCTGAATTAGACAAACGTGAACGACCGTGTGTTGCGAAGTTCGGTGCCGAGCGAATGGTTATGTTACCCATGGTCTTTTCATACGTCAAATCATGAGGATTTCCGTACTGCAGGCTAGTGGTAATGTCAGGTAGATCGGTTCGATTGTTGCGACGATTCAGACGGTAGGATTCGTAAGGTGATCTATCGTGTGGACGATCAAAACTCTCTCGATATATCTGCAAGGAAGCTGGCAAATGCTCCCTCTGTGGAACTTTCTGGGAATAAAGATAGGGCTGTGGCGTTTCTAGCGGGGACGGTCTGGTGGCTGATGTCGCGTCGGCAGGCCCAGTCCCACGCTCTGAGCTGTCCCATTCCGATTTCCTGAGGAAAGGGCTCTCGGACAAGTAGCTGGTCTCCCCCGGGTGAAAGCGGTTGTTGTGAGTAGTATAGTTCAGAGGGTTTTTTTGGGAGTGGTATTCGCCCGTGCTCGGGCGCCATGTCTGCTCTTGAGTAGCCTCAGAGTGACTTTCATCGCGCTGCCACGGATATCCTTGTGAAACGAGTCGTGAAGATGGCAATATCAATTTCTCGGATTCTTCGTCCGAACCGTATTCTGCGGGGCTAGAGTAGCCTGGAAGAGAGAGTCCAGAGAAATGCTCGTGTTTGCTAACATCATCATGGGCTAAAACACTCCGAGAGACTTCTGTCAGGTCGTCAGCGCTTGCTGAATGAAGAGCTTTTGTCTTCCTCGTTGCTCGGTTTCTCGAAGAGCTCTTTCTGCACAGCTGGATAAGAGAAACAGGCTGCGAGGATGCCAGCTCCTGGTCATCAGAAAGTTCGTAGTCAACGGTCCTTCGGGCGAAGGCTGGGACTGTCTGAGCATAGCTTTCAGAGCGAATGATGTATCTCTGGGCCGCCATCAAGGAACTTCGGCAAATAGTCTCGTCGAAACGGGCATTGAATGACAGCGACTGTGGTGTGCAGAAATATGACTTAGCTGGAATTGTCCGGATAGAGTGGATGAGAGTGAAGAAGACCTGTGTATGGAATGTGTTGAGGAAAGAGAGCAGGAGAGCGAGGGGCCCAGGAACAGGTTGTGTTGACCGAGAGAAAAGTTGATTTCACCCAGGCGAGAAACTCCTCACTAAGGTTGCCGTCTTTCTACCTCGTTAGCCTACGAACGAGATTATCAACATTCGTGTCTCTAGGAGAGGAGCTCGCGTCGGCTGGATGGAGGTGAGTTCCTGCCTATTGGAATTACCGGAAATCAGTTCTTTGTTGGTTAATTCTTTCCCATTGTGCTGGGTACCTCGCTCCTGCATTTCACCCACTGATTATCACACTAGAGCAAAAGACAATCTATCACGAACTGCTTCGCTGCACACGATCTATAGGCATGGTGCCCCTTTGGCCCCAAAAATCATGTCTGTAGGACCAGCCGTTCCGATATCCTGATCCTCTATTATGGCTACTGATAGCATCGTCACTAACCACTAGTCTTTCCGGAGTCTCCGCGTAGGAACCATGTGCTCTAGCAGTTGAGATTTCGTAGCCCTTCGCGTGATTACGAGAGCCATAACTGCCAGAACCGTACGTACCAGGCCGGGGACTGCTCTCACAGCTCCCGAATCTCAATCCATAGTCATCAATGCGATGGGGAACACAGAAGGCTTTATCGCCAAAGTCGTCGGTGATATAGGCATCATGCTCGTCGCTATAGTTCCCGCGACCTGATATAGTTAATTCTTATGCTTCGGAGATCAATATTCGTAGATCCGCTTACTAGCGCAGTCTGATTTCAGCCTACGGCTTGCCATGACGTCCTTAATCTTCTGCAACAGTTTTGACATGGTGCAACGAGCAACGGTGATGGCCGTCAGGTTTCTTGTACACTGTTATGGGCTTGTCCAGATCCACGGTCACGATATATCATGAGCTGAGCAGAGATGTATAAGACCTAACCACAGAGAGTCCGGCTATTGAGGCATTCTCGGTACATATACGGAGTCGCTTGAGGCATCTGCTGTTATGCTTTCCGCCACGGTCCGCAAAGATCGTTACTCGACGTCACGACCATGGTTCGACTTCCAGAGATGCTGTGAGTTTCATCCCGGTGGGTTTCTAGACAGTTCAATGGACCCACAGCTCGAACACATCATTCCAGCTTTCTGGCAGGAGGGAATCAATTTCCAAAAGTGGATGCCGTCGGATCGTTGACTAGCGGCAGCCTCTGGGGATGGTGGTCGATACCGACGGGGAGGTTCCCGATGCTTTCGCAAGCCGCGGTTCATGCAGGCTTGATCTGCAAAGACATTCCCCTACGACACAACATCAGGCACCGAGTGTCGATGTCGATCACGTCTCAGGTGCAAGCTGGTCGTGGAGCCGGGGTGACTGCGCTATGATCAGCGCTCGATCCCGCCCGCACTGCCTCCTAGCGAGAGATGTCACGTCACTGATCTTCTCCGATTCAGGGATGGGAAGATCAGGGGGTGTCGACCAGATTGATATTAGGCCTTTAAAGGTATGAGAATAACTTTGGAGTACATCGCTTATCCTCAAGATCAAGTTGACGGGAAGCAGGGGACCGACGATTCTCTGAGGCTTGCTGCCCGGTGGTGTGATTCTAATGCCTGAGGCATCAATCTCGTGACTCCTCGGCTCCCGTTGATTGCACGACACTGCAGCTAGGAGAAGGCATCCAAGTTCCAACCACATCTCAAGCCTAATCGATTCTCGTTCATGCTTTCTTTGTACCTTTCAGTCTCTCGTCCGCTCTTGGATGCTTTTCTGCCATTTTGACTCGAGCCTTAACCTGATTCTTCCGTTTCTGTCCGTCTTGGCCTCTTCCGTTGCTGCCTTACCTCCCCTCAATGAGTCTGCTCCTATGACGGACACACGACCCTCGGACTGTTCTTAATTGACAGTGTCGCAACGAGCTTGATCACAAGCCGTCTCTTGGTCCACAAAAAACACTATTGCTCTCCACGGCGCCAAATCGAAATCATGCGACCTCCACGTCTTGTCTTCCTCGCGTTTTGTCTCATCTTCTTCCCTATCTTTCTCACCTTATACTCCATCCTCACCTCTTCTCCCCATGTTTCGACGCCTAACTCGCTTGCCGGACAAGCAACAGGATTACATTCGCTGTTCTCTTTTAATCTACCTTCGTCACTCTTTCCTCCAACTGCCATCATCAGCCTCACAGATGAAAACTCGACCTTCTTCCTAGCCAGACCTGCCGCGTTTGGCCCCCTACTTCCGGACAAAGGCCTGAGTGGTCGGCTATGGGTCGGCAGTGGGTTTGGGGAGAGGTCGACCGCCTCTGGAAGAGAACTGGGCTGTTCAGATATTCCCGGCTGGAGGGATGGTGATTCTGATAGTCCCAATGACGGCCGCTCTGGGAAACCTGGGTCCGACGACATGGACGCAGGCATTACGCCGGGTAAAAGCCATGCGGACCTCCTGCAGGGCTCTACATCTCGCGACGGACATTCCGTATCGCTAACGCCCAACGACGGCACGGATGACCATCTTCACCATCCCCTTCCCGAGTCCGTCGTGGTCGATAGCGCCGAGAAGAATCGTGACTCGTCTCCGTCGCTCAAAAGTGCACATGCCGACATACAATCTTTGCAAGAGACTGCCGAAATAAGTGGTCAGGTCGTCCTGCTGAGCAGGGGCGGCTGCGGTTTCCTGGAGAAAGTCAAATGGGCCCAACGACGCGGGGCTCTTGCGCTGATTGTGGGCGATGATACTCGAGGTGGAAGCCTTGTTACGATGTATGCGCGAGGTGACACCTCAAATGTCACGATTCCCGCATTGTTCACGTCATACACTACAGCCCACCTGTTGTCGTCTCTTATACCCCCGCAGGACCGGGAGGAACTCGTTTCGATCGACAGCACAAAAACCGTCAGCGACCCCGAAATTGAGTCTACGCCGGTAGTCTCCGCTGTTACCACACCTTCATCTACCCAGCAGACTACGAGTGACGAAATCGCACCGTCTCCAAAGCCTGGATTTTTCCGTGGGTTGCTAGCCATGTTCGGCTTGGGCGGTGGTGAACAAGTCGCAACGCTAGAAGACAACAGGCGGCCACCCAGCAGTGGCAATATCAACTGGGTTCCAGTGGGACTCTGGGACGACCAGGCAATGTCTGGAAACGAGGCTGAAGCTGGCGATAAGGGTCACAAGGGTTCACAATCCGGAACGAACGGCGACGGGGATGGTTTTGTTATTGGCGTACAAGACTGGCGGGATCCGGATCTTGTTGCAACTAAAAGCAGTGCCGTAACAGCTGCTGCGGCCACCTCTGTGTTGGAAGGATCAAAACTGCGCAATGACAAAAGCGCGACTTCGACGCTTAAAGGCGGTAGCATAACTCCCGGAAGTGGAGAATACCACGCCGTGGAGAAGTTAAGTGCTTCTGAAGACAAGTCTCGTAAAACTGAGCGTCGGCCCTCTGGACCTGGCGCCGGTACAAGGTCGAGGGGCTGGTTTTCTCGGCATTTCCTCGGCGTTAGAGCCGAGGGTTCTGAGCCAATCGTCCGAAGTGAAGAGAAGAAGCAGCGAGTCTCTCGTGATATTCCGAGAAAAGATGTAAAATCCAAGGAGCATGAAGGCCTGTGGGTCACCCTCACGCCGACGAGCATGTCTACTAGTCCATTCTTCGATACGCTTCTTGTCCTGGTCGTTAGCCCGCTTCTCACGCTGTCTGTGGTCTATATCCTTTTGCTACTTCGGTCGCGCATACGGCGACGACGCTGGCGAGCACCCAAGTCGCTAGTCGAGCGCCTTCCGGTGAGGACATATCAAACAATTCCAACCTCGTCTTCCTCGTCATCTAGCTCTGTGAGATCCTCGAGCCCTGGGCCTGTTTCCCAAACATCTCCCCTTCTGGGGTCAAGGAGTTCTACAGAACATACTCGGTCCCGGCCTCGAACCCAGAAAGCCGAACCCGACCAATTCGAGTCGAGGAGGGAGAAGTCCGGCACATCTACGACATGGCGTCGAAAGTACACTGGGCGACAGATTGAGTGTGTTGTTTGCCTTGAAGAATATATTGATGGGCAGAGCCGCGTAATGAGCCTACCATGTGGTCACGAATTTCACGTGGAGTGCATGTAAGTACCTGTAGGTCGGTTTCAGAATCTTACTAACAGACGCAGTACCCCGTGGCTAACAACTCGCCGCCGGACCTGTCCTATATGCAAGGGTGACGTTGTACGGTCTATGTCGCAGAGTCACCCTGCTGAAATGCGATCCGAACACGACGCCGTACCACACCGTGGTGGATCGTCTGCACCCGTTCCAATCAACACTATGAGCGAAGACGGACTGGCAGACCTGGAAAGACACGTCTCCTCTGAAACCGGTGTTGAACGGCACGCTTCAACTCCACCGAGCTGGCGAAACTTTGCAGCTCTCAGTCTGTCTGCCCTCAGCGGGGATACAATTTGGCATCAAGGCAGGACTGACAACGACAACTAATCTCGTGCCTTAATCATAACTAGAAATTTCTATCCCTACATCTCGGTTCCTGGATGGTGTCTAGCGTTTCTTTGTCTTGAGCGATTTCATTAGCGATCTGCGGATTGATTTGGTTGGCGTTAGGGGCAGCTCAGACGATTGTTTAGCTGCATTCGAGCTGCACTCGAGCTGTGCCGAATATGTACTCTCGTTTCTTGAATTCATTTATTGTTATGACATTGTGTACAATAAGGAGTTCTTGTAAAGTGTAGAGTTCATAGTTGCTGTCATCAGTAATGACGTCAGTGTAGCATAACCTCACCTAGCTCCGAACCTCATTCATATCAATATCACCACTCCATATCTTCCACTCTATCTTCACCATCATTATTACCACCACCACATTTGCTAAAATGTCCGACCGCGCAAAAGAAGCCCTCCGCGCCGAGTCCGCCAACCTGCGCGCAACCGCCCAAGACGTCCTGCTTTCAGGCACATACCTCTACCCCTTCAAAGTACCTGATACCCTCTTCCAGACCGATATCCCACCCCTTTTCACCAATATTAGGTACAGTTCCACTAACGACCAACTCCAACCAGGGAATTTTCCACCTGACAACACACCCACCGCTCTACAAGCCTCTCACAAAACGCTTAACCCAGACCCTCGTCGCCGGAATCTCCATAACAAGCGCCCTCTTCTTCTTCACATACGTCCCACAAACCGCCATCCTCTCATTCACAGCCGGACCCTTCTTCGCGCCCATCGCGGCCGCCCTCCTCGTGCTCAGCGAAGCCTCCGCAGTAACGCACTTTGTTGCGCGAGGGTGGATTCTTCGCGATGCATTGGTAGATGTTTTCGACGCAGTGTTGTTGGAGAAAGGGTGCGACAGGCTCGTCGGGAGTGGCAGGGAACTTAAAAATGGAAGTAGCGTGGTAAACAGGTTGGGAAAAATGGTGAATAAGCCGTTTGGACTTGGTTCTGATAAGAATGGTGGGTTTATGAAAGGGATGATCAGGAGTCTAGCCATGCTCCCGCTGAATTTCATCCCTGTTGTTGGGACGGCACTATATATTTATGTTGCAGGAAAGAAGGCGGGGCCGGCGATGCATGAGCGGTATTTTCAATTGAAAGGGTTGAGTAGAGAGCAGATAGGGGCGTGGGTTAAGAGAAGGAGAGGGGCGTATACTGGGTATGTTTTTCATTGACATTGTCTCTTTCCGTTCTTCGCTATTTTAAGGATATGAGTTGCTGATGAGTACCATGCACAGACTGGGAATGGCCTCGGTGGTGCTGGAGATGGTTCCCTTTGCGTCGATGGTGTTTGAGTTTAGTAATGCTGTTGGGGCGGCACTCTGGGCGGCGGATCTGGAGAAGACAGAGAAGTGATAAATGCGTCTGTATTGAGGAGGCTTGAAGAAGTTATACGGTATATGGACAAGAGACACGAATTTATGGTGATAGTATTATATTCAGTTGATGATCAGTATACTCGAGCACGAGGTTATATAGCTCACACGACATGTATATATGTACAATGATCCTGACACCACTTAACTCATATCTCATTATTGGCGGTAGGAAGACATCCCAAGCTGCACCCAAGCCTCCTGAATGGCAATGGCCTTAACCTCTCCCCCGATGCCCTCGGACCCTTCAGCCCGTTCTCATAAGTACTGCAATCCCACCACTCGATCCACTCTGTGCGCGCGATGACAAAGCTACGATGACAGACGGAGCAGGAGCGACCGCCGGAGCTGCGCACGTCTCGCGCATGCAGGA
The DNA here is from genome assembly GCA_003574815.1 of Aspergillus spinulosporus. Classification (NCBI taxonomy): domain Eukaryota; kingdom Fungi; phylum Ascomycota; class Eurotiomycetes; order Eurotiales; family Aspergillaceae; genus Aspergillus; species Aspergillus spinulosporus. The sequence goes on along the minus strand of QPHH01000002.1, from coordinate 1,780,930 downwards.
GAAGCCGGAGCGCAAGGTCTGGGAAATGCGCTAGTTCATCGTCGGGGAGTGTGTCGAGGTAGGTGGATTTACTGAGAGAGAGGAGAGCAACTTCGCGGAGGGAGGGGACGCGGGATAGTGACTGTGACAGTGTGGGAGAGGTAGTCATTGACGGGGCTGGGATGGGGAAGCCATCCATGTTGAAGCGCTGGACTGGGCCGGTTGCGACGTGGATTGGGGCCCACGCTTCTTCTGGGGCTGGCCCTTCGTACTTGACGGCTCTGAGATCTCCAAGTTCAGCTTCGTGTTCCACTTCGTTTTCGCTCCCTCGGGCGTGATGCCATTGGGCAATTTTCGTTGCTGGATCATCAATTTCATCAAGAGGATTTGGTCGGACGGTGAGGTGCTTCAGGTCGCCCTTCTTGATCAGCCATAGGAGTTCCCAGGGCAGGACCGACAAGCGATTCACGGCGACATTTAGTTCCTGAAGCTTAGTTAGTCTACGGATTGCGGGTGGGATCTCGGCGAGCTTGTTATTGCGCAGACTGAGCACGCGCAGGTTGCCGAGCTCAAATAGCTCGCTGGGAAGAGTATTCAAGCTGTTTCCGGAAAGGAAGAGACGGAGGAACGGTTGTAGTGAGGTGTACACCTCTTCGCTGATGGGGGCTTCTTTTATAGACGGGAGCTTGGTGAGATGCTGGAGAGGCCGGAGCAGGCCAGAAGGGATCACGCGTAAATTTCCATTGCTATTTTGTCAGAACCATTGCATCGGCAACTCGATGTAGGATGGCACCATACCTTATATCAACGCTATCCAGCCCACTCTCCAAGCAATCATTCACCACCGCGCGCGCCATCTGATGCTCCCTCGACTCCTCCACCTTCTTCGCGAACCCAGCGCGTGCCGGTATCCTACCCAGCCCTGTCGTCGTTGAAATCGCCACGCCCATATCCATGCCCATGCCCATTCCCTCATCCTGCTCCTGCTCCTGCTCCTGCTCCCGGTTCAAATTCTGATTCTGACCCAACAACTCCTCCCCCCAATACGGCGGCGCATCCTCTGACGCCAAAATTGATGCCCTAGAATCATCACTCCCCATCCAAACTCCACTGTCCACAAGCCTCTTATCCTTAAAGTTTGCGCGTTTTCGCTTTATCTCTTTCTCCTTAACCATCTCCCCCCACCACGTGCCGCGGTATCTCCGTTTGCGCGAGCCGTTCCCATTCCCGCTTCCTGAAAGCGACCCGTGGTAATTTTCGAGCCCGGACGCGGGAATGTCGTCGCTAGAAAATAGGGCAGGATCGCTGGAAGGCTGGCTGGAGGCGTCGTCGAAGCGGGAGAGGCAGTGGTACGTTTTGTTTACGCGTGCGCGTGCCTGAGTTCCAGATTGAGAACCAGACTGCGATTGCTTGGGTACGGGTGAGCGGTGGCGGATGCGTGGAGGTGGGGGCAGGGGCGGTTCGGTGTCCATTATAATTATAGTGTAAGTTGATTCTGGCTCGAAATGTCTGTCGTTGCGTTTAGAAAGGGAGGTATGTAGGAGTTGGAAGAAGGGAATGGTATGGCTGTTTCGGACTCGGGAATTTGGAGAGGCTGATAACGCGATTGATAAGGAATGCGTGCACCGCCTGAACCGTCTTCCTTAACATCGAGGAGCACGCGAGCTATGAAGATAATCTAATGCTTCGGCAGGTCCTGCGCATGCCGTTAATGTTCTCCTACAGCCTGAAAATTTTGAACTGTCCTGGAGTTGTTTAGAGGGCACTAGACGCGTCATTGTAAGTGGGCATATATCTCTGCAGTACCGCAGACCCTCGCATACTTCTAATGAATTGCACCTCTGTTAAGACTTTAAGAAGATGGAAAAGATATTTATTTCTCCATCTACAAGGCACATAGTTGGGCCTAGCCTGCAAATTTTGATCGCCGCTGATTTTAGCACAGAGAAGGTGCTCTGATGAACCGTCCCTCATCTCATGCGGAGGTCTCATTCGGTCAGTTCTCCGTAAAGTAAGAATCAACAGATCGACAGATCAACGGGCCGAGACCATGAGGAAGTTGACGGGTCGCAGACTACGGTTTCTACGGGAAATTCGGTACTCGCGATTTAGTTTCAGACCAGCGCTGACTGCAATGGATTCGGAGATCGACCTATATACAAGCGATGTGCAACGTCGCAGAGAACCCGGCCGAATCTCGTCAGCTGCTCACCAACCAGAACGATAAGAAGCGAATAAACTGAGCACCGTGAAATCGTAATCGTAAATAGGGGGTATAGAATCCATAACACGTCCGTCCCGCGTAGCCCTCGAAAAGAGTCAAAGGTCAACGGAAGGGATACAAGAAGGTATAAGTGGGGAAAATAATAGTCAAAAAGTATAAACGAGAAGAGTAGGTTGAAGATAGTCGTTTTGATCAGCAGCCCTCCACTGCTTATATTGAAGTTTCGCAGATGCGTCGAGGAGTCATTGCCGGAGTGTATATTTGATCGCCTCGTTTAGAGAGCGCCGAAGAGCAGAGCAACGGCACCACCAGCCAGAGCAACGGGCATGTTGCCTCCGAAGCTTGCAGCAGCGCCCGTGTGGATGGGCTCGTCCGAGGGCGCAACGGTGGAGGTGGCGGCCGCGGTCGTGCTGGAGACCAGAGTGCTGCTGGCGGCGGGGGTGCTCGTGTGGATGAGCGCAGAAGACGAAGTCGGCGTCGCAGTAGGAGTGATGGCGTTAACGCGCACCAGGGTCTTGGTGATGGTGGTCGTCAAAGTCGAGGTCTGGGTCTCATCCGCAGCGGCCAGCTGAGCCGCGCCCAAGCAGAGGACCGTCGAGAGGATAGTGGTGAGCTTCATTTTGAGGATGCAAGAAGCGGATATGAACGGAGAATAGAAAATTGGTCTTGAAGGACAGAGTTGTCGGGTGAGTTGCAATGCGGCGATGAGCGGATGCGCAGGGAATCAGCAGATGCAGGCTGAGTGGGAATGAACGACTTGGTTTGAAATCGAACTGGACACGAACTGGACACACGAACGAGTGAGCGTATCGCAGTTGCGAACGAGAATGGTAAGGTAACGAGTGTAGACGAGCGCTGCTCAGGATCAAAGCCGTGGGAACGAAAGGAAAAGGAACGAAAGAGAATGCCGGGGGGGCGATGGACTAAATACAACGGGGACAACAGGGACAACAAAGAGGGCCCGACACGAGCACTAGCGGCATGTCGGCCAATAACAACACGGGCGCAAGGGGTTCGTGACTGTCTGGGCCTCAAATTGCTGATCGGCGCTTTGGAATTGGACCCAGACGCATTCGACTGTCCTGCCCTACGACTGGCTGCTGGCTCGGGTTCCTGAACGCCCCAGTCAGACCCAGGGCCCAGCGCAGAGCCTTCAGGCACAAAACTCCGCCACCTCGAATGATGCAGTCTATCCTCTTTAGCACAGGAAGACTGTCCGCACAATATGAAAGCGCCTAGAAAAACACAATCCATACCTGTTGCACTTGGACATTGTTTCTCTCACCTCCATTGTCTCAAGGAGTTTCATGGTGCGGGTGAAAAGACACCATGACCAATTTCAGTTTAATTAAACTATTGTTACTAGCCGGACCCTTTGTACCGCAATTACCGTGACAGGGCAAGATCGATGACACAATAGCATGGTAATACCGTAACCGACTTTCCGTTGAAGAGTTTGCTCCACGGTCACCGGAGACTTTCTTCCGTACAGTTTCCCACTATCGACAGCCGTGACCCATCCCAAGCACAACGGATGAGATCGTCCAAACAGACTTTGTACGTATCCATTATAAGCCATCAACCTGGTTTATCCATCTTGCGTCAAGCGGTCAGCGAACGAGTCGGTCTTGTACTCGAGCCCTGCCAGGCACCGGTCAAGCCCACCAGTTCAAAGGTTATTGGGCTGAGAGGCCCCAGTGCAGCGATACGCCATCAGATCTGCCAAGCCATCTCACCAACTCAGTGTTGTTCACCTTCCATCGCCACCACGTCAGGCTGATGACGCTATGACAACTGACAATACGGACCATTTGATGATGAATGCATTGGATTCTGACAAGCCAGTTCCACTGGCGCCCGAGCCCCGATGACCTGTTGGATCGCGGAATAGCGTCCAGTGCTTGCCGCATCCCCGTGCGTTCGCCATCGTCTGGAGTGTTTTAATTACTCGAGTGTGGAGTCTCTCTGACACGCCGGTTGTAATCGCCACTGTTGTTACTGAGTAGACGTTTACGAAAATCTTTTTCATCGGCGGAGGAGAATTGCCATTGTGCAGTGAGCCGGCCTCGGCAGGCAGGGTTTGCCTTGCTATTTCATACAAATGTCAGTTGCCATCTGGCTTACCACGGCCAGTGACGCTCCTTCTGACCGGTCTAGTCAGCAGCCGGGTCTAGCTGGGATGTAAGCCCGGTCTTTTTGGTAAATGTGATACTGCCGTAGAATGTCCCCACCAGGTCCGCTGCTCTTAGTGATAAAGGACCATCTCGCCGGACGGCGCTCAATGCAAGTTTGGAGCTCTTTCGCAAGACCAAATACTTCGCGCAGAATCACATCTGCACCTGTTCGCCGGTGATCTTGGAGTCCTGCGCGCAAGCGCACGAATTTGACAAGAGCATTGATCGGCTCAGTAGCCGTCTATTCATCCGTGAGCAGCGGCGGCCGCTGGGTTGGCAGCGGTCTAACTAAGCGGAAGGGGTCCTCCAACTTAGAAAAGGAAACAAATGACAGCCAGGAACTACATAATTCCGCTGCGCATTGAATCTCATCCCACGAGGAAAAGATTGCTTCTAGACCGCCGCAATCCCTGTTAGGTGCAGACTCCATGAGGGGTGGTTCGAGGTTCCCGACAATTATCTCCAATCAGTCATAGAATGCCTATCCGCTCATCAGCGGAAACTGACCTCAAAAATTGCAAGTGCCATGCTCATTTTCAACAAAACCGCCCTGTCGCCACGCGGCTGACTTTGATCATGCTTCGGACTGACTTTACCACTGGCCCGTACCGCTGAGCCAGACTTAACAGGGCGCGGTCCCGCTGGACGTTGGAAAGGCCCCAGGCCGACGAAAACAACCGCGTTTCAGAAAGAGATATTTATGTCGAGATCTCGGAAAATAGCCTGCTATCCATCTCGGAGGCTTTCATCGACAGGCTTTGTAAAGAACTGTTGGAAGAAGACTCGCTTCCAGGCGTATCAATGCCCAGAGAAGTCACAGGCATGGTCCGGCTAAGACAACGCGGGCGGCCTCTAGCTAATTGTCAGAAGCTTGTAGTACTTTCGTTCACCGTTCCGTTATGTTCACATACTCGCGCTCGTTACTGCGCGGCTCTCGATTGCCGAATGATTTGTTCGCGCTCATCTCGGAATAGAAGCGAAACCTCGTCACGGTAGCCGGAGCATTCCTGATGCGCCTTTTGCTCGCGATTTTTGCTCGCGGGCTTCCGGCATAGCACGGCCGCACTTTGGTTTAGAAACCGGACCCAAGTCCTGCTCAAAGGCTAGTCCACTAACAAAAAGGCGTTTCCTCTAGGCCGTGGTCACTTACCTTGATACATTTTTGCCGGCACCGCAACAGTTCTAACTAGTAGACAACAGAAAGTCATCTTCAGCTGAACAAGGTCAAGCGATACCTTGATCGGGAAAGCAGCTCGTTGGGATGGATGGTTGAGATAGAGACCTGCAAAGCCTTTTGCCAGACTCTGTATTATCCTATCTTACTAACCCAGCGTAGACACGCTATTCCGACTGAGGCCAGCTTCTCATCGCCCAATGAGAGTCAGCTATCGAGCTCAAATTCTGACCGTAGACCTCTGGCAAGGACGAGCTTTTGCAAGTCAGGATATAAGATGGGCCTCTGCGGCGCTGCCTGAGGCTCTTAAGGAGGCTCACTGCTGAATAAACGTGGTGGCTGCCGCGGCTCACGGGAGGGGCACCAGGTGGGTCAGACCAACGAATTTGAACTTCTTCCAGTAACCTCCCCAGACTTCGACCTTCGGTAGAGCTCAAGACCTTCGTCCACAATGGCGGAAGACCTGACCGATGTTCCGCTCGAGACTCCGCCAATCCACTATCGATCTATCTTCCTCTTTCTCGGATATTTGTCTCTAATACTGTCCCTTGCTTTCGTCTGTTGTCGCACCATATATGTTCGATACCGGGCACGCCAGACGAACAATGACTGGGCTACTAGCCAGCGGCGGACGCATTTATTCCTATTTGTCTTTCTGGCAGCTGTGAGTCTTGGTACAACATGGTACTACATGATCTCGCTCTTTATCCGCACGTACAACAATTGGGTCACTAGCTCCAAGGGATTACCCTATGCAGGCGAGGAGACGCCTTTGATCACTCGGATGGGCCTTTGGCTATACAATACGTATATTTTCCAAGAGGCTTGGGAGACGGTGTCCGAGAACGCAGCACGAGTCTGGTGGAGCGGTCAGATCTTTTGGTGGACGATTGGTTGGAGTCTTTTCCTCGGCGTCACTGGTATGTCATCTTCAATCATGAAGCCAGGCGAGTCTGTGAATTAACAGTTCTGGTAACAGGTCGGAGATATCGCATTCCTCACGTCTGGGTTTATATGCTACTGGCCCAGGCTGTCAGTGTCGCCTTTTCCGCAAACCTCTTCTTTGCTGCAATTACCGTCTCTGCACGACCGGATCAGAACAGCATTGCCTTTTCCTGGTCTCCGCCGTTACTCTATGAAGTCGTGCCAGTCGCGCTCTCGCTTCTCGACACCCTTGCCGTTCCCATCTTTGCCTACCAGAAGGAGTTCATGCTGGTCTTACTCGCGCCTCACTTTTTGGTCTTCGTTCCCTGTTTGTTGGGCCCGAAAAGCCCGTCCTCGGAGCCTACTACCAAGGCTCAGGGACAGCACACGACCCAGCGCTACGTTGTCTTAATGCAGTGGGTGGCGGCAGCTTCGGTTGCTATGCAGGCCTATTTCACTTTCCTGGCGCTGCAAGAACTCGGCACGGATCTGTCTTACGGCGAGTTCGCGAAGCAGTTGTGGGACACTGTGTATGTTCATCCGGCTTGCAGCAGTGTCAGCTGGGATGCCATCATGAGTGCTGTGAGTGCATTCTCCTGGGCGTTTGTGCACGGTTTCGAAACGAGTCGGATGCTTGGTGGGCAGTGAGCGTAAGTTACCTCATCGGTGATATAAACAGGTACATATATACCAGCAATATTAGTTTGGATATGCCGGCTTTTGAGCTAGCAATGTTATTTAGCGTAGCAGCTATGGAATGAACACGTGAGAACTCGCCTTGTTTAAGTATATCAGCATAGATTCCGGCTAAGAGATAATACTAATTGCCATCCGACTGACTGCCCCTTGGAGTTATATAGCGTTGCAAAGCCCTTCTGCCAAATACCTATCTACGGGGCTACCCCAGAAACTCACCTGAACGACGTACTTTCCCCAATGAGGCTGTCAACTCGTAATTTAGATACCCACAGCAATCAGAGCCCGCAAATATTCCAGCCCATGAGAGAGTTACAGGTTAAGCAAGGCTGGATCCTCGTGTTCGAGTTGGCCGCCGACCCCCAACACGCCATCTAAGCCAGTTTCTCCACAACCAGCTTATCTCGGCGCCGGGATCGAGCTTGGTGCTTTAAGATTGAGCACAGAGGCGAAGAGAAATTAGAGCTCAGGGAGATATGACGGGGACTCGGGAGGGTTGTGGAAAGCGAAATGTGCTTTATTCGCGGTTGCAGCTATATTTATGCATATTGGGTTTGCCTTGTTTGTAAATGGTATTTGACTGTGACTGGTCAGTCGCTGTGTGAGAGACCCTGCAATATTGGCACGTTTTGCATTATCTATCCCAGTTAGGGCTTGAGTACACTTCTCTCACCATGGTTGAGATGTTCTCGGATAAACAGTCTACACAATACGATATTTACAAGCCGACGCAAACATAATACCCAGGCTAGAGTGCCGCGCCATCGTTCACACTAGGGTTCCAGTGGAGAAAGCTTGCCAGCGTGATCCCGTACTGATCTGCAATCGCCGCGCATTCATCCCCGTCAATGATGACATGCCACTCTTTACAGCCTGAAATTGCTCCTGGCTGTGTCTCCACGGCCCGAGTAGGCGTGGCTGGTGAAGCCGGGGCAGTCGTCGTCGTTGCCATTGCTGTCGACATGGGTGTCGGGATGCTGCCCGCGCCAGGCGTGCGGACACAGAGCTGTACGTAACCGTATGCTCACTGAATACTGAATTGTCGCACTCCGAGCCGGTCTAATCCATGGATTCAAGGCTGATACGGCAGATGTGGTCGTATCGAAATTGAAGCAACATGTCGCACGAGAGTAGCCCTTGCGAAGAAAGGTATGAGGTTAATTTCTGAGAGCGGCACTATAAAAAGATATCTTTCACAGCCTGCTTTCGTCTTTTGCCCGGAACTGCATGTCGTACCTGTATTCTGATGGCTGAATGAAGGTTGGAATCAATGTGTTTTCTGCCGAAAAGCAATAGTTGTACTGGAACGTCACCAATATCTTGAAAGATTTAACTGAGAGAACATTGCTGTGAAGCCCAATGACGTACAAATAACGATCAACAATATAGGTTGCTGGTTTTGATGCAGTTTAGTGACTTCTTAAATCATTAATAGCCCTGATTACCAGAATACGCCATACATTTCGGCATCAAAAAATCAGAGGCTCGATCGTAGAGTTCTGTATCTGCGTCCGCACCTTGATCAGGTCGCTGGGATGTTTCGCACAGGGCCTGTTATGGCTCCAAATGCACCGGCTCCATCTTGGCTTCGCTGTCGGTGGCTGCCCTTGCAGCTCTGCTGAGTTCAGGGTAACTTAGTATAACAAGAAGACTGTCTTAGCCAGTTTGTGCAGGACAACACTGTCATGTTGAGCATAAAAAAGCAAGCGGCGCTCAGGCTTAGCAGGCCATAGGGTGCCTAGTTGCCTTGTAGTTGCTGCCCCGTAACTCAACAGCCACGAGATAGTGGCCTCTAATGTTCTCTTCCTCTTGCTATAAGATGTATCAAATGAATATACTTGCACCTAGCCGGCGAGGCGCTCTTTAACTACTGTTTTACACGTGACTAGATTTAAGTTTGGATTATCGAACTTCCCACTCAGCCAAAAAGGGCTAACCCTCCTTGGACAGCTAAGTTCTGACTAATATATTGGTTGTCATGGATTAACGCCGAGTTTCAAACCTCGTTCTTAGCTAACATTAATTCTTCTTTTATATGGATAATTCATAGGAAGCTCACGTTATACTATGAATAGGCACTTAAATCATCAAGTTACTCAATATTGCTCGGGAAATATTGTGAAGTGCCCCAAAGTTTATAGTTGTCTCAATAGTTTCTATTGAGGCTGCGTTAAGCACTGTGGAGCTGAGATCGGAGGATTTGTGGAGATGCGGGGATGGCATGTTCGGAGGTTCAGGTGTACATGTACTCGCTAGGCTCCAGTGTAATCCGTATATGAAAATGACTTTGAGAAGAGAATACCCGAATTATTTAACTTGTTCCAGAGTTTTGGAAGGAAAATAGAATTCGCTTCTCGCTTCCCATACAGTTCCTACTTGGTCAAACATTTCTGTATATTTCAAATGGGGTCTGAACACTATTTACTTCCTAACTCCATGAAAAAAACCACGCTATCCAAGCTTACTTTATGTAATAAAACCCCAAGACAGTTCATGAATTTTCATTAAGGATTAAACTCATAGCGTACAAAGAAAGGCAACTGGCTAGTCGAGAGCTACCCGGTCTCCACCATTCTCCAGGTCCTATACAATTTACGCTCCTACCTAGCTCGCCTGCCTCGGCACGTCATGAATTGTGGATGGCCACAGTTCGCAGTCCCTTGAGAACGTGAGGCTGGTATATGCTAATGTACAATGGCCCAGTCGCTTGCTGGACCTTGAACGCCAGTATCGGCTTATTCCTGCGATCGACGCAGAGGTGTTTGGCGGGGGAGAATCATGGGGGGGCCTCGGGCTCGGAGCCAGGCGTTGTTGTGAGGACCCTCAGATCGGATAACGCTGCCAATCGACATGAAGAGACTAAAGTGCGGACAGTATTAGCAACAAGAGACAAAATTGCCTAGGCAAGCGCAAGCGTATCGAAGGCGTACCCAAATGTCGCACCAGAGCCAACCATGTATTTGCCGAGTGTTCGCATAACGCCGTTAGGTCCAGCACCATATTGGAAGATGGTGACAGTTCCTACATTTCTGATGAGTACTCCACTGCGACTCGACATCTCGGAGAACTAACCGATGATGAATCCCATGATACCACCGACGGCTGCAGATAGAATAATTAGCGATCTCGTCGACCAAGCCAGGAGAAAGAGCTACTTACTTGATCCCATCAGCGCACCCATCTTCACTGTAGCCGCGTTAGCCACTTCTTGCACCAGAGCAGATACTGACATTAATCTCTAACTGCGACTCAATGGGGAGCTCACTTTTGTCGAAGGTAGAGGGCCCATGGGCCTGGGGAGGACCGGCAATGACGGGCATTGTCGAGTAATAATCAAGGAAGAGACTGAAATATATTGGTTTTCAGAAGACACTGGCAAGATGTGACGCTGGGAAATTCTTCGAAGACCTCGTGAGTTTTAGAAGACAGCTCTATCCCCAATGTCGGACGATCAAAGCCGGCGACCGGTAACACGTGACGCGAATTTGGAGAACACTATAATTACGTAATACACGTGCTGAAATTCACGTGACAAGGCCTGGATGAAGGGAATGCGAGCTGACTTTCCCTCCCGCTGCGAGGGCCTCATGCGGTCTGTCTCGACGAAATCTCGATTTTTCTGCTTGTCAAAAATTCGCCGTTTTGGTGGCTTACAGCGGTCCGTGCAAGGCGGCTGTCCCGTCTCGTACTTCCTTTATTCTCACTTTCCCCTTGGGACCTCGTTCTTACCGCCTACTCCTCTGCTTCGGCACCGACAGCGCCTCCTTGATTTGAGGCCTTCATTCTCTCCTGTCCTACCTTACCTGGCTATCAGGTTTCATCTCGCCGAGGTAAGCATGTTTGCTGGACGTCATCTGTGATGCTTCTTTAATTGGTTACGATCCCCTGGCTATGGAGAGCACAACATTCATGAACAGCTTGTTTTGGTGGGACTCGCATGATGCTAACGTGACCTCCCCGGATCAGTTGGTCGAGACCGAACGAGGAGCCATTTCTGCGCCAACCCCCTACGAACCGCTTCTTCACTATTTTCGCATTAACTGAATTGATCGATCGTCTGCCGTCACTTTCCCGTTGAATCTGTCCATCCATTCCTTTCTCCGCGCCCATGAAATAGGAGCGTCGAGCATCCATAACACTTTCAACGTAAAACATCGTCTTCTCCATGACTGCTGTGGCTTCACCACCTAGCGTACAGACGGGGCCTCGCTTGGGATGGTACGATTCTGGTGACGGTGGACAAGGAGCTCTGTCTTCAATGAACCCAGACGAGGTCTCCCGGATGTTTATGCCCCGGAAGACCCTACAAAGGTCCAACTCTTCCTCTTCGATAGGGTCCAACTCGTCTGCGTCGACGATCGCCGCAAGTCCGTCAAGTACTGATGCAGGACAATTTGCCAACGGTGACTCTGCAACTGCAGCGTCGAAAAAGAAGTCTTCGCGGAGTGTTTGGCCCAGCTCGAAGTCGGAGCCAGTTTCTGGAATAAGCAACGCGCGCTCTCAAGCAAAGCCAGCTTTCTTCTCTGGTGCGGGCGCCTCATCTGCTATGTCTGCCGTTCAGCAACCGTCTTCCATCCTTCCCTCCCAGCACCTTCTCCAGTCGTCTCAGCAGAATGGCGTTCGCGCAGGAAGCACGCCTGCTGGAGATCCACCTGCAATTTTGACTCTGATTCCGCTCAATGGCACTTTCGAAAAGAAACAAATCACCCTGCCGTACTTTCCTGAAACTTTGCGGATCGGTCGGCAAACGAACGCAAAAACCGTGCCTACATCAAAAAACGGCTTCTTCGATTCCAAGGTGTTATCTCGACAGCATGCTGAAATTTGGGCTGACAGAGCAACGGGGAAGGTCCTGATTCGTGACGTCAAGTCGTCTAACGGTACCTTCCTCAACGGCCAACGGTTGTCTCCAGAAAACCGTGAGTCTGAAGCCCATGAAATTCGAGAAAATGACACCCTCGAGCTGGGAATCGACATTGTCAGTGAAGACCAGAAGACGATCGTCCACCATAAAGTTTCGGCCAAAGTAGAGCATGCCGGTGTTTACGGGACCGTGCCCAACATTTTTGATCTTACGCTCGGTGATTTAGATCCAGCTTCTGGGAATGGACTTCTTCCTTCCCCCCTAAGTCAACCATTGTCCCATCTCCGAGGGCGAGCTGGCAGCGTGTCAAGTACCCGCAGTGCACAAAGTAACGCCAGTAGTCAGTTTAACGCGCTGCAGCAACAACGCCAAATGAACTACTGGAGCTCCCCTCTCTCAATTGAACAGGTTGTCAAAAGACTTGCTGTGGGTAATCCAAACTTTCTCCTCGAGGATCGAGCTAACATAACTCGTAGTCCGAGATGAAACAAGCTAAGCAGCAGCAGCAAGAACTTCGGCAAACCGACGAGTTCTTGACTAGCCTGGTGAAATCAGGGGCCGCAGAGAAGGAGAAACAAAAACACTCGCCAGGTGACAGCATCTCTTCCCGTCAGGTCAACGGACGACCGAAGATGCCCCGTGTGGATTCCTTCTCGCGCTTCTCGGAACCCCCGGCGCCTCCACCTCAACAACCCTTACCTGAAAAACCTGATGCTCTGCCGCGGAATGGGGTGGACGCGATTTCTCCTCTTAAACGGGCCGACACAGAGAAACCTAAGATGAGCGCTGGTAGCTCACCTGTGTCTCGAGAGTCTAGTCAGATTCTTTCTCTTATTGAAGCCTTGTCATCAGCAAAACGAGAGCTTGACACCCAAGGTGCTCGTGTCAAAGAGCTTGAGCAGTTACTCCTGCAGGAACGTCTTGCTCGAGAGTCGGCGGAGCAGAAAGCCAAATCACTAGAACTTGTCTCTGCCAAGGGGCCTGAACGTCCATCAGCCCCGACACAGGACTTACAAGTAGATGGCTTACCACAAAAAGCTGACCATGAAACTACCGTCAACAAGTCCGATTCCCAGTCGATTGATCAGCCTGCTGTACAGGAACAAGGCCACGCACCGGCTGAGGATCAGACCGAAAAACTGCAGCGTCGGCTCGAAGCCATGATGGAAGATATGGAAGCAATGAGGAAGCAGCTCTCGTCGTACAAAGAACGGGCGGAGAAAGCCGAGGCGGAGACAGGTGAAGCCCGCAAATCGCTGGCTGAGATGATTGAGACCCTGCGGAAAGAGCGTGCTGTCGCTCGCGATAGGGAGTCAGTATCTCCGGTACGTGATACGAAATTCGTCAACGACTCGTCTCATGTCGATGGCGAATTGGTCGCCGCTGTCAATCATTCCGAGGCCGATTCGCAAGACGCTGCGTCGTCGCCACGCTCCAAAGGCACAGACACTGGCACGGAACTTGCAACACAGCCCCATAAACGTCTTGACGCTGTGGAGCAAGCGAGTCCACTTGCCTCAATGCTTGGGGTTGTGCTTCTTGGTGTTGGATTGATGGCCTATCTGAACGGGTGGCAGAAAATGGATAAGTAGTTGATCGTCCATGGCTCTGTTATCTGCTCCGCACAGCCCTTGGCTCATGGTCTAGCCATTATTTCCTTTTTGTTGTCTCAAAACATTTTCTGGTTTAGCCTACTATATTGGCGGGCGCCTTTGTTATATTGTCTGTGTACTCTGGTCAGTTCCGGCGTTGATCATGAATCCTGGCGCTTTTTTTTTTTTTTCTTTTAATCATACCATGCCCTTGCACTGATGATCTTGCGTACCTCGCATGTCTCTCCCTTTATATTTCCTGTCTATCTTCCTCTTCATTTTCTCAGATGCCATGCTGTTCCAGTTACGGTTCCCTGGCAGCAGTGACTCTCCTTCTTGTTAATGTCTTTCACATTTTGGCGGATACAGGGTTTGTGCCCAGCCTTTGTGTATTACTTAGTCAAACATAGCGACTTTCCTTGTTCAGCGACGAATGACTATATTTATGTGGGTTTTTACCCTTTGATACAGTCATTGACTCTCCTACTTCCTACATTTCAACATACACCTGCTGCAATTAGCGTGGGTAAGGTTACGGAGAAGATGATATCCTACTAGAAGGGGGTTCTTGCGGTGTCGAGGCCAACCCGTCTGGATTTTTTTACTCATTCCGTTTCCCAGTCTTATGCATGGTATTCCTGTATATAACGGAGCAGCTTGAGCAGGACACGATCTCAGAAATCCATATCTTTTCCTTCCATTCCGGTTGCTGGCCTCTGAGATAAAATGGTATTTGAGTAATGCTCCAATGTGCGCAGCAGGACGCCGCTAAGCAAGAACGATATCTCGGCCTCTTGCACTCCGTATCATTATGCTAATGGTCGCCGTGATCTCGGCACTGCCAACTACACTTTGGTGCCTATTCAATCAAGTGATGGGTGCTCAGAACCTGATACTGCCTAACTACTGGCAGTGTCATGTTCACTTGGAAAACACTTCCGTCCGTACCTGCGCGAGGTGAAAAGTGAAAGCAAGGAAGGCCTCGCGACATACGATTCCAGTAGCACAGGCACAACAGTATTCGGAAAGAAAAAAAGAAGACAACGTGGGCGGACCGTTAATTCATAGTGAATCAATGGCGCTGAGGTTGCGGCTAGGCTGCTAAAACTCTAGCCGCAACAGAGAGGATCGGAAATTGAATTGACAAGGAAGTGTCTTCTGTTTTCGTAGATGCTTATCCCAGAGGTATGCGTGCTCGCAGGTAGAGGCGGCAGGTCGTCTGCCGGCGAGCGGAGCGAGGGCGTGCCGTATCTGGCTGGGCGTATATGCGCAGCTACGTTTGTTCAATGATATCATAAAAACCGAGCTAGGTCGGATACTTCAGGACCAGGTGAATGAAGAATCTCTGCGCTGGTCGTCAGCGCTGCTCACAAAATGGGACTGGGTCGGAGCGCTGTCGGTGTATAACTAGAAAGGCGATACAGTGGTAACGCACCTCATTTCAGGGACACTGCAACCTCGACAGAATTGACCCATCTGGTCCTAGTCTCCGGCAACTCCGTCTCCGCAAGCGAGGCGGCCAAGCTTGCAGCGCGTTTCCGTTTTCGCAGGGCTGATTTAGAGAGGGGTTTGGGTTCTGCCTTTGGCTTCGTTGCGGCGTCCGTAGGCTCTGATGACTTGCTAGCCTCGGTTTCGGTCATGATTGTTGTATCGCCCGCCTCAATTCCGGTTGTCGTAGTCATTAGAGTCGTGTCGTCTCCCTTGTGTGCATTCGCAGCACCCTGAGCTTCCATATCCACGTCCACATCTGCAGCCCCAACTTCTGCCTCAGTCATCTCCCCCTTCGTGTTCTTCTCCACACTCCTCAAGAACCTCTCTTTACTCATCTCATCCTCCTCTACATCATCAACAACAAGCACTGCTCCCGTGCTAACCCTCACCCTATACTCCTCTTCCCGTCCATGACTCCCAAACCACCTTCCCACCTTCAAGGCGGTCTTCATCGCCTTCCCAGTGGCTTTGACAAAGACCTCTTCCTTATCAAGCATCTCACGGTCTTCACCCCTCGCCATCGCCGCAATGAGCTGTTCCTGCTGTGTTTGTGTCTGCTCGCCCAGTTTCTTCTGCGGTGCATTTTTGCCACCATACTTGTTCCTGTTATTTTTGTTTGCGAGGGACGTTGTCGCGCGCTTCTCCGCTTGCAGGAGGAGCTTTTGCACGCGTTTAACAGCGGACATGTACGGTGTTGACGAGGAGACGTAGATGATTTTTGGGATAGAAGCGCCAGCGTAGGGGGATGGGATGGGGGCATGTGGGATGGGGCGTTTGGTGATACGGGCATCTAGACAGGAGGAAATTGAGTCAGTAATCTGTGACTTCCATGCTGTTATGGGGTGAGCTGAGTCGAGGGAACCATACATTTTGGGAGTTTGACCATGTCTTGGTTCCTGCGTTCAAATTGGAGAGCTGCCAGTTGGGTTTGGCTTTCTCGGGACTGTCTTTGGCTTTGATCTGGAGGTGGCATTTCGGAGGGTTTGAAATTGAGTCTCCAGTATTCTGAATGTGAGGCAGGGGATTATGTAGAGCGCGACGAAGCTTCCGATTGTAGTTGCTCTGAATGGTGAAAAGTTCTGTTTGCAGCGTTTGCAGCGTGTATCGCTGCGCTTATCTAGTGGGATTGATGCCCTGTGGCCTTACAGCCTTACGGCCTTAAGGCTCAGGGCTTATTATCCGGCATAAATTAGGGCATGGCATTTCTTGCGAGCCTCATATATATCTCGAAACATATTTTGACTAGGCTAGCCTACTTTTGCACAAAGCTTTAGACATAATAGGGGCATGAAACTGAATACATAGATTTGCTTCTGTGCCACCAATCTTCTCCATTATCGCAGTTACTGTAGACGGTCGTCTGGCTTCAACAAGCTCTTCTCTACAGATATTCTTGTACTTACAATTTCCGAACCGTCCCAATTATGGTGCTAAGACAATCAGAAACATCACAGACGTGGCATACTGCGCCTGCGCGTACCCGATACCTACAGGTGCATATTCTCAGGGATCCGCAGCCACTGAGCGAAGCATGATATCCTTCCTCTCCATGACCTTGTCAACATCCAACTCCGGGCGCGGCTGCCACCGGCTTCCAGGGACAAGCAGTGGTGAGTTCGTAAAGAGATCGTCCATAACTTCCAGCGTGATTCCCTTGGTCTCCGGCAAGAACAGATAAAAGAAGAGCGCGTTCCCAAAGTCACACACAATGAAAAGGATATAGTACCGCCAGCCGATATTCTCTAGCGCAACTGGCGTCACCTCAGCAATCATTGTGTTGAACGCGAACGAGACCATTGTGGCTAGTGAGATGCCCTTGGCGCGGGTCGCAGTGTTGAAGACCTCCGCGGGGATGATCCAGGACATTGTGCCAGAGGCGCAGAAGCAGAAATTGAAAAGCCAGGTACTGGTGACGATGAATGCCCAGTGCGCGGAGGTGTTTGTGGACGAAGGCGGGTATACGGCCATCAGGGCGGCGCCGATAGTGAACGCGAGGCCACAGGCGATATTGCCACCGATCTGGAGGGGGCGGCGGCCGACGCGGTCGATGAGGAAGAAGAAGATGAATTGGGCGAGCTCACCGATGATGGAGTTAATGCCTTGGTAGAGCAGGGTCTGGGAGGTGGAGATGCCGATCTGGGCGAAGATGGCGGGTGAGAAGTATTGAATGGCGGAGACGCCAGTCCTATCAGAGGTCAGTATCGGTGTTGGTCTCGTGACTGTCACTGTAAGGGTGCGTAATAGTAACTCCAGTCTCGTAAACAAAGGAGGAACGTACATCTGCGTCGACGCCTGGCACGCGCAAGCCAGAATGATCCGTCGAGTATTGGATCGATTGGAAAACAGCTCCTTATACGACTTGGCCCCGTGCCGATGCTCCTCTTCGACCTGCTGCTTAATCAGTTCAAACTCGGCCAGGACATATGCGTCGTTTTCGTTGCCGTTGGCGTGCAGAGTGGCAAGGTTCCGCAGCCCCTCTTCGTGGCGGTCATGGTCGATCAGCCATCGCGGCGACTCAGGGAAGAAGAAAATACACGAGGCCAGTCCGATGGCGGGGACGAGCTGCAAGGCCAGGCTATTTTCATCAGCTGCCGTCCGTTGTGGTGCCCTTGAGATGGGATAGGACGGGCAGGTAACCTACGGCAACCTCCACTGCACACTGTTTCCCGTGTTTGACCAGTGATGCTCACACCCGTATCCGATCCAGCTTGCCGCAAGACTCCCGATACCAAGCATGGTCTGTTGCAGCGAGCCCAGGATACCCCTGATTCTGGCATGGGCGATCTCCGCCTGAAACATTGGGACCATCTCGACGAGGATTCCAATACCGAACCCTGAAAAGACGCGTGAAAAGTAAAGCATCCCCAGATTCACGGCGGCTGTCTGGATGATTCCCCCAATGATGAAAAGGACGGACCCCAGCACCAGTGTTGTTCGACGCCCGAGCGGGTCAGTGAAGCCTGCACCGAACGCACCGAAAAAGGCGCCCGCCGTGAAGAGCGCTACCACGGTGCCGGATACGGTACTGCTGCCGCGGACAAACTCGTCGATGAAGGAGTCCGAGGCCACGACCGAGGCGATCACGCCCAGGTCGTAGCCATACAGGAAGGAGCCGAAAGAGGCGAAGAGGGCGACGAAGAACTGGTAGAGCTTAGGGTTCATGGTGCCGTTCTCCTACTGGAATACAGGCTTAAACACAGTTAGACTCTAGGGAGAGCTCAGGTCCAGCTTCTCAGCGATGGGCTGGGAATTGCTTCATTTTGAGTAGATACATATAGTCTTGATTGGTGGAAGTCGATCGATTAAGCATCAAGCTGGATTCGGTAAACTTCCGATGGGCGCGGGAGTTTTTAGGGCTGGCTTTGGGGGATTCCGTAGCTGCAGCAGAGATTCACTCGCTACAAGAAAGCTCTACAACGGGATTGGACAAAGCGTTTACTGCATTTGTCCTTATCTCCTTGGCGCTGGAAAGCACATTTGCATTCCTAGCAGAGCGGGGTGACGGTTGATGCTAATGCTCAATGTAATATGGTATCCAACCGAGCATAGTAAGGGTCCGCAAGCCACCGTGGTGGATTGAATCGGCTATACCCCCATCTCGCGGCGGGCCAGACCGCAACTAAACTTTCCTAGATACCGCGCTAGGATTAAAATAAGCATCAAAAAATAAAGAATATAGTTCAAGTCTTGCTAATCATCTAAGTGTCAGCCGGAGAAAGTCTCTTCTTACTAATCCGTATCCAGCACCTCGCTCGTCCGATCATTTGATATATCACATCGCCATGAAACAGCTTGTATAAACTGAACTATCTACAGATATCGAGAATCTTCTCTTAAAGCCTTAGAAAAGCTATAAATTGCCCTATACAGATCATAGCTAGGAGATCAAGACCTTCAATACAGTCATTCATTACAGATATTAATCACATGACCATATTCGACGCTAGTAACCACCTCCATAGCCAACACTAAGCCTTTGTCGGTCACGATCAGAAACCTTGCGATCAGTCCAGAACGCAGTCTTGGATCAAGACTGACCGTAAAAAGTACCAATCACTTTAGGAACACAGGCACAACTTCATCTTGAACACTTGGTAACCGACTTTCTAGCATTCTCAGATGCGTATAATATCAAAAAGCAGTCTGATTGAACAACGGGGAATCCTTGATATTTCCTTCAGAGTCGTCGACAATGCCTGTGATTCCCAAATTTGCAGTCCTGGGTATTCCAGGTACTTCCGGACAGACTGTCAGTTCGAATGGTAGTTTTACCTTTGAACATATATACTACATTCTACCCACCAACAACTCTATGCCGAGTCGAAAAGAAAGAAAGAAAGAAAGAAAGAAAGAAAGAAAAGGAATTTCTGATGTTCTATATATCTGCAGGAAGTTACATGCTAAGGATCTCTATTTACCACCCCCAACTCCAATAACAGATTGCCCAACAACAGAAAGTAGTAATCCGCATACACAAGGCCATGGTCCGCCCAGCGCCGCGACGCAAACTCGTAGTTGCAAACAGTCGCCGCGTCGAGGATCGTTTCGGGGAATTTGATTGCAGACTTCGATCCATATCCATTCATACCGGGCTCTGGCCCCGAGAGACCCTCCTTCGCCGAAACCGTCAAAAGCCCCGGCTGTCGCGCCGGTTCATCGGAAGGGAAAGTAGGGAGGTCCGACATCACTTGAGCAACGTTGAATTTTCCCGGCGACGAGGTCATGAATTTGGTCACTGTGCCTTCGAGTATACGCAGTGCGGAGTCAAGGTAATACTCCGCGGCCTCAACATCGGCCCTGTCCTTACTGTCTTTCAATTCCTTGTACAGCAGAACTAGCCCGCAACAGGCTACCATTCCCGCGGACGTATCCCGCGGACAGGACTCATCCACGGGGGCATCAAAGTCCCAATACGGCACTGCGTCGTCGGGTAGGTGCTCGATGAAGTAATCCGCAAGGTCTCTAGCCGTCTGCAGAAACGAGGCATCCCGCGTCCAGCCGTATGTCTGCATGAAGCCCAAAATCCCCCAGCTCTGCCCGCGACTCCAGCAGCTTCCGTCGCTGTACCCCTGATGCGTGAACTTCGCCTTCGGAGTCCCGTCAGTATTGTAGTTAACCACGTGGATGGTGCTATTATCTGGACGGATATGGTGTGCTTGTGTCTTCCGGGCATGCGCAACGGCAATCTCGGACAACGAGCGGTCCCCCGTCTCGTGCGCAGCCCAGAAGAGCAGGTCCAGGTTGAGCATGTTGTCAATCACGACGAGGAAGTCCTTGGTCGGATCCGTAAACGAGTACCGCTTCGTATAACAAACATCCCACGACCGGAGCGACTGCACTTGCGGGTCAAAGCGCGACGCGAGCGAGTGTGCCGCTAGGATAAGGCTACTGTATGCCTGCGGATCACGGTGGAGATCCCACGCTTTGATGGCCCAGGGAGCAATCATGAAGCCCAGATCGTGTGTGTCGCGTCGAGCAGCGTTCTTATGTAGGTTGGCACTCCACCATCGGCACAAGTGCTGCAATTGGAGACAGTGCGGGACGGGGCCGGGGGTCTCCCCCCGGCGGGAGTAGGGGTAGAACGCCGGGTACTGGATCTGCCGCTCGAGAAGCAGGTACAGCGAGCCCGGGAAGAAGCCGGAGGTCCAAAAGTCGAGCGCGCGGTAGACGTAGGTATTGTCTTTGTTGGTGTATTCGGGGTAGAGTAGTGGCGGGTCGACACTGCCAAGCGCCTTCTGAGCCACTTGCCAGATCTTTAATATGCTCGATTCGGAGTAGAGGGAGTCGAGGAGACGCTGAGGTATAGCTATGGGACTGGTATCGACTGGACTGATGGTTGAAGCATGTTTTGGACGGGTACGCGGTCTCGTCTGCTCTCCCGCTGGGTCTTCGAGAGCCCGTTTCGGAGGCAGGGCACTCGGAGGCATGACGCTAACGATAGGGATCTCACAAGAAGGACCCTTTTTGTTGTGGTTGACTGCGAGATAAAGTATAGTCTGTCTGCCATGCCAGTAAGCCTGATATAGCGGGCCCGGGACAATTGCCGGGACACGACGCAGCGCACCGGACGAGTCGCCGGCAATCCTCCGCCGTCGATCTAAGAGAAGGGGCCTGTTAAATCCATCGGCCCAGTGCCCAGAACCCACCTAAGAGAAACCACTGAATCGTCTGGCAAGACAAGATATCGAAATGGCCGACACCGTTGACGCCTACAAGCCCGGTTCCACCCACAACGAGCACACCGACAACATCCCTGAGAAGGGCTTCGGGCTCCAGGCTGCCGATGATGAGACCGCGGCGTATGCAACTGGTGATCCTGTCACTATCGACAAGGCGACGAACCGTCGGCTCTTCTGGCAGATCAATCGTCGAATTCTCGTTGGGATGCTGGGGGTAGGTGTTGGTTCTTTTGCTCCCAAGGACGCACCCCGCCCGCTTTGGACCTTCTCTAACACAACGCTCCTAGACGTATTTCTGCCAATCGCTAGACAAAGGAACCCTGGGTTTCAGCTCTATCATGGGAATTCAGGAGGATGCGAGCCTTACTGGGAATAAGTATAACTGGCTGGGTAAGTTGCTCGCTCTTTGTGCATCACGATGATGGTTGAATTTCCCTCAAGGCACGATCCTGTATATTGGCGTCTTGGTGGGCGAGTATCCGACCAACTTCCTCCTCCAGAAACTTCCGGTTGCCAAATACCTTGCTGGAAAGTAGGTGACCTTGAGAGAACGAGTAGTTGAAGTGCACGATCTGATGATGTATATAGTGTTTTCCTCTGGGGCGTCGTCATCATGGTACGCTCTGCTCAGCTCGACCGAGACCGTGTTAAATTCCTAACGTCGCCTAGGGCACCGCAGCCGCCAAAAATTTCCCTGCTCTTATGGTCGTTCGATTCCTTCTTGGGTATGAACTATTGCCCGTGGGCCTCCGCGCATACTGACGGAGTAGTGTATTCGAATCCTGCGTCCAACCAGCTTTCATCATCATGACGGCCATGTGGT
Organism: Aspergillus spinulosporus; assembly: GCA_003574815.1. Taxonomy (NCBI): domain Eukaryota; kingdom Fungi; phylum Ascomycota; class Eurotiomycetes; order Eurotiales; family Aspergillaceae; genus Aspergillus; species Aspergillus spinulosporus. The sequence goes on along the minus strand of QPHH01000002.1, from coordinate 1,758,810 downwards.
TCACGCGAGAGGAACAGACCGTGCTTACAAGTCTATGGTATTCCAGTACGATGCTTCCCTGGCTCTTGTTTATTCAGTAAATTCGCTAACTCCTCTTAGTGACCGGTGTCCAACTAATGGTACTCCCCTTTCCCCGGCTTCCACCTCTCTCGATTCTTTACCGAACTAACCCAGCTGCTCAGATCGGCGGTATTCTGGCCTGGGGTACGAGCCACTATATCGGCCATGATATCAAATCCTGGCAACTGCTCTTCCTTGTCCTTGGCGCCGCAACCTGCGCCTGGGGTCTCTTCCTGAGCTGGTACATCCCCGACAGCCCGATGAAAGCGAAATGCTTCAGCGAGGCTGACAAGCGGCTGATGGTCGAGCGGGTGCGCGCCAACGACACTGGGATCCAAAACAAGCGCTATAAGAGATACCAGGCGATCGAGGCGCTCACGGATCCAGTTGTCTGGTTATACGTGCTTCTCCAGCTGAGCAGCACTTTGGTTATCGGTGGACTAGGTGTATTCTCGAATATCATCATCAAGAGCTTTGGATTTACGACTCTGCAGACGCAGTTGCTGAATATCGCGCAAGGCGGGGTGACTATTGCCGTAATGGTTGGTGGTGCGTCGCTGGCGACGTGGACGCGCCGGACGGTGATGATTATGCATCTGTGGACTTTGTACGTCCACCTGTCTCTCCTCCCATCGGCCAGCTATAATTCTGACTGCTGACTTGAACAGCCCAGCTATCGCCGGCACAGCCGTCATCTACTCCATTTCTCCTACAACAACAACCAGAGTCGGCCTCCTGATTGCCTTCTACTGCACGCAGTTCATTCTTGCAGAGGGAAACCTCCTCTTCTCGCTGATCTCGCGCAATGTTGCCGGCCAGACAAAGAAGTCGACTGTGCTTGCGATGACTTTTATCGCTTGGGCTGCTGGTAACGCCACTGCTCCCCAGGTACGTACCGTGGCTACTCTTTTCATTATCATCGCTCTGTCAGCGCATGTATAACGGGTGCAAATAGATCTTTCAATCCAGCGATGCCCCGCGGTACGAAAAAGGCTTCACGGCACATTTTTGTCTTTATGGGCTCTTCAATGTCCTTCTGGTCGCGTTGCGGATGCTGTATATCTGGCGGAACCGGCGGAGCGCTGCCTCCAGGGTCCAAGGTGAAGGCGAGGAACGGGACCACGCAAATGCGTTTTTAGATTTGACTGATCGTGAGAATTCCGAGTTCGTGGTACGTTTCACCTGCTTTTTGTGCCTCAAATGGATTATGAGGAGGGAGGCAAGACTATACGCTAATTCGTGGGTATCTTGATAGTATGTCTATTGAGGAGTCCGTCATTTTGATGGCGAGCAAGGCTGTGCTATCACTGGTGATGCTGCTCGAGCGGATGAAAGGTATCACCATTAGGTATGTGTGTAGTGGTGTTGATTGGGTTTGAGTTGACTTATCGGTATATCCATATTTTGCAACAGTACGTGCAAATAATCGTCAGCTTGTTTAGTAACCGGATGCAAATACCTGAATCGTATATAGGTACAGGCCGTAATCTCGAGTAGATACCGTGAAAACAGGTGGCCATTATGCTATGAAGAAAAGACATTTCAATAGAACGATGCACCCATCGCATTCCCACTCCACTCGGCCTCATGCTGACCCCGCACTCCTGCTTCAAGCTCTAAGCCAAATGGGTCCGCATCTTGATCGAAGAACGGTGCAGAGCCTGCAGAACTCTGCTGGAAGGAGAGTGGGAGTGGCGGGAATGCAAGAGTTAGCGCTGCGTCAGACGTTAGATGGCAGCTTGTTATGGTGTTGCTAAAGTGGGTTTCGTGGTTAGGGCCTGCGCTTGAAGCAATGAATGTGGATGCAGCTCCGGATCCGTTTGTTGCCTGGGCCTGTTCCTGCGCTTGCCCATGTCCTTGGCTAGGCCCGTGCTCTTGTGCGTCTGTATGGCGGCTAGAAGGGAGGGCTTCCTCTGTTTCCGAGTATACGGCCTGCCGGATGTCGAGGCTAGGAGTCCTCGCGAGAGGACGAACGGTGTCACCACGCCCACGCGCCTGAACGAGCCGCTTTGCGAACACGGAGGCGAGATTTTCTTTTTCGGGCCCGTCAACATCTCGTGGTCCAGCCCAACGCGCCGATATTTCAAATAAACTGGCGATGAGCGTGTCTAGAGTCTTCAAAACAGGAATCCCCTTATATCTCGAGTGTGTTAAGAGCATACGGCCCGCGATAAATAGGCAGAACGCAAATTGGGGGTTTGTTAACATTCGCGCGTAGAGGAGGAATTGCTGGCCGAGCGCTGCAATTTCCGTCGCAGCCTCAATGCATGTCTCGGCGGAGGAGGATGAGGGAAGTTTCACAGGGCAGGATTTCCAGTGAGGAGGGGGGTACGCGATTGCCTGGTGCAGGAGGATGACAGCAGTGTTGTGAGTGATGTGGGCAAGGGTGAGGTTGGAGTCCATGATGCCGTCAGCATTTAGGGTCGAGGCTTCACGCCATTTTGGGGGTAGGAAGAGTTTCCATCTGCGTCGTTAGTGACAAGTCAGAGACTAATGGGCAATGGAGCGACGCACTGGACAAGGCGAAGGTCTAGTTCTTTGAACCGCATCAGCCAGAGCTGGGCTTCGTCTACGTTTTGTACATTCAGAGGCTGGTGCACAAAGAAATTGGATACAAGGGCGAGCGACTCGGTGGCTTCGATGCAGTATGCGAAACCGCCGATGCAGTCTTGCTCGGTAGGGTCTGCTGAAAGGGGGCTGTTGACCAGCAACGAGCCCGGGCGATGTGCTCCTGTGTCCTTTGTGTCAGAGACGCCGAAATACGGCGCTCGGGCTTCCTCTTCGCGCTGCCACAGTGCGCCCTCGCAGGGTAAGCGGCGTTTGACGTCTGCGCTGGTGAGACTGACGTTCCAGCCGGTCGACACGCTGCAGAAGCGATCCATCAGAAAGACGGTCCAGAAAACACGCCGTCGCTCCTCTGCTTCCCTCCAACATGTTGATGGCTTGAGGAAGGCCATGCGTCGGATTAGTGTCTCTCCTGCCTGGTTTCTACCATAGAGCTCATCCTCTTCAACACTGAGCTGAAGCTGTTCCACCGTTCGAGCCATGCTGCCCACGACAGACCAGGACGACGGACCACGACCGCGGGCGATCTATGAATGCTTAGTACATGGCATACCAAGATCAAGAGGTGTGTGTACTGTATCGAATGCAATAATCACCAGCGCCTGCAGATTTTGGACGGAGAAAGACTCCATGCTGCAGAGAAGGACCTTCTGTCGACAGCTCTCAGCAACTCGTGCTCTTCTGTCTTCGTCCTGTAATCGAGGATCGTCGGCGAACCGAATGCATACGGCAATTATGGCGTAGAGTATATATTTCGCTTTTGTGCGGCCTTCGTGCGATTGTATGTGGTGGCGGAACCGACGAACATGCAGAATAGGGATCCAGTGGTGAATATTGTCGAAATAGAACTCGACCAGTCGGCCCAGTAGATCAGACTCGATTATTTCCGCTGCAGTGATACCGGCACGGTCCTCCTGGTCGGGCGAACAGGTCATCGACGACTCCGTGCGCTGTCTCTTTAGCGGACGCGGCACTTCTGGACCCGCATCAGAGTCCTTGCGCGACGCAGCCACCTGAAGGAGTGCGCTTTTAAGCTTCTCTCGACACTCCCGGATATCACCCTCATCCTTATTTCCTTCTGCATCCTGCGCGTCCTTAGCCGGCAGACCAGGAAACTGGGAATCCGGATGGAGTGTCTCCCACATCTGCTTCCAGAGAATCTCCTGGCCCAGGAACATGTTCTCGAGAGTCTCAATGCGACGCGACAAATTGTCCACGACACCGGCACGGAGGCCAGGCTTCAGTCTTCGGTCATCGTAGATGCAGGTCACGTCGAACCGCACACACTGTGAACAAGGCTGCTCGCGACTGCAGCGGGCCTTTTTGCGGCGACATGATTGGCACGCGGGGATGTCGTCTTCCGACTTGAGTGTATCGGAATGTTCGTTGTGTTTGGTGCCCATGTTGGAATTGGGATGATTGAAGACTGAGAAAAGTTGGAGAGCAGGATGCAGCCTCGAGAATCTGGGGAAATTCCCCACGGAGCACTCCACTACTGGCCTGGAGGTACTATTTCCCCACGTCTAGTGGCACAATGCGTTCATCTATAGTGCCGGAGGAATCTCCGGACCAGCTCCGGCCGACTTGCTCAATCTAGCCAGAAGAAGCTTGAAATGTGGCTACAGCTCGGATGATCCAATTTCATTGGGGACGACTGCTCCCTCGCCCCTCAGCCAAGGCCATACCAATAATCCTTGGTGAGGGTTGGCTTTGAACCCCCACGTGTCGCGGACTTTTCTCAATGCGCTTATTCCCCTGTATATACGTCAATTGCTGATTCTGCCACGCGGCACTCGCGTCATACGCTAGACTTAGTCAAGCTGCGCACAGTTAAGTACCGCCTCTGGGTGTTCGGAGTCTCCAGACTCCATTCTGGAGTAGCTGAAAGTATCCACGACCGCTATGCCGTCGAAGGGGCAACAAAGGGTGCATGAGCGGAACACCTAAAATCCGCTACAGTCACTCAATGGGACATAAATGTGAAGGCTGCTACCATATAAGACTCTCTGCTATCCATTACTGAGTTCAGTATAGTGAGGTTCGTGCCTTACCTTAGAACATTTTGGCCACTCCAGTTGATTGGCGGCAGTTGAAGAGTTCGCACCACCAGCCACAGTAGGATTGGAGTGCACACTCTACTAAAGGCAACCTCGTTTCCGCACGAGAACCCATGTCGTGAAGGACTTCTAGGTGGGGGTTTCTGCAGCGTTCTCTATCAACTATCCCACCACTAGGCCCGATCTTGGACGTTCACGGACCGGAATATCATAAGAGACATTTCTGTCATTGATTGAGACGACACTAGCTGATCAACGACCAAGCCCAATGCGGAGGAAGAGAAAATTGACCTCGCCGATCACGGAACGCTGGGGATGGAATCAAATAATCAATAAAGTTGTAAACCGGATGTTTGCGTAGAGGATCAAGCGTTGTGCTGTCGCATAGATCCATTGCTGAAGTCTCTGAACCTGCTTGAAGTATTGAAACCCGAGAATCAGTATTTTCAGGGATGACCTGTCAGCAGATTGCAGCATACCCGATTTCAAATCGCATGGATGGTAAGGAAGGGTACTGTGAAAATGGCAATGCCAAGTACAGTAAAGCCCTGATTGATCGTATGCTATGCAACCTTGACATATTCGGCCCTGAGAGCTAGTCAATGGTATCCAAGAATTCATCAGCTGGCAGTCCAGGCAAGCGCAGCATCATTCCCAAGTGCTTAGGTTTTCGACTATAAGGCGCGACATTCCGTTTAGCATAATATTACCGGTGCCGTGCCCTATGTCTAAACTTCTCGTGTATGTTATCGGGTTTTGGGACTGTTGCGCGTTTGCGAGTGTAGTAACATTGGCCATCGTAGCTGAAGATAAAAATGGCGGTCCACACGGTTCTCAAGCAAGAAACTCAGCCTCATTTTGATCTTCTCTCGCAGAGTTAAAGAGCGCTGAGGACATTGAGCATTCTTCGAGCCGTAGAATACCAGCTTTCTCTGAGCCAATATGTGCACTGCGTGGTATAACACATCATCACCTGGATATAAAGGATCTCCGTTTAAAAATCTCGGTTACCCAATGTCTTATCCACATCCAGGTGCTCTTTTCCGTGCATCTTAGGCTTTTCCAGCGTCCAATAGCTAGGTCAGTCCTATATTTCGCGCTAAGGGCTTGATTCTTCGCGTGATTAGAGCGATTTTCCATATAAAATGAGCCTTGATGAAAGGCTGAGCGCCCTATATCACCAACCATCATGCGCGAGTTGGCTTGTCGCCCGTCGACTCTGACAACCCTATGTTAATGTCATTCAGCATCGGCCGCTTAGCTGTTTCCTTCCCTGTGGCCATTCCATACTCGCGGAAAAGCCAGCGGCCTTGTTGGAGAAGTCAAAATCAGTGTAGTCATCGCCTTCCGACATTGATGTTAATCAGTTGCAACTAACCAAATGAAGACCTCCTCAAGACTATCACGCCTTTCTCGTACGGCAACAAGGTTGGCCTCGTGTGTCCCTTCCCTTGCCTCTCGAGGCAGCACCGAGGCTCGGGCCTAAAGTAAGGCAAATTGTCCGTACTGAGATTTTTTTTTTTTTTTTTTTTTTTTTTTTTTTTTTTTTTTTTTCTGTTAACTCGTCAGAATTTTTTTTTTTTTTTTTTTTTTTTTTTTTTGAGTCTCTTCACCATAAGTGACGCGCCAATGACGGGCAACAGACTGCTCCCGTATTAGTGCAGTTGTCGATGTTCTTGATATCCCAAGTATCTGTCACTCAATCGCGGGTCGAAAATCAGATTGATGCTTGCATACGGACAACAGAATCAAGCTTTAGAACTCACAAAAATAAATTAGATCCATGAGCTCGAGGCCGAGGAAATCGAGCGACACAGGTATACTCATAAGTTGACCAAGCCGTGGGATGAGCTTTGAAATAGAAACGGGGAACATCAATGTGCGTTTAGAATGACCACAGACTGAAGGAAGTTTGAGGTTTGAAGAAAATCTTTGTTGCTCTCCTGATGGGAAAGGCACCACAAAATCTTTGTAGATGAGGAAACGAGTGTTCCTGTATTAATCAACACAAGGCTCAAGTTTGCTGACTACGACTACAGTAAGTGACCATAATAGACTGCCTAATTGCGCCGTGGCCGCCACTCCGAATAATCGCCATTAGCACAATTCCCTGGATCAGGTACAATTAGCAGAAAATATCTAAGCTACACCAAATTACGTTCTCAATACCGTGATCTCCGGAGAGTCAAACCCTCCTCTAGTCTCACAGCCAGACGGAGGACTAAGAACTATCTAGCAAATCAAGATATAGAAAAAGACTTGCCCACAGCCGCCTTCGGTAGAATAGTCCCTGGCCTCTCATTATTATATATAAGTATGTTAAAATATATATACAAACTAACATTTGATTGTGTTGCGAATCGGCTAGATAGAGCCAAGTTATATTTTTGAAGCTCATGAAGCAATAAGCGTGTGATAACTCCGTCGCATTGAGCGATGCAGGTATTGTGGCTTCGCTGTCCAGGGACGAAAGGCATGCTGTTCTGCAGAGGGCAACCCAACTGTCCCGGTGCCATGAAGAGTCGGCCGTGTTGGAATTTGAACCGCTGGCCCCAGTGCTGTCAACAGTTAACAGCGTCACCAGGGTCAATGATCCACCTTTCTTCAACCACCTCGCCATCTGAAAACCATTTTTTCGACCTGGGTGTGACTCAGATGATGGAGAGAGTGAATGGCGAATATGGCATCCAATTCGAAGGGAGGATGATACTCCACCGGACTGATCAGGTGGTAGTCTCCCAGGAATCGTCGAGCGAGAGCAATGACATCTTTAGACTCGTCGGTGCCGTGGATTTCGTGATCGGGGGATGCGAGGTAGTGGATCAAGGGCAGTGAGGACTTGCAGCCGATGAACAGGATCTGGGCTCGATGAGGTAGCGCCTTTATTACGTCGTCGATGAGCTGCGTTGTGCTGTGACTTTGAAGGAGGTTGCAGTGATCGGTGTTATGTTTGGAGTAGGAATGCATTCTGGGGGCGAAGTCGAAGAGACGATAGAGGTTTTCTATAATGAAGTCGAAATCAGTAACGCCTCAGGGATATATTCTCAGAAGTACTCACAGTATTGCGTCGCCTAGACGCGAGTCGCTGAATCTTGAATTTCCGTAAGAGATCGTGTACTCAGGCAGCCCTATGGAGACGCCCCTCTCAAGGTGGATCTGATGGTGTTTGTGACGGTGTGCCTTGAGGGCAAGCGTATGCTAAGCCTGTTGTTCTGCGGATCTCTCCTCTTCCCGCTCCACAGAGCACGAAGCACTTTAGGGGACGAGGGAACAACACCATGGTCTAACCCATTATTACCACGGGTGGCATTAGACCTTCAGACGCCTACCTGAGTTGCTGTAATTCGGGCTGTGGAGGGTACTCACAATCGTTCTTGAAATGTCAGAGGTAGGAATCAACTTCCAAAGCAGCCAGGACTCCTGTTTCTTTTTTTTGTATTGATTTACTTGATGATTTTTATTTTTTATTTTTATTTTTATTTTTATTTTTATTTTTATTTTTCCTTTATTTTCTATTATTTTCCCATTTTGGAGCAGATATGTCAGCTCCTGCAACTTTCGGCTATGGTATCTAAGCCAGCGTGCTTATTGCCTAGGCTGTCCATCCCCAAGACAGTCTAAAACTGGAAAAGATACAAGCGGGGTTGACACTGTCCGCAATTCTCATCTCCACATCCCCAAACAACAATCATACGCACGATGAACAGACGCTCCTGCGACCGCTGCTACAGAATCAAGGTCAAATGCCAGCTTGGGCGCAATCCGGAAGCATCCACATGTCGTCGATGCGAGCGACTCGGCCACAAGTGCCAAACACTTCGCAAGATCCGCCCGCCTGGTCGGAGGCCACAAATAACTTCAACTTCACCACCGTCCATAATTCGTTCAGATAGCGATGAGTCGGGTAGATTGCCATGGATCCTCCAACCGACACCATATCCTCGTCTCTCTATCACCCTCCGCGCCGACGAGGAGACAACGATCCAATTCCTCTTCTCAACTACAGCCTTCATCTCCCATTTCACCATTGGGCCTTCATTCAGAAGCAAGATGCGGCAGTCTCTGCAATCTCGATTCCTGATCTCCCCTGAGAACCTCTTGGAAGGGTTCTTGGCCTGCGCCGGCGAATTCGCCCTTCGATCGGGGCACCTTCAAATACAAACACAAGCACAGAACATGTCCCGCTGCGCGACGGCGATCCGCAAACTTCGTGCTCTAGACCCCCCAACAGATCTGGCTCAGATCCGTTTGATGCTGGCTTTGGGAACGAGTATCCTCACTTATGACCAATTGGCGTCACCGGCTGCGACGGCGTCAGTGCACGGCCAAGGCGCGTTCACGATATGTCGGTATGTTCTCTCTCATGCAAAACCGTGGTATGACCCACCCGGACCGCTGGCCCGACTGTCTGAGATGGACTTCGAGATGAATTGTCTCATATACCTCGACACGGCGGAGTGTCTGATACACCGACAGATGCCGGTTTTGCGGCTACGACCTCGGGACGGAAGTGAGCCAGTGGTCGATCGGTATATTGGACTCTGTTATTCACTGCTCCCGCTGCTTTATGATGTCTGTATAATTGGCATGAAAATAAGAAACAAGAAGGAAGGTTGGTTACAGGCCTGGGAGAAGGTCCGAAATGCAGTCATGCAGTGGCAGCCTTCCGTCCCAGCCGAGTTTGCGGAGATGTACACATCCAAGGAGGTCATCGGGATGTTTGCACATGCGAATGTTCACCGCCAAATGGCATTGCTGGTGTTACATCGGCTGCGCTACCGATTTGGCGAAGAAGATATAGCGGCGAAGCTCTACTCGGAGTCCATTCTTGTGGAATCTGAAACCTGTTTCCAGCTATCAGGAGAATATCCATTCCAGATTGGACTTCCGCTTCTGGTCGCCGGCTTCGAGCTCTCTGATATTTCCCAGAGAGAGCACTTGATCAAGACACACTTTGCTGCGGACCATGGCCTGTTTGCACAACCGCATAGCAGGATGCGGAATCTACTCGCTCTTGTTTGGACAGGGAAAGACACCGGGGAGTATGTCTCTTGGTTCGATATCGTCTCGAGCAAGACATCCAACTTCTGTAATATACCATAGGTACAGTTGGTACCGCATCGACATTGGTAGAAGCTTTATCCTCATATGTCCCTCGAGGAGAGGCCAAGTCCTGAGAGTCCGCCAACTCAACGCAAGGATAAAGACTTTGCATGTCAGCTCAGGTGCACTGTATGGAACAATCCCTTGTCTCATCAATGTTCTTCCCTGTCATTATGCCCAGGTAGGAACATTGCAGGCCAGTCCATTTGGTTGAACAGATCAGTGACTGCGAGAAAGGGTTGCCTGTCAAGTGAACAGCAGTGGGGATACGGTAACCCACGTAACATATCAGTGGGTTGAGCAGGGCTATCTACTTCTCTCCGCGCAGTATGCGTTGTGCGGCCCCTAGATTATTCCATGCATTCTTTGAGTGGAGCTGAATTAGATGACCCTGAAACTCCAACCTGAACTTGCGCTGAATATGGCGCGATACTGCAGCTGATTCTGCTTGGAGGCAACCTGAAAGGCTGCATCTGCCAAATGAGATATCTCCCGCTCTTTTGCAGAGCCACGGTACTAAGCCTATATACAGAGCAGCACATTTTCTGGAGACTGGCCTTTTGAGGCCGCTGAGATCGCTGAAAGTAGATAGGGATAGATACACAGCGCGCATTGTCTCTTTTTCAGAAAACTCTGTGCCACTCATGCTGCTATATCTTTCCCAGACTTTCACTCAGAACCATAGCCGAAATCAGCTAATCCCAATGCTAATCCCAATGATCATCTACAACTTCTTTAGACGATCTTACTGGACGGCTAGCTATGATTATTGATTTATTTGTGGCTTTTATTGCGAGCGTTTCCGGGCTGATGAGGGCAAAGACTGCGAAGTCAGCTATTGCTGGGTCGACGTGAAAAACTCGCCCCAGGCCGGAAAATTGCTGTGTTTTCGCTAATATGGCCTTTGTAAGTATGCCACCGTTTTGGCGGTTTTCATGACAAACACCAAATAATAACCTAGACGTCCCACAGTCAATCTATGGGTAGCCGGACGCGTAGAAAGGTCGAGTAAACATCCCGTGGACTAAGACATTTCAGGCTCCTGAATGCTTCTTGATGGCGTGCAGGTTGCGAGCAGTTACTTCTACCTCAATCTGGGTATTTGGGTCCAGGCAAACTTATAGGTTCTCGATTTTCTCGTTATACCTAGCGCTCCCGATCCATATTACTGCAGTTCCCCTTGACAAGCAACTCGATTCTCTTTCTGCTTGCAAACTTGACAGCAAAACCAGCCCTTATCAGGCGGCACACTGGTGCCAATCATTGTATGTTTGTGCAACCACGTGCAGGATGCGACTTCTACCGTATCCTATCTCCATTTTGTGAGAGCCAAACAATCTGGCGCACGAGCAATGGTCCTGATGATTCAGAGACCACCTTTGACAGCATAGATCTGAAATGAACCTGCATCACTGTTAAACATCTTCTATCCGCGGACACAGAGCACATAAACGACTCACCAACCCACTCATTGAAGTCAACATCTGCAAAACTTGCCGCCTGGATCCGAACCGACTCTTTAGGCGCACAGCAGCTGTCCTCCGGACGGGAGTCCAAGGTCTGTTTATAGAGATTGATATCCGCCTTTGTATCAACAATCAGCAAGTCTAAAATTCCGTGGATCCCCCCTGTCAGTCGCATCGTATCTACTACCATCCACAGGATCGAAAGCACAGAAACAACCCGCAGACATACCTTTAAGCCCTGCCCTTCCCATCCAGTTCTCGTAATCCTCCACCAGATTTGCCCCCGCCACACACCCTACATACAGCGCTATATTGCTCATAAGGGCCGGACTTAAAGGCTTCCGTGCCAGTATATCACTGATGGCAACTCGGCCACCGGGTTTCAACAGCCTGGCAATTTCAGCAAAGACAGCAGGCTTTTCCTCCTTGGGAACCAGGTTAATGACGCAGTTGCTGATGATGCAGTCGGCGCTGGAATCAGTTAACGGGATTGACGTGACGGGGGCTTTGATGAATTGGACTTGGCTGTTGGGGAGATTGGCCTTCTTTGCGTTGGCAGTCGCAAGCGTTATCATTTCCTAGTTGCCACATGGAGGAGAGACGTTAGTTACAACGCTTTCTATTTAACCTGCTAAGGATGAAGGGTTGTTAAGAGATTGCATGGGTGGAAAGCTGGCTAACCTCCGTCATATCAACGCCAATAGCCCTCCCCTCCGGTCCAACCTTACGAGCAGCTAGGAAGACATCAATGCCGCCGCCGCTGCCCAAATCGACAATTGTCTCTCCCTAGATTGGTGGGGTCCCAGTTAGACCGACACAACCTTCAAAATATTCAGGTATGAATCAGGCGGGAATTACCGGCTTGATATTCGCGAATGCGACAGGGTTCCCACAGCTTAGGCCTAGATTTGCTTTACTGGGGAGGGAAGAGAGCTCTGCTGCGGTGTATCCGAAGGCTTGAGCGAGTTTGTCTTCGGTGTAGTCTTTATTTCGCTTGGGGCCTGCATTTGTTTGTTTCGCGATGTTGCCGTAGCGGGATTGCACCTCGGTGTAGGTATCTCGGATCATTCTCGATATGAATCGGGGTTAGAAAGAAGGCCGAGGGCAGGTATGTATGTATAGATAGAATCGACTTGTGGGACTTCGCGTGCGAAGGGAAGAAATGATGGGGTGAAAGAAGAGGAGAGGAAGACGGTATCTCCTGCTTATATGCCTAACATCGACTGTGGTGGCTGTTGAGTGTGGATTGTCATGGATTTGAGAGTCTGCTATCTGGTTGGCTGATTGTATAACTGGTATGTCACTGTTAACCTGAGAGCTTTGATATCGGATGAGCAAGGTACCTTATGCGGGGTAAAATGAAGTGTCAAAGGACTGAAAAGATCGTAAAATCACAATACAATCGGGCACGGTTAATTCTCTGGGTTTCAAGATTGAATCACTTTGCTGTTAATTCTTTCCCAGGAATTCTTAAATGGTGACATACCGTATCCACAGAGCTAAAACCAGTACCCTGAACTCAGTGAAACCCTCCAAACCGTTATATGACTCTGACAATGCCACGTCGCTGTCGCGACTGTCATAAGTTCATATACAAGAAAGGGAACAAGCCTGATCGGAGAAGACGGTGACGAAAGCCACTCAGACAGCAAACTAATTAACATCAACATTCCAGACCTCAAAGCAATTCAGCGAGTACAGCCAAAAGCGTCTTGTTGTCAACTCGACATCCCTCTCCGGGCGAAGCCGGCACCCTGTATCCGTATCGTAGCTTACTCTCCAGCTCAAACACATCTCTCCCTGTGCGGTTGCACTGGATGAGGAGATGAAAGGCAATGCTGCATAGTGTTGTCTCCTCGTTCACCGAGCCTGTCGGAATCGGCTTTTCGAGTATGCCGGGGAGATTCTCACGTTCAGCGTCGGGTCTTATTGCATACTGATTCTGGGTCACGGTTTGTGACATCTCAATAGATTCGAGAGTTTTGGGTCGCTGAGAAAGGCCGAACGGCACTGATAAGACATGACTAAAGTCCAGTCCAGTGAGGCTGGAAGCATATACAGGTTCGAGTTGATTTGACTCATGCCCTGCGCCATCAGGCGGCTGGAACGAATTTCTGCAATCAGTTCTTTCCTTAGCAAGCAGAAGATTAGAGGTGCGTACAATTGACATTGTCGATTCCATCCCCACAAACTTCGTAACCGGCGATAGAACCGCCAGTGGATCTAAGGCAGAGTAAAAGGCCACGGCATTCTGCAGCTCCAGCCCACCAACACCAGTAGCACCCTGGAGATACCACTCGAGAGACGCCCTGTCGAACCCTACAGACTCCAGCAATTCCTTCAAGACACGATTTTCGGCCTCTAGGCTCGGCACTGGGGCTAGAGCTACTGCCTCCTCGAGCTGACGGACCCTCTGCTCCAGTTCAATCACTCGTTGTTTTCTCCGCTCTCGTGATCTGCGCTGGTTATTTCTGACCCTGGCGAGATCCTCGGCCTTTGATATGGGTTATTATAACGGCAATCTCAAAGCACTGTGAGACTAGATTGTCTTACCTTGGTTTTTCGTTTGGGCCGCGGCATGGTACTGTATGTCTTCGATAAATAGAAGAAGTAATTGGACGATGAAGGGCACAAACAAAAGGAGGGGTAGCTGGGAAAGTTAAGGATAGTTGACCTACCGTAACTTGACCTACTGTATGGAATTAGTCAGCACTCAGATGGGATATCATAATGACAGAGCGAGTATCACTCATAACATTGATGTGCTAAGGTCCTTCTGTTTCACTGTGGCATCTACGATGACTGATTTACGCATGGTACGCTGATCTTTTCTCCAGAGTCATTCGATAAACCTATTTACTGATAGTTTCCCTAGCCTCCTTCAACCTCTCCTCGCGCTCGCTGAACCGATCCCCGAAGATGTCCTTGTGTGGCCTCATGAGTTTCGTATACTTGACAAACTCCTCCATGCAATCTACCAGTCGATCTCTGTTACTGCTCGCCTTGAGCCGCTGGTCGCCCGGCTCTCCCTCTTCTGGAAAATGGGTATACGCTTGCGGTATGGACGACTGATTTGGTATGGTGAACATGCTCATCCAGCGGCCCAGGATCCGCAGCGTGTTGGCTGCGTTGAATGACTGTGACCCACCACAGACCTGCGCGATAGCAGGGTTCGGCCTTGCGTGGGGCGAATACTCCCCGTGCTAAGTGGGATCCAGTCGATTTGGTTCGTGAATACTGCGGTCTGGTTTGTTAGACTAAGCAGAATTCGGTGGGACTTTTATGTCAATGGGGGGTAACGTACCAGATTCCCATGCTGCTCCGGAGAGATCCAAACATGTCCGTCGCTCCACGCGCTAAGACCACGGAGTTCCTGGACCTTAGGGTTAGCGTTATCGATATCGTCCTTCATAGGCAGGCCCTCCAGATAAAGACATGGACATCACAACCAACACGGAAGAGGATGCGTGAGGCTTCGAATGCCACCAGGCGGGTGTATGAGCGTCTCCTCAGACCACCGTATAGCGCGAGAAATCTCAGGCGGCTGTTTGTCTGGCGCAGGTCTTTTCCGGCCAGGTTGAGGACTGTTGTCAATTCCAACTTGCTTACCCAGTCGTTGTCGTCTTTGAGCAGGAACGGACGGTATTTGTGGCGCACGCTGATATCGTCTTCGCTTTCAGGGAGGGCCAACGACTGAGAAGCAAGAACACGCACATCTGATGCACCGTTGGGACCAGCCATTCTCCTCGAGGATATGAACCGTGCGTAAGTAGAAGATATGCACTTCAAAGGTGGTGTTTTTGTCAGATGAAACCACATTTGGGGCGCGAGATTATAGAGGCTCTTAGCAGTCTGCAACTCGGAGTATGTACTACTTATGGCGAAACATCGAGTATGTCATTGGGAACCGCTGATTGGATGACTCTAGTGTTTTGACAAGTTCACTGCGGGTCTGGCACGGCAAGCGACGGGCGTAGGGCTTTCGAAGTTGGGTAGCCCTGAGGGGCTGAAATCTTGCGTCCCTGGGAAAGAAAGGCCGGTAAATGTTGGAGTGCTTGGTGCCAGAAACTGTATAATACTCGGCTCTGTGGGGTGTCCGATATGTGAACAGTGACTATTCGCGCGTGAAACATACGCCCGTTGTATACGCATGATGCAGGGGATCCCGGGTCCTCTGGCAAGTATCAAATTAGGGTCCGACAACCTAGCATTTAACTCGTCTTGACTTTGAATAGAGTAGGGTACCAGGTGTGAATTAATCTGCACTTGGGTTCTCAGGCAGTTGTTTAAGTATAATTCGTTTTCCGTACATTATATAGTACCTTTAGCCGATCCTAGTATGTATGTGTCGATCAAGGGCTGCCCTAAGTGATGCATAAACCCAAAAGTAACCATAATATAAATGAGTTTACAAACCTAAGTTTAAAGCTCATCCTTCTTCCACTCCGCAGCCGCAGCGTCCTTCTCCTCCCCAATTTCATCAGCAAGAATCTGCTTCTCAACCTCCACCCCAACCTCATTCGCCGCAACCTTCCTCGCCAACGAGGCAATTTCGTCATCATACTCCGTCCACTCGGGAACCTGTCTTCGGGCCCTATCCAACTTCGGCTCTTTCGTTTGCGGGTTGTTGCACAGATCGATCGTCCTTGCTCGACTCAGACTCTCATCAGAACACCACGTCTCGCACCACAGCCATTCCTGCGGGAGAGATTTAATAGGAATATGGTGTTGCATATGGTTCGGTAGGTCTTGGTCGAGGTTACTTAGGCTGTTCTTGTCGGCCGAGAGCATCTGGTACTGTCCACGGAGGCGGTCGCCGGCAGCAAGAGCGCGGAAGCGGTTTAGGTCTACAACGTAGAGGGCGGAGATGTGGTAGGGCGCGCCGCGGAGGAAGTTCTTCCAGTAGCCCTGCTTCCAAAAGCGGAAACCCTCCATTTCCTCGCGAGAGTCGCACATGGGGGTGAAGCCGTACGGCGCTCCGTCGAGAGGATAGCTGACAAGGTCGAACATATCTGTGCGGACGATTTGATCGGCGTCGACAAAGATGACCTTATCGAGGGAGAGGGGGAAGAGGACGTCTAGGAAGAGGATCTTGTATCCCCAGATTTCGCGCTGTTTTTCTTTCTGAGCGCGCAGCCAATGAGGCCATTTGTAGGTGACCATCTCGTAGGAAAAGCCGTACTCGGAAGCGAGGTGTGGGAGGAAGGACTTGAAGGAGGGGGACAGGAATTGCTCGATGAACCAGAATTTGACGGTATGCTTTGTGTTCTTCATTACGGAGACCATCATGATGTTGAGCATCCGTTCGTAAAGGTGACCGCTTGCGACGGAGAAGATATTGATGTCGGCGTTAGCATCGCTGCTCTTGGACGTCACGCCGACGCTGGAAAGGACGTTGGACGCAAAGTTAAGACCTTTCGACACGAAGTCCATGGCAGACCCAGGCTTAAGGCCGGACTCGAGTACGTCTTCGTTCTCGTATCCTTTCTTGCGGGATAGTCGCGGAAATAGAGTTTTGCCCTGGAAGGAAAGCAGTGCAACTTCATTGCTGTCATCACCAGCCTGTGGGCTGTAGCCCAGTCGGCCCAAGCTTTCGAGATTGAAGATCTGTTCACTGCGGCCCGGTTTAAGGTTGATGGTCCACAGACCTGGCTGTGCTTTGAACTGGAAATAGCCCAGGTTGGCCATGACAATGGTATCGGCGAAGTATGGGTTGTCTTCTGTTCCAAGAACCAATTGAACTCCTCTTGGAGGGGATTTGGTAGTTATATCACGCGAATGCCCTTCAATTAGGATATGCTCGAGGGCATAGATGGCATCCACATTAGACCCTCCTTTTACCGAGCTTAGCTTGATATTATCAAGGTCATGTATGGATTCTTTCGGTGCAACGAGCCAGTACGGTGGGACGTCCATACCAAGGGTAAGCAACGCTTCAACAGGTACTCCCGAGAAAGTAGCAGTCGGCCGTGAAACAGACCCGTCTTGGCCGAATGAAGGTTGCGCTTCAAGAACATAGCGATAGAAGCGCTTGATAGGGAGCTCCCGAAGCTCATCCCGTGGATTCATGAACAGTCTCAGCCTGACGCCATCAAGGTCGGAAATGATCTTTAGAATTGGTAGCCATCGCTGGGCCATTTCTGACGTTGGATCAATAGACGCACTGATGGTTATCACGGGATCTTCAGGGCCGGGAACCGTTATTACGGAACTAGATTCACTCCATTTCTCAAAGAATTTGACCCGCACATCAGAAGATGTTTCATATAAGCCTTCAGGAACATCAGATACTGTTGAAATGGCAATTAGTGAAGTGAGTTTCGCAAATGACAGCGGATCAGATATTCTAGAGCCGAATCCCAGATCCTTCGCAGCCTTCGTGACAGGCCCAATTCGGTTGATACCTTCGTAGAGTAAAAGTTGGCCAAGATCCTCTGCGGTCACGTCCTGGCTGGGCTTGATGACTCGACCGTTGACGATGATACCGTTCATACCAGGTGAGAGGCCTAGTGCCTCAACCAAGGGTTGGAATTTTAACCAATATTCAGACACCTCCTGTGCGTCTGCGTCTGACGAGGTAGGCGATGTAATATCCGCCAAAATGCGCGTAGAATCAACGCCATTTCCTTCTTTCAAGGAACGATAGATGAGAGCGGATGCTGCCGCATTTGATGAAGGGTCTTCAGGGTTATGGATAAGGAGTATCTCCGTCTTGTCTTGTTTCAGTTGCATTTCAAGCGTCGAGATAAGCATCTTCAGACCGGCTGTGGTACCGAAATCACCTACAACGATAATGTGGACGCTCTCCAAGGGCTCTACATGAGCCGCAACACGAGGCACTTTGTCAAAAAGAGCTCCTAGCTGTCCTGAAACCTTTACCAGATCAACAAGCTCGACATCCTTAGGATCTTCAGGGACAATCCACGGGATGCGACGGTTGAATACCTGGGAAAGGAAGAAACTTGGTAACCAGGAATCTTCCTCAAACAGACCTTCAGCAATACCTTGCTGGACCAGTCGCAAGTCTTTCTCGACTTTGGCACTCATCTCTTGTGGCCAGTTCTCACCACGCATGATGGGGATACCGTTCACGAAAATAAGTGGATCATCGGCCTTAAGTCCAAGCCGGTTCTGGTATTGACCAGTACGGCGGACAGAAGCATCCAGTTCTTCGTTATTCAATACATCGTCCAGTGAAAGAGGCTGTTTCCCGCCCCTCGTCGTCCTATCTTCAGTAGCTTTGAGAAAGCTAGTCTTATCCGGCACTGCCAACTTGTTTCTCTTTGAACCCTATTCATGTTAACAAGCGGTGCTTAAACCCTCATCAGGAAGGATATACCTGTTCCAAGTAGGTCATGAGACTGGCCAAGCCAAATGTCTCTTGCAGATAGTGGGCCACCTTCAGCTGAGCGACTGAACCTTCCGACTTCGCCAGAGGGACGATACCGAATCTTACTGGTATCTTCCTTTTCACAAACATTTGGATTGTCGTAACAATCAGATCAACGTCATCAATTCTGGTTAGGTCTACAGGAAAGACGATGTTATTCAAGTCCCGACGCACCGCTGGAAGTTGACCAGGGTATGTGCGTTGAAGAAACTGGTTTTAATCAGCATGGTACATCATGGAGGCTGCTAAGCACTTACGGCTGTCAATTGATTTGGCCACGATTCGTATCTTGCATCCTTCTCCAAGTCGTTCAACCATATAATAACACCACCGCCTTCAGATTCGTCCCGGTAATCATAACGTTGTGGTGCACCCTGCGCCACGGCGTCGGTTACAATCTCGTGGGTCAAAAGATCCACGGCTTGTTTAGCGGAAAGTCCTAAGCTTCGGAAACTGTCGATCAGCTTCCTCTCGCGGCGGAGGTGGTCGACGAGGAAGAAAGCGTCTATTTGCCGTGGATCAATCTGAACGCCGTTAATCCATATCGCACTGGCCCCTGGGGGAAGCATTCCTAGACGGTTTGCTTTGATTTCCTTATGAAGCTGGGTGCTTGCGTTGTAGGCGGCGATCGTTGCGGAATATTTGGGAAAATCCTGGGACAGCTTCACGAGCGTATTGAGCGGATCTTCACTATCGGCCACATAGTTGACTGTGTTCAACCCCAGCCGCGACACTTCCGACGATGACAGCGGCTTGAGGTCGTCGGGGGCTTCTTCGGTTCCAGCCGGCTCTATCTTATTCGGGCCTCGCTGTTCGGCGTCGCGGTCATCGATTACAATATAGTCTGTACGCTTCAAAGCAAGCTCAACGCCATATCCCGAAACAAATAGAGGACGCGAGCTCCAATGTTGAGGAGGCCGATACCGCACTCTATACGATATCCCGCCCTCTTTAGCCAAAGCACTTAGAGTTTGATGGAAATCTTTGAACATCGGCGAGGCTACATCAGCGTATAGAATAGCTGGGGGCAGGGAATCGGGGCCTAAGATGCGATCAAAAGGTAATGCCCGTCCGTCTCTGCGTAATCGCCAGTCAGCAACTGGACCATTTTAACTAATCAGGGACCCTACATTTCCCCCTCAACATCCTGCTGCGCCCGCTCCATTGTAGACGAGCAGTATTGCTTTCCATCCGAGTGCACCCAGACGGGGCAAGCGGCATCCTGCGCCGCCATTAGAGAGTGCTGCACCGAGGTATTATAGAACTGATAGTGGGCTGCAATTCGAGGGCTGGCGGATCGGATCGACAATGATAGCTTGAACGACGAGAGACTCTCGGGGCTGCTAAGGTGTCCATCTTCAACCACAACTTGCACGAAACGGTCGAATAGTTCTTTATCCGTCACATAATCGTCAAAAGCTCCTTCGGCTATGCGATCGAGTAGTGGGAAGTATGACGTTGCGTTCTCTTCGGCTGCTGTTTCTCTGGTAGTATTTGAGTAAGGATTCTAAGAGTAAGGCAAATTCTAAAGACTTCAAGAACTCACAGCAGCTCTATTAGATAAGGACCGGAGTCAAATGAGGCTTGAAGGGCAACATTAACTGAGGGTCTCGAGGTTGCTCTTGCAGTCAACAGCGTCGCGATCACGATACATGAAAGTCGCCATGAAGCGACAATACCTGAGCGAAGAAGCATTTCTGCCGCGTGATATCCGACAAAATATACTAGTCAGTTGTTGGTAGTTGTATGCTATCAGGGAATGGATAGCTGTGTTCAAGCTTCTAACATCACGACGGGGAGCAGTCCAAGTCAATGGTTCGATCAAAGAATCATTAGTACGGGCCGAAGTGATCAAAGCAGCATCAATAAAAACAGCTGCCCAGCAGCGACGGACGGATTGTCGATGAGGAGCGCACTCCTTGTCAGCTACAGGCCACATCTCAAGCTGCTACGGATGGCACAGCGGCCAAAAGCGCAAAACTCCCGAGATCAGTGCGGCACTATGCCCAATAGGTCAGCGATGGACCTTTTAAACCAAGGCCGAATCTAAAGGCCAAGTGACAATATAGAAACATAACACAACTTGAAGGGTTGTTTAGGCAAACAACACATTGATCACACATAATACGACTTCGGTCTGTAAGACGCAGATATGCTTCAAGCATAAATTGTTCAAACTTAGTTACAGAAAATAGCCTCCTGCGCCGACAATGAACACCGGATTTTCCTCTCCCAATACACCAACAGCCCAAATAAGAAATCCTTCCAGAGTTGCCTGCCAAACTTCAACAGGCTTTATGACTAGTATTGTTCAGAAAGACAAGGGAGAGAAAAAAAAAAAAAAACATAAAACGCCATGCAAATGGCCAAGCCAAGGGCAGCAAAACAGCCAGTCCGCGACCAATATTTCAAAACTCCAGACTTTTGTTGAAATTTTTTGAATGAATCGCATGTTGTCAGTGTACTCTGTAGATAGCGTTGAAATTTAGTCAAATCGTGATGAGCTTGCGCTCGAATGCTTCGAGTGGGCCCAAGCCAATCGGCGTCGTTTCTGTTCGTCGAGTTCAAAAAAGGATTCTTCATTCGTGGGCGACATTGTCTCAGTACGACCAAGGGTGTTGGTAGACTTCATCTTCCGGAGGCCCTTTGCTTTGCCGCTGTCGCTGAGTTTTCGGAGCTCGCGGGCCAGCCGCTCAAGCGTGGAACCACCCATTTTGTGCCCCCTGGGGGAAGGTGGCAGCGGTTTCTCAGAGATATCCTCATTGCTGATGTTGCTGGAGATGGAAGGGGTGGCACTTTCCCCCAGTATCGAGGCAAAACTAATACCGGAATCGGCCTTTCGGCCCTTGTGTCCTCGAGGCGACGTAGAACCCAACCCCTCATCCAAACTGGCCGGACCATTGATCATAGAGCATTCGTCGATCATTTCGTTTGTCCTCCGAAGGTACTCGTCTAGGGCGTTCCTGACAAGGGGCCACCCAGTGCTTTCGCCCTCTGGTGCACCCTGCGCAATGACCTTGTCGAGGATATGTCTGCCATTCGTTTCAATATGGGAGATGTACCGAAAGAAGCCGTCACGATGCGCTTTAAGAATGTGCGGGGTCAGATATGGAGTGGGGGTGACGGTAGCTTCGGTGATGGGAGGAAAGAGGGTATTGAGCATAGCCATGCAATTAGCCTTGTTTAGGGGTTCCATAAGCATTTCATTCAGCAGCGTCTGTACAGAGATGTTAGCAATGGCTAATTATAAGTCCCTGGGAGGTATTTACCCATCGGCGCAGGCCAATATAGATCTCCGCGTAGAGCTTTTCCACCTTGGATCCCTTGGCTTTAATAGATTCGAGCCACGTCATGACACCAGGATATTTCTTGAGATATTCCGGATCCTGCCGAGAACTCTCTGGGTGGAGGCCCAGTCTCTGTAATGCTGCTGCGACTTCCTTCTTTCGCCGAGTTTCAAGGTCTCTGAGGTAGTCCAGACCAGTCAGAGCCTGGGGGAAGTCGACATCTTCCAGCTGTGGAGAGAAGCAGCGGCGCAGAAAGGATGTAACAAAACTCGGTGGCAACGAGCATGGCTGAGAGGGTAACCGGGAAATTTGGTGAGTCAATTGTGCGCGAAGGTCCTCGGCGGCGGAGGATTTGGGGGACGATGGTCGACGTGCAAACGCTGTCTCGGGAAGCTGAGTGCCGGGCACTGGCTGTCTCGTATTGTTGCAATTCAGTGCATACATTGTCCGGAGGGGAATCTCGTAAGTCCCTGGATACCGGAGGATATGATCGAGAATCCACGTAAGTGCGGATCCATCAGGATGGTCCAGCTTCTCCTCCGGATGAGCCATTGGGGCGGGGGGGGTTGGTTATGTTCCAGAACTAGACAAGTTCTCAAGGGTGGGTAGTATCCGATCGAAGGTAGCAGTGGGATCAATCTTTAGGACACTGGTTACGGAGGAGATACGATGTAGAAGAGGTATAAAAGAGCCCGCTGTGATGGATCAACCAAGCTGGGGAGAAGTCAAGAATGTTGTGTGTACGACGTGAGAGATGTGCAGGACAATCAAAAGGACGGGGACCTGTTCGCAGAGACGGCTAGCATCAATCGTGTGTAACATGTCCCTTCATACCACGAATCTGCACCTCGAGAATCGAAGCTCCAATGGCGACGGTCAAAAGATCGAAGCTGCCAGACGACTCGGCAGGGAGAGAAGGAGTGTGTCCCTTGAGTTTTCTTTGGCGCGAGGAGGCGTGATCAGCAAACGTTAGGCGGCAAGTGGAACGAATCTGCTGGAGCCGGGATCGGTCCGTTTGGTGGCTGGCAGGTGCGGTACCGAGGGTCCGAGGAATTCCAGATAAGAGCCTCGAAACGTCAGTGCGAGAAAGCTTCTGAGTGATTTTCTTTGTTCTGACGATGGCGGCAGTTATGGATTCTATCTGTAATTGATGGATCGGAGCGAAAGACGCGGACGCTGGAATGACTGACAGATCCAAAGAGCGGATTGATGTTGTGGATCGAGTCGCACGAATAGAAAAGAGTCGTCGGGAGTCGGAGGAGGCAATCAGTCGAGTTCACTGTCAAAGCAAACAGGAGTAGTCCAGCGATTGGTGTCACTGGGCAGAAAAAGAAGCTGCGGCGTGTCGCGCCGGTCCAGCCAGTTGGCCAGGACAAAAGAGCGAAGACGAAGAATTGAACAGGAATTGAGGCAAACCGTGTGGTCTAAACAAACAAAGAGGGGGACGGTACGAAAGTACTCCGTAGTCGTGAAAGAGAAGGAAGAATGATGGAAAAAGGCGAGAGAGAGTGAGAGAGGGGAGAGAAGGAGATCGAAGCCGTATTATTAGGAGTATTATGAATTCTAATCGAGTCGAGGCGGGAGTGGAGGCTTCTGGTGGGCGGATTCTTACTCGTTCAGGGACAGACAGCCTGAATCTGGACTCAGGACAGCCACCTTTAGCGTCGCCCTCAGCGTACGAGTTGGTTCAATCAACTTGACTGGCGCGGCTAGCACGGGAGGATCAGCTGGGCCGGGTCCCAGCACTCTGGGTGTCCAAGATTGCTCCCTTAGTGGAGCAGCACTACGTCCGTTCCTCGGGCTCACTCCATTTACAGCCGTTAATGACTTTATTCTCCATCAATCGGGCACCGCTCACTGGACAATACGTCGTATGCAAGCTGCAGACGAAATCCTTCTTTTCTCGTTCCTGAATCCCTCAGCATCACCAAACTGGCTAATAATCGCGGCAGTTGGTTCTCTCTTAGGATCCCCGGAACACAGCATCATACAATTATGACCACAGTATCATCATTAATCCTCCGAAGCTCGATTGCCCCGAGTCTGCCGTTCGACATATCGACCCGGACTTTTGCGTAACGGCTTCCGGGCCCCAGCTCCAGTGGGCTGGTTACGTACGAAGCCAGCGATCTCGCTAGCACGGAACAGGCAAAGATCGTATCTCTCTCTCCGTCCGAAGCCGTAAGACCGATAATTGGGGTGTGGGATGGGGCCACAGCCGGAAAATGAGTCTTTGCTCCTGCTCGCGATTCCCCTCCCGAGTTCCTTTGTACAGGATCCATAAATCAGAAACCTCCACGAACGATGGCGAATTGTCTCGTAGAGCGTCGCTTCTCAGCTTTTATTCGAAACTCAATCGTTCACCCTGCTGCTACGTATCGTTTTCTACCAGACTTTATCTCAGTCGTTCCTCTCTTGCGAAACCTTGGTTTTTAGTCTCGGCTCTCAGGTGAGATGTTTGACTTGATCCATCGTCTGAAGGCTGGACCGGTCGACTGCATTCTGCGGATTGAGCGTACTGATATTATGCGCGATACCGTAAGCCTACGAATCTGAGACCTGCGGAATAAGTGGCAGCATTATGCATTACGGCGATGAACGAAAGTCCATCTTGTTGCCTACAGATCAGTGGGTCCCGTAGAGCCAACTCGCAACCGAAGCCTCCAAGGACTCGAGCTCGACGTCCTTGGACTCCGTATCTCAAGCCTTTTTCAGCATCTTCGTCTTTGGAAAGTCACGAGGTAGGCTAATATCGCCAATAGACCCGTCAAGCTATTGAAAACAACGGTCTTGCACGGGGAAGTGTCGTCAAACACCCGGTCGTTTGCGCCTCCTGTTTCGTTGTGTCAATCCTCGTCTAGACTTTGAGCATCAAAACTCAAACCTACGGATCAGTGGATGACGTCCCAAAATTTGATTTAAGAAGAGAGCGCTTATCAGAACATCAGAACTCAGTGTGGCTTTAGTCTCCAGTTTACAGTTCGTCACCTAGTTCTCGACGCCGGTCAAAAGCTAGTCAGGTTACGGTATCTCATGGAACCCGTACCGACGTAACCCCTTCCTTCGTGTGCTGATCTCTAACGGAACTTGTCAAGGCAAGGCCAGCTGAAGCTCACGCTAGTCGCCGTTGATCGTCGCTTCGCTTGAAGAACACGTTATTATGAGATTTGGACCTGAAACGCCGAGCCGATGATGCTCTGCTAATTTCGATTTATCCGTTTTGTGCGATCCAGGAGAACAGCCGAAACCCGAGTCCCGAAACCCTGAAATTCAACCACTCAAAACCAATCCGGACGAGGAGGTACAAGTTCAGTACAAGTTCAGTACAAGTTCCCTCAGGAACTTCGAACGGCTGCGCAATTATCATTGGCTAGTACATGCTCCACGAGGATATCCATTTTTGAGTGACTGCAGCTAACCTACAGTGAATTACTCCTACTGGATGGACTAGATAAGGACTGAGATAATTTCTGTAGCTGCTTAAAGCTTCTAAGGCAAAGGCCGAACCTAGTGTGCTTTGTTCGTAATGTATATCCAACCTTGGTTTGTCGGCGATCACTATCTTGTCAAAACAGTGGCACCGCCCTTCAACCAGATCCAGATCCGAGATTTATTTGGGCCGTCTGACAGGCGATCGGCTGCTCCTACGTCATTGTAAAGTACGTATAGGACTGGATACAGTGACACATCTATCTACGCTGGGGATACTCAAGAGTTGATGTTTCAGGACTCTGTAATGTCGAAAAGCAACTCCTGCACCGTATAGCTAAGCCGAACTGCTGGTTCCTACTGGATATGAAGGGTGTATTTACCTGCTTACGGATTTTCCAGCCATATACAAAAGCCTACAACACGCCAAAAAGCCCAACCTACTTCGTATTGAACTTGAATTTCTTTGCCTTCTTTCTTGGCTTGATCTTCGCCGACAGAGTAAGCCGTAGTAATGTGAACTTTAGCTGTCGAAACTCTTCCCCAAACACTCCGTTCCCCAAACCAAAATTCACAAGTTATGCCGAAATTATGCCAACTTCACACCGTCGGCGACGACACCATCATTGCTTCTGCTTCACTTTTGGGTCGACCTTCGCTCTCTTTGTTCCCTTGCTCGTTCCTGCTCTCACTGCGGCTTCCGCGCTGACGCTCGTTGACATTTTCGAACAAGCGCTCAATGTGCTCCAAACTATGTCCTTTTGTCTCGGGCATCAAAACACAGACTATTACTGCGACGACGGTTGAGAACCCATAGAGATAGTACGGTCCGCTTGGCGAGGCGCGTAGGAATAAAGGAGCTGTGAACGTGACGAGGAAGTTGACGACCCAATTGGCCACGAGCTCAACGGCACAAACCTTTGCGCGCAGCCGGGTCGGGATTATCTCTGAGGCGTAGATCTTGCCAACCTGGGATTCAAAGGGCTTTTAGTATGCACATAGTCTACTGACTCCGTATGGTCTATTGACAGCCATAGCTGCCACGCAGCGCAGATCCGTTCGAGAAAGTTCACGGAGGCAATTTCTCTCCGTGCTAAAAGGTGAGGAAGTAGGCGGATCAAGACTTACCACAGCCCAAGACCAAGAAAAATTAGCGACGAAGATGTATATCAGGACAATCACAACCCATTGAGCAGAGTCCGAAATGAGGACTACTTCGTTCCTTTCGGTACGGCCGAATCGAGCGTAGAGTGACCCGATGACAATGAAACAGATTGCCATTGCCGCTCCGCCGAAGATCAACGGCTTCCTGCGCCCCCAGCGATCGACCCAGATTTGAGCGGGAATTGTGCACACCAGCATGACAATACCGGTCACGCCAGAGGACAAGAACGAAGCTCGCTGGGACGTGAAGCCGGCTTGCTGGAAGAGGATTGGTGCGTAATACAGCACCACGTCGATCTGTAGATGTCCATGTTAGCCCTGATTATACTAATAGAAAAGTTGAGGGTCCTGTAATACCCCGGTCAGCTGCTGGAATGACATGAGAAAGATCCCCAGCGCGGTCCGACTTCTATACTTGCGGTTAAAAATCTCCTTGATACTCGCCGTCTGTTGCTGTTTCTCTGGATCCAGGCTCTGCCTTATCTCATCAAACTCCGCCTCAACCGTTGCCACAGGCCGCAATTTTGAAAGCACCTTCTTCGCATCATTGCTGCGCCCAACCTGCGCAAGCCATCTGGGCGAGGATGGGACAAAGGCCATTCCCAGAGAAAGAACCACCGCAACCGCAGCCTGAATGATAAACGGCATTCTCCACGACCAAGAACTCCCCGCGATATTCGACGATCCGAACGCAATAAAGTACCCTGTCATAATTCCGAACACAACATACGTCTGCAGGAAGCAAGCGGCAACTCCGCGGATAGCTACAGGTGCAATTTCCACCAGATACACCGTGGTCACTGAGATCGCCTGTCCCATCCCAACCCCCGTCACAAGACGCGCGACGATAAGGCTGGCGAAGTTGGGTGAGCAAGCAGAGATAACGGTTCCGAGGAGCGAAATAACACCTCCAATGAGGATGCCGTATCTACGGGAGATGCGATCCGAGACATGGCCGCTTGTTAAAGAGGATACAGAGGACGAGAGCAGAATCGAGGCAACGTAAATCCCTTGTTGCATAGAAGAGAAATAGCCGATGGAGTCTTCGAACTGGGTCATCTGGGTTATAACACCGATCGAACCTGCGTACAGGAAACTGCTTAGCGATAGAGTTCGCTCGGAAAGAACGGGGAACATTGTCAGAGGCATACCTGTGTCCAAACCATAGAGCAAGCCCGTGAGTGAGACATGACCAGCAATGAGGAGGACCTTCACAGTAGGAGAGATTGAAGTCATGTCAGCGATAAAAGCGTCGATCACCGCGTCGATCACCGCGTCGATCACCGCGTCGATCACCGCGTCGATGACAGAGGGAGTAAATATGGACGGTCCCAACCGCCCTCGACAGAGGAAATTGGGGGAAGGGTAAGGTCCAGTATGCAAGCCAAATATATGGACTCGGGGCGATTGTAACGTTGCATTGGGCCATAGTCAAAATTTCGAGGCGGATTCACAATTTGTCTGTTGGCAAGCCTGACTAGCTTAGCCGACAAAGGAAGCAACTTGATTGTGCGTGGAGCAAGGTGGTGGGAAGCGAACGCAAAGCCAAGTAACATTGAGAGAATGAGGAGCGAACCCAGAGGGTGCACGTTCACATTACATTGTTACATCCTCCACCTTTGACTGCTTTGACTATCACCAAACCACCATCCTTGATTCCTGTTCCAGTCCCAATCTGTTAGTGTGTGTTCCGTCTTGAGGTTATCGCAGAGCTAACAGGAAAACAGTACCAGTTCTGAGCTCTGATAATGAGTATTCCGGATTTCGAATCTTCAACGGGGCGGGCATTTATCAAGCACTGTTCACATTCAATCCAAGACTGACTTTATTTCAACGTAAGCTCATTGGTAGCTTGTCTGATATCACATAGATACAGCTTCCCCTCATGTTCTGCCGGCGGCACCTGACGCGGACTGCGGGGGCGGGGGGTGTGGCACAGCTCTGGCACTGACTTTGAGTACTACTTTTATAGCACTACTGAGAGACTCATGCTGATTTATTCTATGCAGACAAGCAGAGCGAGTAATGCTCTGGATTCTCATTTGGGGATATACGGCAGGTAACCTCTACTGCCCTGGTGTTGCTATCGATTATACAACCTTCCAGAGTATAGAGGATATGGATGTGAAAGAGGACCACTCATCATAAGAGTCCTATCATGAGCTTCCACGCTACCTGGATGCTAGCAGCACTACATCACGCATGGGGCGTCTGACATGCCTCTGCCCAACTGGTTCGCCCCATACCAAAGGCCGGACTAGCGGCTGAGATACATCATGCTCCACTGCTCTTGCTAACTTCTTTTGCATATTGTGAAACGCATTCGGCATTTGGTTTTGAATCTACGGATTTACGGGTTTTGATACAATTTTGGCCGGTTGCTTTCGTCTTATGATGCCGCCACAAAGGCCTAGATGGGGCTTGCCGGAATTCATCGTGCTGGTTTGTTGACGCAATGCATAGATTGTCCGTCGTAAGCTCATGACCATCTATGTGAGTGTAGGAGTGTAAGATTGGAGAAAAAAAAAATACTTAAGCATTTCATCCTAAAAGTCTAGATAACCTATTAGACATTGGCTGACAAAGCAGTTACACCCTGTCAGGCAGTTTCGCAAAGCCTAGGTAAAATCTAGTTGCGATTGATACCATGCACAAGGCTGGCTAATTTACATAATACGCATTAGATCTGAACTTGCAGTATGGTGAAGTGAAAGCCCGAAATAAAAGAAATAAAAGAAAAAGAAAATGGAAGCAGGGGGGGAAATAACTTGCACGTACAGGGTATTCTGCTGAACAGTTCAAGACTCTACCGGCTGTGATACGACATGCGAGTATAAACATAATAACATGTAAGTCCATAAGTGTTTTCTTTCTTTCCCATTTCTTTTCTCTTCTTCTCTTCTTGGCTGTGGTCCTGACTCGATTGCTTAATTCCTAACCAGTTGCATTGCCGATCATGCCGTGGAGTAGAGCCGGGTATGAGTGATCTGGCGCTTCCAGGGCCCCATCATTTACCCACCAGAGGTAGTGGGGCGACGGAGCGGCTTAAATGAGAGTCAAGGTAAGCTTTCGACTCTCCAATCTGCGCACAAGCATGGTCCGGCTCGAGAATTGCCAGGTCGTCCATATTGTAGTTTCCGCTGGCAACAGCGATGACAGCACATCCAGCCTTCTTAGCGCATTCGATGTCGAGAGGGGTGTCGCCAACAATGATGACCTTGCTTTCCCGGAGGTCAGGGCCGTCCCTAGCGCGGAGCTTTTTCATGGAATCCTCAATAAGGGATATCCGATCCACATGGCTATCACCGAACGCAGAAATGCTAAGGTCGAAGATGTCAGTGTCCACACCAGCGGCACGGATCTTTAAGAGTGCGTTCGAGCGAGAGTTGCCAGTCAGTAGTCCCACTCTTAGGGTTGGAGAGCTAGAACTTCTTCTCTTCGCCATCAACCACTCCAATGTGTCCTTGACACCTTGGCACGCGACTGAATCGAACCCCTTCTCGAGTGAAGCCTGTAGGTACCTGGGGTGTGATTCAAGGAATCTTTCCGTAACAGAAGCCTTTGGCTCCACCTTGTGGAAGTCAAGAATGTCTTGGAGTAGCCCCAGGTCGGTTCTTCCATGGAGGCTAACAGTGGTATTATCATGAGAGATTGGCTTACCCACGATATCACTCAAGCACGAATAGAAGGCATCGATACTCAGCTCTTCGGATCGACAGAGTGTTCCGTCAATGTCGAATAAGATAGTGACCACCGACTTTGGGGGCGGGAGATTGACAAGGGCTCTCAGGAGTTCACGGGACCCAGTGAAGGAAGTGCGGCCGTGCAAATATCTGTGGTTGTCCAAAAGATATCCCTGACCTTCCTCTAGGGCAACGGCAAATGAGTTGCGATAAATGGTATCAAATAGCTGAGAGAAACGAAGCACGAGAGACGCGGATAACTGGATCCCGTCGTCGAAGCGGAAGCGGAACAGCCCCGAGCTCTCGTCAAAAATAGGACGGGCCACAAACGCGCCATCATCCGAGCGAAAGCTAGAATGCTTCGGGTCTGTAAGTAGCCCATAGAGTCCATCTCCCTGTTCCTTGATGTCTTGGAGGATGCGAGTGGTATCGGCCAACATCGAGGCGCCACCGTTGGTTGACTTACTCTTCAGAGTAGACACAAGGATACGAGGGGGGCAGTCCCAGCCACTACGGTCAGTGTGAAAGTAAAGCTCTAGCAGGTGGTAAGGGTCAGTTTGTGTTGAGCCCAAGCCGAACACTGATGGGCGTTTGTCATACCTTCAGAGCTGTAACCCTTGCCAGCAAGAGAGGGCTCGAATCGGATGTTGCTTATGCCGGTGCCACTGATCTTCTCATGACGAGGGCGGATAATCTTTCCAAGCTGGCT
Organism: Aspergillus spinulosporus; assembly: GCA_003574815.1. Taxonomy (NCBI): domain Eukaryota; kingdom Fungi; phylum Ascomycota; class Eurotiomycetes; order Eurotiales; family Aspergillaceae; genus Aspergillus; species Aspergillus spinulosporus. Next base: position 1,727,897 of record QPHH01000002.1, on the reverse strand, counting down.
TGCGAGCTTGCTTAGCTTTGCTTCATCACATTCCTTGAGGAAGGCTATTCCGTGCTCGTAGAAGTCCTCCTGAATGCCCTGGATATCGGAAGGCAGTCGAAACATGGGCTCTATTGCCAGTCGGTGAACAACTCTCTTCCAGCGGCTAGGAACTAGCAGCTCAACCTACCTTTGATTCCCAGACCACAACGATTGACGTCCATTGTAAAGCTGAGGTGGTGTCGAGACCTTGCGAGATACAGCGGGAGTGCGAAGGGCGTCAGATTGACGATAAGAGGAGGAAGTAAGATGCTTGTAGGATATTTGAATATGACTTATAGGTGCAAAGAAATGGCTTTAAGGTCTAACGAAGAGGAAGAAATTGCGAACTCGGCGTTTCGTCTAGAATAAGAAGGGGAGAGAGAGGGAGAGAGGGGTGGGAGTTAGACAAAGGGCCCCAGCCTTTGTGTTTCTCTTAAACCTTACCAGTCTTGCTTCTCTGTTAGCTATAACCTCCACCGGAGAAAAGACCCTGCTGACCACAATGTTCTAGATGCCAGGTTCAGGTCTTCACTCCCAAATCTGTTGTTTCACACAATGCCGAGAATGAGGGCTAAGACGCTGGCGAGCTGGCTATCATTTTTGGTCGTACAAGGCTAACAGAGCAGGAAACTACTGCTTAGTAGATGTTTCGTTGAATCACGCATAGGCCAGTACTTTTACCTTGAGTCTGAAACGGCTACCGCCGCCTTGACTGGGGCGGAGTTTGGATATAAGATCCATACAGTAACAAGGAGACACATACTTGTGCAGTTCATGCATGCATCAACAGGACTTAGGGCTGCACCAGGCTCGGCGTTGACTGAACATAATATCTCCCAGACAAAGCAGTATAAGCTGACAGAGAGCATGTATGGAACCGCTTCTGCCCCGCCACGTTAGTTGATCCGGTTGTAATTTGATCACTGGCCGCTGTAAATGGCCGCTGTTTATAGTGTTCCCAAGAATAACATATTTTGACTCATTACAGGGTGCTTAACCTTAGGACGAAATTCTTCGTCCTACGACGCCATCGGCAGCGTGAGGTGCGATGTTGCAAATCGAGAGTTCGAACCTGGGAAGAAATGGAAGTCATCAAGTCCAGGTCGAGGGAGAGAGCCAGCCAATGGATTACTGATGAGGTTGTAAGTCTGAAGAAGATTGAATATTGAAGCTATGCAGATCTTCAACGGACAGCGTCTGAATGTACCGCAGGCCATGTGGGTATCAGTACTCGTCGGTATATTATTCCATACTATTCCCGTCTGGACTGCCTTGAGTGTCCATGAAGCCGTGCGGGGAATCTGCCGGGGGGCGCTGAAGAGCGTTCATCGTAAATTCCCAATCGGTCGAGTGCTCTTGATCCAACGGTGTCCGTTCCCATTGGCGGGATTGCTGATGGACTGTTGCTCGTAGTCGTCGATCAAGCGCTCCTGGACATTGCGTCAAAGTCAATTCTGAGTCTCGAAATAGCAGCTTCCGGGAATAAATCCCCGGTTTTCTCATCCCATGTTCGCCGGCGAGTCATCACTTAATGCGTCTCCGTTATTCCAGTCGTAACTGTTCCTTGCACCTGCTTCTCTTCAGTTAACAGCGGTCGCCGCTAGCAGAACCCATCTTAAACCGCTCCTGCGCTCTGTCCTCCAGGTTCCCAACATCATGGGCAAGCTGGCTCAAGTGAAGTTTAATGAAGAGCTTCTTCTGTCGAACCGAGTCTCCATCGGTACTGGGCCATCATGACGTATACAAGAAGTGCGTGACAGCAACTTTTGAAAACACCACCTGGTAATGGCCTGCTTCTAGCCTTGACAATAAGCCGGCTTCTCCCAAATTCGACGTATGCCTGACCTTCGTCCTATTTCAGCACAGATCACGAACTCTGTAAGGGGAATGTTCATCGTCATTGCCGCTAATTCGAGCCGCGTCCAGAGAGCAGCGAGTTGATGCGCGTGCAGGCTCTTAGCGTCGCAGAGTCTAGCTGTATTTGGGTCAGAGGCTCCTGGGCATTGTATCATTTTGCACCAGCAAAATAGAGAAAGCTTGTAAAACAAGTCTCCTTGCTGAGGCTAACTTGTTATTTTGCTGTCACGCTTTCTTTTTGACGGTCTAAACAGCCATGGGGTTGCGAGTTTAGCCTGCACAGTATAGATGCTAACGAAGGACATTTTGTGCGTAGGATAATTGTATATAAATCAATGAATTGTTGACCACCGCTAAGCTGATGGACAGGACTTCTGTAGAATCACTGTTTCAATAGCCATTGTGTAAGCACATTTGCTTCAGTGACCGGTAAGCGAAAAGTAGCTCAATTGCATCTCCACCATAATATCCATTCACACCTATCCGGCTTGACCTTCAAATCCCAATTTCTTCAGTTACACTGGCCAGCTTAACAAATTTGATTTAGACTACGAAGATGGAGTCGACCTATCTCCTATTCACCCTCTCCTTCCTCATCTCTCTTTCATCCGCCATCAACATTGGCTCCCAACGTAGCTGGGCAGTTCTCGAGTCCGACAACATCCAGACCGCCAGCCAGCACGATGGCCTTCCAGGTGATAACTCTTTCGGATACGTTGCTTCGGCTACGTAGGTCCAGCTTGTCTTCTCGTTCGCCATCAATTCTCTATTGACTGTCGATTCTTCTAGGGATCCCGCAAACTTCATCAATTACTGCAGCAAGAGAGTCTTGACCAACGGCAAGTCGTCTACGCAGGGATCCTGCAATGGAATTGGTACGTCAAGCTTCTTCATGTCTGCTTCATTAATTTTGCCGTGTCAAACTAAACCAACACAATCTCATCCAGTGATGGGCGATATCCCTTCGGACAAGAACATGGTCTCGACCATTATCACCTTCCCGCTCGTCGGCCAAATTCTCCCAGCTCATATTCCTTTTGTTATTGAGTTCCAAATCTCAAACCTCAATGCAGGATCTGTAACGAACCCCAATTCGACCCTTTATTCCGCCCCTCAGGCTCTACAAGACGGAAAGGTTGTTGGCCACGTCCATGTTACTATACAGTCTTTGTTCAATTACAAGAATGATGAGCTTGAAGGCTACGGAGTGCCCCCCGATCCGGCCAGGTTTGTTTTTTTCAGGACCGTCTTTGGTGAAGGAAATGCCCTAAATGGGTTTTCGGTCGTTGTGCCAGAGGGTCTACCGACGGGTTTCTATCGGGTTTGTACGATGGCTGCGGCTAGCAATCACCAACCTGTGATTATGCCGGTAGGTCTCTAATATTGTGCCTCTACCTGGGTGAGTGAGTCTGTTAGTGCTGACTAGATGCTGGATTACAGGTAGTAGAGAGAGGCGCGCAAGACGATTGCCAGAAGTTCCAAGTCATATAGCCCATATCCCACGGGGGCCCCGCCTCCAGGGGGATATTCTATGAACGGCCCTCCCATGGAGGCAGCATCTACCAAACATTGACTGCTCTCTTCTTGCCTTTTTTTTTCGTGTAATCTTGCTATGCTTGTGCTTTAGCAGTCAAGCATCCCGAGGGCTTTAAGAATGCTAAAAATTAGCACCTATCGAATTATACACTCTAACGACTCAGCTTGCCTTCAGCCTTCCACGCCCAAAAGACAGGCTGTGCAATGGGTTAGGGACTTAAACTTTATGATCCTGATCAGGCCTATTCCTTCTCCTAGATTTAACTGAGATATTCAGAAATCCTATCCCACAATAAACAAATTAACCTACGGCACGACCCCATAAGACTTTGCTCCTACGTACGAGCAGTCCGTCTCGTGGCGCGCTCCTATTCACCACCTCCCCTAGCAGTCGCACAACGCAATTACTGGCTATGAAACCTAGTGAGTACTTCTTGACAACAGCGCCCAATGTCTTTTAACGAGTTTCTGAGGCTATCCTGGCCCAGCAGGTATTGCTGGTATTAGACTGGAGAGCTGTGGCTAGGATTCTCAGTCCCCCAAGTTTCGTGATTGACAGACTATGCCTTAAACTTCAACGGACAACCTTCCTACTGACACATTGGTCTGAGCTCTATTGCGTTCTGGCCTCACTAGCTTCTGTAAATGATGATGATGTCATAACAGATAAGCAAGACTGCTCAAATCGGCTTTGGTTGTGGCAGTTGATCCTGGCATAGTTGGCGTTGTGTTTTGAGCCGTGAAGTTTTAATCATATTCGCCGTGTTTCTAGAATACGATCGCGAGGCTTACACAGTGAAATATGTGCTGAGTGTCAATGCCTCGATTCAGCAAATAGGCAAGGCAAGGAAGGGTCTTAAAAGTGGTGGATCAAATCAGAATACATCAGTATCCGCCCCGTCCCTACTCTGTGTGGTATATCTAAAACGCCATCAATTCCCAGCAGCCTGGGCAACCTTACTTCCTGAAGTCGGTCAGGCCAATTATTTCAAGCTACCAGATATATAGAGTGGGTAGAGCGTGCAGAATGTCATATAAAGAGCTCACTGTGCACTAACGTAGTTGGTCAACCGAAAGATGTCTATTCTAGTACCTCAGCTGCTCCGATGTTGCATTATATGTAACCTATATATAACCTGGTATAGCCCGGAACGAGCAGCGCTTCTATGCAGCATAACATTCAACTATTATGCAATGATCCAAGTACCGGGGTTATATGATTTTGTCATAAGCTAGAATACAGAAATCGTACGGCGCCAATCACGCTACACAATTTGGCCTTTATTCTCGACGATCGTATAAGCATAAAAAATCAACCTAGCCAGTCCTGTCCCTATTATCTGTACTTCAACCCCAGTCTCGTCAAGTTTCAAGCTAGTCGTTCATCATTGCTCTGCTAAATAGCAGGAACTTTTTTAATTTCATACGCAGATCATATCTCCGCTAGATAGCCAGGCCTAACTCTAGTATGCAGTTCGTACTAGGAACCATCTCGTACCGCTCGGCGCTGGTTGATGATCGCCAACGCCTGAAAGAAAAATAAATAAATAACCTGAAATAACAATATAGAACATAGATGGTATCTTAATAAACAAATCAGATCGTTAATAAACCATACTCTCCTATTCACTCTGAGTCAGAGCTGGATTCGGATTCAGAACCTGAGCCAGACTCTTCGCTGCTTGAGTCCCTATCTTCGCTATCTTCGCTGTCTTTGCTGTCTTCGCTGACGCCTCTTGCGTCAGTCTTGAGATTTGAAATATGATCAACACGCCCTGCTTCCTTCCTGGCCATCGGTCTCTTTGCCTGGGTTTCTTCTTCCGAGTCACTTGACTCGCTAGAGTCTGTAGCAGATGAATCTGAGCTGGTGTAATCCGCTGATGAGCTAGACTTCTTGGTAGCAGACCCTTTTAGGGACTTCAGCTTATTAAGCGAGCTTTTAATTGCTACCTCTTCGTCGGCATCGGAGTCAGACTCAGAGCCAGAATCGGGCTCGCTGCTGTTGTTCCGCGATGACTCGTCATCACTATCGTCCTCGCTCTCGCTCTCGCTTTCACTGCTGCTTTTGTGAGACACAATAGCGGATGGGGTAGGGCTAGATTCCCGTTTCATTTTCACCCGTTTATCGTCTGGTGTCCCAGAATTTCTAGTAGGGCTCTCTGCACGCTTCCGTTTAGATTTGGAGGGGGCATCCGAAGAGTCGACCTCTTCGCTGTCGCTCTCTTCTTCTTCTTCTGATGAGGACGTGTCACCTGATTTGTCAGAGCTTGCTGTTCCTGAGGCTTCCCGACTAGCATGTTCCTTGGAGCCATGATCCAATGTTGACGATTTAAGCTGAGAGCTGGTTTTGGACTTCTTTTCAGGCTTCGAATCAGACTCAGACTCATCCTCGCTGGAGAAAACGTATGCAGCACTTTTGTAGTTCTTATGGGATTCGGGTTTTGCTGAATGAGGAGTTACGCTGCGGGAATTCACTCGAGAATTGGCTCGAGAATTTGCCTGAGAGGACCCAGCTGCAGTAAGCTTGAGCCTGCGCCACTTGTCTGCGCACTGCTGCCGTGATCTAACATGCCGCATGCTCTTGCTGATTTGGCTCCATGAAATCAGTGACTCGTCCATCTCGTAGATGTTCTCTCCGACATTGATCCCTTCGCTTCTCAATTTGTCCCAGGCGGCGCGCAAGGCATCCTTCAGTTGACTCGTTTCTTCGTCCGACCATGGTCCGGTCCTCATCGTGTCGCGGTGCTCAAGACGATTTTTCCATCTTTGGACAACATCGTCTCCGCTCCGGCCCAGCAACTCCGCGATATGAGCCCATTTAGGCCCATGCTGTTGATATAGCACCACAAGTTCGTCTTCCTGCTCTTCGGTCCACTCATGGGGCTTCTGACCTGAAGCTTGGAAATGGCGCTTCATGAACCTGTATACAGAACGTCTGTCCCGACCCGGCAAGATTTTGTGGACCTGCTGCCAGAAGGTCCTTTTTCCGATCCCACTTGGACCAGGGAAGGGACCCTCCTTCCCATGCTGTACCATAAGGTCGAAAACTGTTGTGGAACAGGCATTTGCATTGCAGAATTCAACCTTGAAATCCTCCAAAGCTTCGACCTCATGTGGAAGAAAGGCGCCTGTTGTACCTTTAGCATTGACGGTTCCATTCGAGCGATTAAGTCGCCCCTTTGTCTGAGAACCGCCTACGCTGAGTGCTGGAGACGGGGACACCTTATAGTCGCTCTTTATGGCCGATGATGGTGTGCTCTTCGGTAGGCGCATATTGGAATCCTGGGATTGCGAGTCGTTTGATCGATGGCCAGGTCTTGGTCTATTCTTGCGCTTTGCAGCGGAAGTATCATCGTTTGACAAGCTGTCGATCAACCTTTTCCGCTTGACTGCGCTGGGTTGTGGGTCTGGAGATGCGCGTAGGGGGCTGCTGTTACTCTCGAGGGATTTCCGTTTCCGCTTAAAAGCTGTCTCATTCTCCTGCTGCGGTTCTTCGACTCTGGTCGTAGAGGGATTTTGTGGTTGAATTCCTGTAGCCGACTTATTCTCTTGCGGCGATACGGGATCGGGCTCTTCAACGCTGGCCGGAAGGCTATCCGGGGATGTCGTCGATGGCTTAGTGCCGCTTTGGGAGGACTTCCGTCTTCGCTTATTGGACCCCTGATGCGATTCTGCTTTGGATCTCTTTACAATATTCGGAGGGCTTGAGTAATTTTGCACCGAGACTTGTGTACTCGAGTCATCATCTGCAGAGAGGCGCGTTTATGTCAGAGTAGCATGTTGCGAGGGGTTGGCGTATAACCTACCAGACTCTCCAGATTGCGCCAAGCCCGCGGGTTGTGACGACCCTTGGCCCATGGTAACGCACTCCAGAGCTCAAAGTGATTGCTTTTAGCGCAATCGTGGAATGTCGTGGGGTGTTGATTGCTCGAGGGACGGCTGTGGTCGAAGAAAAGCTGAGGGAAAAAATGTTGCGGTTGCGGCGGAGCTTTCCGCGCTATCTACTGTCAGAACTAAGGCGCGTCTGAGAGCGACGACAGGTGGTATTATTGATTATCATGAGTCTATTTTCATTTCCCGTAATATCCTTGTCACCAATTTTCGTTGATCAATGGGAGCAAGGTTATGTTCGTCAATCATGGTGATGCACCGCCCAATTGCTACTGTCGCTTTGATGGCATCCTCTTCACTGTTTGAGCAGTCCACCCACACCTTCCCATTCCTCCCAACTGCAATTTCAAAACCTCCAGCCTTTTCAAGTTTCTTGCCTAGCTCGTCTAATACGACCAAGCCTGCGACCCCCTCCTGCTGATCTGATGAGGAAGAGCTCACTTTGATCAACCTAGCAGCCATGCCAGTAGAGATATCAAACACCATTCCGCCAGTCAGAGGCCCTAGGCCTCCAGGCTCAGCTTTCCCAGTCGCAGGATTGACACATGTAAGCTCCACTTCTGCCCCTGGTCCCAACCCGGTAGATAGAACGCGGGCATACACTAAATCTCCTCCTTTCAGCATCGGCCGTGTTTTCTTCGTCGCACCCTCGAAGGATAACTGCCCGAGCAGTGCATGAGGTGACTGTGGTGTAATCATGCAGTGGAAATAATCGGCGCTTGAGTGATGCACTTGCGCGATCACTAAATCATTCGTGGTTGGAACATAACGGCGATTCGATGAAGACAATATGGAAACAGCATTTCGTTTGTTATCTGTAGAGAGGATTCCGGCTTGTGTAGCCGTGAGGACATGACTCGAAGGAGTGGTCCCTGGCGGTTGTGAGAGAAGACGTAGGCCTTGTCCTAGTCGTAGCGGCGCTGAGTTGTTGGGTAGATATTCCGAAGGCACCTCATCGCCCGGAAGGAGTATTAATGGCGAAGACATAGTGATTCATGCAATCAGACGTGGGCAATGTATTCTGGCGACGGAGGAGAAATATTGAAGGGCCAGTCTAAAAAAGCGAAGAAAGCTGCTTATCATATATCACGTGACATGGGTTCGTTGAGCTTGAAGCGTTTAGGAAGCGGGAGACAATTGATTATTATCTCGGTTAAGGGAGCTATAGGCTCCTTCCAGAATCTGTCAACCAGTGGTATGGGCTTGCCGTAGTAGTTAAGACGGACCAAGGTGGTATATGAAATCTGTTCCTGGCACCGCCACACTTTTATCGATAAGCATCAGCCACAGATACTCGCCTTCCAAGTTCCGCCAAATCAAAAACTTTTTTTCCGCCTGAAGATTGGCTTGACGAGAGATTCGCCTTGTCCTTCCCCTCCACACTCGCTTCCTCCTCCATACCCTTCCTTCTACACCCTTTATTCTGCATATTCTCCAAGATGAGTGACGAAATAAACGGCACCGGCGAGCGATTTGCTATCGGTATTTCTTTTGGCAATTCCTCCAGCTCCATTGCCCGTATCAATCCTGTATGTTGATCCGCTATTCTGGCGCTCTCTAGTTGGCAATTGCGAAAGAGTTCGTTAACAATGACTTTACATACAGGAAGGAAAGGCCGAAGTTATTGCCAATGAAGAAGGAGGTACGTTTGTCTTATTTCCATAGGCTCCTGCCGCTCCGCCGCATGCTCTTCAGGAAGGCCAAGGCTCACTATATCCTAGACCGTCAGATCCCTTCTATCCTCTCATACATCGGTGGAGAGCAATATCACGGTACCCAAGCGAAAGCTCAGCTCATCCGTAACCCCTCGAACACCGTTGCATACTTCAGAGACTACCTCGGCAAGGAGTAAGTCGCGGCACTCAAAGAATTGGAAGCGAATGCACCCGCTAAAGGACCATTACAGCTTCAAGTCAATAGACCCCACCCCATGCCACAACTCCGCCCACCCCATTCAGAGCGACTCGACTGTTGCGTTCTCAATCCGTGACTCTGAGAGCGAGACGCCAAACACTGTCACTGTCTCCGAGATCACCACCCGTCATCTTCTCCGTCTGAAGCAATCTGCCTCTGATTTCCTCGGCAAGGAGGTCAACGCAGCCGTCGTCACCGTCCCGACAGACTTCAACGATGCTCAGCGTGAGGCCCTGACCGCTGCCGCAAAGGCTGCTGGTCTTGACATCCTGCAACTCATTCACGAACCTGTCGCTGCTGCTCTTGCCTACGACGCTCGGCCGGAGGCTGTTGTGACTGATAAGCTCATCGTCGTCGCCGATTTCGGTGGCACCCGATCCGATGTTGCCGTCATTGCTTGCCGCGGCGGAATGTACACCATTCTTGCCACTGCTCACGACTACGAATTGGGAGGTTCTACCCTAGACCAGATCATCATTGACCACTTTGCCAAGGAATTCATCAAGAAGCACAAGAAAGACCCTCGTGAGAACGCTCGTGGACTGGCAAAGCTGAAGTTGGAAGGTGAAGCTACAAGGAAGGCCCTGAGCTTGGGTACCAATGCCACCTTGAGCATTGAGTCTCTTACAGACGGAATTGACTATGGTTCAACCATCAACCGGACTCGCTACGAGCTCCTCTCCAGCAAGGTTTTCGCTCAGTTCACCGGCCTGATCGAGCAGGTTATCAAGAAGGCTGAACTTGATGTTCTGGACATCGACGAGGTTATCTTCTCCGGTGGTGTTTCCCATACCCCTAAGATCGCCCAGCTCGCTCGTAACCTCTTCCCCGAGAAGACCCGGATTCTGGCCCCATCCACTCTAGCATCCGCCATCAACCCTTCTGAGCTGTCAGCCCGCGGTGCTGCTATCCAGGCTTCTTTGATCCAGGAGTTCGAGACCGAAGACATCGAGCAGTCCATCCATCCTATGGTGACCGCCACCCCCCACCTCAGCAAGGCAATTGGTGTCGAGTTCACTTCTGGCGATGCTGTCGAGTTTCTGCCTCTCCTCAACACCGAGACGGCCCTTCCCGCCCGCCGTGTGGCCCAGTACAGTGTTCCCGCGCAAGGCGGCGACGTCCTCATCCGCGTCTGCGAAGGTTCCCGTGAGATCAAGGTTACTAAGCCTGAGCTCAAGCCCAAGGAGGAGAAGCCCAAGGCCGAGGACGACGAAGACGACTCCGACTTTGACTCCGAAGAAGAAGAAGAGGACATTCGCGAGATTGTGTGGAAAACCGAGCAGCCTATTGCCGAGCTCGCCGTCAAGGGCGTTAAGGCCAAGGGTAAGGTTGAGCTGATGATCCACATTAACGCCGACCTCGGTCTGCAGATCACCGCTCGAGAAGTTGGCGGCCAGAACGCCGTCCGGGGCGCTGTTGAGTCGCCATGAACGTGAATGTTGTTTTTAAACTTAGAATCTTAATGATCCTTTTCGAATAGTTTTGATTACTTTGAAGAGCCTACGCACGCCAGCAGCCTCTTACGTTTATGATTGTGCGAGGTCTTCAGGATATTGAACTGCCGACGAAAATGACTCTTTGACGATGGATGAGTGTATCAACGAAGACCTTTCAGAAGTATATAGTGTCCGGCCAAAATAGAACGCTTGATAGATGGGCACACTTTTTCCTAAAATTTGGACCAGGGTTGACATAGCCTACGCGTATAGACCTTTGTCTCGAGTCCTTCACTCAAGTCTCCTCATGACGTTCTAGATACGTAAGAGGAAATATTGTAGGCAATCAAGTACTAGGAAATTATGTTACAGACGTTCCATTAGCAAAATTAAGGGTAGGTAGTAGTAGATAATCGTAAATATGCATGACACCATGAATATCCAACATGAATCACAAATCGAGGGCACGTGGTTGTGGTTAGCTCAACAAATTCTAGGATAGTACCGGCAGAGAGCGAAAGCACTTGGAAGCACTATTGTATGCAGCGAGTGTAAATCCGTTGCGTTTCGACGAGGCAAGTTCGTTGCGATACTTATTGGAATATATGTTCGACCGGAAAGCTTCAGAATCATCTAAAGGTGCTTTGTTGTACCGGTCAAGAAAAATGCTCGGCTTTACATATTACAGCACGCCTCTGAGTGTATAGCATGCGAATAGAAGCCGACTAGGTAGCTGGTAAGCCGTGTACAGCTGACAGCAGCAGATTTAGGGAGCAGTTTCCTTGTTGCGCTCCTGGCTGGGTTGTCGTGCGGTAAAAAAACCACGGCGGCGCTGCTTACGGCCACTGTATCCGCGGTCCTTTCGACCTACCGAACCGCCCATACAGTACATAAGGCACGCGAGCATCCAGCAAACGACTGAGGTCCACAGGAACGCGAAGGCCTTTACACCTAGGCGAGCACTTTGGTCGTTATCGTTGAACTTGTTGCGACCCTGCACGAAGACAGCACTGTGATAAAGTTAGCCTGATACTCGATTGTGCATTGTCAATTGTCGACTTACGTGATGAGGCAAGTCACGATGATCTGGAAGGTAAGAGCAAGCCATGCCATCAAAGCTGAGATGTAGCTCCCTATGCGTGTGCACATGGCCAGAAACCCAGTGAACAGGGAAAGGACGCCGAAAAACAGGGCGATGAGCTCGAACGGCCATGAGAACCGTGAAGTCAGGAAGTAGTGGTTAGTGCTGCAGACGAGGTGTTAGCCAAAGCGGACTAGATCATCTAGTACGATTTTGCGACTCACCCGATGAAGGCAGAAGGGATGTTGACCTCAGTACCGAAGTTACGGTGGCTCGGAGGATCAAATGGAAAGTCGGGATGTGAGCTTCCACACTGACTCTTGCCATCTTCAACAGCGCACAGGTTCCACCACGTCCATCGCGAGAGAGCTGGTGCACCGGGGATATTGCTCGTGTCCACTTGAAGGAAGTAGATGTTGTCGAGCGGGGTGGTGTTCCTTACACCGGCCAGGAAGACGAGCCACATCAAGAGAAGGGCTCCAGCAGTAAAGAAGAGGCCCAAGAGGCCCAAAACAGCTCCTGACAAGATGATCAGTTAGCGCTTGCACATATTGAAGTGGGAATTGCAGGAGGATTACTGGAAGCTGGCATTATGCTCTCCTTGCTTCAGTACCTGGATGGAGGCAATCGATGAAGAAAGATGTGACGAGAGAGGAGTGGACAAAACTTGGATTATCACGACCTCAAAAGGCAGTCAAGATCGGTATGCAGGACTGGGGGCTGGGAAAGTTGTAGAAGGCTGAAAGGAATGGAATGTTGGAAAATGCGGTCTAGGAAATCCTATAAAAGAATCCGGAGACTCCGGCCGCAGAGTTAGTGCCCATAGGCCGATCGAGCGATGAATGATATAATGCTGGGCAATGCATCATTATTATTGCTACCTGAAGCTTGAACGATGAAGCCGAAGACTGAGTGATGATCTCAACGTCATCCCGAAGGTCTGCGGCTAGCCGTAAACGGTATAGCGGATGTCACTATGCCTTATCAGGCGTTCATCAGTCGATAGCCATGACGTCCAACCTCAGTCCAACTCGATCGGCGAGGCCAGTCACTGACGTTGCACCACCCACGACCAATTTTTGAGGGCCCAGTTCATACGATAGATCGATCTGCGTGGAAGTGCAATAACTCTGCCAAAATTTTGTTTCTGCCTGCTTAGTTAACAGCCTATCTTATCAGAAGCCACGATCTGGGCCTGTAAACAGAGGAGCTGGGCCCGAAAACTGACGTTGAGTCTAGCCTTCGTCTATACTATAGGCGGAGATATCTTGCGCTGGGCCCTTGCAGCTTCCCGTGGTCCGGAGAAGATGGCCACTTGGGTATACCCACCTGCTTCCCCAGAGCGTCTGAAACAGGAAGCCGATTCTGCCCTGGTACGTTTGCGCTAGACCGCTCTGTACCAAATCTACCCTCGCGCGTAATGCTAATGGTATATTGTAGAAACAAGAGCTTGAATGGCTACTGCGCTCGTTGCAGGACTCTCTCGCTTCCTTGAGGGAGGGTCTCCATGAATGCGCAGCGTTGCTGGCTCCGAAAGAGCCGGGTTCTACCTTGGTTCTGTCGTCGATGCGATCTGAGAATGTAAAGGGCTTTGTGACAAGGGTTGGCACCAAGGTTGTAAAGGGGGTATGCCGATTGATCACCGATCTCTCTCGCCGGAATGACTCTAATCGTAGTCATTCGATAGGATATTCAGCTTCGTCTTAGTTCCCTCAGCACAAGAGGCGCTCCTACAACGCGCTTGTGTCTATCACAGTCTCCTGAAGCGCCAGAACTGGCACTTAGCCAACTGGTTTCGGTCAGGGACTCAGTCCGCCAATGTCTAGACATTGTGGATGTGAGCACTTGGACTGGAGACCCGCTTGACGCGCGCTTTATATACAGCCAACTTCATCTCCTTGGAGAGACTATTGCTGAAGGCAGGCAAATGTTAAAGGGTGAAAGTGATATCGTTCGAGGCAAGTGGTGGGAGACAAGTGCGCCTGACAATGTAAGACACGGCGGACGCTCGTTACCTACGGTAGCTGACTGTAGAGATAGGTTTTCGATCCCCCTTTACCACCACAGCTTTCTTTCCACCTGTCAATCGCGGACTCTGCGCTGGTGCTTTATCTCAGGACGCTTGAATCTACAACCCAGGCTCACACGCCTACTGCATTCGCGACGGACATCTCATTGACCGGATTCTCTATACGTGATCGACTATTTGGCTCTCGTGGACCTTCCCATGACGAGGCTGGAGATGTGTTCTCGTGGAAGGGAGACGAAGTCAAAGTAAGGGAGAAAATACGCGTAGAGAGCCAAGACCCCAGTCTCATGGCAGTGATGGCCAAGTTGAGTGCCCTTCATCACGAGGTGATCAAATGCAAGTCTGCTCTCAAAGTTCTTATGGATAATGATGACGACACGGAGTCTCTATCTAGTTAAGCAAGACAGGGACCATTGTCTTACCTGAGCTACTGGAGTCGTTTAATATACAATTAAACTTTTTGCTATCTAATTCGTGCTTCTCGGTCCTGAATTAATATCTCAATGCGGATTTATGCGACGCACGGGCCGTCTTATGTCGATACTTATGTAACTAGTGGCAATCTCTGTGGCCAATAGGACGGACACAGTTACTCTAGGTTGGCATTGATTTTCTCAAAGCTCTTACAGCGGCAACCAACTTTTCTATTTAGTTCAGTTTCTTGCTCTTCTTCCCAGGGCAGCAGAAGGGCGAAAATGCTGTCGCGATCTCCTGCTCTAAGGGCTACCCGGACCAAGCCCAAGAATATCCTTGTTCCTGGATACAGCTCGCTACATGCTGGCTCGCGACAGCTCCGATGCAGAGCGCCAACTCTCACGAATCCCCGGTTCAGCACCACCACTACATCAAATGCAGCCCATTCCCTCAAATCAATACGCCGCTCCGGTCGCACCCCGAATACGTACAAAACAGGACAGTTTGTGACGGGGAAACGGTATTCCTCTTCAGCTAAAGAAGCCGACTCGAAAGCGGAGCCCGATGATGCGATCTACGCGCTGATTGATAAAATCAACACCACAGAGGCCGAAATACTGGAATTACTCGATGAGCTCGACATAACAGATGAGTATTCTGGGTCAGGTTATTCCACCCATGAAGCTCTTGATGATGCCTCAAACGAAGCGGCCAACTACGTCGAGGAGCAGACAGCGGAAGAACGTGTTCACCATGCTAGGCAAACCTTCGGCGATACTCTACCGGATGGATACCTGAACGAGGAGGAAACGCTTCTGTATAGTCGGTTGTATGGTGAACCCATAAAACATTCCGAACAAGAAAACGAAGTAGAGGGGAAACAAGAGGAATCGGATCGGCTTTTCCGTGATGATGGTGTAGGGGGGTGGGAGGAAGTTCCTTACGATGCAACTGAGACACAGAATGATTGGCCAGTTGTTTACGATATGGAGGCTCCACCAATGGAGGAAACCGCGGCCATGCAGCGAACTCGAGAAGTGGCGGAGCAACTGGGTGCCGAGATAATGCTGGAGACTTTGGAGGAACAAGAGGCCGAAAGCTCTACGCCGCGCCTTCACCCGTTAACAAGGCAGGGGAAGTTCGCGACTGACCCTAACACAGTATTTCCGCCGAAAGACACAGTGACGGGCCCAATTTCCGCCATTCTTTCAAAATTTTCCAATAAGCATATTGCAGAGGCAGCTCATAAGGCATTTGGCGGCAAGCTCCTTCCTCAATCCACCAGAACTGCGCCTGCTCACGCTCAGGAGCCACAAGAGCCCATCGGCCTAAGCGCATCCCAGCGTTTTATGTCGGAGATGGAGGCCAATGCCTACATGGCTGTCCTCTATCCCGCGATGTATGCATCGACCTTGAGTGTATTGACTGAGGTTCGGAAGCGTCTAGGCTCAAATTGGTTACGCTCATTGATCTCGCAAGGGGGTGGGCCAAGTGTCCTCGACGCTGGAGCTGGTGGTGCAGCCATCCTGGCATGGAGAGATGTTCTCCGAGCTGAGTACGAGCTCATGGTTCCGGATCACCCTAAGTCAGACCCTTATCCTCTGGGAAGATCAACTGTTCTCACAGGATCAGATACGCTTCGTCTCCGTGCTAGTTTAATGCTCGAAAACACAACCTTCCTCCCTCGACTGCCTGATTATATTCACACACGAGACAGCCCGACTGTTCATGACAACCGACCGCCAAAACGAAAACAGTTTGACCTCATCATTGCTCCTTACGCTCTGATGAACTTTAGCGAAGAATATGAGCGGAAAGAATACGTTGAGAATCTATGGCAGCTCCTGAAGCCGAACGGCGGTGTTTTAGTCCTCATGGAAAAGGGACACCAGAAAGGGTTCGAGGCGATTGCCGGGGCTCGCGAGATGTTGCTGAAGCGCTATATTTCAAGCCCAGGCTCAACAGAGTATGACGCGCCCACCGAGTCGGCCGGTGACAACAAAAAGGTCCAGAAAGAGCCCGGCATGATCGTCGCCCCTTGCACCAACCACGAGAGATGCCCCATGTATCACACCGACGGCCACGCCAAGGGCCGCAAAGACTACTGCCATTTCGAACAAAGGTACATCCGCCCAACCTTCCACCAGCGCATAATCGGTGCCAAGGACCGTAACCACGAGGATTTGAAGTTCAGTTACGTTGTTGTTCAACGTGGCATCGATCTTCGCCAGACAGAGCATATTGTACAAGGCGCCCAAGCCACAGACGCCGCATTTGAAGGCTACGAACACCTAAACGAAGCAGGCGAAGTAGCTGAAGCTGAAGATGTGGCGCGCACGGAAGTCGAAACACCTGAACCTCTCTCTCCAGCCCCTGAGACAAAATTTCATGCCCTCTCCCTTCCGCGAGTCCTTTACCCACCAATGAAACGACGAGGTCACGTCATCTTTGACATGTGCACGCCCGCCGGGAAAATCGAACGCTGGACCGTTCCCCGGTCATTTAGTCGCCGGGCATTCAAGGATGCTCGGAAAGCCAGATGGGGAGACCTTTGGGCTCTTGGAGCAAAGACTCGGATTCCCAGAAATTTGAAACTCGGAGATAAGAGAGGCGAGGGGAAAAAGGAGCGGCTGGCGAGACGCGCCGCCGAAAAGAGTGAATTTCAGGAAGGAGAGGGAAACTTGGACGATTTGGATGAGTATGTTGAGGGTCGTCCCTCACATCCGCGTCTCGATATAGCTAGTCTGGCGCGGGAGAAGGGGGAGAAGAAGATCCCTAGTTGGAAGAAACATGCAGAAAATAAGAAGCTGAGGCACGCTAGTAGGAAGATTGCTCGGGAGAATCTCTAGTGCCGGATCGAGATATGAATCTTTGGGAATTTCTGGGCTCGACAGAGTGGGAATTATGGGCGTCTTTGGCGCTATCTATCTATTCGAGCTGTACAACACGGTTTTATGTTGTATTGTAAAATAGGCGCAAGGAAAAAACACTGTAGAATAGGCATGAAATCTCCATATCTGTGTCGTGGATTTTATTATATACGATTGAGCGCCAATTGCCTCAGCATGTTAACTCATTGCCATGGTAGCCGCTTTGACAAGGCTGATTCTGCATCCTCTTGCGCATGGTTATATCCTCGGACAAACCCGCCACGGCCGCGACTATACTTGAGTAGTGGTGCAGCCTCGATAAGCGAGTTATACCCAGGCAGTGATGACCCTTGCGGTCCGGTTTGCTCTTTTCGAATCGGCAGCTTGTCAAATATGCTCAGCTGCTCTCAGATTCAAAGTCTTGATCATGGCAATATCTGCAAATAAGTGTAGACGAGCCAATTTCTTCCAAATCCTGACCACTCCAAGGAACAGCAAGATTAGTGAGGTCGGGCTAGACTTCACCTTCAGACCTTAACTCATTCAGGTTTCGAAGGCTGTCGAGAGCTTTGAGGATATCATGCCAGTTTTCTCAACTTGCATCAATCACATCAGTTCAATTAATGAAAAGCCATACTCTTCCTCAACTGCCGTTCTCTCTGCGTACTCTGCAGCTCCAGACGTTCAACGGCATATTTAAGGCGCTCTTTCTTCTGAACCAATTTTCTCAATTCAAGTGCTTTCGCTGCGGAACCAGCCTGATCTCCACTGGCTGTATGTCTCTGTCCGCGCTTCGAGTTCTTTCGGCTCTCCGAGTTGAGTCTCCCCTCTTGCAGCTCACATTTCGCACGGAGACCTTGTTCGCGACGAGACAGCTTTTCAACGTGGTTTGAGGCGAGGGAAAGCAAGTGTGCGATGCTTGGGGTGATTTCGTCTAGGAGCGCCTTTTGCGCTTCACGGATGGTTGGCTCGGGAAGGAGCTCGAAGTGCTAATCAACAAACATCAGCGGGGTAGATCTTATTGGCGACTGCAGTATAATCCTACCCTTGTTGTTTGCAGAACCTTGGAAATACGTGGGAAGTCGCTGACGCCAGAGTCGAGGATAGCGATGGAGTCGTCGACTAGGCCGAGTGAGGAGTGGAGGGAAGTGACTGAGTTTGCGAGCGAAACTGCCATTTTATCAGTAGACCCCTCTGGAAGGGATGCCCGTCGTAGCAAAACAAACGAAGCGGAAGATTCTGATATCTGTTCAGCAGCTCTGATTGTTTACATGAGGGGAAGTTCCGGCGTTATCGAAGATAACTAAAAGCGGCGTGGGGCCATTACCAAATGGGGCTAGCCCTCGGGTCTCCGGACAAACCTCGTCGCTGCCGTTCCTGCTTGTCGCACCCTTTCCGGTACATCAACCGCATCAGCTCTTCACAACAGCATCACAACTCGCTGTAGATACTGCTACAATGGCCTCTCTCCTCCCTAAGAAGTTTCCTACCCCCATCGGTATGTACCTTTCTTTCCGGATGTCGCCCAGTCTGCGGATAGATGAGCTTGACTGACCCTTCATACAGCCAAGCCCCTCGGCCCCTTCTTCGCTGCCGGTACGTGCTATAATATCCTCAATTGCATCAAACAGGTGGACGGCGTTTTTCACCGGGCGAATTATCCTTGATAGAGATTGCAGGAGAGGAGTGCAGTTTACTCGGGTGCTAACTCCGCGGTTAGGTCTGGTAATCCTCTACGGCATCAACTCGGCTTCCAACGCCATGGCCAACTGTGAGTCGCTTACATTCTAATAAATGCACCTGCCGAGATCATGAATCCTCTTAACGGCGAGTTTTGCTGGCCTACCATTGCTAATATCCGCGCTTTCCAGCCGCCGAGTACAAGAACGACCCTCGCAACCCCAACCGTCAAGCCGCTAAGCACTAAAGTTCCAGTGCTTCAATTTGATTGGAATGTTAATGGGATGGCCGGTCGATCGAGTTTGATATATCACTATTGCCGTGATGTTGCGAGCAATTCCCTGTACAGACATAGATTCTACTTGTCATGCAATATGACGATTTGACAAGTTGTACTACTGTTCCGTCCGTTACCGATAAACCTCGCTCTGCAAGTTCTTGGCTGTGGAACAACCTTCATTTCTTACTGTTATTCCGCGCCGTTGTAGGTTTCCCAAAGGTAAACGCATCGGATGCCACTTTCCAGGCTACTAAGGCGTTCACCTAAATTAGGCGGTGTGATTCGAGGATACATGTGTGACAGTCTTTTCTAATCGCGTAATGTAACCTAAGGCCTGCCTGTATATCAAACGTACATGATTTGCGACAATGCGCGCTCGCTCAGCAATCCCATATTTATCCCAAATAGGTCAGATACTCGTCAAGCTCAGTCTCTAAAACATGCTTACAGTAGACGAAGACATTCTAATTCGAGATTAGTTGGACATAAAATTTGCATGGTATACGGAATAAGGTCGCGGATGTTGCGCTAGTCCCGATTTGGGTATATCATCCCGTGACTTCGGGGAATCGGGAGCCTCGCGGTTCTCCAAAATCACCGTACGATCATAGAGCAAATTCCAAACGAACAGACTCGACATTCTCGCCAGAACCACCCAACATGTCACAGTTCCGCGCCAAGAAGCTCGATATCGGAGGCTTTATCAACATCCGTGTTATCCGTGACCATACTAAGCGTAAGGTTTTCGAACAATATGAGCCTGAACGGTATGGCGTCCTTGACTTGCATCTTTTCAATGCCCTCACCTGCTAAACTGTTTATCTTTAAAACCCGGAAGAAACTTGCTAATGTTTGGTTGCTGTAGACAAGCCCTCCGCTACATAATCCGAAACACCACGCTGCCCCAGCGTGTCCGCGCCCAGGCCCAACTGCAGCTCTCGCAAATGCACGCCTACACTCGGTCTACGCAGATTAAGAACCGCTGTGTGGCGGGAGGTACAGCCAGGAGTGTTTTCAGGGACTTCAGGATTGGAAGAGTAAGCAACTGCTCCTTAGGCTCCGTTATAACGCCGGTCTAACAACGTGTCTCTAGTATCAATTCCGCCAACAGGCGCTCGCGGGTGAGCTACCGGGAGTGAAAAAGGCTAGTTGGTAGATGTGTTATTTTAGGTTGAAAAGGTCTGGCCGGTTGTCTTGGGTCGCTTGCGCAAATGGCGTTTTATTATAGTGTCATATTTGAGGACGATTGTACGATAAGTTGCCTAGATTAGACGGGTCTATACATATTATTCCTTCTAATGCCTCCGGTTGGTGCTCTCTTCGCCGTTTCTTTGCTCAGTATTGAGGGTGCTTTAGAAAACATACTGAGTTGAGTTGCTAGTCTTGCCTACACCTTGAGCTGGGGGTTGCAAACAGAAAGAATCATGGATTGGACCTTAAGTTACCGGTGAAGCTAACGAAGCCTGCTTGAAAATTCACTCAGCTTCTTTCCTTTTCTTCGCACCCAGATCCTCTACCTTTCTATTCACAGTGTTTCTGAATCTTATCTCCAATTGAATGTCATCAACTCGACACACCCTCTGGGGCCTGCATTGATTCATCTTTCCTACCTTTCGCAGATGTCCCTCGAGCATCTCCAGCAGACATGTTCGTCTTTCGCAGGCAGGATCTGCCTCTGGATCCCATATTCCCAGCCGATTTGAAGAAGTTAGGGTGAGTTACTACAAGCTTAGCCTTGACCCTAGAGCTAACCACCTGGAATAGTTACTTCATCAATGACAAAGATCAAATCCGCAAAATCGCAGACCCAACACAGGGATTTCAATTTAAGATTAACAGGAATGACCGCTGGAACGAGGTGCAGCGCAACGCAATGAACGGTGCGTGCATCCCTCATGGCGACTAACACCATCCTCGAGAACAAATGCCCTTCAAAACCGACCCCACCGATATCTTGAATCTATCACTAACCGGGAACAGAATGCATCCGCCAGATCGTGCTGTCCCGCCTCCGCGACCTGGGTCTCATAACACTTTGCCTCCCTCTCACTTCCGGCCCTAAAAAGCCGCATGTCCCTATCTTGGTTTCAAGGAACTTAGCCTCAGCCTCGCGAATCATCCTTATCTTCGGCGAACCCGTGCAAGACCTCGGGATATGGGCTTACCGTACGATAGGTACGGAGAGCATAAACGCCGGTTCAGCCGTGGACTTTGTCAAGGCAATTCTTCAGCCTAATCAGGACGCTGAGTCAGTCTGCGAAATACAGTCAAAGGCTACAAAGAAGGGTGATGTAGCCCTTGTTCTTGCAAATACTGGTCAGCTTGTCTGGCACTGCGGCCTGGGCAAAGCAATGACTATCGCCACTCAATTAGCCTTGCCTCGCCCTTCAGCTGTTGATCCGCCTCTGGCTGAGACTAAGAGGAACAAGATCCCTGAAAATAGAAATTGGCAGGAACATGTTGACTCTGTCTTTGAGAGTATTTTCGCAGCGCGTGGAAGGCTTGTGAGGAGGGATGCGAAAATTGAAATTATTGGTGCCTCAGAAGGGGGACTTGGTGCGGTTAGGTATCTGGCGAGGAATTGTATGTGATTCTCTCGTCTCTCCTACGCATGGTTTCTATAGATTTTAGAGAAAGAATTACCTAATGATTTCGTTCTAGGGCCCTCCTGGCGCGACAATATCACAGCACTATGCCTCGCTAACCCGCTACACACTAAATCCTTCGACCTTGACTCTTCCGAACCCAACACTACCGGAAGCAAGAACGCGAGTTCAAACTCTGCTTCCTTCACAGCCTTTGTATCCTCCCGCTGTCGTGCGTATGTCCTTTCCCCTGAGCCACTTGGCGTCCCAATTTCAACCATAGAGACCCAGGAGTTGGATCGTGGATGCAATTGCTTTTCATCGGGAGAGGAGCTCAATTCCGAGTGTATTCTGCCCAGAGCTTGGAAGCATATGCTGGCTTGGCTGGACAGGGCTTATGAAAGCCCTGGATTTTGTGAAGCGCAGCTAATTGTCCGCGAAACTCGAGAAGAGGAGGTTGGTTTGGATAACCTACCTAGCTAGAACATTAGCCATCACCGTTCAGAAAGCATTACGTTGTTCTAGCTTCCACAGAGATACTTCTACACTTGACTGTCCTCGCATTTACGTTTTATGTAAAAGCCCCCGGGAACTAGTGTATATCAAAATGGCTAATAATCAAGCCCGGTCTACTCTATATAGTCCCTTACAATCGCCTTCTTCCACTCTTCTAACGAAATCGCCTTCCCCATATACGGCACAAACCCCTTCGGCATACCATATAAACCTCCATCAGAACCATTGATATCATACTTCGGCACCTCCAAGAATGCATGGCCCCTATCACAAACTTTCAACGGCAGGGACCCACTCGTCAACTGCTCAAAACACTCCTTGTCAAATGTTAAATTGATACAGTCCTTGCACCACCACATCTCACTCGCACATTGCCAGTAGCGCCCGCAGCCGCCGTCACAGATGGCGAAAACAGGGACGGAACCTTGATCTTCATCTTCATCATCTTCATCATCCCCCTTTGCTGACGCAGGTGCTGATGCTGGGTCTGAGAGCGAGAGCGAGTGCGAATCTGCAAGCGAGACAGGTTTAAGCTCGGGCGTGCGCGGTAAACTGTTCGGTGTACCTGGACGCCTGGTTTCCGGTGTCCCGGGGCCTGTTTGTAGACTGATACTATGACCAGCAGTGTTGATTGCAGGTCGACTGCGGGGGCTTTGCTCTTTCCGTTCTTTCTTGCTGTTATGGTCTTTTCCACTCGTAGATTTCGTCGGCTCGTCAATCAGCGGCATTCCCGGGCCAGAACCCGCATTCATATTTGCAGAAGCAGCAGCCCGACTCGCCAGAGCTGCCATTGCCACAGCCGCAAGGGCGTTCGCGTCATCATCCAGTGGCAAGAACACAAGCAGCAACCTCCAATAAGCGAGATAGTCATTGTCAGCATCATCATCAGATAGCATCTCCAACGCTAGCTTTACCACACTCCGCACGATTTGCTTAGCCCTTTTCTTATCCCCCGTTACGACGTAGTACCGCGCAAGATAGAGCTTGGCGGGGAGAATCACGTTGCTTTGGGACGCTGACGCTGATGATGCCGAGCCTTCCTCCGGTGTGATTGAGGCTATACGGTGTAGATATTCGCGTGCTAAGTCTGAATTCGGCTCTGCAGATCGTGCGCGAGACAGATATGTCGGCGCGAGTTTCACTGTCAAACTAGGCAGGACGTAGTCGATATCCAGGAATGAGCGAGGGAGGTCTTCTTTTAGCGCCGTTTCCCACAGGACTATAGCTCGCTCTTCGCTGTCGGTTCCGCCCTGCTGGAAGATCTCGTTTGCGTAGTGGTACCTAATGTAGTAGAGGCTTGTGTAAGCCTCCATTTGAGCTGAGAGTTTGATGGCGTCTTCGTAGACGGTCTCGATGAAATCGAATTGTCCCGTTTCGACAGCTGTTTGGAGGATGATGTTGTGGAATGTTTCTTCCGAGGCAAGGTCGACGAGCATTCTGGACAGATGGGAGTTGTCTTTTCTCTCACGAGAGCCGGAAATAGCGTCAGAGTCAGCACCGGCTTGAATGGTCTTTAGCAGCTCCAAAATATATTTCCATAGCCGTCTATCATAGTATTGCTCAATGATAGTCAAGACACGCTTGAAGCATGCATTGTCAGCTTTGACCGATTCTGTGAAAGATTCGATGGCCGTGTCGAACTGCTCTGCATCCCAATATCGCTGGCCGCGGTCAAAGAGCATCTCTGCGTACGCCCGGACGTTGTTTAACTTCGACATCCATCTCTCGTCTGTCCGAAGTCTGGCTATAATATCGTTCAGGATGTCGATCGCTTCGCTGTTTGATGAGACCACGTGCGCTAGGTAGTATGATGCTCGCCAGTTGCTGGGGTCCAAGGTCAATGCATGCCTGCATCTCTGTTCCGCTTGGAGAGAGAAGTGGTAGTCCTGTAAAATGACGGCCACTTGGACCTCCCAGAGGGAGTCTTTCTTGCAGTCAAGCAGGGTGAGCGACCACGCCTCGATCTCTGCAATGTCCTCTAGGGTTGGGGCAGCGATTTCTGCGTCGACGTTGGTGTCAGAAGTAGGGTTTTTGGCCACGTCAGCGCGGTTTATCTGTCTAAATCAGTCCAAACTGTTCTTTCTTGATAAAGGCATGGAATATATGGACAAACCTTCTTTAACGCACCGAAAATGAAAGAAAACGCATACACGGCTAACTCGTGCGGCGTCTCCTCTCGTAACCAATGCACAACCATCCGTTTCGCCAAAGTCTGAAGCAGTTCCTTCTCTGGCTCTAAGCTACTTATCAGACTTCCCACCCAAGCTCTTTCCTTCCCATCAGATATATCAGCGATAGCCACCGACTCCTTCAACCACCTCACAACCTCCCTGGCAGCCCCATCCCCTTCGAGCCAAGCCGATCTCGCCATCCAGGCAAAATCACTTGCCGTCTTGGGATCCTCCGTCCAAAGCAGCGCATCCGTCGATGTGTCATCCAGAAACAACCTTACAAGAAGTGGGCCTACAACCCGTTTGTATTTTTGATCTACAAGTGAGAGATCAACGGCGGCTAAATGCTGGTAGAAATAGTTTACCGCATAAGGCCGGATCGTGTCTCTCCTTGGGTCTCTGTCCTCAGTGAGTATGCGTAGACATGTTACGGCTAGCTTAGCCTCGCCTGTGACTTTGTCGTCGCGATAGATGTAATCACTTGTATGCTGCAGTTTTTGTTCGAAGACTGTCTCAAAGTCGAATTTGTCGTAAAGGGTTGGTGGACAAACAGTTCGGAGGAAGTGGCGTATGATATCGACTTCCTCAGGCAATATTCTCTTCGTTGTCTGACGGTGTTCCTCCGCTGTTGAAAGCTGGCCCTGATCTCCCTCAGGAATCAAGTCGACAATCTCGTAAGAGCGAAAATCCACATCCCCATCACTATCAACCTCAAACAGAGTATACTTGAGCTGTAACTTTGCCTCGAGCGTCAAAAGCGACAGCTCACCACTCTGCACATACAGCACCGCAGCCATCTGCTTAGGTTTCAACCACTCCCTGCCATACAGAATCCAAAGGATAATCTCATTAATTTCGACGATCTCTTTTGCATTCCTCACTTTGTTCAACGACTCGATCTCGGCCTGTATTTGCTGCGATCGTTCCCTTCCCGCGTTCTCAAGAACCTGGTCGATATCATTAACATAGTCCAGATGGCTTATCCGCTTCAGAATTGTATTAACACGAAAGTAATCGCCGCTTGTCTTATCACGCAGCGCGATGCGGATCTTCTTGCGGAGATCCTTGACACCAAAGCGTTCTTTGTTTCGCAAAGCCTCGATCGAATCCATCCGCGACTCGATATACATATCAATATCAGGTCGATTCCTTTCGCTGATATGGATGGTCTTGAAACTGATATCCTTATTCGCCGCTGATATCTGCTCAAATGCCCGTGGCCGCCCTGTCAGTAAGATGCGGATCTTGTGATGAGACCTCGCGCTCGCGATGGCGTCTGCCAGGAAGGAGACGAGGGTGTCCCCAACAACATCATTTAAGCCGTCAATCACAATGAAGAAATTGGCGTCGATCATCTGCCCTATGTCCGGGTTCTTGAATAGCAACTTGGATGGGATCTCATGAGGATCCATATCGCGATTCCTTTCGCAGATGCCCGCAACAGATTTCATAAAGCTCGCATCGGCCTGTACAAATTGCCAGATCAGGGACTTCGTGATCACATCAATGTGGTTCGTGCGTTTTAGGTCTTCTTTCGAATCGCCTTCGACGAAGTAGAATGCTAGTAGTGTTCTTGAATCCGATTCTGGATGCTCGGCTGTGGTTGCTGTTGTAGCTGAACTGCGGTTCCGTAGTCGGCGGATAATAGTCGAGGAGAGATAGCTCTTCCCTGAACCCTCTGGGCCTTCTATTGCTAAAATAGGCGGTGCACTATCACTCCCTCTTTCCCAGGCCCTGTACTCGTTCTCATCAAAAATCCACTGGCCTGTGGCCGGCACAACACACTTGCGATAATTGTAGTAGATTCTCTGCCAGTACGGATCCGGTTCTTTCTTTTCCTGGTCGAGTTTGTTGTCATCGAAAGCGAGCGTGTCGAGAATCCTCTCTTTTCGTCTCCTCTTATCGCTTTCTTTAAGTGAATCCGACCGACTTGCAATCAGCATATCAATTTTACTATTCACCGCACGACTGATCGCCAGGTTCTCCCGCGTACTGACAGCCGCCTGCGCAGCAAAATTGAACGTTTGTGCGGTGACCAACCGCCCCTCTTCATCAACGAGACTTTTCATCTTTTCCAAGAGATCTGCGATCTCGTTATCGTTGAGGAAGAGAAGCTTTGTGAAAACGATTAGTTTGCGCCGCTTCGATCGCCGGAGCTTGATTGTCCTGTCGCAGATCTCGACGAAGAGTTGTAAATGTTGTACGGCGACTTTTGCGAGTTTGGCGTCGATACCGCCGCGGATGTAGTATTCGAGCCTTGAAAGATACTGGGAGCATTTTTGGAGGAGGGTGGCTAGCGACTCAAAGACACCCTGGTAGCCTTGCCAGGCTTGAATGACCATGGACACTGCATTGAAGCAAAGTTCCGAGGGTGGGAAGGCCTATAGAACAACGGGTAAGCAACAAGCCTGTCAGGAAATGTGATTTTGTAAAGGAAACGAACTCACTTCACCTGCCCCGCCAGCGACGACGCCGCCGACTCTGTCAATGAACTGGAGAGTTTTTTCGAATGCCGAGCGAATGCTGCTGTCTTTCTTTGAGGACAAGTCTTGTGCCTTGTCGAGATAGAAAAGAACATCTTCAATGCTGAGATCTGTTTGGATCTTGGAGGAGTCACCGCCAGCCAGCTGGACGACACGAGCTTGGACTTGCGCCCAGATCTCGACAATCTCGCCTTTGAGGGCGGAGGGTCGGCGCTCCAGCGGGGGCGCTTTGGCGGAGGATGGGGAGATAGTCATTTCGCTTGAGCAACATTGAGTAAGAGAGGTGCTTGGTGCAGGTTGAACATGAATGAGGAGTGAGGGGACAAGGTTGAGTGTGGAGGATCAGCATTTGAGGCTGTGTTGGAAGTACTTTGAGGTGTTTTTAGGCTGCTGCAGCCAAGATGCTAGTTTCATTTTAGCCCTAACTAACCAGTGCATATTTGCCATATGAATCTATCCTGACTGAGCCAGAGAGTCGCTAGATGTGAATAAACAAACTGGGAGAGATCACAAATAGCAAAGTGACCAAGGATGAATTTGGGGTTTTTTAGTATAGGTTGTCGCCAATCCTGAGACGTTCCAGCGAGTTCCAGACTGCCACCAACAAACTAAGATCCAAACGCTCAGCCTTGCCATTAGTATGCTAGTCAATAAGTCTCATCGTGTTATAGCAGCCAGTCAATACTAAATAAAATATTTCTTCCCTCTGTTGACTACCATTTGAAGACCTTGCTGGATTTCTCAAATTCCGCCTCGAAAGATCAAATCCAGTAGGTTGAATAAGCTTTCCCTATAAACTCTCTCCTTGTAAAGAACAGATGCAGCGCTATCCATGATGCAGGAACAGATGGTATGAGATGGGGGATCCTCTCATAAAAAGAACAGAAGGGGGTGAGTCGCAAGAGGAAGACGAAAACCAGGGAGCGTTGCTTGCCGGACGGCTGAACCATCCACGAAAATGACAAACTGCTCGTCAGATCTCTGCGTCATCTGTGAAAGTTCGGCTACGGCCTTTGAATTAGAATGAGTGAATGTGCATTGTAGAGAATAAATAGAATGGGTTGGAGATGGTGCGTCGAAGAGGGTAGTTCGCTCTTACAGCATATGACCCATGACTCCATGAGGAAGGCACGAGTCACGATCGGCCGTGATATCCTCAACCAAAGGTTCTTTCCTTTCACGCCATTAGCAGACGATGTAAATAATGTTCTTTGTCAGCGGCAAAGCGGATGATCCAGGACAAAGTGACTGGTTGGCAAGCTAAGGACAAGATCTTCCGGGCCGGACGTGAGGCTGGGTATGGGCTGCTTTATCATCATACACCACCAACCCAGAAACCTTTTTAGCCACCTTCGGGCATCTCTAATAGAGTGCTTTGGCTTCTGCGGGTCGGCCACTCATAAGAATCCTTGCGCGCGTGCTACAAGCAAGATACATTCAGCTATGGCAGTTCGTTGTAGCAATTCGTTGTGGCAAATCCCTTACCACCTTTCTGGAAATACAAAGTAACCAAGGCTTTTTATGCGACCAAGCTAGAGCCCAAGAGTTTGGGTCCAAGGAAAAATACCAACCTTGGCCCAAGTAGTCGATGGTATTAGCATAGCTATTGAATGTCCCGTAGGTATTGCAGGCTTTGGCCCGGGCATCAACGCTTTTGGCGGATTATAGTACGGTGTTATAGTGTGGAGTAGCTGAGGACATCAGACCTGTCGTCTATATTTCTGGTCAAGAAGTGAACATAGACACATATACACATAGAAATGGATTCGTGACATGGCGGTTTAGTGGCAGTAGAATATGTAGTCAGGCCCAGAGATGGCCCCGCGCGTCATATTTGTAGAGTGCCTCTACAATTACCTCAAACGTAATGAAAAATGGCGGAACTATGTAACCAGCTGTAAAAGTGTGGCGGGATTACGCACTTCTGGAGTAAATCCCGACCTCCAAGCCTGATTTCGTGGATCGTTCAAGGAGTCCGAGTGATACATGAGGCATGAACGCGTATCCTTCATCAGCTTATAGAAAGAACCAAGATGGGTTTGAAGTGTCCCAACCGTGGATGGTATAGTAAGCCCTATGAGGCCTCGGGGCCAAATCGGCGCGAGCGGGACCGATCTTCCGCCCGTACTTACTCAGCAACGGGGTGCGCTCACCTGTCGTCATTTGTCAGTTCATCTATCACAGCCTTCTGGAAGGTGCGCATACGTCGCTGGAGAATTCATGGTTGGCCATTTCGAGCTTGATGACGGGTGGCTCGCCGTAATGCGTCGGGATCCAATCCTTCAGAAGGATGTGAGTATCAAAGGTATATAAGAGTCCTGGTCTCTTGCGAAGAGTGCTTCAACAACAAACACAATCAATCCACTTGAACTACAATCGACAGGTTCAAAGCTTCACAATATTGACGACCTTGTACAATGTCTAAGCTTCTCACCGTCTTCGGCGCCACGGGCAACCAAGGCCGCTCTGTCATCAACGCTGTCCTTGCAGACCCTGTCCTATCGCAGGAGTTCGAGATCCGTGGAATAACCCGAGATGCCTCCAAGCCAGACGCCAAAGCTCTGGCAGACAGAGGTGTTGAAGTCGTTAGCGTATGTAATTACCCCACACCCTCCTTTTCATGTCTTACAAAACTTACTTACTCTACAGGCCGATATGACCTCCACCTCCTCTCTAGAGCAAGCCCTCAGTGGCTCACACTCCGTCTTCCTCGTGACAACGCCCACGTTCACCGAGGATTCTAACCTAGAGCTCACTCAGGGCAAAAACGTAGCTGACGCCGCGAAGTGAGTGGGTGTGCAGCACCTGATTTTTTCCTCGTTACTCAACGTCACCGAGTCGACAAGTGGACGGCTCAAGAACGTGCCCCATTTCGACCGAAAGGCCCAGGTTGAGCAGTATATTCGCAACCTTGGGATTCCAGCCACCTTTGTGCTCCCGGGATACTTTATGTCGAATTACGTTTTCTTGGGGCTGCTGAGGAAGGGCGAGGACGGGGTTTTTACCCTTGCTTACCCTGTGAATGAGGCGTCGCAGTTCCCGCTTATTGATATTGAGGCGGATCTTGGTGAGTTGTTTCTCTATTCCTCCAATCGTATCGAAGCTATAAAGACTAATGTGATTGATCAGGTAAATACGTAGCCACAGCCCTCAAGAATCCCTCCAAAACACAGGGTTCACGGATCCTCGCGGCAGAGGACTACTACACGCCTACCCGCATCCTCAGAGAATTTAAGGAAGTGACTGGCTACAAGTCCAGGTTCATTCAGGTCGACCACGAGACCTACAAGTCTTTCATGCCGGGGTACATCGGTCTGGAGATGCTGGAGAACCACCTGTTCATCGAAGAGCCGGGGTACTATCTTGGGCAGAGTTTGAAGGGTAGTTTGGATCTCCTGGCTGATGCTGGCTTCAAGCCAACGACTTGGAAGGAGTTTGTTGAGAGCCATAAGGGTGCCTTCGCGTGAAACTTGAGAATGGATGGATACGGATATGGGTTGACGGCTCTGATGGCTTGTAGGACTCTATCAGACTGCTTCTGAATTCATATAGCTCTCAAGTGCACTAAACTGATAAATTGCAGGCTTCCAGTGCATTTTATGCTTATCTGTTATCGCCGTTTAGGTCGTGAGTCATCTCCACTAAAAGAAACTCAATAAATTACCATACATAAACTTCACCTCCTGCCTAACCCTACTTCGCCTCCTGCGAAGCATCGAAATCCTGAAATTCCTCTATTTGATCACCACGAAGATGCTGCAGTGGCGTTTTGAAATGGACAAACCCGATATTCGGGCTTGACAGCTCATAGCCCATAATTCTCTGGACCTCCGGTGACCAAGAAAGCACATCCTTGGTAGAATTGCAAAGATACGGGTTCTCCTCCTGGCGGTAGAAGCCCCTGCAGAAGAAGAACCCGTTGAGGATCCTGTGCTCATTCTGAGTGATATTCGCTCCTCCAGCATGATATAGTCCTCCTAGCATCACCCAGCAATCCGTAACGTCCATCTCAGCACAGATCGCTTCATCGACTCTGGGAACACGATCGGATCCCCAGAGATGCGAGCCTGGGATGGCCAGGGTCGCCCCGTTCTCGAATGTGGTCTTCACTCCGGGAACCATAAAACTCATCATAACGTCAGACCCGACTCGATATCCTGATTTCGTTTGGTCTTCATGGTCCACGTGGAAATTCTTGTCGTCGCGGTGAAGCCTCTGTGCTTTTGCTCCAGGGCCAATGTCGAAGGTCATTGCAATGGACAAGATGGCTTCACTGGTGTATGTGTGTTTGGTCTCTCCATAGTAGTTGGAGGTGGTTTTGTCAATGAAGGTTCGGGTCAACTTGCGAATGAGAGGGTCGACAATCCACTTCTTCCGTACAGTCTCGCTTCTTCCCACGAGGTTTGTGCATCGTCGAGTCTCTGGAGGAAACAGGTTTCCCTGCCACCTTATTAGCGTTCACGGCTCAATTTCTTGTCCTTTTCAGTATTCAGTGTACCTTCCATGGCTTATCTGCTTCAAGATATGGCCGGGTCTCTTCGTTGACTTTCGTGACAGTATCTACGTCCGTGAAATTCTTGATGATACAACATCCGTCCCGGATGATAGCCTGGATGATGGCTGAATCGTCTGAGCGGTCGATACGTTGGACTTGCGGAACTTCAATAGCCATTTCCGTGTTCAATGATTCTGATGAGACTGTTGGTAACAGACAGCCCGACTTCATACCTGATTAAATAGACACGACCTCATTGTCGTTCACCTCAATGGGATGCTGTATACAGAGGAAGCTATCACCTTATCGGGAACGAGTCTCCATCTTTTGATTCGGCAGGTGGGGCCGTTGACTCCAACTGACAAGTGTCTAGGCTCTGATCCCTCTTTGATTGTCCATGATGCTATCTGCTTTATTCCTGTTGGCGGGGAGCGGTTTGGAACCTCGAGTGGACGGTGCGGGGTTAGAGCCTGGATAGCTTCTGGCTGTTCCTTCCAGCTTTCGTATCAGCTCGCTGTGCTCCGCTATCTCTGTCCAATGATTATGGGATGGGCTTGTCTGACTTTCAACAACGACTTGTTCTGGCTCTGCTGCCAGAATACTCCGTATACGCTCGATAATCCCACAGCTATCGTTTGCTGGGCTGCCGTCCGCGAACTTGCCTTCAGGTAACCATCGCCGGCCGATTCACTGATCGTTCTTGTCTGTCTGACAAGCCTGAGGATGGCCTTGCGGGACTCAGGAGGCTCATGCCTTAACTGCCGAACAAGGAAGGTGCGCTGTGATCGGGCATTGCCGCAATGCTCTCAATGCAAGCAGCGTTCTCTGGACTGTTTCTTTCCAGAAGCCCCTCCACGCTTGCTTTGGCTCCCTGTCAGAACACAGGCAGATTTCAGCTTAGATCAGGAGCAATTTGAGCTGGATATGCATGTCAGGCGACAACCTTTGTTCAAGGGTCTGTTAATCACTGTGGTTGAAGAAGGCTAAACAGATCGTGGACTGATAATTATACTCGATAGGGAAACAGCAAGCTCGAAATGCTGCCGATTTGCTTTCCTTGATATCAGGTGCATCTATCAGCGCTGCTTTGGAACAGCTTGACTATTTAGCGGAGGGAATAGAAGATGGAATGAGTACCTCCAACGGACCTTTCCACGCCTTCCGCGGCGAACGCACCACGCGCAAATCGACCCTGTCCCCAGCATCGTCCCCGAAACTCCCAGACCTTGAGCCGTGGCAGCTGTTGTCAGATAACTTGACTGACGCGCTGAACGAAGAGGACATCATCGCAGCGCCTTGGTCGACAGAACTCTGCTTTCCGGACGAGCTGCTTGAAATCAATGAACATCCGGAAGAAGCCGATCCTCCTCTTCAGCCGTCTCAGCAGGAGCAGAATTTATCAGAATCATCAATATCCGGGGCACTTTTCACATTAGGCCCGTCAGTTTTGTCGCCGCCTGACCTCGAAGACTTTGACATGTCTACTGCGAAGCTCTTACTCGATCACTACCAGAATATTACGACAACGCTCTATACTCCAGCTTCGGTCGAGTCCAAAACTCCTTGGGAAATCTGTTATGTGCCGAATGTTTTAAGTACCCTTGGCGAAATTGCCCTTACCGGCAATAGCAGCGACGCCAAAGTATCATTATTGTTCGCCGTCCTCGCTATTAGCGCGTTCAGACTGGACATTATCGGTACTCCTTGTCACCCTCGAGCTGGAGACTGGCGCACACTCGGAACTATGTACCGGCAAAGGGCTACTAAGAGACTTCAACTGGCGCTACGCCACTTATCCGCTGGTCTACCAAAGAAAGAGAAGTACAAGAATATACTTATGCCTCTATTAAGCATGGTGACGATCTGTGTAAGGAGAAACTCGATGATATATATAGGTTCACAAACTGACACTGCCAACCAGACTGTTAGCGGGGAGATGAAAAATGCTGCGCATTACCTGCGCGATATCGAACAAATCATTGCGCTCTATGGGATCCCCAAAGTGCAGAAGTCGCGCAAAGTCCAGATGTTGCACAGTATATATGTCTACCTGCGGGTCCTAACAGAAGGCACCCAAGTTTCTAAACAGAGCCTCCGTCTTGATACATGTGAGAACTACCAGTCTGACGCAGATACTTGGTCAAGTTCAAGTCATACAACGTGGGGTACACTGCTACGGGAGCTATTCAGCACATTTGATACAATGAACCTGGGCATTATGCAATGTTTTGCACCACCAAAGTCCACTTTCGAAGAGATATACTCTATACCGGATTCGTTGTTCAAACTGATATTGGAGACGACTCAGCTGGCCAAAGAAGTAGAGCAACTTTGCCACCGGAGAGCGAAGAAAACCGACTACGATGAATTTGCGGAAAGGGTCAAAGAGCATGAAAATAGAATTTGCGAATGGGACTATTACTACAAGGGAACAACCTATCCAGCAGACCCCATTGGCACGCCACCACTGAAGGAACGCTTCCCTTATCACCTCACACAGGCTATATACACGGCTCTGGTCATTTATTTCTACCGCTCTGTTAGGGACATCAATGTCATAACATTGCAACCTTATGTTCAGCAAACTATATACCACCTAACGGAGTACGACAAGCATAAAGAAAGACACAAAGATCGGTCCTCAGACATATGTTGGCCTGCATTCATCGCAGGCTGCGAAGCCACAACATCTCAGTCTAGGCAGCAGATCACCGACTGGTTAGAAAAGTCCACCAACTCAAACGGCATACTTATGTTCAGAGTGGCTCTAAGGGCCATCCAGAAAGTTTGGGCCGCCCGAGCGACCCCAGGCAACCAGAATATTCCCTGGAGTTTGGTCCTGAGAGAGTCGAGTGACATGAGTGTCTTGGTTCTTTCTTAGAGACCGGGAATTAACAAGATGTTACAAGGCCTTGTAGCCGTCATGAGAAACGGCGCTCTCAAACTGCAAGTAGACCTGGAATTCGGCAAACAAACTCTCCTAGTCGAATATCAGTCGGCATGTTAGGCAAGAAGTTGGTCGGTGTGTACTCACGGCTTCGCTGGTATTTTCGAATGTGAACCTAGCGGCTTCGTCACCAATGTAGACCTTCTCACGGCCTGCAGCAGCAGCAGCGTCTGCCGCAAGTTGAATCTGGCAACTCTTCTCCATCAACAAAAACAGATACGCGGCTTCGTCGACGGTGCTTCCCACAGTAAGCAGTCCATGATTCCTCAGGATCATGCCTTTTCCTTCTTTACCAAGGGCACTTGCTAAGGCCGCCGATTCGTCCTCTTTTAGCACAACCCCACCAAATTCCTTATAGACGCTCTGAGCCTTGCCGTAGAACATTGCAACGTCTTGGTTCAGCATTTCAAGGGGCTGTGCAAAAGCAGACCACGCCTTGCCGTAGGTGGAATGGAAGTGGCATGCAGCATTAACGTCCGGTCGAGATTTATGGATCGCAGCATGAATCAGAAATCCAGCTGCGTTGGCAGGCCGTGTCCTGTTTCCTCCAACAGCGACGCCCGTCTCGTCGACTAGAATCATATCAGATGGGTTGATGATACCGAAATGAAGGCCGAGACTAGACATTACAGATCAGCTACTCTTGCCAGCTAAAGTCAGAGAGTGAATCGTGGCTATCATACGGGTTAGTCCAAAATCTGTCAGGGAACTCTGGGTCCCGCAGCGAGATATGTCCACTCATTCCTTCGACAAAGCCATGTCTCGCAAATACCCTGAATGCTCCGGCCATGTGGTTCAGCATGTATTGTCTCTTCAGCTCGATGTCGGTGAACATGGGTACCCCAGGGAGGGGAGTGCCCCGAGAAATCTTCTCCAAAGCTGTCTCTTTCTTGTTCTGCGTGCCGTTCTTCGTGAGAACTTGGTGATTAACTGAAGGCGCCATTATGCGATGCTTGCACAGATTCCTGAACCAGTCTGATATGGATGTCGTTTTTACCTAGGGAGATTTTCAAGAGCATTGTTGTTTGCCCGGCGAAAGAAGCAGGTCTCTGCTCGCTTAGCACACCCCGGTGCTGCCTTCTCGATATAGAACAAGGAAGGCGATTCCGAGTCGGCGGATTACACACTTATCTTCGGTAGGGCGTTTCGATAGCCCATCTCGTGGAAATCCCATCTCCAGAATGATATGACATTCCTGGGCAGCCCTATCTTATGCCCATACAGCATTCCGTCACCCCGGAGACATTCTTATCTCTAGGAGTATTATCTATCTGGGATTCCGCGGCTTTATATAACATCATTCGGCCAATGGTCAGTTATTGACAATGGATGCAAATCATGCTTCATCAGTAAACCATCTCGCCTTGGGTCGACCATCCTCAAACCATTTCATTGACATATCTTATCCAAAATGGGTGACGAAAAGAAGTCTTCAAGCCCTCTTGTCGAAGACAATACGGAGTTGGAACCGACAAATAGCCTTGGTGTGGGCGAGATCAAAAACCATGGGGATCTACACCGATCTTTCACCCCTAGACAGGTCCATGTTAGTATTACTGATCCGGAAGCCAGGGAAGCCCGTTTACATTGATAGGTCATCGCGCTGGGTTCCAACGTCGGAAGTGGCTTATTCATTGGTACTGGGAAGGCCTTAGCTAATGGAGGGCCGGCGAACATGATATTAGCATACTTTACTGTCTGCATCGCCATCTGGGCTCATCTACAAACATTTGCGGAGATGACCATTGCCTTTCCAACTTCGGGAAGCTACATCGACTATGCTGACCGATGGGTCGACCCGGCTCTGGCTTTCGGTGCCGGTCTAGCTGAGTGGCTGGGTACAATTCATCCAACCCTATTCCACAAAGAGCTAATAGTTGGATCTCAGGATGGACCGCCGTCTTCGCGTCCGAAGCAACATTCTTTGTCGTTCTGGTAGACTACTGGGCAGAAGGTGTTGTACCAGAAGCTGCTTTACGTATGTCTTCCCTCGCACCTATGAATGTAGCTAATCTCACGCTGGTCTAGTGTCCATCTTCATCGTGATATGTCTAGCAGTATTCTTTCTGCCAAACACCTACTTTGCCTGGCTCCAATACTTTGGGTCCATGGTAAAGGTGTTTCTTTTCGTCTTCTTCGTGATAATCTCCCTGGCCATAATCGGGGGCGCAGGACCAACTGGTTCGGTCAAGGATGGCAGCACTTGGACGGACCTTCCAGCATTCAAAAATGGTTTCGGAGTATGTGCCCGTCTATATACTCCATCCAGTGGGCTAAGAGTCTAGGCTAACATGTTTTCAGGGCTTTGCTAGTGCAGCTCTTCTTGCCGTCTGGGCCGTCGGTGATCAGATCTATATTGGCGTACTAAGTGGAGAGGCACGGTCGCCGCGCTATTCAATGGCACATGCAGCCAATGCGGTTCCCTGGCGCGTGACCGTCTTTTATATGGTCTTGGTAACCTTTGTCTCTTTGATTGTGCCATCATCAGAAAACAGACTACTCGGTGGCTCTGGCTCGGCAGCCTCCCCATTCGTGATCGCCGTCGACAATGCCGGCATCAATGGAATTCCTGACCTGGTCAACGCCTGCATGATCATTGGTATTCTCGCCATTTCGCTAGAGTGCATCTACTTACCTTCTCGCATGCTGCGGACAATGGCCTTACAAAAGCTCATACCATCGTTCATCGCTGACGTCGATGAAAAGGGCCGGCCACGCTGGGCGCTCATGATTACTGGCGTGGTTGGAGTTGTTTTGACCTACATCAGTCTAAGCGGTATGTAGTCCACAGAAAGCAAAATAATGGTATGGCGCTAATATAGAGCAGGGAAGGGAACCGAGGTTCTCAACTGGTTTATCGCTATCACTAGTGCATCCTTCTTCATCAACTTTGCCATCGTAGCACTTACCTCCTTCCGCTTCCGCGCTGCCGTCAAGGCACAGAAAGCGACCTTCTTTACAGAATGCTACAGCTGGCAGTCGCCTCTTTGGCCACTGGCCCCGGTCATTGTTCTCGTCGTCTCCGCCCTACTCCTTGTCAGCCTTCTGTACATCAGTATCAAACCAGTGGTATATCTCTTTATCTGCTTATTAGTTCTCTTTTAAGGTACATGCTCACCAGTAACTTCTGCAGGATGGCACCAGCTTCACCGCGTACAATTTTTTCGCGAATATCCTTGGTATCTTGGTCATACTAATGCCGACAGCGCTGTATAAGGTTATCATGCGGACGAAATGGCGGGATCCAAGGACGGCCGATCTGGTGACCGGGAGGAGACAGTTGTCGGAGGAGGAGATTTTGTTATTGGATAAGCACTACAATCAGCCGATTTGGCGGAAGATTGGGACATACATGAAAATTTGGTAGGCGTACACTCTGTACCAAGGGCACAATACAGGGCCGTCAAACGGAATTGTACTCTCCGTTTTGTCGACAATACTGAATGTAGCGAGTTGTGTCATAGCTAAGGTATATACTCCAGAATGGAGAAAAATTACTTTAAAGCTGGATCAGCGATAGCTTCACATATTCCCAATCGGGTAGGTGATGTCGAGTTCCAGCTAATCGCTGCTATCTTATCGCTCTAGCTCCACCCCCGCATTTCCGATAACGATCTTTAGTGTTGAGCATCAATCGGCCGTGTGGAAAAGACACCCTAATAAGATACCTCAAGCCATTATCATATTTGAACTCTATTCCTATTGACCTACCTTCTCCAAATCTTTGAGCCCGGATTGTCGCGATGCGGTGGGTCTATATTTTCGAGTAGAATTCCTATTTGGCGCCTACGAATGTGCACTGCCTTAGTTTGCACTAGACGCGAAGATCTCATACTTTGTTGAAAACATTGTCTTGACTCCGTCGAGTCTCGATTGCCAGCCCTTGAGGTCTGGATATGCGTCTGGATATGCCTGGATATGAAGGATTTCATCGCTCTGTTAATTAGTGATCAGCACTCCGTCTTGCCGCAGATTGCTGTCGCTTGCTCTGTCAAGTAGTGGTCTGCCTTAGTCTGGACTGCGACGTTCCCTGCGGGCACGGACACTGCACATAGTTTGGGCCGTCCAGATGACCTCCATCACTGTTACTTGCCCACTAGTTGTTTGTTGTCTCAGAAAGTTTGCGGCAGTGAATCGACTGTCACGAGACCGTCGTCGTAGAATGCTAGACAAGAAACGAGATTTGATCCAAGTTCCTCGCTTTGACAATCAATGAATATCAATGATCATCAATGACTGGGCCAGGCCGGCCGGCTGGAAACGGAGTTGCGGAGGACGCCGACATTCAAATTTTCGTTGGGAGTTCGATCGATTAGCAGCGTCCTTAGTGTTGTCCAGATCAAGCCTCACTGCCCTGCATGCGAATCACAACTTCAGCGTCTTATTCGCACTCGACTGCTTCTCCGCGGAGTCCTTTGCTGACCGTCTTAGTCTCATATTGTGGTATGCGCGTCAGCGTCAGAATTTGAAAGAAAAATTTGACGCAAGATGCTGTGGTTTCAATCGAGTAATGATATTCGGCACGAGACCAAAGGCCCCCGATCACGGCTGACGGATGGCGGAGACGGCCGATGGGGCCCGTGGAATTGGGGGGATGTGGGTATTTAGGGATCACTGGGTCAGAGTGAAGGAGGCGCGTCGGAAGAACTCGTGGTCCGATCTCGGGGCAAATTCGGCCTCTGTCCCAAATAGGCAATGGTGAGGGTATACCCAAAATGGGATTTCTCGCTGCCCTTCACAAAGGTCTAGTGAATGGTCTGGTGTCGCCACGGTCAGGACCGAATTTCTTGCGCGCCGAGTAATATCCACGTCAAGACCACGAATGTATGATCTGGCAGCGGCAAACGATGACCGCAAAATGGAGGCAGAGCCCGCTGGGTTAGTGGAACCGCGTTGGGTCCCGAATTTCCGAGGTTTGAAGTTTTACGTTTTTTGTTATTTTTGTTACTCGATCAAATAAGGGTTTGGCTGCGGTGCCAGTGGATTTCTTTCCCTTTATCGGGCTATATAAAGCCACAATGGCTTATCTCGAGTTATCGGCCTCCAGCAGCAGAGCACGCCTCCTTACTTGGCACTTATCTTCCCTCTCTTTCTCGCTCCATATCTTTATCTGCGCTATCTCCAGCCAGGTCTTCCCCTCGTTTCTGCGTCGTTTCTTTGTTTCTTCGTTTCTTCGTCTCTCTTCTTTTTTCTTTTTTCTCCCTAGTGCTCTTCCTTGGCCGGGATCAATTCCTGCTTGGTCTCTTCTTGAAGCTTATTGTCTTTCAAGATGAATGGCGAGATCCCGTCCATTGCCGTCTTCACCTCGTCGCGAGCCGTCATCGGCGGCCGTCTGACCTCCGCCACTATCGTCGTCTCGCGCACCACCGGCAAGGTCACTGCTGTTTTCGACTCGGTCATCCCCGCCTCTGACTTTCCTGACGGCACTCCCTACACGGATTTCTCCCCGTACGTACTGCTTCCTGGCTTGGTAGATGCTCATGTCCACCTCAATGAACCCGGCCGTACCGAATGGGAGGGCTTCTATACAGGCACCCAGGCTGCTGCCTTTGGCGGAGTCACCACTGTCATTGACATGCCTTTGAACGCCATTCCGCCCACGACTACTGTAGAGAACTTCAAGTTGAAGCTCAAGGCCGCCGAGGGCAAGTGCTGGGTTGATGTCGGTTTTTATGGCGGCATCATCCCCGGCAACGCGGGCGAGCTCAAGGCTCTAGTTCGCGAGGGTGTTCGTGGCTTCAAAGGATTCCTTATCGACAGTGGGGTAAGTGGCTGGCTCGTCTTATCAGATGTGTCTGGTCGTACTCACCTACCTCCCAGGTTGATGAATTCCCCGCCGTCTCATCAGAAGACGTCCGCAAGGCCATGGCTGAACTAGCCGATGAGCCAACAACGCTCATGTTCCACGCCGAGATGGTCCCCCCCAAAACACCGTCGGAACTCCCGGAAGTCATGCCTGAGGGTGCTCCAGAGGCCTACTCTACCTTTCTGGCCTCTCGTCCCTCAGACTACGAGCTTTGCGCGGTACAGGAGATTCTTTCACTGTCCCACGTAGCTCCCAAGCTCCCCTTGCACATCGTACATCTTTCCGCCATGGAGGCCATCCCACTCCTGCGCAAGGCACGTGCCGAGGGTGTCCCCATCACAGCCGAAACCTGCTACCACTACCTCTCCTTTGCAGCCGAGGAGATTCGTGATGGCGACACCCGGCACAAATGCTGCCCGCCTATTCGTTCCAAGTCCAACCAGGATGCTCTCTGGGCCGAACTCGACCGCCACGCCGAGGACGGCGTCATTAAGACCATCGTTTCCGACCACTCCCCTTGCACACCAGACCTCAAGCTCCTCCCCTCCCATATTCCGGGCAGTTCTAGCCCTGGCTCGTCAAAACTCGCCAATACAACACCCGTCGTCAATGAAGGCAGCTTCCTCTCCGCTTGGGGCGGCATCTCCTCCGTCGGTCTAGGCTTGCCCATCCTCTGGACTGAACTCTCCCGCCGCAAGGGCCTGACTTCCTCACCAGACGACACAACAACCAAGCAAGCCCTCCAGGATATTGTGCATCTTTGCTGCGCCAACACTGCGGCCCAAGTTGGGCTGCACAAATCTAAGGGCGACCTTGTCCCTGGATACGACGCGGACTTTTGTGTCTTTGACGACACAGCGGAGTGGGTCGTCGAGCCGAGCACCATGCTCTTCCGTAACAAGTGCTCGCCATACCAGGGACGGACGATGCGCGGGATGGTCCGGGAAACGTGGCTGCGCGGTGAGAAGATCTTCAACAGGGATGATGGATTCACTGTCAAGGCGCCTCCCGGGTCATTGCTCCTGGAGAAAAGGGTTTGATCGCCCTCACTCCCTTCCTTCCTCCCCTTCCCCGCTTGCATATATACCTCTCACACATACCCACCTCATACATCCTTCTCTTTCTTTATCATGACTGGCCCTCCGCGCCCGCATGCGTCTCGCTGCGAATGCAGACTGCTCCATATGCGCCTCGTCTCGCTGTATCGTGCCATTGCGGTACCAAGTCGATCCAACCTCATATATAATTGACGACGAACGACAGGAAGAAAAACCATGATACCCACCCGGATATGCATACCTTTTATACATACTAATGACCGCAGCATTATCATCACGAGCATCCCATTACACAAGCGAGTGTAGAGCTTTGTTTAGCTTTCTTTTTGTTCAATAGAGACAATACCATCATATTCGGGATTCGACTCATTCCATCCCATCGTTCTATGTTGTATTATGTTGATATAACGTTCCTGTTCGACGGCACATATTCTTCATTTGCTTGGGTATCGTATACACTGAATGAGTTCTGTTCGTCCAGGGACAGAACGGGACTAAATATTTGACTTGTTATGTCCAGTCAATCGGCTGGAATTGAACTTACTGTCACCTGCCCAAATCCCGAGTCACACCCTGGTCTTCGTCTCTTGTCGTTTCCTCCCATTTCTCACGTACTCGCCTCCGCAGACCTCCATTCGGTCCTCTTCCCCAGATGATTTCCTTGTCCTCACCATTGAGCTTGATCTCTGTCCCTTCAGTACCCCTTTTATCTCTGCCCCTGCCTCCCACCACCTCACTCCCTATAACCACCTTCTTCTCTTTTCGCCGCCCCTCCTTCTCTCTCGCCACCTCAATCTTCCCCAGATAGATCGCATAAATCAACACCTCCGCGACACCGACCCCCAGCGCCGCAAAGAGTGAAAGTAAAACACGGACTGGCTCCGATGCGCCGAGGCCGCCACTGCCCTGCCCCGATATGGTATGCGGAGACCACGTCGACGAGATCCTTGAAACTAATATCTCCGGCGTCGTGAAGGACGTCAGAGCCCAGTAGACACTGAACCCTGTGATTATAACAGAGAGGAAGATATTTAGGACGAGGGACGGTGTGAGCGGGTCTCTGTAAGTCGGGTCTTCGGCTGAGGGGTCCTTATGGGCGTTGTGTAAGGCGGCTAGTCTTGAGTTCGTCGTGTCAAACAACGGGTCTTTGTTTAATGCGGTCGGTGGTGAGAGCATGCGGGTGTAAGCATCTGCTTCGGCAGCGGCGAGGAGGCGTGCTTTGAGGGCCAAGTATTCGGGACTCTAGATATAGATATTAGTCAGTACTCCATTTGATTTGTTGCATGAAGGAAACTAGAGAAGAAAGACGTGCAGGTTCTGGCTTCGGCGGGGGCGGAGGGATGTATAGCTTCGTTCCCCGGAGGAGGGCGTCGAGGCTTCTATCAACTTTGGCTCCGCCATATCCATCGGGGTTATCAGAGCTCCGAGGTTCTTTGAAGTAGCGGGAAATGCGGATGATTTGGTCGTGTGATATGGGTTTTCCCATTGCTAGTGATTCAGGGAATGGGAGGTTGAGGTCTTCGCGGGTGGATGGAGGGATTGCCTCAAGGGCGGAGAGGATGGGAGATGTTGTGATGAGGTTGACCATTTTTCTGAAGAAGCTAACTTTTCGAGTGCATCATATAACAATTGTGTATTCCTAGTAGATCGTAGAAGGGTAGCTTTAGTTATCTTGTAGCTTAGAAGCTTAGGATCACAAGGGTTTAGAAGGCGAAAACCCACCTTTCCTCAACAGGCAATCAACTCCCCCACTCCGCTCCCGTCACTTTTCTTCCATCATCTCCAACTTCCAGCCCTCGAGTCTCCCCCTGTCAGTCCAGGCCTGAAAGAGTAACAATGGCAGACAAAAAACCCACCGAGTATGCCCTCATCGATTCCTCTCCACCCCAACTCGAATCGCAACCGCCGCAGAGCTAACATACTGAAAGCCCAACACAAACAAACCCGCGGGGCATTCCCGTGGCTCCCTTCGTCGACAACGTCTCCGACTATGTCTCCTCCCGCGCAGATGTCGAACCAACGATGCGCTCATTTCAAGAAATGATTTCAAAGTACCAATTCATGGAAGTCAACACCTCGCGGCGCGCCGCCGGGCTACGCGAGAAGATCCCCGATATTAAGAAGACGCTGGAGATGGTCACGTTCTTGAAGGCGCGAAGAGAAAGTTCGTCTGCAACACCGCTCGAGACAAATTTCGAGCTGAACGATACGCTATATGCGCGTGCGACGGTCGACCCGGCAGATACGGAAGAAGTGTATCTATGGCTAGGGGCTAATGTTATGCTGGCTTATCCGATTGCGGAGGCGCAGGCAATGTTGGAGGATAAGCTGGCGGCAGCGGAGCAGAGTCTGGCAAACTGTGATGAAGATTTGGAGTTTCTGAGGGAGCAGATTACGGTATGTCTTCTGCCTTTTCTTACCCATCCTATCTCGTTACATGCGGCTAATGTGGATTTTTATTCCAGACGCTGGAGGTTGCTACTGCCCGTGTGTATAATTGGGATGTGGTGCAGAGGCGGAAAGAGAGGGCTGAGGGGAAGGAGGAGACCTCATAAGATAATAGTAACAGGATTGACAGTTCAGAAATGAGAGATGATTGCATTGGGTCTAGTAGCTGGCTACTGACCCATAATGCACGCTATCACTTCTCCATGGTCGTTCTGGCCACCTACGTAAATAGTTGAAGATTGCCAGCTACATGACTGGATACACTCGCCTCGCGTCTCTGACAGCTCAGAGAACAGAGAATAAAACGTTATGGCAGCCGACGGGCGGATTTAAATAACTTTGTATGGTGTAGAATTATGGTAGTTTGAAATGCGTAGATATTCAGAGCTCCAACACGGAGGTACCTAGGTATATAATCCTCATTACCCAAACCAGTATGACTCCATCGTCTATCATAATCAACATTAAGAGCGTTATCACCCAAGAGGCTTCAAATCAGCAAGTATATCATAAAGCATATCAACCAGCGGGTTCGCAAATGTGCATAGCAAAGTCGAGTGGGCATCTATAAACAAAAACACGCTAGGAAACGCCATTTGACCTAGGACATCAAATGAGATGGTGAC
This sequence comes from Aspergillus spinulosporus, assembly GCA_003574815.1. NCBI lineage: Eukaryota > Fungi > Ascomycota > Eurotiomycetes > Eurotiales > Aspergillaceae > Aspergillus > Aspergillus spinulosporus. The sequence goes on along the minus strand of QPHH01000002.1, from coordinate 1,683,753 downwards.
CAAGTTAAAATAGTTAAAGAAGTATGCCAGAATCAAAGAGAACATTACCATATCGTGCATCGTAAAAAAACAGAGGGCACTGCCTCTACCTAAGAGTCCGCTAAATTCGACTTACTACCCAAAACGGGTCGTTCAGGTAGATTGTCAGCACTGGATACCGCTCTTTCTCGCGCTCGCTTCGGAAATTCCAGATCAGACTCGTCTCCAACAAATGTCCAATCCTCAATATCGGCAATGTCATCGTTCGCGTTCTGATCATCCGATGTCTTTGCTGAGGGCGTCGGTGAAAATGGCGTGGCTGAAATACTTGAGCGCTGTCGGGTTAGAGTTGTGGCGTACTCGAGGTCACGATATATAGCCTGAATGGCAGTTGCCACACCGTCCTCCTGCTACAGATTAGGACATGCCTATCATATTGATTTAGGAACTTACACTTCGTATCCGCTCCCCAAGTTGTTTTGCCCGCACAATCATACGCTCGTCATGAGTAGCTGTCCAGAGCGCGCGAGAAAACACGCTGACATTTAGCTTCTTCATACATACGCCGACGCCCAGATCTTCTACCCGGTTGCCGAAGAAGAACTGGTCACCAAAGAAGGGCTTAATAATGGTGGGTACGCCGGCACGAAGGCTTGCGCCTGTAGTCCCCGCACCACCGTGATGAGCAGCGGCGTCGATCTGCGAGAAGAGCCAGTCATGGGGGGCAGATTGAATCTGGTGAATCTCAGGTGGTAGCGGGATTTCTACCTTCGTGCTACTCGGGTCTCCAAGACGAGCCGACCATCCCTTGGATAGGATGCAGCGCACATCGGCTTTTTGTACTGACTCAACAACTGTTCGTGTTAGAGCCGACGGGTCTGACACAACAATCGATCCAAAGCCGATATAAACAATCTTCTTCCCGTCTTGTCGAGCGCGCTGAATGAACTCCGCGAGCTCTGTCGGAGGCGTCCAATCGGAACTTTCGCTCAGAAACCAGTACCCGGTTATACGGACCCAATCCGGAAAATCCAACGGTGGAGGGACGACTGAAGGGGAGAAATTGTAGAGGAATGGGACTTTGTTTGGTTGCATTTTGTCGAGGTTGGTGGCCCTAAGCCCTAGCTCCTTCATCCTCCAGCGGTTCACTTGGCCAGCAATAGCCCGCCAGAACACATTCTCAAACATCACGTAAGTGATATAGTTATATGCTCCGCCCAGTCTAGATTCAGGTACTGCAAATGCATGAGGATATGCTCGCGTTCTTGACCAAGGCATCGTGAAGCCACGGAAGTATGGAATTCTGAGCGCCTCTGCGATGTGAATACCGGCCATTGCACTTGGTGATTCGATGAGAAGGTCGCTATCCTGGCAAGCTCTCCAAGCAGATGAGAGCAAATCATCGATCCAACCCCGAAACTTGGCGGTGGCCTCTTTGAGAAATGAGTAAGTGAACATTCCATTTTCTACACACAGCCGCATGAGTTCAGCCGGATCGCCGTCAACGGGGGCAAAATCAATGCCATGCTTCCGGACCCAAGGTTCAAATTCTGCGTGAGTCGCAATCTTGGGCTTATGCCCCTCCGCAAGCAGACCTTTGCACAGGGCGATATACGGTTGTACGTCACCCCGCGAACCGATAGTTAGGCACGTAATCCTCAAAGGTTCAGCTGGTTTGAAGTTGACAATCGAAGCACGCGGGTCATCGAATATCGAGTGAAGCTCTGACGACTCGCTGAGCCCGGGGCGAAGATCTTGATCGGCCGAAGCATTTCGACGGGCTTCCTGTAACATTCGATGTTCTACTTTCGCTGCCTCAGACTCATCAGTCTCCTGCTGCGATAATGATATCGATTCAGCTAGAAACTTGGCCGACTCAAGTCTCTGGTGTAGGGTAACAGCACAATCGTCGCGAGCATCTGCCGCGTTGAATTCGAAAAATAATTCCTCGTGCCCTCGAATAACAACAACAAGTCCATGATAGCCGAATTGAAACCCCTTTTCCTTCTCCACGTTCTCGATATCATGCAGCGGAAGTATCATCTTCGTTCGGGTGCCAGGAAGCAGACTACGGAAACAAAGCCTGTTTTGACTGACGTAGATTTTACCGTAAAGAGGAAGCGCACGGTGCAGGTATGCAAAGTAGGCCGCTTCAAGCTTCTCCGTTGGCGGCAGAGCAAAGTGAGCCCGGAAGCGTTCCCGGTCTCTAAGGCTTTCCTCTGCGGTTTCAGGGTATAACGCGCGGTCGTCCGGCAAGAGACCATCTGTCTCCCCGTAGTGCCTTCTGCCGCCAGCCCACATACCTGACACTTTTTCAATATAACCCATCGACTCCGTCGCCAGAAGATTACTCATTTCTTTGGACCGACTCTTCAGATACTCTGCGAGACCGGCTGCGCGCTGAAGAGGGTACGTCCCAGCCTTAACAATATCGTTTAATGCAACAGCAGAATAAAGTCTAGATGCATCTTTCGAGTCTTGCTCAGAGTCGCTATTTGCATACTGCATTTCAGGCCCTTCCCGTGCAAAAGCAAGCCCATCGAGGCCGTGCTCTGTTATAGGCCGGGTTATCTCATCTGAATGGCGGCGGTTAGATCTAGCTGTACCAGATGTGCGCTGCTGCCAAGTATGTATTGTAGGTGACTGAAAGACATCACTTCGGTTTAGTATTTGACTTGCAGACTCTGCTGTGTCTGTTATCGACTGCAACACCGCTGACGACTCGGTGACTTGATCTATAGAGTTGAAAAAAGAGCTTGAAGAATCTTCTTGTCTCCGCGGCGAACTCTCGTTGCCCATACCAGAGCTCAGAACGCTGGTGCTTGCGCTCCGTCGTCGTCGCGTAGAAACTCTTTGAGACTTGCTTCCACTAGTCAGAGACCACCTGTTTTGGGATCCACGAGACCTCCTTGGGCGAGCTGTGTGATCCGGTAAAGGCGATAGGCTAGAAGGACTCTTTGTCGGAGTGTCACTTATAAGACCCTTGAGCAGATCGAAGGCTCTGCGGCCAGAATCGGGATCGAAGAAGGTAAAATAATGCTTTGTGCACAATTAGCACAGTACAAGAGATATTGACTATAGTAACATACCTCGTCAATCGCATAAGTCTCTTCACTTTCGACAACGCGTATCTTGAACGTTTGAGCGAATTCAACCATCGGGCTCTCCTCTACATCAAGAATATTCTCGATCGGAAATGACACTTTGATACTTTCACCCTCATTATGTGTCCGGAATATAACTTTCTGCAATGACCTGACCCATTCTTTCGCATTAACAGAGCTATCGGCTCTAAAGTAGTAGCTTCGATGGTCGGTTGTGACCTGGAAATCCCTTGACTCCCGGGATTTATCCTTGGGTTCGGTTAAAGACGCGGAGATTCCATACCGGAGGTCAATTTGGCCGCTGGGAAAATATAGGTTCGACGGATCAGCGTAGTACGAAAGAACATCCTCTTTTAATGAAAACCAATAACGGTTATACTTAGGGTTCTTTCGACCACGCTTGTGGATGTAGCCTGACTTGATGACTTTCGTGGATTGCCTGGGAAGATAGGCGTAAAAGCAGATGTGTCCTTCGGTCACGTACATGAATCCCTGCAGAAGCATGCTCTGTAGCAGAGAGCATGCATATTCAACGACAACCTTTTCGGGTGTGGGGAAATGAAACATCTCCATTAGTTGGCGAGAGAGCGGGGACACCTGGGATTGTGTAGAGACGCGTTGATTCTTCTCTTCTAATGTTTGCGAGCTTTCCCCTGGATTCTCAGTTTCCAGAAGGGCCCGAGCCTCAACCATGCGGCTGAGGATGGGGGCAGCTCTAGGAGTTGCGCTGCGTGGCCTTGGGGGAACCGTGATTGGAGATAACCTGTCACTGGTGGACGGCTCAGGGCCCGGGCTCGCATCTTGTTTCTTATCCTGACTTGCGGATCCCGGCTTGAAAGGCCGAAACAATTTATGCTCCGATATGGATCGTCGGTGACGGCGGCCCCTTTCTCTCGAACTACTCCTCGTTTCAGGCGCTGAAGGGACATGAAGAGTTCCATCCGCTTGTGGCGACGCAGTATTTTGTCGGTTAGAAGGCTTCTCCGACAGTAATTGTGGTCTCGTTCTCGTCTCCTCCTCACTATCGCTAGAGTCATCGAAGCGCGCACGGAGATCGGTTCGACTACCCACGGCAGCGATCAAGGACATCACCGATTGTTGCATGTATTGCATACCATCCCGAGAATCATTGCTACTGGGAGGAGCCGTATAGTCCATCTGAGCATCATCGGAATCCACTTTTAGGCGGTCCGGGAAGGAGCTGGTGAACATGCGTATTGCGGATATTGACTGCCTGCTTGCGCTGAATCTCCGCTCCGCTCGCCGCTTCGCATCGTCTATAAATGGTCTCATTTTCCAGTCGAGGATTCGGTAAAAGTATAAAAGGAAACGGTTGGGAGCGAGTTGCGAACTACCGGTGGGGGTGAAATGAGACACTGGGCAGTTGACAATCCTGGAACAGTTGTACCGCGGTATAAAGATGTCGCTAATCACGATTAAAGAAGCCGAAATAAAGCGGGCAAAGTACCTCAAAACAAGCTATGTAGACGGACATTTAATTAGTATCAGATCATCACAGAATCAACCAGTGAAAAAAAAAAAAAAAAAATATAGTAGTAATAAAAGGGCCCTAGGAAGGGAGAGCTACCCGTTGTCCATTCCATGAACTGATAAGGACCTCTGTAGAAAATGTTTCGATGGAACGGGAATCTCAGAGCCGTCAAAGCAGCACAATCCAGGTTGTCTGTCGGATCATCCTGCGAGGAAGACGTTATGACAGGCTCTCAAGAGCGACAAGAGGTCGCGAGGCACGAGTGATGCAAGTGAATCTAGGCAAAGGATGTAGAGCAGTCGGCTGGCGTCACTTGTCAGTACAGTTGGTATCAGCTGGCCCAGTAGTATCTGGCCAATCAGCACCGCCGCATGTGATGGGAAAATAAATCTCCAATCAGCAACTTTATCTCATGCTCTGTCATGGGGTTACCTGAGTCACATAAAGAACGTGGGCAGCATGGATGACCCTGTCCGTAAGATATATGAAAGAAGTCATGAGAGCACGGTATCCTGGGTTCTCAAGTTGCTCTGGATTTCGGAACACTTGCAATCCCGAAGGCAGTGATCGCAGATCCATGGGGTGACTAACTTATTTAGGTTAGTTGATTTGATGTACACGGGTCTCCAGGCATCGCTCCTCATCTAAGTCAGTCGATTCTGACCGTGCAGTCTAGCGCCTGATATCAAGGCCCACTCATCGCCAGTGCGCACGCCAGGGTCAGTCTTCACCTCATAATTCAGTGCGCTTGTGGTACTATGCAGCAGGCAAACAGAGGCAGCCGATTTTGCAGATAAAGAAAATTATCGTGGCGGTGTTGGCCAGTTTGGACGACAGTTAGACCTGGGGGCCTGATAGCATAAGCAGATTCATACCTAGAAGGCCAAGCAGCATACACCTTGACCTCTTTGGGCGTAATATTGCACGTCTCAGTAGCTCTTGGTTTCAGCCTGATGTCGAAGCTGCGGTGGTGGCCATTGTTCATGATTGATATACGTTTTGTATGTGTTCTATATATCAGAACAAATCCCAGCAGTCGCCCTGACAGTGCGTTTCTGCAAGGTGAAGTTTTCAAGCCAGGGCGCGTCTAGGTGCTTGGGTAATAGGCCCTGGCAGGTACAAGGGATGGTTATGCACATCTTTAACACATGGCATGATGCATGAGATACTTCAAACAGTCTATCGCTAAGCTTTTTTGAATTTCGCCAACCCTCAATCAAGCCTTTTCCTTCTTTCGCTTCTTACCATCCCGATCCTTGCTCTTTTTGGACTTTTCTTCCCCGGCTTCGACATCACTAGAATGCTTCTTCGACTTCTTCCGCGGTAAGCTGGCGGCCTGGCTCCCATCGGCCTCTGTTTGTTGATGCTTTCTCTTCCTCTCCTTCTCCTTTTCGAGCCCCTGGGGCACTTTCATTGTATGCTCCTCCCCTTCTGACTCCTCAGAGCTTGAACCCAGCGACTCCGGTGGCGCGTCACCGCTCCCGACAGGCCGGAAGCGCATCTTTAAATGCTTGGGCTGCTGTCTCGGAGGTTTCTCCATAGCCTTTGCAGATCTGACGATGGCTTCCTCCAATTCCGCGCCGCCTGGAAGTTCGACCATCTCCTGGATACGGTAGGTAGGAACATTCGTCACTGTACTGTAGTAGGACTGCGCCTTGGCGTCATAGAGGAAAAGCGACTGTCCACTGGCGCCTGCCTGGGCGTGTGTAAAACTATCCGCGGGGATCCCATATTTAACGCCTTCATGCTTTAGAATCGGCTCGCCCTTCAAAGCTCCTGCTAACGAGACCTCCTTGACCTTTGAAAGGGGCAGGAAGGCAGGTGCAGTGATGTGGAATACTTGTTTTCCGGCTAGGTTTGACAAGGTGGAGGTTGTGGTGGATGAGACGGGCTGGTTTTTGGCAGATTTGAAGCCGAAAGGTGGTTTGTATTGCCGTGGCGCGCCGAAAGCCTGTGTTTTTGAGGCTCTGGAGACAATGTTAACACTACTAAACAAATGAAGATCGCACGAGGAAAATGTTCACTTTTGACCTGACTCTCCATTTTGGCCAGTGGCCTTTTCGTCTGACGATGCGACGCTTTCGCTATCAGAGCTGTCGGACTGTTCCACCTCCGAACTGGAACTCGACGACTCTTCGGTTCCGGAATCTGAGGCTGCAGACGAGCTTGACACGCTTTCTGATCTTGTTTCACGAGCCTTCTTGGGCTCTTTTACTGGCTTGGCCGCCATTGTGCTGAGGCGGATATGTCGAGGTTTGGCGGAGACGAATAAACGAAGTCGGTGACGTTCGAAGCTGCTATCTGATATCCAATGTTGCACAGCTTAGAGGTATGAAGACTGATATTAGCTGCGCCCAGGCGAATCGATGAGGATTGGCGTATTTAGACCTGTGGTTCGTGAGTTCAGGTTGCGACACGCCGAGTCGAAGTTTGAGTGAGCGGCGGAACTTTTTTTTGCTCCGCAGAGCACGGGCCACAACAACGGAAACTCCGCAAGAAATTATGTTGCTCGAATTTATCGCAGCCCGCAAACAGTGCCATTCCCTGCAATAACCGAGTTCAACTGCTTGAATAATGATGAAGAGGAAAGCCGACAAGCAGTCAGCAGTAGCAGGTACGTTCCGGGCCGCACGACCTTCTAGGGACGCTCGAAAGGCTCACAATGATTTTTAGCTCCGGTCAGCGCTTTCGCTGCGCGCAAAGCTCGATTGCAGCAGACGCAGACGCAAATTCAGGCATTCGTCACGCCAGAGGCTACTGCGCACACAGATCCCGCTGCAGAACCGCCGTTTAAAAGACCGCGACGCTCATTGCAAGAATCTCAAGCACAATCGACCTCAGAGGAAGATACGAAGCGGACTAGTAAGCGGAACACCGCGAAGGCTGGGAAAGTGCAGAGGGTTAATGGTGGGACTGCAACTGGGACTCGGGAGACTCGCAAGAAAAACCCAGAACTCGAGGTCGAAGATCTCGAGAAAGAACCATCTTCGAGCGGGGAGTCGGAAGGAGAGGATGCTGTAGAGGAGAATGCGGCTGGTGTGGTGGCTGTTCCTGCAGCTGAGGATGGGTATTTACTCCGTCTACTCTTATATTCAGTGGTGGCCTTGGACTGAGACTGACGGCTATAGCTACGAATCCCCGGCTGACAACACCATGACGGTTGTGTTCCCTCTTTCGAAGATTCGACTGAACAAGAGCAATATCGTCTACAGCGATGAGGAGAGCCTATGCGTCCGCATCCAGGAGAAGATGGTTCGTTGATCATTAATTCTATGTACATGAACCATGCTGATACTTTACAGAGCATAGTGCTCATTGGACTGTACGATCTGTGGGTGAAACGCGGCGTTGTGAGCTTGATGGGTGCGAAGTTGCACCCCTCGCCTCGAGTCTACCGTGTCTACGCTCCTTCAACCCACTCGCTTCCTGTGATCAAGTGCGTCACTGGCGTTAACGGGGCAGCAGAGGTTGAGTTCAAGTCATGCCACAGCGGGATTACCCGTTTAAGGGATCTATCCCCTCTATATCAGCGGCTATGGAATAGCGGGAATACGCCGGCGGACAAGCTCAGCCTGAAAGCAGTTGGACAGGATGCGATGAGAACATTCTCTGTTGTGAGTATACCCTTAGCTCTAGGATCAGACATCAAGTGTCTAACATACATAGCTCCATACATCCGCAGACGATCCTCTCAAACGACATCTGCGCCCGCTACACCTCGAAAAGCAATGGAGCGCCGCCATAAAAGTCCTCTCTCAACGAGTCGGCCGTCTCCAAGTCCTAATATGTGGGCCCAAGGCGTCGGGGAAATCAACTTTCGGCCGCTACCTTCTGAATCATCTCCTCAGCCCAGCACCCCAAGCCGAATCGAACTACGCCAACACCGACGGCGTCGCCTTTCTAGATCTCGACCCGGGTCAGCCTGAATTCTCGCCAATGGGCCAGGTCTACCTTGCTCATTTACGCTCCCCAGTTTTCGGTCCGCCATTCACGCATCCTTCCTTAAATAATGAGCGCGAAGGGACAATTATCCGCGCACACCATATCGGTGCGACATCGCCAAAGGAAGATCCCGACCACTACGTTTTAGCCGCCACGAACCTCATGGAGCAGTACCGAACCCTGCTTGCAACATACCCTCAATGCCCCCTTATTATCAATTATCCCGGCTGGATCTTCGGTCTTGGCCTGGAAGTTGCGACGTACCTTATCCGGTCTTTGGGGCTATCGGATGTCGTGTATATGAGTGAGAAGGGGCCGACGGAGGTCGTTGAGCCTCTTAGCCAGGCTGCAAGCCTTGCTAGAGTTCCACTAACCATTCTCCCGTCCCAACCTACAGAGTTCGTTAGTCGGTCGAGCGCTCAGCTTCGCTCGATGCAGATGCAGTCATATTTCCATATGGCCCAGCCAGCGGGTGCCAGTCATCCAATATGGCTTGAGAATCCTGTTTCCAAAAACCGGCCTTTCCGCGTTCGCTATGCGGGCGAGAATCGCGGTGTCCATGGAATCATGACATTAGGCTCGCAGATCAAACCTGATCTGCTCTGTGAGAGCTTAGAAGGAGCTCTTGTTGGCGTCGTCGCCATCGAATCTCCGAATGCTCTTCCAGCTTCATCTTCCAGCTTATCACCAACTCACGACGATGAAGAAGCTACCTCCAACGCCGACGACGACGTCGACATGGAGAATGAGACAGAGAACAACCGAAACGCAACAATATCCCACCTAACCACTTTAACAATTCCCACGAAAGAATCCCTTCCCTACATAACCAGCGGCCCCGGAACCTCCACACCCCTCCACCCCTCTTCTTCCTCAACGCTCGGTCTCGCTCTTATTCGCTCCATCAACCCGGACGCCCAGACCCTCGACCTTGTCACCCCCATCCCTTCCACCCGCCTAATCCAAAGCCTAGAACAAGGGCACACTCTCGTCCTCGTCCGCGGGGTTCTCGATAACCCTAACTGGGCGGTTGCCGAGGAGTACTACGCGGCTCGGGCGGAGGAACGAAGGGTAAGACGGGGAATCCGGAGGAGGAAGGAGGCCGGGGTGGGCGAGCATGGTGATGAAAGGGAGGAGCAGAGGTTGCTGGGGTTGTTGAAGGAGAGAATTCGGCGGGCGAAGGACGTTCCGTTCATGACTGTTGTGGAAGATCATGGAAGGAGGAAACAGGAGGAGGCGACGCAGAGGGCGCTATGGAAGTTGAGGAAGAAGGCAGGGATTGAGAGTGAGGATGAGGTTGGGTATTGACTGTCGAATGCACCTCTGCTGGCGAATATACAGACTACGATTTAGCTCTTTGTCAAAACATAACCATCGCGGTTCAGGACCCTACACAAACCACGTCCACGAGACGTTCCCTAAACCAAAAAATTCTAACTACGCTGCTCAGCACCTACGTTTCCGGAGTTCATCGCATACCTGGTCGATTCTTTCTGGTGGACTCTACCCTCACCAGCGCGAGTCACACCCCCAAAAAAGCAATACGACAATCAATCAATAAACAAAGCTTTCCTGCCTAGTCTTGAGGCCCAACGCCCAATATCAGTATGATCAGCGCAACAATCAATCATCGTCGCTGCAGCTTCCGGCCACAATTCTCCCAGCCTGGTTTTACCAGCTGTGATCATCGCTAGCGGTGGTATAGCCCGGTCACGAACTGAATTTTGACGGCTGCTCGCGCGCTTAGGCATAACCCCTGGAAAAGCACATAAGGCATCTCTCTGAGCTTGGGGCTGTCGTCCGTAAGACTGAGCTGATCCTGAAGCTGACGATAACACTGCGTAGTCTGGTTTTCGCATGGGGCTGCCGCTCTGCCTGTGCGGCGTGCTCAGTCCTTGCCGTTCAAAGCGGGGGTCGAGGTCGCCATCAGCGCCTTCCCGGGATGATAAAAGATGAGGGGCTGGTTCCTGCTCTCTGCAGGTCACTACTAGTTCTCCTGCAAGTGAATCTGAATCAAGCCCAATCCGATCGCAGTCCAAGAACCCCCATCCATATACCAGGACTGGGTAGTGCACGAGCAAGTGTTGCGCTGCGGCGGGGCCTCGAGGGCGGGCCTCGAGAACACTGACAGTGATCTCCACCAGCATGCATACAATTTAGCAATGAAAATGAATAAAATCACTCAAGCGCGCGCAAGGGGCAGGGCTTAATTGGCTACAGGAAAGCTTTTCCATTGAGAAATTCTCCACTGCTGTCGAAGCCGATCCATCTAGATCGGGTTGATTAGAAAGTCGACTGAGATGGGCAGATCGAGACTTTAGGAATTGTAGTCTCCAATATAGCTAGAGCTAGTCCCTGGGAATTGGGGAGGATTGGATTAGGTAATAGGTTGGGAATGGGTTCTGGTGTTGATTATTGTTGATTAAAGGTGGATGCTCTATTGCAGTCGCTACACAGATCTCGTTCTGAATTTGTGACGACGAGTTTGAAGCTGTGAGAGACGGAGTATATTCGAGTGATCAACTTTGGACACGAGTACAGGCAAAAGAGCTGAATGATCGACGATGTGTCCTAGTGTGTCCCAGGCTGTGTGAGTCCACTAGGCATCCGAGTTCGTACACCGTAGGACTGTACTCTGTACGAAATTGGTTATTTATTTTTTTATACTCTGTATTAATATCATCTGTATTATTATCACGGGTTGAACTTTCATGTGGTAAAACCAGTGGAGGCCCCACGTGGGGAAGTTCTTACAAACCTACTTTGAAGCGGGAGGTGTGGATTGGGGGCTTGAAGCGCGATTTTCTTCAGCAGCACACCGTAGTCCATACGGAGTGGTCTATTCAGAGTACGATTAGCCGGCAGCAGTGGAGATGGCTGGAATTGTTAACGCATCGTGTGCCCTGTTTCGGCGGATGTCTCAGACAAATCGACTGATCTGTCAACTTTCGGAGCCGATGCCACAACGAAGGATGATGGCGCCAAGACTAGGAACAGGCAGTTTTCCGTATGACCGCAACGAACTGAGACCAGGGACTGGAGAGCACGCCGCGTCTCGCAGGTGTACGCCGGACGGAGTATTTACCAGAGATAAGAGCCGGGTGGCCGGGGTGTACGATCACATTCCAACGGCAGCCAGGCGACGGTACTGGCGACGGTACCGGCGAACGACAAGAATGTGGCCGGTCGCATTGACCCGGCATCTGATCCCTGCTGCAATAATCATACGCATGCAGAAGCTTATGCATCTGAATCACACCCTTCAGCCTCTGAATGCGATTGTCCTGCCAGTCAGCGAGACCGGAGCGCGGACCGGTGATCGAGCTCCCAGCAAGGCCAGAGGTCGCCTTGGGAATGCCGTAACAATCAAACATCCCGTCGCAGGATTCGAATTAATCAATAATATTAATCTAACGGCCAGGGATGCCCGGAAGGATGAGAAATCGATGGCGCCTGTTTCGTCCGTCCCACCGGTCGATATCCGGCCATCCCGCTGAGCATGTGAAGAGTGAGACTCAGCGACTCAGCCAGACTGAGCACTGAGCACTAAGCACTGAGCCCGAAGCAACTAGCAGCCGGCAACTGAGCAAGAGCGACTGAAGTGAATCAATCAGCTTCAGCTGGCGAATTGTTTTGTCCCACACCCATGCGGCCGGAGCCCAAGAGGCAGGGATGATGCCGAGACATGGGCCGGCGAGCGGGAGAATCCATTGCCATCCGGGCTGATGGGATGTCGGTTGTTACTTGTCAGCACCGTTGCTTTTTTTTCTGCCGCTTTCCATTCGCCTCCGTCTGGAGGTAAGCCGAATCCAGCCGTACTCTGTCGATAGTCACGATGATCATGTGCATCTTGGGCACCGGTGGATCTCAGAGTTCTTCCTTTTGTTCTAGAGAGCTTCGATTGCGTAAAGCACAGTTAGTGGGCCGCGTCCCGGGGTGCTGGGTTCCGGCTAAATGTCTCCATGGAGATAGCCATGGAGATAGAGCCTGATAGAGACAAGTGTGATCCTCAAGTGTGATCTTCCGTACTTGGATGGCTCGCTTGGACGGCGCTGGAGTAGTAGTCTGACGCTGATAGCCCGACTCGTCTGCTGTAAGCTGGAGACTGGTTAGAGACTGGTTCAGGAGTATGCAGCGAGCAGCCCTATTGAAAATCCCGCGCATTAGGCTGAAGGCCGTTTTCTGTCGGGCTCCAGTCCAACCCAAGAGGGATCTGCCAACGAGATCCATCATCATTATCATCCATCATCATCATCGATGACGATGATGATGGTGATGGATTGGTGATGGATCACGCTGGCTTGGACTCCAAACCGCTGGAGGTCGCAGGAGAGTAGAGTTGGGCGCCTCTTCTCGGCGTCGGCGCTTGTCATGTCCTCATTCGAAGACTCTTCCGTGAAGCTGAAAAGAGCGATCCCTTCTCTCTGTCTTGTGCTGTTCGTCCGTATCGGTGCTAGTCCGGTCAAAGCAATGGGGAGTTCCAGACCGGGTGAAAGCCAATCAGCGGCCAGCTAATGGCCGTCTCCACTACGTCCCTTCCACTGCCCTTCTTTGTAGTCTAGTCTTGGCCTCTTGGTCTCTTGGTCTCTTGCCTAGTCCAGAGGATCAATGCCGGATTAATAAAAGAAGATGTATTCGTCCCTCGTCCTTGATTCTGGTCTCTTCCTTTGTCCCTGTCAAAGGTCGTTCTGACTCGACCACTCCCTTTTATTATCGAGTACTTCCCAGGTACTGCGTACTCGGATCTCAGTCCCCCCTGCTTACTACTTATCCACCCGTACGCCTTACTTTTAATCTCCCTGGCCTCGATCTTCTATTCCGCTCCCCATCTAGTCTGCAGGAGGCTGGCCTTTGCAGCTACAATCGACGCTTGCATCCTCAATTCGCTCCATTCTTCCTCTGAACATTCCAGCCACTCCTCACTTCTGTTCGCGCTGTTCTCGCTGTTCTCGCTCTCTCCTCAACACTGCGTCATTGCCACTGCCTGAACCTTCGCCCAGAACCACGAGCCACCGGCGTAATCCAGCCCTCCAACCACGTCTTCGAAAGCATGCATCATGACTATGGTATAATCTTGTTGCTGGACTGTGTTAGACGTTAATCTGCAGTTGATATGGATTTCATTGTGAGTCTCCTTCTCTTCTTCGTTGGTTTGGCATCGCCCAGTCTGTACGCTGTTTTCGTGGGCTCGCGATACCGCGATACGATGTCCTTGCGTCAGCGTTGCGCATTTCTCTGCCGCCCTTTCTGCACTTTCTGCTGGATCCTGCTCTCAGCTGGCCGAGCCAGCGGCTCGGCCAGCATGCTTCTGTGATCCCGGTGCAGAGACAACCCCAGGATGATTGCGTACGACGGGGGCATGCTCTTGTACTCCCCGAGACCTGCTTTCCAAGACTCCGGGCATGTGTTACGGCCTGATTGACTGACCATGCTTTCTTCACGCATAGCTTTCTTTGACGCATTTCTGCGAGGTACATGGTCCTACGTCGATCATATGCTCGCAGGTCCTCCCTTTTTCCTGCTCGCAATGCTATCCCGAGAACACAACATCCTCCTCTGAAGACACTCCCGCGACATCTCATGACACCGTCTCCTCTCACGGCCTTCGCAGCACGAATGTCAACGGTAAACAATCGCCGTCCGTCAAATCGCCAGCGAAACAAGTCGACAATGCCGACACCCCGCATAGGATCGAAGATTACCCTTGCTTTGTGAAAAGTCCGTCGAATGCCACTGAGACTCAGAAACTCAACATCTTAGGGGGCGCAGACGGTGACACCTGCGCAAGCTGTAGCTTGACCTTGCCCGAGGATGTAAGCAAACAGCTACCTCCTGGGGCACCGGGGACCACGCGCGGCGACGGGAAGGGCAAAAATGGCAGTCCTGTCCTGCGCTCCAGGGAGGTCGTCTACTCGTGCGGCACGAATCATTCCGAATTGGACGACAGTGCGCACGAGGCTCACATACATGGTTCTCTTCCCGACTCTCTGCACTCATCGTCTGTGGCTTCGGATATTTCCTGCCACAACCACATCCTCACTTACCTCTCTCTCAGAGGTCCACCAAACCCCGCGGACTATGCCCTTCTCCGGCGCTCCTCCATCAGAACCCTCAGCTGTGAGCTTCTCCCGCGCGGGCTTTCCTCTGGCCCCTTGTGCTTTGGTGACTCCAATGCGGGTTACACAATCGCCTACATCTTTCGACTCCCCGACCCAATGGCGCGCGGCAAACGACGCAGCTATGCGCTCGTGGCCCTAGCCGGCAAGGATGCGCGCAGAGCGTTCCGTGCCTGCCCAATAATCTGGCGCGCTTTCGATCGCATTGCTACCTCAATTTACAATGCCGCAGAGAAGTTCCAAGAGGACGAGAAGCGACGGGATGAGCAGAACAACGTGGCTAACCGGCCTGGTAACCGGCAGTATACCCCTGTCTCATCATTCCTCACTGGACGCGCCGTTGACCCGGATGGGCAGCTTCGCCGGCCTGGCCAGGTCAGAGCCAGAAACCTGACGGAAATCGTGGGCAATACGTATCTCTTTGCAGAAATTCATGGAAGCTTCGTGGCTCTGCTGCAGCAACTTGGTTCCATGTTCGGAGCTCCACCAATTTCTGAGGAACGCTTCGTCTGTAGCACAGTTAACGAAGGGGAAGATATGGACCGTCGTCGCTCTGTATCATCGACGTCCGTTGAAAAGGAAAAAAAGAGCGCGCAGAAACGCGATGGCGGTGATCTCGGTCTGTCGAAACTAGAAATAACATCCGGTCCGAAGCCCATTCCCATTGCACCTCGACGGTCCGTCATTGCCTAGCGAGCTTTTGTCGACTCTACGATATCGCCCACCACAATCCTCAATAACCGCGACCTGAAATATCGCGAGTTTTACGACTCATTTCATCTCATTATACGCCATCTTGTACTTTCAGCACTCTTGGAGGATATTTGCGTGTTTATTCTGTTTTCCCGCTGTTACGCATGATATCAACATAGACTACGGCGTCTCTCAAGACCTGGAACGGAGTTCGGATGTATTATAGCAAGCGCTTTTCCGGTTTCTTCTATTTCTTTACTCTTTCGCATCTGAGTGGACAAGCGCTGGGACTTGCTTCTCCTTAGTCTTTGTTGCTATCTTATGACAGGAGACCTGACCTTACTTCTTTTTAATGACTTTCGAGGATCGGACATAACAGCTAAGATGGGTCGCCTCCCATTTGACTCCTGTCTATGTCGTTACGACGCGATGAAAACCGCGCTAATTGCGACTTATCCAAAGGCTATCTTGTTCTGATCATGTCTTTGTATGGATACGTGTATTTCTAGGGATACCCAGGGTTTCATTCATGTTTACCTACGGGTTTTTGCGAATATTCATGCTCGGTTTTAATCAGTTGCCTCGACTTCCTCAACTGCTTACCTCACCTACTTTGTGGTCTTTGTAACTTTGTCACCGGAGTCACAAGCTCGATAAACATAGTTTTGCCAACACTTTTCTAGGACTAGGTATATAAAGTGTATACGTAGCCACCTCCGTCTATTCTTCTAGTCTCTAATAGCACTCTAGCTTGCAGATAACATAACACTAGGCTACATAATAAACCCATGCACCAGTTTATGTATAGAGTAGTGACGGATCCAGCTATGGAACTCATATCTAGCGAACCTGAACATTGGAGCTAAGTCTCAACTCTCAACTATAGCCGAGGGTCCTTGATCCAGTTCTGTAGCCTAATCGATAGCCCAAAGCTTATCTTGCATACAATAGCCCAGCCCAGCCCTAAGACCCCTTGCTAAAGTGAGGATCCACGAATGGGTACCCTTGGCGCCTCCTTTATCAGTTGGCGTGGATGATAAGGTTAGTTGAAGTACGTTCGGAGCTCTCGGTATATACTACATAGCTTCTGACTGTTGGCGTTCATGGTATGACTTGGCTTCTGCGACTCAAGACCTTCAATGCCACATGGCGATACCACGTTTACCTACCTTCTCGTAGCAGACATGGTTATCTGTTCAGTGGAGGTGAAATCAATAAGTTCTCCAAGAAAGTCATCATATCATTCCCGATACCTGCTACCGAAGATTGACACGCAAAGAAAAGAAATAGAAAGCATGACTCTAACCAAACCAAGAAGCACCGTCCGTACCCGTCCATGATATAAGTATAGGGAGGATAAAAAGATGCAGCATCTACAAATCACTGACAATTACCGGCCCGTGATGTAGTCTTTGTTTTCGATTGTCACGCTCTTAGTCATGTGGTTGACCTTGTAGACACCGACGAGGCGAGATGCGAGTTCGAACTAAGTGCACCAAGTCAACAAAGGCCGTGGCCAGATGGTAATTGTCTGGCTGAAGCTTACCATATTGTTTCGCAGTGAAATAACCACAAACTGCGCATTCTTGGTTCTCTCCTTGATGTAGGACGCCACAATAGAAACCTGATATGGGAGTCAGTCAAGACCAAAAAGACAGCTATCGAAGAACTCACATTTCGGAAATCCAGGGCGGCATCGATCTCGTCCATGACATACAGCGGCGTGGGCTTGTAGTGATGCAGAGCAAAGACCAGCGCCAGACTGGAGAGTGTCTTCTCACCACCAGACAGGTTGCCAATGTTCTTCCAGCTCTTCTTAGGTGGCATAACTGAGAACAAGATGCCCTCTGAGAACGGGTCGAGAGAGTCAACCAGCTCTAGCTCGGCATTTCCTCCCATCGTGATCATCTGATACATCTCCTTCAAGCGAAGAGAGATGATACCAAAGCCTTCCATGAAGCCGTTCAAACGAGCAGAGCGCAAGCCGTCGAGACGAGATTTGGCACTATCCCGAGCAGCGAGAGCAGTTGCAAGGTCCGCTGAGCGCGACTCATGCTCGGCTGCACGGCGACGGTATTCCTCGATCACTGACAGGTCTATTGAAGAGTTCTGCGTCTTCTCTTCCAGAGCAGCAATGGCTGCTTTCAGTGAGTCCTTGTTCATCTCAGATAATTCATCCTTGGTGAAGGTCTGGAATTCGCTAGGCTGTTGGTCTTCACCCAAATCGCTGATATTCTGCAAAGTCAGCTTGCTCAGCTTCTCTTGCCAGTAGCGGCTGCGTTTTTCGTTCTCTGCCAGGGCTTTCTGGTTCTCCTCGAGTTTGTTGCGCATCTCAATCTCCGTGGCCCGAGTTTCATTTAACTCTGCTACCTTTTCGTCCAATTCTGCCTTCATGGTCTTGAGCTCGGCCTTTTTAGTTTCCAGGGCCTAGCAGTTGTTAGCTTCCATTTCCTGGCTGATTTGGCAGTACTCACGTCTTGTGCTTCGTCCACCTTCTCCTTCCACCCAGATGCATCGTTGGCTTGGTTGGCAACATCCTCGTTTAATTTCTGAAGCTCCTCAGCGACATTGGCGAGTTCCTTCTCCGCTTCCGCACGGGCATTTTCGTGCTTTTTGATAAGCTTCTCGTTCTTAGATTTCGCAACTTCGGCATTGGAGATTTCTTCAGAGAGAAGACTAATCTGCTCCTTGAGTCCGTCGACCTTTGCTTTCTGGCTGCGTAATCTAACACCGCCGACCTCCATAATCTTGTTCTGAAGCGCCTGGATCTCTTCCTCGATTCCACCTTTCTGTGAACGGAGATCCTCAATTTGCTCTTCGAGGCCAGCGATTTGTTCTTCAAGGACCTTTACTCGACTCGCGTCCGTCTTCGAGGGCTTGTGTGCTGCACTCAGCTCCTGAACACGTCGCTCGGCATCAGCAAGGCTGCGCTTGGCGCTATCGATCTCAATCATGATCTTCTGGATCTTGGTCTCTGCACGAGGAATCTCTTCCGTTTTCTCTCGCAAGGTTGACTCTATTCGTCTCTGCTTCTCCTGGAAATGCTGATACTTCCTCTCCATCTCTTCAAGGTCACTTTCCATCTGAACTAGTTGCTCTTTGGTGATATCGCCGACCTGTTTGGATGACATCGCGCCACGGGCAACTCGAGTACCGCCGCCACTCATTGTACCAGAAGTATCAATGAGCTGACCATCGAGGGTGACAACTCTCCACCGTCTAGCGCCGTAAGCAATTCGGTTGGCCTGATCAAGATCTTTTGCAACAAGAGTATTCTGCATCACACTGTAAAACGCCGGAGCAAATTTCGGATCCTTCGGCTTCACCAAGTCGAACAGTCGGGGAACGTTGTCGGGAGTGAGGATTTTGTTCAGATCGCGTTTGGGTAGGCGATCTAGAAGGATGAAATTGGCACGCCCAAGATTGTTCTTCCGCAAGTAGTCAATACATTGCTGTCCGACCTCGACTGTGTCAACGACCATATTTTCGAGAGCAGGGCAAGCTGTAGAAATGGCCACATCGTATTTCTCATCGATCGTACCAAGATTCCCCAGTCGACCATGGAATCCTTCAATACGGCCAGATTCCTTGAGGCGCATGAGACCAGTCAGCACGCTTCCCCGATTTTGCGTACTCGCGACAGTTGCCCTAGCCTCTTCGGCCTTCTGTCGAGCATTGGAGACATGCGCGCGGACGTCAGGTTCTTTCATGCTATATTTCTTCAGATCGTTCTGAAGCTGTTCAACTTCATCCTCAAGAGTGGACCGTTGGGTCTTGCATTCCTGTAGATCTTCCTCTTTCTGCGCAATGGTTTCCTCTATCAATGTAATCTTTGATTGCGCTTCCTCGAGTAAGACAGCCCCGGCGTTACTCTTCTCCTTGAGGATATCCAGCTCACTCTGAGCCACAGCCAGTTCAGATTGCTTCTTATTGATCTTCTCGTCCCATGGCTCCAAAGACTTCTGTTTAGCAGCAATCTGGTCGGAGAGCCCTTGAGTCTTTCCTTTCAGGCTTTCTCGGATTTTTGTAAGCTCTTGTTCCTCATGCTCGACTTCATTCTCGTAATCCGCAGTTTCCTTGCTCTTATTCTCAATAGCCTCACTGTGTCTCTTTACCAAACTTTGGCACTCCGACGCCGCGAGGCGAGCGCTAGTAATGGCTTTCTCGAGCTTTTTCTGCTTCCCCACTAGGAATTTCTTCTTCTCTTCAAATTTGACAGTTTCTTTGTCGTACCTTGCCATCCCCTTTACTAGTTCTTGCGTCTCCTTTTCCATGCGTTCGTACTCTTTCATAGCACGCTTGTATGCTTTCTCTAACTCCTTGATCCCTGATTCATTGCCTTCATGCTTTTCAAGCTCGAGGTTCAAGAGCTCTTGCATCTGGAGAATCGCCTCCTCTGTGACCCGGATATTATCTGCACATTCGTCGATGTAGATCTGATACAACGCTGACTGCTTTTGTGCCAACTCATTCTCATCACGAAGGTAGGCCAGGGCTTTATCTTTCTTGTCAACAAGGGCGTTCTTCTCCTTCTCAACATGTTGCACACGGTTATTCTTTTCCACACATACGTCATTAAGAGCTTCGAGTTCAGTTGCCGCCTCTTCAATAGGCTGTTTGTATTTCGACGTGCCAATGATATCTTCGAGATACTCCAAAAGTCCGTCTTCATGTTCATTTGCGGCTTTGGGCTTCATTTGAGCAATAGACTCGACTTCACCCTGCAGAATCAAAAAACGCTTATGATCGAGATCAATGCCGCGATCGCGAAGCAGCGTCGTGACTGCCGTGAAGTTCGTCTCCTTGCCATTCATATAATATTTGCTGGTGTTGTTTTTAAACGCTTTGCGAGAGATGATCAGTTGGGAATCTGGGACTACTTCATGCTCCCCACCGGGGAGGTCAATGATTTCTTGGAAATAAACTTCCACTTCGCAGAACGGCAGGTTTGGGTGGCTGGCAGAGTTATGGATCAAAGCAGAGATCTTGCCCTGTCGCATTTTGCTGGCTCGGAAACCGAACACGAATAATAACGCGTCAATGACGTTCGACTTTCCCGATCCATTCGGTCCAACGACGGAGGAGAAAGAAGCGTGAAATGGTCCTACTACCTGTTTCCCTGCGTAACTTTTGAAGTTATTTAGAACTAACGTGGTAATCATGAGACGGCTTTTAGGACCTTGGGGTTCCTCCGGCTTGGGAGGGCCGAGTGTCCGGGACTTTAACATGATATCCATTGGCTTCTCGAGGATGGTCGTGTTCGGGTTGATGATGGAGAACTGGGATTTTGCGTCCTCAGCAGGTTTCGCTGGCGTCTGATTCACCGCGGAATCCGTGATATCGGCGAGCGGGGGGACATTATCTCGCTGGGGAAGCGGCTGAGGTTCGGGTGAAAGCGAGGGCTCTGGAGTTGGGAGTGAGGACTTTTCCGGGTTGGGTGTGGAGGAAACACGACTCTTGCGGGCCATACTTTTTCTTTTCATTGTCGCAGTACGTGAAGGCGATTCAGGCTCTTCATGCCCCATGCTCTTTCGCTTTACAGCCGTATTCGGTGAGGTTGACTCGCTTTCGTCTTGCGCACTGGCTATCGATTCGCCCTCTTCGCTCGGATCCGCAACTGAAGATGTGTCTGTCGGCTCCGCCGTCCTTGACCTTCGCGATCTCCGGGGAACTTGCGCTTTGGGCGTCTCGGATGTCATACGTCTGCGCGAGGCTCTCGCAGGGGCCTTTCTTTGTGGAACAGGGGTAAACTCTTCTTCGCCATCGTCGTCTCCGTCGGGATAGGACGGGGTGGGGGTGACGTTTCCAGGATCCTCCGACTCGGAAGTCTCTTCGACATAACTCTTCCGTGCTGCGGCGGAGCGCCGAGACGGCCTACCCCTTGCAATAGACGTCATCAGAAAGGTAAGCTATAGTATGGTAGAAGGTATCGCATCAAGCCGGATGAGGCGTTGCAGGCCGGTCGTGATGTCGGATGGACAAGAAGCAAAGAGGAAAGTGGGCGGTAACTGTTTACATGCGGTCCGAAATAGGAAAAGTGTTGTTTTCTCAAAGGGGGGGTCAGATTACGTGATACACCACCTCCGGTAACTGAACTATCAGCTGTTATCGCAAAAGATCGATGAGCATCAACAGCGACAGAACTAGAGTTGTTCACAATGGCTTCTTGGGAGGAATTCGACGCGATTTTCTACTTCAACAAGAACTTTACCTATGATGGCAAGGTTATCGAACAGATTCTCTCCAATCGCCGTGCGCTAGACAACCGTCTATTCGCCGACAGGTTACTCGAGCTGCTCGGTGTTCAAGCAGGTATTCTCTAGTCTAGTGGTGTTTTGCGTGGCTCAATACTAAGACCCGAAACTTTCAGTTACCAAGCTATATCCCCCTATTTCAAATTCTGACCTTCGTACCCTCATCCGCCACATCGTATCCTCCGAGCTCGAAACCCACCAGAAACAAAGCTTAATCTACTATATCCTAAAGGACTGCCGAGCTCATAGTGATGCCGCTGCTCAGTTTGCACGACGATGCCATCTACCAGAAAAATATAGGCTGTTTATTGAGGGTCTTTGGAACCTTGACCGTCTGGAATTCAAGGTATTTATTGTTTTCAGAATTGCCGTTTGTCAGCCAGCAGGATGCTAATGACGGCATAGCGCGCAATTGAGTATCTCAGCGAACCTTCCATTATCCCAACATTTCCCGACGAGATTCTTTACGCCCTTACCCTCTCGCATCTTCCCAGACATGACGACAGCCTCGTTATGGCCTACTATCTCACAGTCAACCCCCCTTTAACCTCAGAGAAAGCCCAAAGAGCGTTCATGGAAACACTGTGTCGTGCTAGCATTACAGAGGCTTTCTATTTCTCTCGAAAACATCACGAGGCCCTCCGTCAGAAGTATCTTACACAACTTATTGAGTTTGTCCATAAAACAGACGCAGGCCAGATAAGAAGCAGACGCGCTATGGAGCTGATCGGCCTCCCGTTTGATGACCAAGAGGAGGAATGGTTTGAGGATGCTTTGCTTCGTGGAAGCGCAAAAACACTGCATGGTGCGAAGGACACGGTAATGGCGCGGCGCCTCGCTACTGGGAAAGTAGCGGGGCTGTCTGCAGACCTGGAATCTTTGGATGGAAAGAAGATAGATGGCTTGAATTGGGACTTGCTCAAGCAAAGCATGAAGCCTCCACTATAATCTGCCAACAGAGGGCAATCCCAATGCTAAAAAAATGGAACAGTGAATGGTAATGATAGTGTTATTCGAAGCGGGCGTTGGCTGGGTTTTGCATCATCCTTAGGTGGACCATGTAATAGAAGGCGCAAGGTGGTTTGAGATGTTACAGCTGTCATTTCTTGAGAGCAAGCAATTTTCCCCATCTTTTGGGTCTCCTTCACTATGTTGCTTGAGTAAGAGGTATCATTAATTGATAGGCATGAGCTTTACTGTATCAAAATGGATTTTGATAGTACTATAGAATAAGTCGTATTGAAATTACAAGTATTTCACAATTGGCTCCGGCATTGCGCGCCCATGTGACGTACGTTACCGTCACATAAACCTATGAGCTCTTCAACATCGAAGGACTTTAATCAAGCCTCATCTTTGAGAGGATCGCTGAGACTTTGACACCCACAAATACTTAAAGATTTGGGGGTCATAGGCATTGGCTTCAGCCTTATTGAAACCTTCAATGGCCACAGAAACACCACAGTGAACCTTGAAGGAAATATTCCGCGCAGTGTAGCTTTGCAGCAAGTCGAGTGAATATGGTTGTCTGCACATATTTCCAACAAGGTCGATGCAAATTTGGCGGTAAGAGCCCTTAAATTCATATCCTACTAATTGCATAGATTTTTGACTGAATAATCCAGACCGTTGCAAGAATGAGCACCCTCGCTCACAACAGACATTCACTGGGGGCAACCGGTTTGGCGCGCTAGCAGCAGGCGGCGGCTTCAACAGTATGCTCAATTCCCCCAAAGTACTTGGCTTCTTGAGTTTCCCACATAGTCTGAGCATTGTTGTTTTGAAGTGGAATGGTTTCGATCTTGCTGAAGGCTTCGCTATGCTCCTACGTTTCATCGAAACCTCAACATATGCTTAGAATAATAAGCGTTTCTGCTATGCCGTCTACTGTTACTGATACTTCTAAAGGTCGTGGCTTTTCAGGGCAGAATCAGCAATCAAAACAAGAACAAGCCAAGTATGTACTGCGCATCAACTATATCATTCTGTGGGAGCTAAAGTCACTACAGCTACGGCTTAACCACGGCCGATATCAAAGCCGATTTGACTGCTGGTGAGGGAAGACCAATCTGGGTCTTCTCCTGTTATGGACCTGGAAAAAATGCCCCAAGACAACTATTTGGAGGCCCGCAACGAGAGCAGAGCTTTGAAGAGCTCCGATTGCGACACTATGAAGCTGCTGCTGCAGGGAACCCAGGCGCTGCAATACAAGAGGCTGAAAATATGTATAAGGAGGCCGTGAACCAGATGGAAGTTATCTTGAAGAACCTGAACGCAGCCTTGAAATACGTGGTCGACGGAGCCAACGAACATCCAAATAGGATCGATATCATCAAGGGCGACACAGGGTCCAGTGTGAGCCAGACATCAGCATTTGGACAATCTTCAGCACCCGCATTTCAGGGCCCCGGTTTCAGTCAACAAACACCCAGTCGGCCCGCGTTCGGCCAGCCGTCCTTTGGTCAGCCGTCTCTAGGACAGCCTTCTGGTTTCGGCCAACCGTCCTTCGGACAACCAAGCGCTCTGGGCCCATTGTCTGGGTTTGGTAAGCCGGCATTTGGTCAGACTAGCCAACCCAGCTTTGGCAAGCCGAGTCTGGGCCAACCCAGTTTCGGTCAGCCATCGACGTTGGGAGGATTAGGATTTAACCAAGCCTCTGATACTTCATCGCCGTTCTCCCAGATCTCGGCTGCACCTGCCAGCGGCTTCGGCAATGCCTCCCCATTTACACAAGCAGGTTCTGGCTTCACAGCTTCATCAACTATCCCATCGACGACAGGTAGCTTTGGCGCGCCTTCACAGCCAAATAATCCCTTCAATCAGCCCCCGGCACCCTTTGGCCAAACTGCTCAACCGGCAAATCCCTCCCCATTTGGTGCAACAGCCCAACAGCCAGCGGTGGCACCACCAGCCTTTGGACAGCCTGCTGGTAGTGCAATCCAAAATTCTCAGCCTGCGTCCTCTGAGCCGGTTGGCGCTGGGCCGCCACCATTAATAAAAATTGAGAACCCTAACGAACTCGCCCCCATTCCGCCTTTGAGCGGCCAAACAACACACAACCCTTTGACCAAGAAGTTACAAACATGGAAGGGACAGCCTGTGCAGTATATCGACGATGTGCCTTGCTATTTGCATCCGCAAGACCGACAGACGCATGTTCGGATTTTCTTCCCGGATGGGCCGCCGGACGCTGCCAGTCTACGGGATGCACAGGCGGAACCTGATCAGTATACCCCAGAGGTCACGGAACAGTATGAATTCTTCATTAAGAACGGGTATTTCAAGGATGGACTTATCCCAAGAGTGCCTCCTAAGACGGAATGGGTTAGCTTTGACTTTTAGAACTGGAATCAAGGAATTAATCTCGGGTTGCACTATGTTATCTTTCTGCAGTTGGCTGAGGGTGCACTGGCTTTGTATGGTACGAGATAAGATGCGGTTAAGTGATCTGCTCTTCTATACCAGGCTCTACAATATTACAGTCACAATACGAAAGCGATAGGAGCTACATAGAGTATACGCTTCGCAACTTTTCCATTTTTATGACTATTTTGAACGGGTATCGAAGCCGACCCAGCAATGCTAGATCTACTGCAAGCCCATCGACAACCACACCGTCACGAACCCAGCTAAGGGTTGATGCGGGCGCCAGTTCAATCCCCTCCTTCCAGAGTAGAATATGAACTAATTTAGGCGGCAATGGTAACCTCAACCTCAACACCAGCCTCAATGTTGATGATGATCTGCTTAACGGTCTCAGTGGGGGCGAGGAGGCTGTACTTTATGATTAGTATTGATTCCATCATTCATTCACCTCATGAAGCTCATAGCTCCAGAGTAAGGGCCGGAGGTACATACTCGATGAGACGCTTGTGGATGCGCATCTCGTACTTGTCCCAGGTCTTGGAACCCTCACCGTTGGGGGTCTTACGGGTAGAGATGTGCAGGGTCTTGGTGGGAAGACGGACGGGGCCCTTGACCTGAAGGGACTTGGAGCGGGCACGCTCGATCAGAGCAGCGCACACAGACTCGAGGGAGGCGACCTTGCGGGAGGTGAGGGTGATACGGATCTTGTGGACCTTCTATATGCAGGAAGACGGGTTGTTAGCACAATCTCCCTTTCGCACAACATAGTCACAGTCGGCATAGACCAACGCGACCGCTTAGGAGGAATTGCCAACGTACAGGGCCCTCGCCGAAGTCCTTCTCCTGCTTGTAAGACATGTTGACGGTGAGTTGGTGAGTGAGACCGGATTTGAGATGCTGCGGACCGATTAGCTTGTGGTAGGGGGTGAATTGAATTGAACAAGGACATACTGCAGATGAGGCTGGATGCCAATCAAGACCTGAACTTCGAGGCTCGGTAAGGTGATGATGGCCGTTAAGCTGAGGATGTTGCTGTCGAAGTGGATGCGATCAAAAATCCGACTTTTTCTTAATTCGGCCAATTCTTGTGCGGAGGGAGTCTTGGCGCTCGCCTATCTGGAGCTAACTTGATTAGAGTAGCTTGGTAATAATACCGTACCGTATCAGTCTTCAGGCAGATGACTCCCAACCAGGACATTCCACGGGGTGGACTGGAGCTGAGGCATATACAAAGACGTCCTTACACTTTGTTTCTAAATCCTAGTATAAGCAGACTGCGGCCTTCAAATCAGGCTTTGAAGTCATTAAGGCGGGGTGGTGACTCAATACGAAGCCAGGCGGCACCACGACCATTTCGGACAGGTGGACTCTACCTGATTGACTCCATCCTTGATTATACAACGAAGATGAATCATTATGACTATGAAGGCAGAGCGATATGAAAGT
This sequence comes from Aspergillus spinulosporus, assembly GCA_003574815.1. Taxonomy (NCBI): domain Eukaryota; kingdom Fungi; phylum Ascomycota; class Eurotiomycetes; order Eurotiales; family Aspergillaceae; genus Aspergillus; species Aspergillus spinulosporus. Next base: position 1,657,361 of record QPHH01000002.1, on the reverse strand, counting down.
GACCGCCTCACCCTCCATTCTCAAAAAATCCCTAATACGCAATATTACAGCTCCTCACCTTGAACCCTGTTCGACATGGCAACGTTGCCGCCTTTAGCTCCACTTCCTCCGCCAGAGGTGCAGAGGTCCATACACTCCGGAGAATGGGAGCTCTACCTGGATGCATGGATCCTATTGCTTAAAGCTCGTTTAGAGACTTCAGAGTCTGAGTTCAAGACATCGGCGCCGAACGATGAATCGGCTGTGCCTTTCTTGACTTCATTCTACCACCAGCTCGCCACATCTGGAGGCCATGCTTTTCAATCTGGAGAAAAGGTTCGGGCATTAAGAAAACTCTCCTTTCTCTTGACGAGAAGACTCGTTCTGGAGGTCATTCCACCACCGTCTGAGCTTTTGGAGTGGACTTACCTCAGTGAAATGAGCTGCTGCTATCCCTCAAGCTCGGCGCTGAAGGAGCTTTTGTCTGATGCCTGGAATAAGCATGAGAATGTGATCACGTCGAGTCTTGAGAAGGGGAAAGCCCAAATGATCGTACAACTATCTGCAACCAACTCCGACAGCATCTCCAGAGCCATCTCCAATATCCGGCTGCTGACCGTCTTGGTGTCTTCACTTCCAGACTGTGGGCATGTCCTCATGGCCGGCTCTGACTTTTTGGATATTCTTGCGGAAACATATCAGACGCGTAAATCAGAGGACATTCGCAAGTCTCTGGTTGCCAATGTCTACGTTGGCTTAACCTCGTTATTGAAGGGCACAAGGCCGAACCTTACTCTTTTGTTGGATCAGTTATTTGGCTTAAAAGCCACTATCGGCGTGGGCACTCCTAGAATGAAGAAAGGGCCGACGCTCTTGTCAGATGTTATCTGCAGCTCCGATTTCCTATCCCGGCTTGAAAGATATTTGATCGTGCAGCCCCAGAAACGGGGACAAGACCTCGTCTCAAGCCTCCGCGCATACCAAACTGAGTCGAAATCATTCCATCACCGATATCAAAAACCAAAGAAACGAGTGAATAAAGGGAAAGACCGAGCCTTGGATTCCCCTGTATCAGACGAGGTACACGCTCATCGGATGTCTCTAGTCAGTCAAATCCAAGATCTCTTTCCCGACCTCGGTTCTGGCTACGTTGTAAGACTGCTAGACCACTACGGCGACAACCCAGAAACGATCATCGCACACCTTCTCGATGCTTCCATTCCGCCGGAACTTCAAGACCTAGACAAATCTGAGCAACTTCCCCTTGTTCCAGCCACAAAACGGGATCCCCTCCCTCCAAAGCCTACACCTGCTTCAATCTCACACCTAGAGCCTCGCCGAAACGTCTTTGATAAAGACGTAGATCTCGCTGAATTGGCGCGTTCCGCTGATAACAGGGCCATCCGCTTCGGCCGTGCAAATCCCCGCCAAACAGCCGACGACATCCTAGCCGACCGCAGCAACCACGCTGCCAACAAAGCAGCAATCCTTTCTGCCCTCGCAGCCTTTGATTCCGATGACGACGAGCGCGACGATACCTATGACGTCGCGGATGTCGGCGGCACCGTTGACGCCACAGACGACGGCATTGCAGAAGATCGTAAAGCCTCATCAACCGACGAACTCGATCTCACTCTCCTCCGCGCCTACAAGTCGACACCATCCCTGTTCGCACGTGATTCAGCGACGCGCCGATCTCAGCCCCGTGATGCCCTCCAGCGCGAGTCTGGTCTAACAGATGAAGCCATCGAGGGCTGGGCAGTCATGCTGAACCGTGATCCCAAGCGACTTGCCAGGTTGGAGAGTAAACTTGCTCTTTCAGCTGGTGGAACATTTAGTGGCAGTGACGGAGGCGGGCTATCACAGCCCGAAATACCCTCAACATCATACCGCCGGCCAAAAGGTGATATGGATTTCGAAAGTGGAACTGAAGGCGAGGCATCGACGTCTCAACAGCCGGAACGAAACGGCTCTGCGCGGGGCCGTGGGCGTGGGCGTGGCGGCCCTCGTGGAAGGGGACAAGGTGGTGGGAGTGGAGGCGGAGGCCCGTCTGGAGACCAGAACTCAGCTGCTTCGCGACAGAAAAAAGAGGAGAATAAAGCGAGCCGGGCGAACCATAATCGACGACAGCAGCGGGCTAAGAAAGTCGCAAGGGCTGGAGGAATGGTTGGATAAGCCGATATCATGATTTGTTCCCAGGGGTATTGAGCCACTGGCCATTATATTATTGATGATTATCAATACCTACAACCTCTTCTGCTTGGCTGCTTGCGGCGGCGTCGGAACGCGGACGTTGTAGAATCATTTAGTATCTTCTGAAGGTCAACCAATCCTGAAATATAGAATGCCTTATGGCTATGAATGCATATGCGTTACGGACATGGTAATAAAACTCTATGATCCCGCTTGGGGAAAGGAATCCAAGATATTGAATATATCAAAACATTATCGTAAGGCATTATATGTACATGAACAGAGCATTTGCTGGCTAGCACGAAGCTGACGTGGCTACTTACTACGGGTAGCATACTTTCTGGTATAGGCCTGGTTCGGCGTTCGTAAGAGGCCCGATATATCCTAGATAGCCAGCCAAGGGGAACTGGAATAACGAGTCTAGCTTTGCAGGGAACATGCCACAAGCAGTGGTCTAAGGGTGATCTGAGAAAACACTCTGTTGCGCACACGATTTCCTGCACTCTTCGAGGATACGAACCTGCTTTGCGATATCACCAAGTCTACCAATGACCTCTTTATTACCGTCCGTGAAAGTGAAGAGCGCATATGGAATCCCCGTGTCACGACAGAATTCTAGAACCAGCTTCTGCGTGCGGCGCAAGTTGTGGCGCGGAATGCGCGGATATAGGTGATGGATGGCCTGGAATTGAAGCCCGCCGTGGAAGAAGTCTAGCCAGGTCGGGCAGTCGACGTCCATGGTTGTGCGGAGCATCTTCTGGGGAAATGATTCCTGGACACCCAAGTCCGCAGTTGACATGGCGAAATGGGAAAGTGTAATCTGCACGTGGACGGGTGCAGTGACCATGTGAGAAATAAAAAGAAAGCTGAGACGGGCGCCCCAGGTAGGGATCGAGCGGTAGAGGACCCCATAGCCGAACCAGATCCAAAAGAAAATTTGGCCCGCGATTTCAAACCAGCGGTGCCACCAGGCTGGCCCCTTTCGTGGTCCTTGGCCGAGAATCAGGTATTCCCAGCTCAGTCTATAAAGGTTGAAGCGGCCAAATAGGAGGATTGGATAGTAAAGGTAGTGCTGGTATTTGAGCAAGAAATTGGCCAAGGCATCGAAGTACATGACGCGGTCATAGTATGTGCTTCGAAGATTCATGAAAAAGCGATGGGATATGGCGAAAAAGGGCATATGTTCGATATCCGGATCATGTTCGGGCTCGTTGGTCACGATATGGTGCACGTTGTGGCTCCTTTTCCACCATCCGAGACTAAGTCCTCCCAGATAGTCGGCAATAAGTATGCCAATTGTGGTGTCCACTTGGTAGTTGTGAGTGATGGCAATATGACCTGCATCATGTGCACTGAAAACCAGTTGGTGCCAGAAACATCCCAGAAAAAATGCTGAGACCGAGTACCACCCTAGGCGCAGAAAGAAGTATGACAAGCCAGCGAACAGAGTGTATCGACAAGCCTCGATAAAGTATGAAAAATAGTTACAATCGTACAGTCCTTCCGCTTCAATCCGTTTGTTCAACTCGCGATATCTCCGTTTGATATCCTGCTGAGTTTTCGCATCTAGGGACGGATACTTGGCGGTGTCCAGGACGATTTCCTCCCGAGTGCGAGCGTCGAGGAAAAAGGGCTTTGGTTCAGATGATTCGCTGGCGGGGGTCGAGACAGAGGTTTCAGAGACCGTAGTCTGTCGACGGACTCCAGGAGAACCGTCTACAGCATCGAAAATGGGCGATGGAGGCTGGGACTGGCCGGAGGTATCATCTTCGTTGTCGGCTTTTTCGTCGTAGGGACGGAACGTCCCGCCTTGGATCGGAGGCAGAAAGTTCACCCAAGGTCCCTGGATACGGCCAATCTGGAAAGCTAGCATGCGCTGGCGAGCTTCTACGGAGTGTAATCTAGTGCAGACCTCCGTTAGCTGGCTATTGGATTGGCAGGTGGTCGACGACGTACGCATTGATTTCGTCCGTGGCGTCCTGGCCGACCATGTGCTTGATAGATTTGTCTCCTCCAGGATGAAACTTGATCCATGAGTCAACCTTGAGAACCCGGTCATCGAAGATAATAATATGTTTTCCGGCAGCGATTTGGCCTTCGATGTAGCGTCGGGACAGAAGAGTGTCCTTAGTATGGGATGCCATGATGGCTGTCAAGCAATAACCAGTGAATCAGTAATTACCTCATAGCATGCCGACCCAAAGGGTGAAAAGCATTGAAGCAATGGAATAAAAGTTCAAAAAGGGTCAAGGACCTGGGTAGGAGCGCCAGATTAGAAAAAGGTAGCTAGTAGTAAGTAGAAAGAGGAACGGACTAAGCGGGGAGACTTGAAACAACGTGCGGTCGAGGATCAGACGACGATCCATCCTCCATCATTCCACTCTCCTCTCCCACCTTGCCGCAACGAGTTATACAAAGCTCCATCTCCTTTTTAGCGTCGTTGTCCTTGCCTTTCCCTCTCCTTTCCCTCCTTTATTAATTTCTCATCATACGATTCATCATGACCTCCCTTGAGGTAAACTAAGCCTGCCGAACCAGCATTCCTTAGCCTCAGTCTGACTTTGTAGAATTCGCTCTCCCCGCTGATTCAGAAATGGCTTGAGTGGGACCAGGTTCGCAGAATATTTCCCGTGGGCTTAGCTCTTGACAGTCAGCTAATATCGACCAGGATCCCACCACCCGCTCGGAAATCGAGCAGCTTCGGGACACTAGGCAAGCCGCTGAGCTAGAAAAACGCCTGCGGAAGCGTGCGCATAGCTCAGCCACGTACCTGAGCCCTTGCTAACATGGAACAGGCATCCAGTTCGGCACGGCCGGTTTGCGCGGCCGCATGGCTGCTGGGTTCTCTTGCATGAATTCTCTAACGGTCATCCAGGCGTCGCAGGGCTTGGCCAAGTACTTGCGGGAAAACCATGGCGAGCTTGTACATCGCGGGGTGATCATCGGTCATGATGCCCGCCACAACTCAGCAAGATTCGCGGTTCTGGCTGCGAATGCTTTTATCGCACAGGAGATTCCAGTCTGGTTCTATTCAGGGCCGGCCGTTACTCCGGCCGTGCCCTTTGGCGTGACCGACATGCGTGCCCTTGCAGGTGTCATGGTCACAGCGAGTCATGTAAGTAAGCTCATCATTGGTGCCGGAGCTCCGGGCTGACTATGTAACAGAACCCAGCGCAAGATAATGGTGAGCTTATTGAGACTGCTGGTTGTTCCTCTGCTAACGTTCCCAGGCTACAAAGTGTCTGGTTCCATCTTCCAGCGTCTCAATTTTCATCCTAACATTGTTCAGTTACTTCAAAAATGGCTGCCAAATCAACTCCCCTATGGACAGAGAGATCTCGGAATCGATCGAGCGGAATCTTGAGCCATGGCCCAGCGCCTGGACCGAGTCACCAACCGGCAAATACTTCCATCCCAAAACTTATGAAGAGCTGCTCCCACGTTACACTACTCGAGTTTGGCATTACTCTGTACGAACGATCGCTCTTTTAGTCGGGGTAACTAATCGTCTTAGAAATCGACCGTTCAAAACTGGAGGTACCCAAAACCATTTGTTTACACCCCTTTGCATGGTGTCGGCGGACTGGTGCTTCCCGCCCTGTGCCGCTCCTTAGGCATCACGGATTTCACGACAGTAAAGGAGCAAGCGGAACCAGACCCTGATTTCCCCACGTTACCCTTCCCAAACCCCGAGGAAAACGGAGCGCTAGATCTTGCAGTCGAGACGGCGGACCGGGAAGGTAAATCTCTTATCATTGCTAATGATCCAGATGCCGATCGATTTGCTGCAGCCGAGAAAGTCGAGTACGTATATCTCTGTTATGCCATGCTCGAGGCCAAACTAACCTAAGCAGCGGCAAATGGTTTTTCTTCACCGGCAACCACATGGGAGCTCTTTTGGCATCTCATCTTTTCGATTCGCTCGAGAATATCGACTCTGACACCCGAGTCGCTGTTCTGAATTCCGCTGTTTCCTCTACAATGCTTGAGAAAATGGCAAAGGCTAAGAATATCTACTTTGAAGAATCTCTCACAGGCTTCAAGTGGATGGGAAATACATCTCGCAAACTGGAAGAGTCAGGATACTACGTTACCTTTGCATTTGAGGAGGCTCTCGGTTATATGTTTCCAGAAGTTTGCTACGACAAGGATGGGATTACGGCTGCCATGATCTTCCTCTCCGCCCAAGCCAGATGGGCCACGCAGGGTCTCACCCCTTACACCAAACTGCAACAATTATTCGCCGAGTTCGGACACCATGAGACGCTTAACAATTATTTCCGTTCGCCGAATCCAGAAACAAGCATGGCGCTATTCGACGCGATTAGAGCTGGTCAGTTCAGATCAGAAATGAAGCTGGGGCCCTTCAAAATCCTTCGATGGCGAGACATGACGGAGGGTTATGATTCCGGCACGGAAGACAAGACGCCCCAACTTCCCGCTGATAAGAGCAGTCAGATGCTGACTCTGTGGCTTGACCGGGATGTACGGTTCACAATTCGCGCATCAGGCACCGAAGCCAAGGTTAAATGTAAGTTTCGCACCGTGGTGTACACCAAGTAAGGGCCAGTTCTAACAAGGCATCTGCAGTCTACATCGAGAGCTGTGGCTCGTCTAAGCAACAAGCCATAGACGCTGTCTGTGATACCCTCCGGACAGTCGTCAATGAATGGATCCAGCCTTTTGCTCCGTCATTGACCTATAGCAAACAACTTCCCACATCATCTGGTCACATTCTTCAGCTTGGTTAGGACCTCTTTTTGAAAATAATGATGCGTGTCCGGTTCCATAGCATGCCTTCTGAAAGAAATTGGTTCCGAAGAGAACGTGAAAGTCTACAATCCCTTTCCCTCCCATGAAAACTATCCTTTCGGAATCCTACATGAACACTTTGCCCGACAGATGCAATCAAGGATATACCCAGGTTCAATCAAACAAACCGCATCTACGTTGCACAGCATTAGTAGTAATAAGTATTTCTGCATTGCCCCTATCCGTAGTAAAAGATATACGTCAGTGAACAGTGCATAGAATTCCACTCTTTCACCCCCGCTCCTAAACCCCCTTCCCCTGTTATTCACTCTACAATCGCTTAGCCAAATCATTGTCCTTATGACTGTCCGTTATCTCTGCTGGCACCAATACAAAAACCTCAGCTAAAGCCCCGAATGCGAGGCGCCAACATAGAACAAACCTCAACGCCCTGTCGACCCCTCCTATTTCAGAACAGTGAAGCTGAATCTGAGCCAAACACAGACAACGACGCAGAAGATATACACACGGACACCGACAGCACTATCTCTCTACCTAGGCCAACAAAACCACAGCCAAGAATCCACCTGCCAATGCATCAACGCAGCCATAGTCGAGGCCGATGCCGTCGTCCAAGGAGGGTAGAGTTTAGCGAGAGAACGTGTGTATACTTTTCATTCTTCCAACGACCTACCTCACCTATCCGCAAACCTCAAGGGCTAACCTGACCGTATCCAACGCATCTAGATGGTCAAGCAATGAATGCAGACCCCCGTATCCGCATCTTCACTCTCATTCCCACTCCCACAGGCAAACTCTCTCTCACGGTCAACCCCCGAAACAACCCCATTCCACTCCGCACGCCTGCCCCCCGCCTTACTCCCACGATTGCTATACCTGCTTCAAATCTTCAACACGCGGCTGCGATTGCGAAGATAACGAGCGCGACCGATGCGGGGATGGGTGCCAAATCCAATCTCGATGCCAGTTACAGGATCTCCATGCCCGTTGCATGTCTGGTGCAGCGAACGTGAACATGACTGCCACCGCAACTGCTATGGCTGGGCCTGGAGGCGGAGCGTATGCGCATGCTGCGGCACATGGAGATCGTGATCTGCATGGGCATGGACATGGCGACGCGCAAGAGAGCCAGGACCGGAGGTATGAGCGTCATGATCATGTGCGGGTAGAGGGGTGTGGAAGGTGTATTCAGATTCATAGCAGTTGTGATTGTGGTGGTGAATGCTGTCCAGGGGATCATCGTGGACATGGACATAGGCGAGAGCAGGAGATCCGTTGTTGTGTTTCTGTTGGTCCGGCTGGGATGCATCATGATGGGCTGGGATGTGGAGGAGATTGTGAAGGAGAAATGGGCGAAAGTTGGCATCGGGGAGGATATGCGTATGGGCCTCCGTTGCCGCCTAGTCTTCTGGATATTGGGCGGGGAGGCCATTGTTTTAGATAGACAATTCTATTGCCCTGGACAGTAGGTGGTGGTTATTGGGAAAGAAACAAAGTTCAGTCTATGATCGGTTTAAGTCTTTTATTCGTAACTTAATACAGGGCAACCACATAGGAAAATATGATGAGGTCAATGCTACACGGATATTGCTAGCATGGCTAGACTAGAGGATACAAGATTGTCGGTATATGATGGAAGAAACTGTCTAGAAGTGGATGGCCTTAGAATAGGTGGCCATGGCAGCCTCCTTGAAGGCTTCGGCGAGGGTAGGGTGAGCGTGGCATGTCCGGGCGATATCTTCGCAGGAAGCGCCGTACTCAACGGCAAGGGTGGCCTCAGCAATCATCTCACCGGCGTTGGGGCCAATGATGTGCACACCGAGGATGCGGTCAGTCTCGGCATCGGCGATGAACTTGACCTGACCCTCAGTCTCGAGGTTGGTCTTAGCACGGGAGTTGGCGCTGAAGGGGAAGGTACCGACGCGGTACTTGATGCCGGCAGCCTTGACCTCCTGCTCGTTCTGACCAACCCAGGCGACTTCAGGGTGGGTGTACATGACGCTGGGGATGGCGCCGTAGTTGACATGACCAACTCCCTTGGTAATGTACTCGATAGCGGCAACAGCCTCCTCCTCGGCCTTGTGGGCCAGCATAGGACCAAAGGTGCAATCACCGATGACACGGATGTGGTTGACCTTGGTGCGGTACTCTTGGTCAATAACCAGGCGGCCCCGCTCGTCCTTCTCAATACCGACGTTCTCGAGTCCAAGACCCTCAGTGTATGGTCGGCGGCCGATGGCCACAAGAACAACATCAGCATCCAAAGTTTCCTCCTTGCCGCCCTTGGCAGACTCGACGCTGAGAGCAACAGTAGCACCGCTGTCGTCACCCTTGGTGACCTTGGTGCCGGTCTTGAACTTAATACCCTGTTTTTGCAGAATCTTCTGGGCCTGCTTGGCGATGTCGGCGTCCATGCCGGGACCACCGATCTGGTTAAGGAATTCGACGACGGTAACCTCGGACCCGAGACGAGACCAGACAGAGGCCTATTTTATCAGCACTAGAAAAAGAGTATAGTGGGGAGAGAGCATACCATCTCCAGACCAATGATACCACCACCAATGACGACCATCTTCTTGGGAACCTCCTTCAGAGAAAGAGCACCAGTGCTGGTGATGATTCTCTTCTCATCAATGTTCAGGCCGGGGAAAGGAGTAGCCTCACTACCAGTGGCAATGATGATGTTCTTTCCGCGGAGAGTCTGCTCACCACCCTCAAGCAGGTTGACCTTGACGGTGTGCTCGTCAACAAGCGCACCAGTACCCTTGACGTAGTCGACGCCGTTCTTCTTAAACAAAAACTCGATACCCTTGGTCAATCCCTCGACGGAGGTGTCCTTGGCCGCCATCATCTGCTCGAGGTTCAACTTGACGTCACCGACCTCGATGCCGCGCTTTTTCGTGTCATGGAGAATCTGGTGGTAGAGGTGGGAGTTGTTGAGGAGCGATTTTGAAGGGATACAGCCGACGTTGAGACAGGTGCCTCCGAGACGGCCACGCTTCTCGATACACGCGGTCTGTATCAGAAAGAAACCAGTTAGCGGATATTTCAACAGGGTCGATTGTGAGTAGAACGTCTATCAAAAACGCACCTTCAGACCCTCCTGACCGGCTTTGATGGCAGCAACGTATCCAGCGACACCACCACCGATAATAACAACATCGTGTTCACCTTTGCCGAGCGCATCACCCCGTTAGCTATGGTCTTTCGGAAGCCCGGACTACCTGCCCAGCGGATGTTCAGGTTCCGGAGAGGCACAACCTACCAGATTCTGAGGCGTAGCCGCGAGTAGATCGGAGAATAGGAAAATAAGGAGCAGGGACAATGTGCGAGGGGACGGGACGAGCAGAGCGAACAGCAGCCCGCGGTGTCGTCCGGGGCAGAAGACTCCGGAACATGGCGAGAAGGGCGACGAAGCGGAAAGAAGAAATTTAGAAGAATTAAAAAGATCTATAGCAAGCGATCCCCCAGGTAAACAAATTAGGAGGAAAGGCAGGGAAACGGTTGGGGTGGTGAATAGTGATCGCGGAAAAAGGATGTTGGAGCTTGAAAAGCGCTGAGGTTCAAAATGCCAGCAGAAGCTGACGGGCCGGTATCAATACCGTTATGCTCGCGTAATCATGCAGCAACGCTCCGCGTCCATTCAATCCAGCAGATAATTGCTTCTACAATATACTGCTTGGGCTGTAGAAAACACATCTGATCTTGAATTCGGTGCTATATGGTCTATCTCAGAGTCGTAGTTGATGTTATTTGCGAAACGGAAGCTCTGTTGGTATGTAACCTCTCTTACAATGATACTCCGTACCCGGCCAAGCGGAACTCCCCGTCGAGTGGATAAGAATAAACCCAATCGGGAAAGCTACCCAGCTTCAGTTGTAAATGTTGAGGCACTTTCTAGTAGGAGCATTCCAGTCCGCCTTTGGTTTCAGACTGAGAGAATATATACTGCACCAATAACAGGTTCTCCAGCACTGTGCGGTCCGCAGCCGTGGATATCCGCGGGTAACGCAAAACAATACTCCCGTAGAATGGCTATCATCGGTTTCTATCCTCGGGATTGGGCCTTGGGCCTTGGGCCTTCGAGGCTCGTCCATCGTAGGGTATAACACTGTTGATAGTAAAGCTTCTTGGGCCTCTCTTCACAAGAGTAGTTAAGAAATTCTGATGAAGTCCTTGCTGTCCTGGTCAAAATATATATGTTAACACGACCCATTGGCCAAGCTCTGTTGTACACCGCAGCTCACTTGTGATCATATTCTAACACGTCCCAAAGGGAGATGCTTTGAACATTGAAACTCATCTGCCACAGGAAACAAAGTCCACACTCCATCTGTGGGATTTCCTTGACTGAAAGACAGGTATGCAGGTAGCCAATCCAGCTTCTCAGGTACCTTTCATCGGCGAAGGTTCAGCATACTAACTCGCGAACCTAGTTCCCGGGACATTCACTGCTCGTAAAGCTGTCAGAGATGCGTTGCAAGTTGTCAGTCCCATTGTTCCCCGGAGGGGCGATGCCGGAAGTGAGATGCGTATCCTGCAAAATGCAAGGGCTGAAACCCGCCGTCTGTTGTCTGGGCTTGCTCTTGTTCTGGTGAAAACAGCCATCGCTGGAAAGGACTCGGCTCCGCCCAAGGCAATGTCACGATCCGGATCTCCGTCTGTTTGCATACTCATGGTCTGGTCGTCCTATTCTCCCGATAGCCCCGGCTTATATATGTTCGATGAAAGCTTCTTCGATGTGCTCGCACATTTCCCATGAGAACCTCGGTTTTCTGACGGATATTGCAAGATGCTTCTTAAGAAATGAACGAAGGCAAGCATAGCACTGGGCCGAAGAGCATTAGTGTCGGCAGCAGGATCTTGCGGCTAGAAGGCTCGGACGCCTAGCAATCCATTCGAAATATACCGCAGGCTGATTGCAGCCGATGCCTGCCTATACCAGCGAAGGACTCTACATCTCGTGTGAGCACCGACAGAAGACTTAGCCCCTGCGTCGTACGTGCCGTGATATCCAGCCAAACCAAGAAACGGTTGATGCCGCAACTCTGAAAAGCCGGTTGTCACCATGTTCTAACATTAGTCGACATATTTTCGACATGTTTAGGAATGACGACAAGAGCGAATATGCTTACTCTCAGCTACCTCTCAGTTACCTGGAAAGCCTGCGGATAATCTTTCGGCTACCAGAGCACTACTTGCCCTCGACGGAGCGGCGAGCTAGTAGGAACGATAGCTTGGCAATTCTCGGGAAGGGCCTGCTGGACGATGGACAGTCTCAGATATGGTTGGCTTCAGCAATGAGAGCGCCGGGATCCTTGGGGGAAGCAAGAGATAGACGCAGATTGGGAAGGATGGGACAGAGCCTTGTCACGGGTAGGCTTATTGAAGATGAAGACTTCAAACCACGCCATGTGGAGGCTGGGGTTGACCTGACTCTTGCTTCCTCTGAAAGATTGTCAGGGATGCCAAATATCTTCAATCTAGACTGCGCAATCTAGACTGGGCCAAGTACGGACAACAAGAGGCTGAATGCGGACACCGCCTTGTTTGACTTGGCGTAAACATGTGGATGCAGTTATGTTGATGACATACTATGATCTTTCCCAATCAGGAAGGAAAATCGGAGTTATTCCGTTGGAGACGACAACCCCAGGATCTCTCCACAGTCCACAAAAAACCCCATTCGCAAAGCCATGGAGAGGTGGGCACAGACCGTCTGAACCACTCGGTCGAGGTCCACCAATCATCCTCATTCTCTTATTGTTCCTGGTCCCTACCACGGGAATTTAGCCGGGCAGCCCGTCTAATTCACCCCAAATGACCGTCGGATTGCCGACAATGGGCTCATCTTCGGCGTCGTGCGGCGATAAATCCCGTCCTTATCCCCAGTCTTCAGGTTGTTGCGGCCGACTGTGGGGTTTTTCGCACTCGGTTCATCGTCACTTTTGCCAGAAATGTAACCTCATTCGCCTGGATCAGTCTCCATGGCTTCCTTCTGACCTTGATTCTTGATTCGGCTCGTCAATGAGGTCGATCAGCAGTCCTTGGGCCAGTATAAGTAGATCTATAACCCACATTCCCCCTCACCTTTTTTCTCTCGCGAGCGAGCTTTGTTAGAGTGGCAGGTTGAGCTTTTCATATCTTCATTGTTGATACCCATCGCCCACCATGAGTGATAAAATATCCTCGTGGAATGTCGTCCACAAGTTCGAGAAGCGCGGCCTTCTTATCGCCATCAACTGCGTGGCTGCCCTCTCGATCCTCTTCTTCGGATATGACCAGGGTATGATGTCTGGGGTTAACAACTCCAAGGACTATATAGATCTCATGGGCTTTGGCTACACGGAGATGAAGGACGGCCACCCTTCCCCGGTGGTGACCAACAGTCTGCTCCAAGGCGGTATCGTCAGTGTCTATTATTTAGGCACCCTCTTCGGCGCGCTGCTGGGTGGTTGGATTGGAGACAAGGTTGGGAGAATCAAGACGATTGCCTTCGGTTCAGTCTGGGCCATATTCGGGGCTGCTCTCCAGTGCTCGGCCCAGAACCATGACTGGATGATCTGCGGTAAGCCGTCATTGCCGGATTCTGTTTTATATATATATTTTTTAGCTGACCTAAGTAGCGCGATTTATCAATGGAATTGGAACCGGAATACTCAACGCGATTGTTCCCGTATGGGCGACCGAGACCGCGGAACACACGAGTCGTGGCCAGTTTATTGCAATCGAGTTCACACTGAACATCTTCGGTGTCGTCCTCGCATATTGGCTTGAATTGTAAGCGACAGATAGTGGTCAACTTAGGCTATGTACTGACGATCATACAGTGGCCTGTCCTTCATCGATAACGGCGCATCGCCCTTCCGCTGGCGCTTCCCGATCGCGTTCCAAATCATCTTCTTGCTCGTTCTATTCGCCGTCGTTTGGTTCTTTCCGGAATCCCCGCGTTGGTTGGTCAAAGTTGGTCGGGAGCAGGAGGCTCGTTATATTCTGGGTAGGCTGCGTGGCAGCAGCGGCGAAGATGCCATCCGCGCTGAAGCCGAGTTTCAGGATATTCTTAGCGTCGCGGAGGCAGAGAGGTCCATGGGTCATAGCACGTCTTACCTGGCTATGCTTTTCGGATACAAGACCGGAAAGTTGCATCTTGGCCGTCGGGTTCAACTTGTGGTATGGCTACAGATCATGCAGGAGTGGGTTGGTATTGCTGGTGTTACTGTTTGTACGTCACCTTTGCGATAATACCAGGCCCAAGCTAATAGCATTGCAGATGCCCCGACTATCTTCAGCATTGCAGGATTTGATTCCATGAAGAGCCAGTGGATCAGTGGTTTGAACAACGTTTTTTACATGGTATGTCGTTCGTTTCCATTCTTGGTACAGGCATATGCTTACGGATCAGTTTGCTACTATGATCTGCGTCTTTACTCTCGACCGAATCGGCCGTCGGTGGACTTTGTACTGGGGAGCTGCAGCCCAAGGAATTGCCATGTTCCTTGCTGGAGGGTTCTCACGTGTTTCGATCGACGCGCGTGACGCGGGTAACATGGCGCGGGCTGAATCATTCGGTGCTGCTGCTGCGTCTATGGTCTTTGTCTTCACTGCGGTCTTCGGAGCCACGTGGCTCACAGTACCTTGGATCTATCCTGCGGAGATCTACCCATTAGCCGTCCGCGCAAAGGGGAACGCCTGGGGTGTTGTGGGCTGGAGCATTGGAAACGGATGGTTGGTGAGTAGTCATGACTAGATTATAACTTTCCAAGCATGCACTAAACTACATGCTCTACAGACCCTCCTCTGCCCTGTGATGTTTGAAGCCATTGGGGAGAAGACTCTCTACGTCTTTGCTGCTAGCAACGTGATCGCCATTCCAATGGTCTGGGCATTTTACCCAGAGAGTAACCAGCGGACACTGGAGGATATGGACCTGCTATTCGCCGCTGATACGCCTTGGGTGTGGGATGCAGAGAAGACATTTGCGCGCCTCAAGGCCGAGAACCCCGGGTTTATTGAGACTGCGGCGCGGAAGAATAGCGTGCTAGATGAGGAGGCTGCCAAGTCGGTGACTCTGGCACATCGTGAAACTGTCGCTCAATAAGTGAAGATGTAATAGCATGTGCTAGAAGCAGGTATAAATCGAGTAGCACAACAAGAGTGCTTGTTAACTAAAAAGGGCATAATCGTAGTTTGCCTTTGGCTTAGCCCCAGCAACAACTAGTCGTATTGCCTGAAAACTGAGACTGAGCTGCCTCCATTCAGCAGAGAAAGCAGACACAAGGTACAGACGCAGCGAGAGCGCTAGAAGAGTCCTGTACATGCGCCTACACCATCTCAGGATTATGCGGGGAAAGCCGAGTAAAATCCCCGCATCAGATTTACCGGCCGGGCCAGATCGTGGCTAGTGCAGCTGCACCAGCCACATACCCTCAACCTCGAAATGTGGTGTATCCGGGCCCTAGTTAATCCGGACCGTTTCCAGCTCCTAACACCAAAAGCACAGCTGGCATTAGGAGCAACATCACCCACGCTATCTCGACTTCAACCTGCCACTCCGCGCTTTCGATCAATCCGTCTTTTGATTTCTTTACATTCTGTCTGCTGTGTTAATTCAGCCATTAACCCGCCATTATGTCCGAACAAATACAGGAATTGCTCAACATCCCTCAGGAGTTCCTCCGCGATGGAATGCAGTTTGTGAACCGCAGCCAGAAGCGTATGCATAGCCTTTTCTTTCCTTTCTTATTCCATCTGTTTCAATTCTCTGCATTGCCTGCTTTTTTTTTTTCTCAAAGGATAAAAGCTGACCACAACCAGCCGACAAGCGCGAGTTCATTAAAATCAGTCAGGCCGTTGGCACCGGATTCCTGATTATGGGGTTCATTGGGTACATTGTTAAGCTGAGTATGCTTCCCTGTTCTGCTCAATCTTTCTGGTCAAATTCTATGATAATCGAGTAAGCGAGGCTGACCCGTGTAGTCCATATTCCTGTGAACAATGTCCTTGTCGGTGGGGCTTAATTTAATCCTTGGACGTCATTGCTGTTGAACGGATACCGGAAGTCGATTCGAACTGTGTCCGGGCTCGATGAAATGAACATAAACCGGCCCGTCAGTGAAGGAATGATGGAGAAAAGAGAGAATGAAACTTATACCCACGTCGCACCGCATCCCATGCTTCGCGTGCATTGTGCAGTCCGACATTGCGACAGTTCGCGCATGCTAAACGGGACAGGTTGGTCGTCGTAACTTTCGGAAGCCGGGATGAGATTTGCGGCATTACATTCGCATATTACTACTTGATCAGGGGTGGCGTTAATGTTGTTTTTGTAATGGATCCTACCTTCTTGTTTGTCCTTAATATATCCAACTCAATCCACGGCCCCAGTCAACACTGGCATCTGTTGTCACTGAACCCTTCGTTGCATTACCTCGAATGTCTAGTATTACCGCCGTGCTTTTACCCCAGGGCTTGTAGTAAGCATTTCCGGGCATCCTGACCTCGTGAAGGCCTGCGCTACGGCTTGCGGTGCGCCGAAATGGCCTTAAAGCGAATCTGAAATTGATCTGGATTCGGGTCGAGCGGAAACTGTCTGACTAGCAGCCTGGTAGCGGTCATGAGCCCTCGATTGTCTCGTCAATCAGGGGTGTTTGCATTAGCACGGCATACGTCGAAACCAGCCTACATCCCATCCACCCAGTCCCAAAAATTGGAATGAACAGGGCCGGTATCGGTGATTGAGTCATTCGGCACAGGAGAGAAAGCAACAGAATCTCAAACAAGGATCTCACCGACGCCTCAGGACTCCAGCTGGTCCAGGGTGATTTGGCCTGCGAACGTGATCTACCTTCGTGCCTACTGTAGGTGATTTTCAGATAACGATTGATGAGATCAACAATTTGAGCCCGGCTTGACCGTCAACTCCCAAGTCCTGTCCATCTCACCCATTCATTAGTTCATTCGTCCATGCCTCTGCACAGTTTGACTGAATCTCTTCATTATTCCGAATTATCCTTCCTTGCCCGCTAGAAGCAAAGGGCCAGACTCCGCCGACCACCGATCAGACCACGCCACCGTCACACCCCTAGCGCTGCGAAGCTGGGCACTCTGTAACCAACCAACTAATACCACCGTTCAAATTACTCTGCAGCCAGCCAGCAAACATATTCAGGGGGCCCTGCCTCAGACCCAAAGCGGAAAGACACTAGAGCGCGCTCAGAAGGCCGGATAGATCCTTCTGCGCCCCATGTGCAATCTTGGTTGTACAAATGTAAATGTATGAGCAAGGAGCAAGGGACCACCTGCCACACTAGCTCTGGGGTACAATTGGACTGGTACCCATTGAATGTGACCCTACTTCTACGCCGAGTTATTTTAGCTACGCGAGAGGTTATGGGTTTGATTAAGTGTGAACTGTCCTATGTCGATCGAACTATATCCGAAGCTTCACCCTGTCAAGCAAAGCATATTAACAAGCCAAAGATTCCAACATCAACTTAAAAAAAAAAAAAAAAAAAACATCGGCAAGATGCTCCGGGGCTTCAGCGATCCACCATCTGGTTGAAGATGGAATGTATTTCCTCATATTGGTCCGCGGTTAGGTTGTTGTAAGAAGGCGTGCAAAGCCACAGGGGTTGCCACAAGACCGTTGGAAGCGTCGCCAGTGGAGAAGTTCAAAAGATCCATGCAAATAGAAGACAGCCCGTCATCTTGAACACCTAAGAACGCTAGTTGGCCCGATTCAAAGTGCTATTTATGACTGTCATCTGCTCTCCATTGTTCCCGGTAGGACCCATAACTATATCCTCGACGGACGGGTCGAGCAAGCTGTCGACACGCATATACGAGTTGTATTGTGGGCACTCCAGCGAGGGCCTCAACCTGGACATCATATCCCTCGAGGACACTCCTGGCTTTGGGGATATGCGTGGCGGCTCACCGAAACTAGTTGCAGCGAAGCCTACCTACACGGCGGTCATGACCACAGCGTAGGAAACAAGGGAATGACAATGAATGGCACTGGACCTGCTGACCCAGCAGATATACGGCCGTAGCAGCACTGAATGCTTTGAGTGAGAAGAACGCTCTCAAAAGCCTTCATCCATGCACTGGGTCAATTCACCGTAGCACGTCTGGCCTGCAATGAAAACATCTTGCTCCGACTGCTGCAGTATCACCGCATCATCTCAAAGCTCGCGCCATCATGTCCATTCAATGAATCGCACTTTCTTCTTCCTGGAGTTTTTTTATCATCTTTTGGTCATTGTATTCGTGACGATCTTGCGTAAAGGGAACCGGAAAAATGGCCGCCTCTCTTTGAGAGCCCATTAGAACGTACAGCGTGCGACGGATTTGGAATCAATTTTGGCATCGTTTGACGGTCCCCACCTCTGTATACTGTGCTAATGTTTCTAGGCGGTTAATGCAAGTGCGCCCGGACTCAGCCTTGGAGACGGTTATCGCTTGTTTGTTTTCGCAGTCTTGTTTTCACGATCTCGGGACTCTCCAACTCCTTGGTCGCCTGGGCGAGTGGGGATGTGAATGCGCGGAGAAGCGACTCAGTAGTAACCACCATCACCGGGTAAGGCGTGCCGGCACGCACCAAGGGAAGTGATCGACGGTTCAACCTGACTAGAGTAAGTAGATTGGGGCTGTTCGAGTATGTGATGTCACATCATCGGCTTTTGATATACCTACCTAGACTGCTGGCTAATTGAGTACTTCGGATGATACGTTGAACATACATAGATACTGGATTAATAACCTGATTATACTCCTAGAGTAATCAGGCGTTCCAACCACAATCGCCCAGGAAGTTAAAGGATCTGCAGGTGTTTGGAGTCTTAGCAGAGAAGCCCACACTCAGGTCAGTGCTGATGCCACACTCTTTTGACACACAGCCGCGCTTGGCGGCCCACAAGCACTTCACTCTGCCAGAGAGTCAAAGACTCGAGACTGGGGTCGATCGAGTAGGCGCAGCAACAGTCAAGAGATGACTTCGAGGAGGTGGTTCACCTCGTACGAGTAGAGAGGAAAATGCCTCATATCTGGTCGTGTTGACGGATGGAGCAGATGAGCCGCCCTACACGTGATGGGTGATTGCTAACCCACGCTATCCTCTACTTATATCAATTGTTCATATCAACATTGGCAATACTTAACCATCTCATATGTTATCAGGACGATGAACACGGACGCAGACTCCGATACTTGCAAGAAACCAGGCGAACAAGATGCCGAGCTTCTCGAGCCCGCCATTCTCTTTCTATCAGGCCAATCTATTCTCGCTGAAGGCACGCCTTTCACTCCACTCTACCGTATAAACAGTGACATCAAGTCCATCCCGAACAAAGAGTCAACCGTGTCATTTGCAAGACTTGAGGAAGACGCATCCGC
Organism: Aspergillus spinulosporus; assembly: GCA_003574815.1. Classification (NCBI taxonomy): domain Eukaryota; kingdom Fungi; phylum Ascomycota; class Eurotiomycetes; order Eurotiales; family Aspergillaceae; genus Aspergillus; species Aspergillus spinulosporus. Next base: position 1,638,023 of record QPHH01000002.1, on the reverse strand, counting down.
GCCTGAGCTTGAGGGCACATCGTCAAAGCGACAACGACACCGACAATTGTTCTACCTCGTCCATCCGGCAAATGCACAATACCGCACCGATATTCCTGCTCGCTATTACATAACGTCGCCGGTGCCTGAGCTAACTATAGGTAACATCCGGCTCGAGACCTTCGAGACACGGTTTCAGCGGCCTTCCTTCAGAGCGCTGTTGAGCGCAGGCAAAACGGCCTCGGACTCGCCGTTATTCAACGAGGAGACACAGCAGCTCGTCCTGTTTGACATTCGCCCGAATTGGAGCCTCAAGGCTCCTCGCAATCCGGCGCTCGGGTACAAGTGGGACGACATCAATGGCGGACAAATGGCCGATTGAAGGGAAAGAAGACGGCAGGTATAAATTGTCTGTTACAATGGAGATGTCGCAGGAGATGAGGGATGCATTGGTCGCTACATGGCTGTTGAGGCTCTGGCACGATACGGCCGAAAGTAAACAAGCTAGAAAGGAATGTGAGTGAAATTTCATAACCTAACTTCTGGTGCTATCGGGCCCTTATGTTGTGTTTCCCTACTAACTTCGTTCCAAGTCTTTGAAAGCGTGACCTCACCAGAAGCGTATAGAGAAAGCATCAATCCATATATAAAGAGGCAGTGCAATATTATGTGAGCATTACTTGCCCATAAGATCACCACAACCACAAGGACCCTATAGAGCCTCGAGTTACCTGTCCCGCTGTCTGGTTACTCCTAGTAGCGCATCTCTCAGTAGAACCGACAAGATGCAAGCCCAAGTAGCTAGACAATATCTGACAGATGACTTGCTTTTTGCAAAGGTCTATTATTCTCGGTATACAAAACACAAGATGTCTCCGCACCGTGGTCAGGTTGTATGTACAAAGAGGACGATTCCTCTGTGTCTGTGCTATTCACAACCCAGGATGAATCTCAGTTATCTACAATGGGAAACGGCTCTGTTGATGACGCAGCAAGCCCAAAGCATTGTTAAGCCCAGGCTGATCTGTTAGAATCCTAGGCTGGAATTACTTCTCCTGATTTGACTGATGGCGTCAGGAACGAGCGATGTACCGTATAGAGTAAACAGGGCGAGAATTCAATGGCAGTGGTTGATGGGGCAAACATCGCTTTGATTGGGCGGTGCGTGTGCAAAGAGCGCAGGGGCGTGCAGACAACGGTGCAGTCCCACATGAACTTCAAACTCAAGGGGGGAATTGACAGGAGGCAGAGACATGAAGCTGTTCCAGTGGATCGGGTTAGTTTATTGATCTTGAATTGACAAATCAAGTTCTGTCGTCTGAGACTTCAGAGTCTGTGTTGATCTGTCAATAATTCATTTAAAAGACTCTTATCGACTCATCTGAATCTCCTACTCTCATCACCACACCAGTCCCCACAACACCATGATCAGCGACAGCCGGAGGTCCAGATCCACAAAGAACCAGATCATGACGCCATTTTCAACTGGCCCAACTGCAGACGCGGTCCAACCACGCAAACCAACAATCCCACCTCACACGATGAAAGAAACCAACACCGACCAGACCCCAGACGCAAGTCCAGATGCAAGTCCAGCCCTGAAACAAACCCAAACCCAGACTGAAGTCCTAGCAAAGAAAATAATTCAACACCCTGCTTTAACGCCTTTCCGCAAGTCTCTTTACATAACTCTCCTGCAGATCCCGCCGGGTCAGTGGACAACCTACGCTGCGCTGGCCAAGCACACACATTCTAGCGCTAGGGCGGTTGGGACGGCGATGCGACTCAATCCGTTTGCGCCGGGGGTGCCCTGTCACCGGGTTCTGGCGAGTGATGGGACTCTGGGTGGGTACATGGGCACGCCGCCTGCATCGGCCTCGGCGCGATCAAAGGGCGCTGGGAAGGCAGTTGAAAAGGGAGGCAATCTGGAGAGGAAGAGGAGGATGCTTGAAGAAGAGGGGGTGAAGTTCGACCTGAAGGGACGCGCCGTAGGGAGAGCCTTTGTCGCGTTTGGTTCTTAATGGAGAAGCTTCTATGGCAGGGATTGTGATTCTTGTTTAGATTGTTACGTTGTATTGTTGATAATTATAAAATGCCAGGTATCTCCAACGCCGACCGTCTATAGCGTATACCAACATGAGGAACGACAAGACATCAGAAGCAAAGCAGATGGGAGAAGAAATCTCGCTATTCTCCTCTGTCTCATAACGCCGTCCAGTAATCCCACACTGCATTAGTCGTTAACCGTGAGAAGAAAAAGAAATAGAAAGATGAGAAAAAAAGTGGTATAAAACATGTCGAGTCTTGAGAAGCAGAGTATAGAAACAGAAGGGTAGTCAGATAATGGTCATGATGCGGCGTAGAAAGTTGTGAATAGCAGTGAGAAATGATGTCTAAACAGTCCTCAGTCGCTTCGCCGCGCGCCGCTTGGGCACATCCATGTGGTGGTACGACCGCAGGTGCTCGACGAGGTGGTCGCGTCGCGGAAAGCCATTGTTGTCCTTGCGCGAGCAGTCGGGGACAGGGCAGTTTTGGAAGACCGGATAGTGTACAGTGCTATGGTGGCGCTTTAGGTCCGCTGGGCGGGTGAAAGCCTTGCCGCAATCTTCGCAGCTGTAGGGTTTGGTTGGTCTGCGCAAAACGTTCAGCATCTACATGTACGGAATGACTGATTGAATCACATACTTGACTGGTTCTTGGCTAAGCCCGTCGAGAGGAAATATCGACTGCTCGACAGGCATGGAGGTCAGTGACCAGGCCGGGTTCGAGCTCGCCGGGTAGGAAGTCGGGGCATCCATGACGGGAAGCGCCTCTGGGGTGTATACGAAGGTCGGGTTGAATTCGTAGAAGGCGCCATTGCTGTCCAGCGACGAAGGCTCAAAATCGAACGATTGCTGGCTGAGCGGGAAATCGACGACGCTGCCGGGACCCGTGCTGGTGCCGGGGCTGGCGCCGTGGCCACGGCCACCGTGCATAAAGTACATGTCCAGAAAGCTCATGCCCGAGTCGTCGCTCACGGCGGAGTAGGACGAACTGGGGGAGTAAGAGGAGTAAGAGGACAAGGAGGAGGGCGAATGCTCCATTGGAGGGCAGGCGATGGGCTGCGACTGTGAAGGCATCGTCAGTATGGGTAGCACAGGGCTGGAAGGAAGTAAGGCGGTACCATTGTTGGCCGGAAGGACATGTTGAAGAACTAGGACCTGATCGGAGGGAGGGTGCAGAGTGGAGGAAATCCGGGGAAAGAAAGTTGAAGCATGGAGTGTGGGCGACACGGAGAGTTGAGAGGACTGACGAAGCAGGTGACTGGGCGCAGGGAGGGTTTTTATAATGGAAATTCGAAGTCTCTCGAGTCGGTTTCGCACATGCATTAGCTAGAGACTTAGACCCAAGCGATACGAACACATCCATGGCGGATTCATCACCTGGCCAAATGGCCAAACCCACCGGGACAGGAAAAGACGGCCATGCATGCAGGCTCGACACACAGCCCCCCCAGCGGCCCGGCTGCGATTGGCAAGTCTGGTCTGGAATCCCTGCTAGTGCTGACGCTAGAAAAAGGATCGAAGCCTAGGAAACTTCTGCCAGCCTTCTAGCGCTCTTCTAGCGGGAATCGGTCTCCAATAATGTGACGGCCAGGTTGTCAGGGCCGATAACGAACTGGGAAGTGGGAAGCAATCGACTGACTTGTCTGAATACCTCGTCATAGCCATCTCCACGATATACCAGTCGGACGGATAATCGGCTGTACTCCCACTAGAGGTACCCTGGATGCCCTTGGACACTATCGCTTGAGGATGAGGAGCAGAATTCGTCTGAGACATTCCAGTCTCGTACACCGTAGTGGCTGTCAAGAGCGGAATGCGGCTCGAGTCCCCTGGCGCGCCAATCAGCCTGGGGCCTTAAACAGGCTCGTTAGAGGGAACAGGGACTGACTTCACTGCGAAACGTGCAAGATCATCATTTGCTGATTATCATTTGTCTCTCGGAAGGTGCCGGTGGGTAAAAGTACGACCCATCGTACAATTTTCATTCACTCTTCGACGGAGACTCTTTGCAGACACTATCCTGCGATCGCTGACACGGCACGATTTCCCCCGGCCGGGCGTCGAGGATCCGCACTAAAACACCGGACAGCCTTGTATTTCGTCATAAGTTGATTTCCTGTCTCATGAACATAGTGAATGCGATGAATTAAGATGGAGGCTGGACTAGTCGAGGCTCGTAAGTATCGGATTGTGAAAAAGCTGAGTGGTCGGTCAGGAAGACGAGCGGTCTGAATGCGGAAGGAGGCTGAACAAGGCAGACTCCTCTCCTCTCTTCACCTCTCTTCTCCCCTCAGTACTTGCATTCTTGCGACTCTGCTTCCATCAGCGGTCGCACCCTACGATCGTGGTTCCAACTTCATCGAGCCCGGCGTACACTAAACGAAAATCCCGCACCAGTCCGTCTACCAACTTACCTCGCCGCCGGACGCGACCAGTTTCGTATAGACTAGGTACACGCTATCGTATCGCTTCACCAGCGTTCGAAATAGACAACAGGTCGATCCTCTATTTTTATCTGAATTTATCTGAAATATACTTGTCAGCGGTATTCCTTTTATCCTTTTTTTTTTTCTAGACTTATGTCCTACCGACGAGTCGTGTCTGAGATTGATTTATCGATGTTATCCTGTACTGCTTTGACTTTTGTTCTTTGTGACGTTCACAGCCACATCAATGCCTCCATCTCACGCTCTCGTTTAACGGCTTACAATCTACTTTAGTCTACTGCGGGGGGGAAAACAACGAGTAGCCTTTCCTCTAAGGGTGTCTATTCATTGGTTAACCAAGCAGCAGCTCAAGAGATGGCTGCATGCCATCAGCCGCCACTAAAGAACAGCGTTTGAACTCCTGTCCCGCAGACCCATTGATAACACCTGTTCCTGGACCCATCAAGACCCATACAGAAACAAAAGAAATGCTTGTACTCCGTCTCACTTGCAGAGTCGCGACCGAAGATAGCAAAACTAGACCCTACAAACCCAGGAAAGTAAACCATAAAAGCCAGATCATAGCTCGTCCTCCAAGTACTTGTAGATAAACTTGAAGTCCGCCTTGCGACGATTCATCCTGAAGCCGGTTAGAAAGCGAGCGAGCTGAACACGAACGGGAAGCTTACCAAGTACTCTCGTAATCGAAAAAGCGATAGGTGCCTTGTTCGAACTCCTCAGTAATCGTCTTAGGCTCCTCGTGCCGCTGGAACCACGTCTGATACTGTTTATGGAATCTCCAGCTCTGACCCTTAAGCGCCTTTGCCGCCAAGTACTGCTGGTATGATCCTTGACGGTAGTAAAACAGGTAGAACAAAGTATCAGTGTCGATCCGTCCTGTCTCGTACAGTCTTGGATCATCCAGAATGGCCAGTGGCTCCTGGGGGTAATAAAGGGGCGTATTGTATGGGTTCTGGGGCTTATAGTGACGAGGCTTCTCTGAGTCCCCTGGCTCTGGGCAATTGGCTGCGGAAGCAGTGAGAAGACGCTGCACTGAAGGTGGCTGACTTGAGGGGTTTGCTGATGCACGATTTTTGGTGACTTCAAACGAATGGATTAAGTCCTGCAGACCGGGTGGAAGGTGGTAGATGGACTCCTCTCCCGCCTGATTCTCTTTATTCGACTCTCCGTTAGCGGCAGCTTGTGGTTTCGTGGCAGCGGTTTCTGCCTTGTCCATTGCAGGCGTGCTTGGCACCGTATTCGATGCGCTGACAGCAACAGAAACTTTGGGGCTGAAAGCTGGCGTTCGCGAGCGTCCCTCCTCTGCGACTATGGCTGCTGCAGGCGTTGCCTTTGGCACAGGCTGTGCTAGCGTAACAACTGGTGAGGCAGTAGAGGAAGCTTTGGAGGTGGGTACTGCAGATGGGAAAGCGGGGCTAGCACCTGGCGGAGGCGGCAGAGGGGCAATCCCAACACCGTTTTTGTCGCTTGCAGCAGCTGCAGCGGCGGCAGAAGCATACTTGAGTGTTTCACCGGGCAGACGCGTGGGAGGGGGCGCAGGCTTCATGCCAGACGCTGAGCTGCTTGAACTGGACGGATGCAGTGTTGCAAGGACTGGAAGCGGGGATTTCATTTGAGCGGAAGGTCTGCGGTGGCTAGTGGCGCTGGCTTCAACTTTGGGCTTCGGTTTGGCTTCAACCTCTTCGTCTTGCATTGACTGAGTGTCTTGCGACGACACCCGGTCGTTGTCACCGCCTATTCCAAATTGTGCTTCAGCATCGTCGCCTATGTTCAGATCGTCGTACAGCGTCTCATCTTCCCCAGCATAGTCAATTTGGTTACCGTCCTCAACGTAGTATTTGATGCTCTCTTTAAGGTCCACCACCTGACTTGTTTCGATGTTGCCATTCTGAAGTGATCGTAGCAACAGTTCCAGTTTATTTACGTGCCACTTGTGACGCTCAATAAAGTGCGCAAGGTCGGCTAGACGATTGGTCTTGGTGACATCTTTCTTTCCCTTCTTCATCGACATTTGAAGCGACTCCTCTTCTGCCTCCATTGCCTCGATTTTTTGTTGCAGTTCATCGACCATATTGGAAAGGAAATCGCAAGTCTCGACTTTTTCTTTGTCTTTCGGGTCGAGTCGTGATGCCGCAGAGAGGCCTTCTTTGGAATATGCTTTGGTTTTCATCTCTTTTTCAACGGCTTTGAACTGCTCCATGCACTGTCTCTCTGTTAGCTAGGAACGAATACCCTGTCTATCAGCCTACCGTCTCAATGGCCCTTCGCTGCTCAAGCAAAGGCCCTTTATCCTTGACCTCATTGCCAGACGCCCATGATTTGATCTGATCACGATATCGTTGAAGCTTCTTGATTTCTCGCTTCAGGTTCTCCTCGAGCTTGTCACGCTGTGTGGGATTCGTTGCGGCACGGATTTTCTCGTAAATTCCTTCGAATGTTTGAATACCTTCCGCGACCTTTTTGAAGGTCTTGTCGATCTCCTGCTGCGTCTTTCTGGACGTCATCGCTGCTGTCTGCTGTTCATACGAACGGAAATGCCAAGAGATGAAATTCCGCAGCTATTGCTGGATGAGAAATCAAGAATGGTACCGAACGGAGTGATTGATAATAGGTGGGCAGAAAAAGAAAACGTGGGTTGTCCAGCAACTTTTTCCAGCAGAAGTGTTATCGTGACAATGATGAAAAGCCTCCACCGGCCAGTGAATGTTCCATTACTCTTTGCGGTGTCCACGAAGCTGGGGATGTGCCAAGATGAGAAGGCGGTCACATATACTGCCTTTCAGCCTTGCCCGTTTTAAGCCTTGCGCGGGGAACAGCTTGGACTGTGCTCTGTACGAAGTACTTCTGCTCCATCCAGGTCAAATTAATGCTCTCAGTGCTAGCATTTCGCCACGTCTAATTATTTAGCTCGTTCGCTTATAATTGTTTATATACTCGGTTGGTGGTTCCTACAGAATTCTGCCCTGCTTCCCCGCGGCCGCGGGCTAATGCATAATGGCTGCAGCAACAGGCAAGATTACGTTTGGCCAGATAATATAATGAAAGGTGCAAGACCACCCTCACGTTATATTTCGACCATCTAACTTAGACGCAGCCGTGATCCAAAGGGTCAAATCAGCCTCCGTCACCGTCGATGGTCAGCTTATCTCCAAAATCGGACGAGGGCTCCTTGTGCTCGCTGGAGTCGGTCGAGAAGACACGGAGAAGGACATAGACACAATGATTAACCGGATACTGAAGGCAAAGCTATTCCCGGCGGAGAATGACAAACAGGCGAGTAATACGGATCTGGGTATGAACCACGCTAATAGCCGACCTACAGTGGAAACGGAATGTCCAAGATATTGATGGCGAAGTACTTTGTGGTATGTCTCTCGGGATCACCCCTGCTGCTATCTACTGATGTTCTGCAGTGTCCCAATTTACTCTTTTTGGAGAATTGAAGAAAGGCAAACAGCCAGATTTTCACCAAGCCGCAAGCGCCGACACTGCGCGTAAATTATACGATTACTTCTATCAGCGCCTCGGCGAGAACTATAAACCGGAGCGAGTCAAGAATGGTGTCTTCCAGGCGATGATGGATGTCGAACTTATCAATGATGGGCCGGTGGGTGTCGACTACCGCAGTGAAGATGCGGCGGTTAGCTCTCGCGTCTCTCGTGGGTTATTCAAATGGATAGTGGCAGAACTAACGGTGCTTCCTTGTTAGGTCACGATCGAGGTCAACACACAGTTGCCGAAGAAAGAGAAAGAGAAGGATGCCAATAGCGCAGACTCAACCGACTCTAAGACAACGGGAAGCGTGGAGTTTAAGCTGCCCGCAGAGCTTCTAGAGTAGTCGACGAGCACGACTGATTCAGCCTATCATGATACCCTTATGACAGAGATAGACTTGTTATAGAATCGATTCCATGCCATGGGCATAGACATACTAATAACCGGAAGCTCAGAAACCAGAACAATACTAGATCCACTGCGACAGCGATCATTTTAGCTTGATTTTTAAGTACTCCGTAGAGCCTCCGCTGCCTAGTTAATTAACCGGGCAAAGAATAAATAGAATCACTCAATAAGCCCCCTCTTCAGGTACTAGCCCCTTGTTTGGGGTTAATGAGGGGTTTCGCAGTGCAGAGCCGGGCGGCCGTGGCGCGGTGATGGAAGCTTCCTGAAGCATCGCAGCTCACTCAAGTCCAACCCACTTTGGCACCTGTCTTTCCCCCCTCTTATAACCTCCGTCTTCTCTTCCTCTCTGCTACTATTCGCCCTCTCCAGAGTCCGTCCGTCGTTCGTCCGCTCTACTCCATACAATCTTGCGTCTACCGCCATCATGGCCGAATCTAAGCGTACTTCTCCCGTTTCCCCCGCTTTGAGCTCTACCAAATAGCAGTTCACTCACAGAACTCTCAATTCAGGTCCTCGCGTCTTCTTTGACATTCAGATCGGCAAGCAGCAGACCGGTCGCATTGCCCTCGAATTGGTGAGTGTTGCGCTAAATCTCAATTCCGCTGCAGCCTTTGCTAACTTCCCCGCATAGTTCAACGATGGTATTGTCCAGTGTCCATAGACGAGGTTTCAGGTTTTTTTTTTCTGACCATGGTTTAGTTGTTCCCAAGACCGCCGAGAACTTCCGAGCTCTCTGCACCGGAGAGAAGGGAATGGGAAAGCAGGGCAAGCCATTGCACTTCAAGGGTATGGCCATTCTAACAGAATATGGGCATGCAACAAGCTAACTGGAGGTCGCGCTTAGGTTCGATTTTCCACCGTGTCATTAAACAGTTTATGATCCAGGGTGGTGATTTCACCGCGTTCAACGGTACCGGCGGCGAGTCGATTTATGGCGAAAAGTTCCCAGACGAGAATTTCGAGCTCAAGCATGACCGTCCCTTCCTCCTTTCCATGGCCAACTCCGGTCCCGGCACAAACGGCAGTCAATTCTTCATTACCACCGTTCCCACTCCTCACCTAGATGGCAAGCACGTGGTCTTCGGCGAAGTTATTAACGGCAAGAGCGTGGTCCGGAAGATCGAGAACATGCCAACTCAGGCGGACAAGCCCACCACTGACGTGACCATCGCGGAGTGTGGTGAACTCACCGGCGAGGACTACGACAACGCGGACAAGCAGACTCCCGATGCTACCGGCGACCCATACGAGGATTTCCCTGATGACCACCAGGGCGAGGAGCTCAGTGCTCCTGTGTGCTTCAAGATCGCTTCGGAGGTGAAAAATTTCGGAAATACCGCCTTCAAGAATGGTAACATCGAGTTGGGTCTCGAAAAGTACCAGAAGGGTCTACGCTATCTGAACGAATTCCCGGAGCCCGAAGAGAATGACCCCAAGGACCTGGAGCCCCAGATGAAATCACTGCGTTTCACCCTTCACTCGAATTCTTCTCTTCTAGCAAACAAATTGGGACAATTCAAGAACGGCAAAACCTGGGCTACGTACGCTCTGGATGCGGCCGACGCAGCTGGCGCGAAGGATGCCGACCGGGCTAAGGTCTACTACCGCCGTGCAGTCGCCGAAAGCGGACTCAAGGAGGAAGATGAAGCGCTGAAGGATTTGGAGCAAGCTTCCCGCCTGGCTCCTAGTGATGCTGCGATTACGGCGGAGACCGTCAGAGTTAAGAAAGCTATCAAGGCTCGGGAAGCTCAGGAAAAGGCTACTGCTCGGAAGTTCTTCTCATAGACAAGATTGCTGGTTACGATTCATGAATCTTTCTCGTTCTCATTTCGGCGCGATCCGTAACTTCCATTAGCAGTTGCGAGAGTCGGGGTCCTATGGAAGGGCCCTAAACTCAGCTGTTTCCGTATCTGCGTCGTGTAATTTCAAACCTTATAACAGTACCTAGTTTGATGGCGTGGAAAGTTAGGCGCAGTGTTGTTCTTTTGCTGGGGGTTGTCACTCTTTACATAGTTGTGTGTACCTGAGTGTGGAATAACGTAAGAGCGGATATACGGTAGACATCATGGATGGAATAAATACCTAATCCATGTTACAAATATTCTTCAATGTTCATAGTAAAGGAATGATACCTGAGGCGTGTGACTGATCACCACAGACTAACCCAGATAGGAACTACATTATCCTCACCTGGGCAATCTCCAGGCCATTAAAAGCCCAGACCATCTCGCCTCTATCTCATTATCAACCAGAGATTGGGGTATAACACGTTCCAGCAATGATGTGATGACTGCATTGTCTCATAAATCTTAGCTTTAATGCCCCCCTCGAGAGTAAGACTACTTTTCCAAAGTCAAACCCATAACTGATCCATCTATACAGACACCACGCGCGCCTCCCCGCCAAATAGCGCGTCCCCAATTCGCTTCAACCCCGCGCTTCCTGTTCACACAGCGAGCCCCGTCACAGCGCAAAGAGCCGGGGAATAACGACTCCATCATTCCGAAAGATGGTGTGGACCTACACTCAAATGTGCATCCAACTCCAACACCGGCGCGTGAAACAATATCGTGCCAAAATGAAGTCATTGAAGACTCCAGCAGCGACTTAGACCTGGAGCAAGACTACAATCAAAAGTCTAAGAATGACATTAGCGGTCTCCTTGAAGATATCCCTAGCAGCCCACCTCCGGATACCACTGAGGTAGATGCAGAAATCGAAGAACTGTTTGGACCGAAAGGACATCCGTCCAAACGGCGCCGTGCCTCTGTCTCTGAGTCTACTACCTTAGCCACGCCTAAGGTTCAGAAGAGAAGGCCATACGATGTTATCGAGACCTCCTCTCCAGAGCCCTCCCCTTATGGTTCGACGTATGCAGCTAATTCAGCTCTCAATCACGAAACCCCCTCGCCATCCCTACCTCATCGCACAACTCCTCGAAATCAAAGGACCTCTCTTTCCCGGCCACCGGCGCCAACGCCGGTAACAGCAACCCCCGCAACAGTGAAACCGTCCATCAATAGTTGTTCCCGCTTCCTCGTTTCCTCTGCATCTCGAGCCCCACCTAAGCCGACCTTCGTATTACCCCGCCCGTCCTCGCCAGAGCAGACAAGCGATCTACGACCATATGCCATTCCCACCCCTTTCTCCCCGTCGTCTCATACGCTTCACCGTCGTGGACAGCAGCGTTCACCGGCACCCAGCTATCTTCCTGGCGGGATGGCTTCAGAGGTGCGCAGCTGGATTCTAGAAATGGGGACGAAGCGCGAGCAGCAGCAGCAGCAGCAGCAGCAGCAGCAGCAGATGCAGGCTGCTTCAGGCCTTGGACGTACTAGTGCGAATGTGCCCTCGGTCGACTCCTCAAGATACTCGTGCATGCTGCGGATAAGTGACGTCCGTCAGTCCGCGCCTGGGAGCTGCGGCCCGCTCGCTTTCATACGAGGGCAGGTTGTGACGGCAGCCTCGGTATCATCTAAGAATTTTATGCATGATACAGGGTTGGAAACAAATGGAGCGGGTAATGATACGAGAAATGTCCTTCTTATGGGTGCGCCGCGGTTGCATGCTGGTGAGCTGCGGCCCTCGTCCCGGGTTCCTAGTCTCCAGGCGGGAAACTTGGTGGGTGTCCTTCGCGGGCTAGTATGGGAAATACCTGGCGTGGAGACTGCGGTGGGTTCTGTTCCTCTGCCTGCCGAAAATCGGCATGAGCAGATCTGGAAGGATGAAAGTGAGTGGTCTCCGGAGCCAAGGTCGGGAAGATGGCTTGTCGGAATAGAGTGGGAGATTATATAGTCTGTGTAGATGTACCTGCCCTAGAGTTCTTTCGAGGCTTTGCTGTAGCATATTTATTTTGTATTTGTTTGTGCGAGGTCAAAGTCGACATACCCAAGAACTCTATATCATACATTCCTTTTCTTAGTCTCCTTATATGGGCGAATATATGTACAATGCGACTTTTCCCATACCCAATGCAACCAGTACGCCTTGCTACAAATGAAATCCCCGTTGAAGAACCAGGAGAATGTGAACGCCTATGAAAACTTGCTCTCCTTCGACTCCACAACCTTCAATGCATCAACAGCAACCCTAACACCCCATTTCACCATGACTGCCTCTTTCTCCGACGCAACGATATCCGTTTTTGCAACAACCTTCCGCAAGAAAAATATACACCCCTTGATGATCTGCGGCGTATCTTGAGTTTTCATGAAGATCTCGACCAGGGGTTGTTCATCCAGACTGTCCTCCAACTTTGACTTGGACTTGGACTTGGACTTCTTCTTTTGCTTCTGCGACTGTTGTATGATGCTAATCATAAGCACCTCGACAAAGGCCTTTGTCTTTGGCTGCAAGTACGCAAAGTTAAGTGTTTTCAAAATTCCCAACGTAAGCGTGCCATCCGCAATAAGGGAAGCGTACATCTTGGCCAGGTTGACAACAGATTTCATGGAGAGCGGGTTTTCTTCGTCTTCGCCGTGGAGAGCGGAGCCGTCTTCGTCGTCATCATCCATGTCCCCAGATTCGCCCATTCGCTTGAAGATGTTCCATAAGGTGAACATGAAGGACATTTTGATGCGGCGGCCGAGTTCACCGCACAGCCGGCGGGCGATGAGCGTGTAGTACGGGTTATGAGCGTCCTCCTCCATTGCGCAGTGGGTGAGAACACGGGGAATTTCGTACTCCTGTGCGCGCTTGAGGCGGAGTTTAAGCAGGCGGACGTGTGCATCCTGGTAATCTGTTGCGGACATAATAGCCACGAAGATGGAGCGGCGAACGTCGGTGTTCATGCGGTGCGCCTTCGCAATAGAGGCGTAGTCTGGTTCAGCATCGCTGTCGTCGTCCGCTACTGACGTGGCTTGATGGGTGTTAGCGGCAGGGAGAGAGGAGAGTTCCTGGCGGGCAGACTCAAGGGGGTCCTCTTTCCAGCTGGCGCCGACGAGCCACCATTTGCCTTTCTTTGAGGAATTGTGAATGTCGTTCCGAGAGATGCTGATGGGCTCTGTGGCACGGATGACGCGCGAGTTGTTGAGGGAGCCGAGGATCTTGCGCATCTTGGTAATGTGCTCGGAGGCGATGGTGGAGTTTGCGGCTGATTTGAGGCGGTTGTTTTTCAGGTCTGTGATGGTGTCGATCATGAATTTTGTCCGGACAGAGAGAGAGGCTGCACCGGCTTTGGCGACAGCTGGCTGGATGAGGAGGACGATGTCCTTCAGGGAGGACGGGTCGTCTTGTCGAAGTTGAGGTCCGGAGTCTGTACAGTCAGTCAGGTACTTGCTTAGCAGGGTGGAGGAAGATAATCGTACTTCGAATGACTTTGAGGAGCAGTTCGGTATTATCCTCGTTGATATCCTGCAGAAACAGCCGAATATAGTCAAATACCAATGTGCTTCCGACAACATGGAAGTTGTAAAGTTGTGAGAGAAGAGAGATTAAGTTAATCATCTCCTTCCCTTCAAACTTGCCCCTATCGTCTCCTCCGGCATCGAACGTTTCCACAATCTTTTGCACAACCTCAGCACCAAAATCCATTCCCATGACCTTGTATACAGCCGCGATGAAGCCCGCATGCAGGATGATAAAAGTATCTTGAAGCGCAGACCTCTCGCAGATGAGCCCGAAGAGAAGAGTAATCAGCGTAGAAGTTACGTTCTGGCGAGGATATTCGCGGTAGAGCTTTTCGAACTCCGCCAAGATGGAAACGAGATTGGCCTCGGACAGCTTGTTGAGGTGACCCTGCGCCTGCCTCCTCAGGCGGGTTAGAGACTCGGATTCGGAATTTGACGCTGCTCGTAGAGACGGAGGGATGTATTTCCCCGGTTTATCCTCAGCCGTGGCCGCGACAGGCGCAACGTACGGATTCTCGCGTTTCTTCGGTGCAGGTTGCTCGTCCTCACTTTCACCATCACCATCCTCCTCATCAAATCCATTAATATCCTCATCGTCGGGGAAACTTTCTAGGCCCTCATCACTCATATTATCACTGCCCGACTCCTCGGAGTCTCCAACAGGCATGCCCTGTGCCTTCCTCCTCTTATTTAGCAGCCATTCGTCTGCCTCTCTCTTACGCTTACGGTCCTCGTCCGCAGACCCTCCACCCAAGTCTCCCAACAACTCATCCAATCCATCTTCAGCAAACGACTTGGGCAATTTCCCCTTCTTCAGACCAAGCTTTTTCTCTAGCGCAGCAATCTCTGCGTCGTCCTGTTCCAGCTTTTCCTGTACAGCCTTTGATACTTTCTTTCGAGGCGCATCACGTAAATCGTTGTCTTCGACCTTCCTCGAGCTTGCGCTAGGCTTTTCTTTCTTCTGCTTCGCGGCCTTCAGCTTGGCCATAACATCTCCCTCATCCTCATCTGATTCGCCCAAGTCGCCCTCGAAGTCAGATCCGTCGCCGAGATCATCGAAGTCATTGCCGTCGTCCTCATCGTCGCGGTGGCGACTGTTAGCGCTCCTCTTTGACCCGGGTCCTCCTCGCCTGTTCCCCGCGCGCTCTTCTCGCCGAAGATCTTTCCGTGATTTTTCAATCCGCTTGTTTTTCCGCTCGCCGTAACGATCTCTTATGCCGAGTTCTTGCCGGAGGCCTCGCGGTAGCGAGGTGGTATTATGCCTAGGGCGAGGCATTGTACTTAGAATTTGATATCAGCCTTGGTCGATCTCCTGTCCAAAAAGTTGCGGAGCATATAAAAAAGACAAAATATTGACAGAAAAGGCGGCGGAGCGGAAGGCGGTGAGACAACAGCGGAGGTAATCCCCACAACTGCATCTGGGTCTGTCTGTATAACAGCTACACCACAACTGCCTCTTCATAAGAATAGATCTATTGAAAATGACGACCCCTCTCAGCCACGAGGAGGTAAGTAACTACATATTTGATTAGGAAATTATCCAGCTAACAGCATTAGTTTTTCACGTCCTTGACAACCCTCCTCACAACCACCTCCCAGAAAGCCCGTGGCTCCGTCTACCTAACACAAACACCGTTATTAAATCCCAAGTCTCCAGACTCTGCCGACAAGGAGAGTCAGCCATCAATCCTCATCCGGGCTTCAGACGGCAACACAAACGCCCCCAACCCAAAAACACATCCCAATGTGAAGGACAAGAAGGCGAAAGACACGAAGGTCAAAATCTCGACGGTCGTGCGGCCCGGCGAACTTGAGGCTTTTTATGCGAGGTATGCGGAGGTGTGTAAGGCTGGGATGACGGGGTTGAAGAAGCGGGATCGCAAGTTGAAGAAGGCAAAGGCGAAGGGGGGTGTGGGGAAGGTTGTTAAGGCTTAATTATGGTTCAGGGATATTTCAAGAATAAATATTCTGGGGCCGAGAAGTTTAGCTCTTCGTTGATGAGAGTGAAAAGGAGGAGGTTTGCATTTGTGGCGTTCGGGATGTGTCCTTTCTTGTTATATGTATACCGGGCTGTTTATACCAGAGCTGAACTGCTTAATAGTGTCTTAAGCATGGTCATCTTTGGAGTCGGTCTTGGGCTTTATAGATTGGCCGTAGATGAACTACTGTTAGGCTACCACTAGGTCCCGTCGGAGACACACGCACAGATATGATCATATGGCCATTACAAAGGACTATTATAGAGATGTTAAAAGTACATGACGTATAGACACACAGGCAAGGAAGAGAAGCGCAATATGCAGGGTATACAAAAATAAGGATTCAAAGAAGTGATCATGGCGAGGCGTTATCATGGATAAGAAGTAGTTGGAACAAGAAATAAAGGTGGATTAAAAGAAAGGCAGTCGAATGTTAGGAATAATGCAAGGTTTGGAGAACCTATTTCGACAGAGAAGGTTTCCTAGAGCAGTCCGGTGCAAGCGGAAGGTCGAAGTCATCCACAGCCTCATGAGGCCGAGAAGCCTGCCGTTCAAGCTTTCGATGAAACTCCCCGGCAGGCGAGTCTAGCGCTGGGCCTATAACGATCCGTGCGGCGATGTGGATTAAAACTATGAGTAGCGAGATGGGGGGTACTAAAACTAGTGTGCAGGTCTTCTGAAGGAAGGAAGCCGCCTCATATTTCTCGGAGTTGGACAAGATTAGGGTAGATGGTGGACGCACGGGCCCGGTTTCCCGCTCGCAAGATGCTTTTGAGCGGCGGCGGAATTCGATGCTAATTAGATCTGGATTAGAAGATGCGGACGTCGCGCTGTGAATACTTGAGAATGAACCTGGTGTCCGCCGTAATTTGAGATCTTGCTCAGGAAATAAGTTCTGTGATGGCGTGAACATCCGGTCTGTGTGCTGCAAAGTCTCTCCATACGCGAAATCCTCTCCCAACGACTGTACCTCGCGATGCTGGTACCACATCCGATGTGTGTCGTCCGGTGACGCAGGAGATGGAGGTGTCAGAGACGGCTCCGGCGTGACATCGATGGAGTGGAAAGATTCAACGCTCGAGGAAAGTGTCTGTTCCTGGCTATCGTGAGATTCAGTGTCTTCAAACCTCGCCAGCAAGGTCTGGAAGCTCTGTTGTGTCTCAGAAACTGATCTCCTCGGCATTTCTGTAGGTTCTGGGATATTAGTAGGCTCTGGCAGCTGCTCGTGGTTTTCCGGAACTGTTTCTAGTTCTGTCGTGCTTGCCTCTGGAATGAAGACGGTATCATCACTGACGGCACCCTTGACGTCTTCACCTGCGCTAAGCGAGTCGGGAGTGGTGGCCTCTGATACATCGAAGGTCTCTCGACAGTGAACCGGCTGCATGAGAGCACTGTCCCTTTGTCCTTTCGGGCGCCATGCTCTCTTACGTCGAGGAGCCTTTGCCTCTTCTGGAATCTCAACAGTAAAGCCGCGCTTGAACGGACATGGTGTAACTTCGTAGCGGAGGATTTTTGACAGCGCGTCCTTCATCTGAGCGACAAGTTCTTTGTCCAGCTCTGTCTCATTTGGAAGCTCAATTCGGTAGTATGTGAGGGGGCGAATGCGCAGAACAAAGGTGGATTCCCGGTCCACACACCAACACTGCGAGTTCTTCAAAATGGCATGAACGACGCTGCCGCATTTCAGAAACACCGTCAGTCCGTACACTTTTTCCAGTCTCAACGGCGCGAACGCGACCGTCCGTTCGGTAGGGGACCGCCACGGTAGGGTCTCGATGGTATCGACCGGGTAGTCGAAGTCGGACGGGGCAGTACTCGAAGGAATCGGGGCTACAGCTCTAGGCGCGAAATGGACGACCTTTGCACATGGATGATAGAAGAGATCATTCTCGGATGGTTTATAAGATTCGGAGTTGCGTCGAATCGAAGGGTTCAACTTGGTTGGAAGGGTTAGAGACCGTCGAGGGGGTGGCGCATCGAAGATGTCAGACATGGTGTTTCATCAAGATCGGAGAAATGTCACATTGATTGAAGAAAACAAGAATGAAGGAGAGAATGAAATAAACAAGTAATGAGAGGCGAGCAGCTGAAACATGAACGATGGGGTCTAGCAGGAAAGAAAGGCCATCCTTGGACGAGTTCACCAGATGATCGACCGAGGATCAAACGAGAGGCAAAAAGCGCGCTAGCGAAGGACAAGGATAGGAAAACGACGGATAGTGGTCTCAAGCGGATTTCGGATCTGTTACAGAGCACTCAAAGAGCCCCTTAGAAGTTGCTGCTGCATTTGACTCCAATAGAATGCAGTTTCTCTGCAGCCGGCCGTTGTTTGCAGATGCTGGAGATCCAAGTGGGGCGATTGTGGCCTTGAAATCAAGGCAATATTGTATGAGGCCGAAAGAACTGATATCTAGCTACTCCAGCTTTTCATCTCTCTGTCGCCCTTACTGCAAGCTATACTTTGTCGCCCTGACACGAAACAGATACACACTCTAAAGGTTTATTTATTGCAAAATGTCGACAGTAAGGGGCGAGCTGCAGTGCCAGTTTGTTCAGTGACGTAGACACTGATTAGGTAAGCGCTTCAGGCAGTCGTGATTCTTTCAGCAGCAACCTGGCTTCAGCTCTTATTGTCTAGTACTGAGACTGAATCATCTGTTGATGAGTGCAGTTTGGCGCCCACTCTTGAGATGTCGAATTTTGAACCGAATGCCGTGATCCGTGGCGCTCAACTGACGGTGGTTGGCAGTAAGTTCACTGGTCTCGGTGCTTCGAGCTATACTGACTTCTCAATAGCTGTGCGAGCTTTGATTAATCCAAGGCTTTTTAAATATGATCACTTTCGGCAAGCAGCTCTCGCCATAGGAATTGGAATCGTTATCCAGTTGATCATTCAGATCCCGGTATGTCCAGCCCTATCAGTCCCAGACGTGAGGCTAATGTCCGCTAGATCATCTCGGTCAGGCTGCTCATCTGGATCACGTCATGGATTGTCAATCTGGAGGATGCTACATGGGATGACGCTCTTCTTAATGGTCTTGATTTCCTGAACAAGTCCGTACTGCAGGTGCCTTTTCTTCTCATGACCCTGCTGAGATACCTCGTTCCGACTCTCGATGAGATGTAGGTGGGCCTTTGGAAATCCTTGATAAATTGCTAATCGACTCAGCTTCATGGACTCCTTGAATTGGGTCGACACCACGTATGTCCACAAGCACAAAACCGAGGACCCGAACACTTTGCGCGCGATGTATTATCCAAACCTTGTCCAATACCCAACGGCAAACGGCAAGGGCGAATCCAAGCTGGTTGTTAAGAAACTTATGGCATTTCTAAAGAGGTACGGGCGCAAAGTTGGTATGCTTCTTGGGATCTACCTCGTTTCGCTTGTTCCTGTTGTGGGCCGCTTCGTGATGCCGGCAGCATCGTTCTATACCTTCCACAAGGCCGTCGGAACCACGCCAGCAGCCGTTATTTTTGGGACTGGTATTCTCCTCCCAAAGCGATACCTCGTGACCTTTTTGCACAGCTATTTTGCTTCTCGCAGTTTGATGCGAGAATTGGTACGTTCGGGAATCCTCACTCGAATAGCGTAACCCACTAACATTGCAATAGCTCGAGCCGTACTTCTCCCGTATCCCGTTCACCTCTGAGCAAAAACGTCGTTGGTTCAAGGACCGCGAAGGGGTCCTCTTCGGTTTCGCGTTCGCATTTACGTTTGTCTTGAAGATTCCAATCATTGGAGTTCTCATGTATGGCGTCGCCGAGGCCTCCACGGCGTATCTTATCACCAAAATCACAGATCCCCCACCCAGCCCGGCGGAGAGTGAGGGCTTTGCGGAGACACAGGTTACTTGGAAGAATAAGCACGATTTCTTGAGGCTGCCACTGGACAACATTGATAAGCTCAATGTGGCCGCGCACGAACAACCCACTCCGAAGCCCGCAACTCCTGGTCGGAAATTCGCCTAGTCTGATACTGTCCATAGATTTACATCCTACCCCATTTCTCAAACCAACTACCCTATTGGGATTCAGCAAATGCCGCTGATAAGCGACCTAGTAGCGACCGATAAGCATAGAATCTTTAGCAATGATTGGTACGGAATGAGGGGAAGCTGCAGTGGAGAGGGGTTACCTATCAGTACTTATACTCCCTGCTATACCTGTCTTCCTTCGCGATTCTTACACTGCCTTCAACACATTCATTATGGGCACCAAAGCTATCCGCACCGTTGTCAAGGTAGACCTGAACAAACCAGCCCGTGAACAAAAGGGCCTCCATGTATGTATTGTACACCTTCCTCTACACACTCCACTAACCACTACTATAGAATCGATGGCATCCGGATGGTATGCGTTTCCAGTCTATATTCCATTCTACGCAATGAATCTTACAGATTTCAAGTCCCTAGCTACGGCACAATCGCCAACAATGAAGTCGTCAAGATTGAATGCCTGGACTGGACCGGTGGACAAATCAAGAACAACGACTCCGCCGACGACATCAAGAACGTCGATCTAACACAGATTCACTACCTCTCCGGCCCGTTTGACATTGAAACAGCCGAGCCTGGAGACGTACTTCTCGTCGAGATTCAGGACGTCCAGCCCTTTGAGGATCAACCGTGGGGTTTCACGGGTGTCTTTGCGCGGGAGAATGGCGGCGGGTTTCTTGATGAGATCTACCCAGAGCCGTGAGTGGTGCTCTTGCTATCTTATGATCGCACTGACGCGCGCAGTGCCAAAGCTATCTGGGACTTTGAGGGCATCTTCTGCTCCTCTAGACACATCCCCCATGTGCGTTTCGCCGGGTTAATCCACCCTGGTATTCTTGGTTGCGCTCCGTCAGCTGAAGTGCTTGCTGAATGGAATCGACGAGAGGGAGAGTTGATTGCGGCCAACACTCTAGGCCGGGATGTTGCGAAGCCGCCAGAACCGAACAATGTCCATGCCGGCAGCGCAGATGGGGAGCTCGCAGCAAAGATCGGACGCGAGGGAGCCCGAACTATTCCTGTATGTCCTGATTATCATTTTTCCTGACTTATTCTCATAGGTAGCAATAGGGCCGACCCGAACACGGCGGCAACTGCGACATCAAGAACCTCTCCCGCGGCTCAAAAGTCTACCTGCCCGTCCATGTTCCCGGGGCCAAATTCTCCGTCGGCGACCTGCACTTTTCCCAAGGGGACGGCGAGATTTCCTTCTGTGGTGCCATAGAAATGGCCGGCGTCATCACCCTAAAGTTCACAGTTATCAAGGACGGTATGGCCAAGATGGCAATGAAGTCGCCCATTTTCCACCCGGGCCCCGTCGAGCCGCACTTCGGGCCCGGTCGTTACCTTACTTTCGAAGGGTTTTCTGTTGATGAGAAAGGCAAACAGCATTATCTTGATGCAACAGTTGCGTACCGCCAGACTTGCTTGAGAGTTATTGAGTATCTGAAGAGATACGGGTATAACGATTACCAAATTTATCTGCTGCTGAGCTGTGCGCCAGTGCAGGGGCATATTGCGGGCCTGGTGGATATCCCGAATGCGTGTACGACTCTGGGAGTACCGATGGATATCTTTGACTTTGATATTCGACCTGAGGCGGACGCTGTTAAGCTCGATATGGGAACTTGTGCTTTTGCTTCAAAGTGACCCGGTCCTGTCGTTGGATCATTCGTTCTATGTTGTTCTATATACAATCGTATCCATATGATATCATGCCAATTTACTCACACGGCCAGACCTATCTCGGTCAGCCTATACGTCCTTCCTTGCTAAAGTAAAAGGAGACCTACGCAGTCGCAGCCGCTGCGCCAAAATACTCCTCGAACATTTGCTCCGCCTCTTTGATACAATCAAACCCATAAATCTCCCTCTGTACATCCGCATCCGCCCACTTATCCGGCACAGGGCCCTTGCCCGCCTTCAGTGCCGCAAACTGCTTGTCACGCTCCTCCTTCGCCGCTCCTTCGCCCAGATGCAGCGCCCGCCCACTCGCAGCGGCCAATTCAACAAGCGCGTATGCCCGGTCCTTGCGCACCATCTCATACACCTTCAATGCCTTGTTGATACTCTCTGCATCTGTACTCGGCAGCTTGCTCAGCACAACAGCCAGTACAGCCCCATCCTCAATCGCTTGCGCGGCCCCCTGCGCCAGATGCGGCAGTGTCGGATGACAAGCATCACCCACCAACGCCGTACACCCGTCGACCCAGGTCGGCAGAGGTTCGTGCGTGCGCAGCTTCCACTCACAAACCTCCCCCTCAGGAACATAATTCAGCATGCGTTGAACGAGCGGACAGAAATCCGCAAACACGCCCAACATCGCACTCTTCGACCCCTTCGTCGTGTACGTCGCGTTCGTGGCAGCCGCGAAATTTGTATCCGGCTGCGTGGTGCTCAGATTGTAAATTGTGTTGTTGGAGACCGGGTAAGCAATGATATGTCTCTTCTCGCCAATCCACCGCACGACCTTATTGCTCGCCAGCAACGCCTTCAGCTCTGGATCCGCATTGGGATCAGACTCAATCTGATCCTTGTGAATCATGATCCGGTACGCGGCCTGGTTTGTGTCTTTTACCGCGGGGGCGGGCGAGATGGCGAGGTCGTTGAGCATCGCGACGCGCGTCACGGATTTGATCCCATCCGCGCCGAGAAGAATATCTGCGTCCCTGGTATAGGGCTGTTTCGAAGGGTCCCGTGGTGTCACGGTGAATGAGGGCTTTGGCTGCGTTCCGCGCCCGAAAGAGTGTACCTCGGTCACGGACGTGCCAAAGTGGAAAGTGATCTTGTCGCTGTGCTTGAGGCAGCCCTGGTACAGCCCGTTTGCAAGGGAGTACCGGTGTCCGACCATGTGTTTGTAGCCATACGTCGGCTCAATGTAGTGCAGATCGACGTGGGCGAGTTCGGCGTTTGAGGCGCCGACTGTCGCTCCAGTTAGCCCTCACACCAAACCGTATCGAAATCCGACATGACAACTCTTCCAATAATTGCAGTCAAGATAGAAATGGGCAACGCACCCCTCACACTGGTTTCCTCGATGTTCACTGCCTCAGCCTCGATTGCCTTCCAAACACCAAGCCTATCCAGCACCCGAGCCATATTCGGTGCGAGCTGGATGCCGGCACCTACAAAGCCCAGATCTAAAGCTGTCTCGTAGATGTCGATGTGCTTGAAGCCCTTTTCTGCAAGAGCGAGGGCCGACGTAAGGCCGCCCATTCCTATCTTTGTTAGTAACTTAGCTTGTCGATGGGGATAGGACGAATGGAGATAAAGGAGAGTGGACCTACCCGCGCCTAGAATGGCGACTTTAAGATCTTGCGGTGCCATTTTGTTCCCTTCTTTCCTCTTGAACTCTGTTCGATGGATGATTGAATGGATTGGAGTCTGGTCGAGCATTGAGTACAGTATATATCGACTTGGCGGAACAGACCTTAGCCGGGATCTCCTCTTCCCCACGCGTCCCACACTCGAATTTATGGGGTTATTTGGTCACTGTCATTCTACAGTGCTTAGCGTGGAGAGACACTGGGGAGAAAGCTTGGTAATGAGGTCTGATTTGGACAGCGAGTGTTAATGTGGGTTTTGCGGAAAAATCATTCCAGGTTGCTTTCTTGATGATTCGCCGCGTCGGCAGTTCTACTTCTTTGTTTGTATGGTCAATACTAACTCATATCGCAGAATGCTGAATAATTGAGAGACTTTGTAGAGAGAATATGTGTTGTATTATATTAAATATAGGCAACTATAATACATGAAATATGCATATCCAAACCTCGTCTTCAATGCCCCGCATACCAATCCACGAGTCACAAAGCGGGACGTTGTTTACAGGCTGTCACCGGCGATGGCAATGATCCTGCCGACAGGGGTAGCAATGCCAGGAAGAAGACCATCGAGCAATCTAGCGACACCAGGAGCAAGCTTGATAAGCAGAGCACCAGTGTCACGACCGATGACGACGATCAGGTCCTCAGAGTCTTGCGCGAGCGGGTGCTGCAGCAGCTGAGTCAGAGAGATGGCCACATCAATAACAGATCCAATGGGACCAGAAACGTTGTTCTCACGGAGAGTGCTACCAACAACGCCATCCAGAGCAACAGGCAGGTCCTGTCCGCTCTGGCCAGTGACGGTCAAAGGCTGGGCCTCGTCACGGGCGAGAAGGCCACCGGTGAGACCGCCGAGGATGCCGCCGATGGGGTTGTTGATGGCGTCAAGGCCGAGGGTGACACCGGCGCCGCGGAGGAGTTCGGCGATTTCGGGGGCGAGGCGGACAAGCAGGATGTGGCTGTCTTCGCCGACAATGGTCAGGATGCAGTCGATGATGGGGCCGAGGTCGGCAATGAGGTCGCCAATCGTGGCGAGATCGCCGACGATCTCACCAATGGAGTCGCTGAGGGAGACCCTGCCAGAGAGGAGGTTATAGACGTCCTCGTTGACCTGGACAAGGAACCTCTCGCCGTCAGCGCCAGTAACAGTCAGAGCACGGTTGACCTGAGGGCCGAGGTCTTGGATGAGGTGACCGGTACCATGGCACTCCTCATCAACGCAGGGGGTGGGAGCAGATGTAGGAGGGACAGTCGCAGTGCCGGTAGCGGTCACGGTGTTGGTCAAGGTCTCAGTTGCAGTACTGGTAGCAGTAGCAGTGGCGGTCACAGTGTTGGTCCAGGTCTCAGTTGCAGTACTGGTAGCAGTGCCAGTGGCGGTCACTGTGTTGGTCCAGGCCTCAGTGTTTGTGTGGGTGTTGGTGTTGGGCCCAGCAGGCTCAGACCAGGTGGCCGTGCCGGTCTCACTCTGGGCCCCCGTACCAGGAGCGGTGGTAGGGCCACCAATGGTGCCGACATCAGTAGGAGCAGGGACAGTGATGGTGACCGTCTCGACCTCGCAAGTACAATCCTCGCCGGTAAGATCACGGAGGCCGATAGGGCCGGCCATAGTGCAGGCGGCCCAGGTTAGGGCAGTGATCACAGAAGCCTTCATATTGGGTATCTCAAACGCTGAATGTAGATTACAATCGAAAGCAAGCCAAACGAAAGGATGGAGCTTGGGCGGAACGATTGTCAAGGGAGTGACAGAGGTAGAAAAGAAGCTGCTTTTTTGAATGAGTGACTGAAGAGAGACAGAGCACGACTTGGAGCCGATACTTATATTCCTCAACTTACATCCCCTTGCGCCTTCATTATCCTCATCCGAACCAGATTCATTATAGGATATGTGCCTAGTGCTAACTGCCCAATCGCAAGTGATCCGACTATTCAAGGTTATTTGGCATGGTGAGCCATAGACTGAGAGTTCACCGGGCAAGAATAGCAAATTGGGACCTGGCGGAGCGTCTCCCTGACAGGGCTTGGAGCTGTCGGATACGCTGTTTACTTTGCTGAAGGTTAATCACAGCGTCATTCCTGATCGAGGGACCTATCGGATTTGCAGCCCTGCTAGAACCCTGTCTAAACCATGCACGCCCTCTTTCTTGCGTTCAGCAGCCCTGGACATGACCGAGCAGCGTCTGGAACACGGATACAGAGTCTGAAGCTTTTCAGCATGCATCTCGACGACTCACAGGGCGGGCTGCAAGGATCCATCACTGCTCGATTCCAAATGTGGCGGGCAATGGTGCAGGTACGGGGCAAGTAGTTCTCCAAAGTCAATAGACAGGTCGTACACAAGCACAGATGCAAATCTCAAGGTCGAACTTTTCTTTGTTTCGAGATCTGCAGCTGTTGCAGACACTATTGATAGTGGCGCCCGGTCGATCCGGGGATTGGTTGAGGCAGCTTCTTAGTTTTGGGACTCATCATATTTGCGCCGTTAGCCCAACGCGCATGTCCGAGTTCCTGTTCTCCATGGGTTTGCTATCACCGTGGATATGTTATTGAGGCCTAGAACCTGTTCGATTATGATACTGTTTCTTTCATAGTGTGGACTCCGGAGGCGCCACCAATCGCCGGAACCCCTATCCGCCTATTAATTTCTTTCCTTCTCTAGCGACTTACGGCTTATGCAGGGGTGATTGGGTTGAAAGCTGGCGGATGGAGATGTGATGGTGGAACTGAAATTGTGGAAGCAAGGTGGAAAGAAGCGAGGTGGTTGCAAGATTGTTGCTAATTTTCAGGCCCAAACTCAGCCACCTGATCCTTGATTAGTGGCTACAGTTCAGAGCGCAAGGGACCGGGCTTCGGTCGAGGAGGACGACTGCCCCAGTATCGCGGTCCATGCCCGTCAAGCTGTGAGATATCACGGCACTTCGGATGGTTGTAATCGTCGACAGTGCCCATCGGCCACATGGGGATCATGCAGATCTCGTGGTCACCGCAGCCTCTACAGTCTTTCCAAGTCGTCCAGGCCAGATAATCCATAAGACCCTGGATTCGGTCAACCACGGCATCATACTCCGTGCAACCCAGTGCCTCGATCAAGGTCATGCAGACGCTGTGTAATACCGAAAGCACTGCCTCAGCCGCAAGCGTCGTGACCGAAGCTGATCGCCTGACAAACTGCTTTGAGCAGCGCTCCACCTCGAGGGAGGTATTACGCTGGTCGTAATCGATGAACGGGGTCACCACGTCCTCGATATCTTCCTGCAGCTGCTGCAGCGTCGAGGCCTGGCCAGACGCCAGGAAGCGCAACCGAGCCCCGTAGCGCTCCACCACCATGTCTGCGACGGCTTGCCAGTTAGTCGAGGGTTCGCTAGCTTCATGTTCCAGGATCAATGCATCGAGGTCCTGTTGCAGAGGCTGCAGTTCCGTTGAGGGAATATGCTCCAGTCGGGGATGTCGAGTCGCATTTGCTTCTGCGCCGGTATCCGGGAACAGATCTAGCTTGTAGGCATTGTCGTACGCAGTCACAAAATGGTCATAGTTTAGGACTACTCTGTCACCCCCGATTTTCCAATATCGAGACGCCACGGCTGGAAGCCACATTTGCCCAGCGTGCTTCCCGATATCGTCACCGGGCTTTCCCTGCTCGCTCGGCCGTACGCGAGCCACCTGAAGGACCTCCAGATTGGCAAAGTCGCACAGGATGATCTCAAATCCTGCTTCCATACGCAGCATCCCATGCAAGCGTCCGGCCCACCGGTCCTTGGCCATCTGGCAAAAGAGCTCGGCGCGTTTTTTCTCATCCCTCATACCTTCGCCGTCTCCTAGGCCATCCCGAAACAGGATCCGATCCTGGGAGTCCATGGTCCCGTTACTTGTCTTGCCGGCGGACATGCCATCGACATACAGCAAACGCAGGTCCTTGGCGGCAGCGAATGTGTGCAGGAATCCATCTTCTGCCTGGGCCGGCTGAGGCTGCCCAATGACCCGCTGCGAGTCGGGCTCCATTGGCGGAGGCCGAGGCCGCGGCCCGGGGCCTCCAGGGCCTCCAGGGGTCCCATCGTCCGGCGGAGGATTATGAGGCATCGGGTGAGTGAACACCAGAGCATGCTCAGCCTCGAAGGCCAGCCATTCAGGGCCTTGGACAGGGTCAGACCGCCAGTCGCCGTGGTAAAGCTGTGTTCCTTCAGGGACCGTGGCTAGGAAAAAGGACATGCCGTTGTGGTTCAAGGAGGAACCCCATTGCCGCATGGATGAGTGGATGGCGTTAAAGATGTGGTTGGCATTACGAGGGAATGAAGACGAGACGGTGGTAGTGATCAGTGTTGCAAGGCAGAGCAGCCTGGATAGGCTGGATGGAAAGAGAGGTGGTGGCATTGTCAGCAGTTGTTTATCAGATAAGATCGAGGACGATCACTAAGAGTAGGCGACGACGGCTTCATATAAGCCAGAGCGGGACGCATGCCGCGTCATCGGCAGATTTTAGCTAGTTTAGTGCAATTTACGGCGTACGCCTTTCTGAACGCTCTCTCAACTTTTAAAATCAACTCGTAGACACTTGTCTCCCTCAATGAGGATATATATTATGCTATCGTGGCCAAGGTGATATCGCTGATCAGCAAATTTAAGACAAGCGACCGATCGACATTCCTCCCCCACATCATGACGACCTAAGCATCCAGCTACCGAAACAGCTTGTAAATGCTTGCAGGATCACACCCCAAGCCCATTGGCAAGGCACCTCTGCTGCGCAGGCCGAGAATGAGGAAATCACCCTAAGAATCCCGACCGAGATAACAAACCGGGTCCTGGCAGGCATCCAAATTCGCATTTTGTCGCGATCTCGAGCGAGACTCGGCTGCTTCCCTGATGACTGGCATTCAAGATCTGATGATTTAAGCGCCTAAAAGTGAATCTGATTTTGAGTATTCAATTATAGATATCGAAGGGGTTGAAGGTCATAGATTTTGCAGTTTATATAAGGGTGAAACGTCTTTGTTCGCCGACCTATACAATGTTCGTGTCCGGAAACGGGACGCCATCGGCGTCGATGAGGCACGGGCTTTTGTAACGATGACTCTGGACCTTCTTATTATATCGCAAGTCATTGTCTATGCACCAACATTGCTCAGGCTGGTAATATTATCAGGGTGTGAGCTGGAGCTGACGGGTGAGCTGATTTCTCACCTCACTGTAAAATATTTATTTACATACACACATATATATAGATTATATATATTTACATATAGGATATCCACTATATATACCCATGTTTCCCATGTTCGCCACACTATACCTTCTTTTTAACCCCCCTTTAATGCAACCGGCTGGGGAATGAGGTTCTGTTCGGCAGCGTCGACAATAGCCTCGTACCATATGCGCGCCATTTTCTCGTACCCCCGGTCATTGGGATGCGTGCTATCGACCCTGCCGTCGATCGTATAGTCTTCCGGGTACTTTATGGCAGAGTCCTCTCCGCTCATCTCCGCGAGGATAATCAAGACGCCTTCTTTGCGCATCGCCCTGACTAGGTCGCGGTACTGGGCGTTCACAAGCGGCACGTTCTTTGCGGTCTTGCGTTGTCCTGACGGTAGTAACGTAGACAAGACGATCAGCGGTCCAGCGTCGGTGTCTGCTGCGTGCAGAAACCCCTCGATCAAGGATCTCATCCGGTCTCCCGCAGTGGAGATGCGGTTGTTGAGGCGGCAGTCGTTGGTCCCGGCATTGATCAGGACGACGTTGGGCTTGTAGCGGTAAGAGTGTACAGATGCGGCTTTCACCTTGTCAATCGTATCGCCCGGGTGCGCCTCGAGGTCCTAGTGAGATGCAACCGGTCAGCGGGCGGATCTAGATGGAATAACTGCAGTAGAAGTAAAACTGGGAGGAAGCTACGTTGTCTTCCATCTCACCGTGATGTTTGCTCCCGACCATGTCGACCTCCCACCCAGCATGCCTCAGCTGGTCCCGAAGGAAGCCTCTGTACCCATTCCCTGTGGCCGAGTTCTTGCCCCAGGTGATTGATGCACCCAGAGGAAGAATCCGCAGTGGAACGTGGTCCGTAGAATCGAGGAGCGGTGGAGAGGGGTCAGGGAGAACAGCTCTCCCTGAGACGGCCTGGACGAGAGTAGCGAAAACAAAGAGCCATACCGGTAGAAGTATCATGATGCCACTATGGCCTCAGGCCTTGGGACCTGAAAACAAAGAAACTCCATCGATGCTCTCCCTATTTCTAACGTAGATCGAGCCCAACGACTCTATAACCAAAACGGGCATTTTGATCCTCTCAAGCCCCGTTAATCCCAACATGTCTCGTGCCTTTGTCCAACCGAGCGCCCGCGAGTGCCGCATCCACGTTGAACAAGGTGTGATACAGTGCGACAGCGTTGGTCCCTTGTGATCATTGATAATAACGGCATGCAGTTGCCTAGGCTAGCTGCATTAAATAGGTGACTGTGTTTCAAAGCAGTTTCCTAAGAATAAAATTGGAAATTCGATAGCGGCTATGGCCGTCTACCTACTGACTGCTTACGATCAAGTATACTGCCACTTGATACGCCAATGGAAACGTTGCTTGTACCAGCGCCAGCACCACCTGGGCTGAGCGCAGGATACGCCCATGTCACCAATAAAATGTAAGAGTGAGTGGAAATAATATGTATTAATTGGATGCATATACTTTGATGCCACATGAAGAGCAACCCATTGTTTATTTTATGTTGTGAGGAGCTTGGAAACTCCACACCATTAGACCATGACAGACCCCCGGGTTACCCGTTACTGGTCTACTGAACGTCCGTAACGGGTTGGGTTCGGGTTCTGACCCGCTACCCGTGCGGGTTTTGGGTAACCCGCGGGTTGACAAATATTATAAACATGCCAAGTCTTGTAGCATTTATAATTTATATAGTTTTATACTGTATCTTTGGGTATTTAGATTACAGAAGCGGCTACAATATCCCAAAGGATTATAGTTAGAGTTATAATAGGTATGTATTTATTATAGGAAGATATTTCTCAAATTATACTTGCCAAACCATGGGTTGGATCGGGTTTTCAACCTCATAAATCCAACCAAGCATAACAACTTTGTTGTCTGATTAATAGAAGTGCAGGGCTGAATGGCTGTAAAGAACAGTATTCTGTTTAAATAAGTTATTATTTTTATACAGAAAAATATGGCTAAATCGGGAGTTTTTATGCAAAATAGGTTCTTGGCGGGTTACCCGTACCCAAAACCCGCACAGGTTCGCGGGTTTTTGGGTACGGGTCCTGACCTTCGACCCGTCACGGGTTTGTCACGGTATGCACACCATATTCCCCTCACTATCCGCACGCACCCTGACGTGACCCGACCGTCCTCACCACCTCACACTCGGACCAACCCAGAGTACCACTTCTACGCCAACCCGACTACCCAGAATGCGCCACCTGCTCCTAACCCTTGACGCATTCAACACCCTCTTTCACCCTCGCCTCCCAGTCCCAACGCAATACGCCGACTCCGCATCAGCATTCAACATCACCGTTTCCCCCTCCGCATTACAACCCGCCTTCGGCGCCTCCTACAAAGCTCTCTCTGCGTCGCACCCAAATTACGGGCGCGAACTCGCTCTGCGAGGGGAATACGCTGGGCCGCGACAATGGTGGGAGGATGTAGTACGCGGGTGTTTTGAGCGGGCGCTTGCGGCGAACCCAACTGCGAATTCAGCGAGAGGGAATAGAGTTCCTAATAAGCTGATCCAGGACCTTCTTGAGCGCTTTGCGAGTGCAAGGGGGTATAAACTGTATGATGACGTGGTGCCTTTTCTGAAGGAGATGAAGGCACAACGAATGAAAACGAGTCAAGGCGGAGGGAGGAAGGTGGTTGTTGGAGTGGTTTCGAACTCTGACGATCGGATCTCTTCTGTGCTAGAGTCGCTGGGTGTTTCTGTGCGTGATGCGCGCGTAGGGGAGGAGAAGACCAGATCTGGTGGTGACTTACCCGGGTTCGAGGAGGAGAGGGAGAAGCAGAAGACGGCGAATTCGCTGCAGGATCAGAAACAGAAAGATATTGATTTCGTCCTCACTAGCTACCAGGTCGGTGCTGAGAAGCCGGATCCGTTGGTTTGGAACGTGGCGACGCGTACGGCGCTGCAATTGACTGGTGAATCCGATGCAGGGGACGACGAAGCCAGCGGCTGGGAACGGATTCATATCGGCGACGACTACGGCAAGGACTATCGTGGTGCTGTAGACGCGGGCTGGGAAGCGTACTATCTTGCGCGGGATGCTGAAGCAGCTACGCAAGCGCCAGAAGGTACAAAGGTAATCACGTCGTTGTTGGATCTCTTGCCGAAGTTGAGCGCGGGTGTCTCTCAATGATAGGGCATAGTTGTATATCCTTAACCAATAATGTGTAATATATCAATCAACTCATATCATGCGGTAAGCATATCAGGATATGTATATACGCCTACAGTCCATTCCCAGCCCATGCTATCCAATAACGCCGGCCAAGTAAAAAAAAACCAATCACTCCCACTGCCCTTCATGCCCCAATGCCCCCATGCCAGCCCGATTCCCAGCATGTTTACTCAACAACGCCTCGATATTCGACCCCCGGTTCCTGTGCTGCGTGCGCAACTGCTTCTCACGCTCCCGTTCCCGCGCAGCAGTATAATAATTAACAGATCCCTTCTTTGCGATCGCCGGCCCCGGAGCTTTCGTCACGCTGCGGGACGAGTCAGACGTTGAGGTAGAACTAGATGAGGATGAAGCCGTCGTGGTCCTGCGCAGGATCGGCGGCTTGAACCCAAACGAAGCAGCCTTTTCGCTGGCGGCGCCGGTGTGGAATGCAAGTCGGGAATTATTGGAAGTTGAGGCGGAGTTCGAGGATGCTTGGCGGAGAAGGGCGAGACGGTCAACAACGGGTCCGCGGGTGCGACGGGGATGTCTAAAGCTGATGGCCGGGGATACATCGCGTTGACGGCTGGTTACGGTAGGTTCGTCTGACCCGTGCTCGTCGATGTCTTCGTTGTCAGCTTTGGCCTGCTGCTCGCCTTCGTCGTCATCAATCGAAGCGTCTTCGTAGAAAGAGTCGTACTCAGGACGCTCGGTGAGGAAAGAGACCGCCTCGCGGATCTCAGCAAGGGTAGCAGGCTTCTTCGACATTGCACTGGCGGGTTTGCGGCGGAGGTAGGGGGGAGGTCTGTTATTCACATCATCCGCAGCGGGTTCTAGGGGCCTCTTCCTCTTGTTGCTGTTGCTTTCACCTTCTGGCGTCTGTGCGGCTCTATCTTGAGATTCATCCTGCGTAGCGCTCTCTTGCTCGTAACCTAGGAAATCGAGACCGGCGTCATCATCGTCGTCGCGGTCTTCAATGGCCTTGAAGAAGGCTGCTTTCTTGGGGTTGTCGGCTAGTTCGCCGACCTTTCCATCGGCGAGGAGGGCATTTCGCATGCGGGCAAACTCTCTTTGCTTCTGACGTCGGCGGGCCAGTAATTCATCGTCTGAGTCGTCGAGGTCGAATTCATCGTCGTTGTTGCGTCGCCGGCGAAGCGCTCCTGTTGTGATGTCCTTGAGCAGTTTTGCTACGTCCTTCTCGTCCGCATTTCTTTGGTGGAGGCTATACGCGAGTCAGTATGTGTGGTAGTATATGGATTCGTGGGAACATACGCATTCAAAGCAGCCAGCTGCTTCGCGTCAACCTTTTCCCCACTATTATCATTGATCATTTCCCTGTCGTAGGCATTCTCTTCGTCGTCGCTTTCGTCGTCGCTTGCGCCTCCCAGGCCAGCATATTCATCATCAGATTCCTCGGCAGCCTCTTCCACAACATCCCTCGCCTTGCTCTTCTTGC
Organism: Aspergillus spinulosporus; assembly: GCA_003574815.1. NCBI lineage: Eukaryota > Fungi > Ascomycota > Eurotiomycetes > Eurotiales > Aspergillaceae > Aspergillus > Aspergillus spinulosporus. Next base: position 1,605,178 of record QPHH01000002.1, on the reverse strand, counting down.
GATCGAAAAGTTCAGCCTGTTTCTTGGCTTTCTTCGATGCCGTCTTCATCACATCGAATGCACTCGCATCGATCTCAAAGTCACCTTCTTCTTGTTCCGCGACGGCAGAAAGCTGGGGCACTTTTCCACGTTTTAAGTTCTTCATCTTTCGCGCTGCAGCAGGAGAATGGTTCTGCTCCACAAGGACAGTTTCGATGGTGGATGTCGGGGTGCCCAAAAACCTCTTGCTAGGGTCAAAAGGTGAGAGAACGAATCCAGCATCTTGCGTTGGGTCGGGGATTTGGGACATTTGGGACACACTCTGGGATGCGGGAGACTCGGGAACCCGAGAATCTGGTCGCCAATGCCCCGTAAATGGCTCCGTCGATCCGGCGCGTTGCTCCTGGCTGTCTTTAATGACGATTTGAGAGTCAGGTGCGCCGTCAATGCTCATCGGTACGGGATCGGGGAGGGAGTTAGGAATAGTATCCCCCGGTTGACTCAGGTCCTGGCTTGTAGCGAGTGTGCCAGCAAAAGCCTGCGTTAGGCTCATCGTGGCCTCGGAGGGCTTCACAGGAATGTTTGGCCGCTCGACCGAGTTCAGGAACGGGTTGATTGGTTTGGCTGGCGTCTTCGGTGTCTGGTCAACCTCCTCGTCCTCATCATCACTAACGACACGAGTAACTCTCTTGCGCCTCTGGGTTGGCATTTGCATGACCTGTAGTGCCGTCTCAGCAGTGGTATCATCCTCAGACTCGTCATTTTCATCGCTGTTGTCGTCCTCACAAGCCTCGGAATCAATCATGTTGGCCTCTTTATCAGCCTCTGCCTTATCGCCCGAGTCCTCATCTTCTTCATCCTCATCCTCCTCGTCCTCTTCGTCCTCTTCATCCTCCTCGTCTTCTCCGTCTTCTTCGTGCCCTTCTCCCTCTGGGCCTGCGTCACCCACATCCTCATCCTCCGATCCAGATAATTCAAAATCAATATCATCCTCATCATCCTCATCCTCACCATTCGCCTTTTTAGCTGCCGCACGTTCCTGCTTCGCAATTACCTCACCCTCCTGTCTTGCCTTCTCAACAAGGTTCTCTACCTCGTCTTCGAAAGCAGCGCGCTCAGCGGCCGTCTCAATGACAATACCCTTAGCTCGAAGCTCCTCTATCCTTTCCATCCGTTCTTTCGCTGCTTGTAGTTTCGCTTGATACAACAGACTTGCCGATAGCTCTGCTGGGTTCATCACCGTAGACTTCCGAGGCGGCGACGTTAGCTGTGCCAGCACTTTCAGCTTGAACATAGATGCTGGCTCCTGTATTTTCCGTGCTGGAAGATTTTCAAATGCTGCAATACGTCGGCATTTGGCCGGTGATGTGACGATTTCGAGGTCACTATCTGAGTCATCCTTCTGGTGCTGTGCTACCTGTTCCCGTGAGAGTCGAACGCGCACCGGGGCTACTCTCAAAGATTGCTTTCCGTTCTTGACACTAGATAGTTCGGCGCTTGGTTTGTTGGGTTGATCTTCTTCTTTCCCAGATATTTCCTCGGCCACATTGACCGTTGCACTCAAAGGTTCTTCTATAGCGGGGAACTCGATATCCTTCTGCGGCTCCTTATCTGGTTCATCTTGGGCGTCAACTGGCGACAGAACTGGCGACGTTTGTGGCGTTCCTTTGTCCTTGTGTGCTTCGACATCCGACGAATGCTGTGACCCTGCAGTTGACGAAGAGTTGTCACCAGGCTGCTCCGGCGCAGTTTGTGCCTGTGATTGCATAAAGTTGAACCGAGCAAAGAAACTCTCCTTCGAGATCTTCTTCTTCGTCCGTGCTTCGTGAGCCAGCTGCATGTTCCTGCTCATTCGCTGCGTCTCGCGACTCATCTCCTCAAGGGTCTTCTTTCCGGCTCTTCGAGCAGGACGCGCCTTCGTTGCTTTCTTTTGACCAGAGGCATTATCATCTAAGCTCTCGTCATCAGAAAACATATTTGCATTGAGCGCCTCTCGTTCCTTTACTCGGGCGGCCTTCTTTTCCGCTTCAGCCCGCTCCTTCTCTTCGCGCTCCCTTCTTTTTTGTGCAACAAGTTGAAGGAAACGGCTATTACGCTGCGGCGCCGCATCTTCCCCCTCCGAGCCAGAAGCTTCACTGTGCTCTTGCCCATAGTTCAGTGATTTCGCTGGAGATGATATGAATAATGGAGAAAATGAGCGCGCACGAGACCGGGAGCGAAACGACTCATCCTCACCGCGCATTTGCTGAACTCTGCGCCTCGGTCCAGCCGTAGGGAGATCATCGTCAGAGGAAACAGTCGCACCATCTGCCATTTCACGACGCGTATCGTCTGATTCATCCTTATTCGCTCGTAGAGTCTTCGAGACTCGTTCAAAAGCCGACTCGGTGGGTAGTTGTTTGTTTTCCGTGGCTTTACCGAGTAGACGCGCAGCCATACGGCCTTTCGGCATAATAATGTCCTCATCCTCATCATCTTCTTCGTCTGGGTCCGTCGGGGACGGGCGCGTGGTCGATCTTGTGTTTCCTCCCAGCAGACCGGCGGAATTCTTGTGTGTTTCTCGCTTCACTGGATTCCCGCCCTCCGAGTCTGAGTCACTGTCAAATGCTGCGAGCATGGCTTTAATTTTTCGTCCAGGAGTGAGCATCTCTGGCGAATCGGCTGCTACGGACGCAGACCGTCCCGTTCGCGGCGTTGAGGGCGACGACATTAGAATAATCAGGTATGAAAGGACTAGAAAAACCAAGAAACAGATTGATTGAGGCTAATTGGCATCTTATGGGTTCATTGAGCATATGAAATTAGGCAGTGGGTATGATGTTGGTGCTGCAGGCTGTGTCCTTGCGACTAAGATGAGCGGAGAATACACGACGCGCTCTGGTACGGGGACCGCGACCCGCGTCGCTAGCTATCGATGCAGTGCCGAGATTCTCCACGCCCGTTCACGTACTTTGTCGCCTTAGGGCTTAGGCATCAATATGCGAGTGGGACACTGCTGCATGCAGCCTACAGACGTCGTCCTGTGTTTCAGAACGTATGTATGGCCGAATTTTGGAATTTTTGATAATATACAGACCGTTGCTAACTGATGATAACGCCAGACAAAAACCATCCCTAGAGAAGTACAGGAAGGATCAAAGGTCAAACCGCTGCGCCTGATGCTGCACCGTCTCAGTCACGGTTGGTATTCGAAGAAAGCTATAAGTATGAGGATAGAAAGCAGAATAAAAAGCGTTTTTTACCTAGTATATTCAAGTTCTAGATTTCAATATCGATGTCCAAATCCAGGGCGGCAATGTTCTCGTCATCCATATTCCGATGACGGATCTTTCCGCCACCTCCCTTGGATTGCTTATTTTGTGAACTGGACGGGGTGCTGCTCCGGGCGGGCGTCCCTGGGTTTGGTGTACTGGGGGCGGGGGTTACGCTGGGACTTCCGTTCTCAGTTTTGGGTGTCAATTCATTGGCATCGTAATGAGTCTTTGCTCGAGTCTTGACGCGCAAGAAAGGGTTCAAGGACCCTTCTCCGCGGGCTGCGGCGGCGGCGGCTTTCCGACTGGCCTTTCGCTCCTCTATCTGTGCACGACGAACGTTCTCATAGTTAAGTTTTTGGTTCCGTAGGTTCAATTGGGCCAGGCGCTCGTGCTCAGTAAGCTTCTTTTCAGTACGGGGTTTGGCGCTGGAGCCGAGGTTTGCGAGCTCGACTTGGAGTCTCCCAACTTCATCGTCGTCACCGAGTTCTTGGGCGATTTTTAGCTTCTTCTCTATGTCGACTCGTTTGAAGAATGTTGTCTTGGTATCTAGCAACCCTTGCCTACGCAATTTCTCATTCAGTTCCTCGGGGGTGAATTGGTGGTTGATCAAACGGTTGATGTCCATAACTTTTTTAGCAAGCTGGGATTTTGTGGGCATTTTGCAATCCTCAACTGCCATTACCTGTCGCCATCGGTTGAATTCCGCCTACTGATGTGTTAGCTAACGATATTGGAAAGTACCGCAATGGCATACCTCGGTGAACGGGGAGTCGGAGCAAGCAATGAAAGGAAACGCGCGTGTGGTTTTGCCATGGGCGAGAACAGCATACTGGTCTGTCATAAATGACCGGCCGTTCGCTCCCTCAAGAGCGTATTTCTTTCCTTCTTTGATCTCTAGAAAAGTCATTAGTTGTACGCCCCTCACAGATTGTCAGTATTGACTCACCTGTTATCATTGCAAGCCGATACTCGTTCACCCCGTTAGGGTTTGGTCCGACGTTGAGACGAACATAGCACCCAACCATAGCATCTTCAAATCCAGGATAGAAGCACACTTGTGCAAAGTTGGTCCTGCCTACACGAGCTCGCTGAATATCTCGAAGTTCAGCAGGCGGGTCATCCTTCGGAGGAGATGGTGAACGTTCCCGATCATCCCATTCAACTTCGCTCTCTCCATCGGCATCCTCATCAGATACTCGAGACTTTGACTTGTGGTCCTTTGTCGTCGTATCCCGGCGGCGCAGTTCGTCACGTTTGCCCTTTTGCTCTCGCTGTCTCTTGTACGCTTCGATAGCCTCTGAAGCCTCGCCAACCTTGCGACCACCGAGCGTAGTCTTTTGCCGAGAACTCTTGCGGCTGCCTTCGTCCAAATTCGCAGCGCTAGCCTTGCGCTTATTCTTCTTTGCTTTGCGGGCCTCCTCTCGCTCCCGAGAAGCCAGAAGGCGCCGAAGGGCGAGATCCTGGTTATGGCGATCTACCTCTTGCGCACGCTCAGACAGAATCTGTTCCCTCTGAATCTCAGGCATGGCCATGATTTCCTGCTTGTCCTCTGCGGAATGGTACAGCTTTTCGTATGGATAGATTGGACCCTCATCTTCGACTCCCGCGTCCGAACTTTCGGAGTCAGATGGTGCCTCAGATTCGGACATGCTGGCTGAGTTGAGAGAATCGGCGGCGGAACTAGTGTTAAAAGCATCCCATCAGTCCAAGCTCAGAGCAATAAATTCCAGATGAGGCAGGGTGAAAGAGCTCAAACGCACATCTCCCCGTCTTCCTCCTCATCTTCATCTCTGCGCGACTTGCGGGGGCGACGGGCAGGCTTTGCATTGCCCTTGCGACCCGTGGTTGACGTTGGTTCTGGAGACCGTGATGAGGTCGAGCGAGCAGGAGATGCCGAAGAATGCTTGCGAGGAGGGGGAGAGGCCTCCTCATCTGAAGAAGCGTCGTCACCCGCTAAAGCGAGCAACTCTGCGTCAAGATCATCGGCCATAGTGAATGAGATTGCTGGCAGCCGACAGGCCTGCTGGATGATTTCAAAGTAATGGTGTTAAAAAACAGGTTTGGAAGGACACGCAGCCTGAGTGAGTGTTTTAACCGATTCAGAGCGAGACTAGCGACTGAAATGAAATTGAACGAGAGGCCCCTGAGCAGCTGTCGCAAAGAGCGTCGTCGGTGGCAATACTCGGACAAGAGGAGGGAAATGAGGGCTCAAGTATAGAAAAAGCACAGAAAATTAAAGCATAAAACAGGAATATAGCAGAATATAACCAGTGTATACTGCTAAGGGAGCGGACTGTTGATCGCGAATGGAAAGATGAAAGAGTGAAGTCTCGAGGAACAGCCAGAAATCACTGGGGGACAATTCTTGGGGGGCCCAGAATGACGTCCAGCCACAGTACCGCGTGCCGGCCCGAGCTAAGGCTGGATACTTAGGCGCGCGGCTGTTTCTCGATCGGACCACTTCGGCTTCGGTCTCCTCATTATTATTATCCTTATGAGCACTCAGTACCTCTCACGGGCCGTCAAAATGAAGGCCTTCGCGGCGCTGCAGAGATGCCACAGGCCGATAGCTCCTCTGCTCGTGGATTTTATCGCACCGTCCGCCCTCCACATCCGCCAATACCACGCAACGCCAGCTCAATTTGCGGAATCGCAGTCTAAACCGAAGCCGAAATATGTCCTCAGTAAAGAACAAAGAGAATTCCTCGATAGCGCGTTGCGAGTCAATCAAGCTGGCGAACTAGCTGCCACGCTGATCTATACCGCGCAAACACCGCAAGTTGTCCGCTCTCACCCGCACCTACGACCGTTGATGAAGCACATGTACGACCAGGAAGCCGGCCATCTCAGGACGTTCAACCAGATGATTGCTAAACATAGAGTGCGGCCAACAGCGATGTACCCGATATGGGAGGCTGCGGCGACGTTCCTGGGTTGGTCAACGGGCGTCATGGGACGTGAGGCAGCAATGGCCTGTACCGAGGCTGTGGAAACAGAGATTGGATCCCATTACAACGAGCAGATTCGGGAGCTTCTGTCGTGGGAGGCGGATGCGCACAGTCGTGGAGAAGAGCTGGACGGCGAGTTGAAGGATATGCTTGCAACTTTTCGCAGGATCCGCGACGAGGAACTGGAACATCTAGATCATGCTGTTGAGAATGATTCCAAGGAGGCTCAGCCTTACGACCCGCTGGTCAATGTTATCCGGCTTGGATGCAGGGCGGCCATCAAAATTAGCGAGAGGGTATAATTAATTCGGAGTGGCCCGCAAGGTTGTATATTATCTTTAACTGTATCATATTGAAAATTTTTGGTTAAGCTAATTTTGGTTATTGTCTTGCAATGGAAAGAATCTATTTTGACCTAGCAACTGTGGGTATCAACGTAATCCAGCATCTCTAATTCTGATTCTTCTTCTCCAAGTACTGCAGGAAGTTCGTCGAGAACCGTACCACCTGCTGATAGACCTCCTCAAAGCCATTAGCCCCGCCATAATAAGGATCCTGCACCACTTCCCCGCCACCAACACGTTCATGCAGTGTCCCGCCTGGACCATAGTCACCAAACAAGCGCACTTCCGCAACTTTAGCACCAGCTTCGATGCTTGCAGCGATCGAAGCGGCCGTCGCCGCCCTAGTTCCTTTGCCGCGAGCCGCCCGCGCCCCGGTCTTGCTCAACGACGACAAAATAGACGCGCGCAACTCCAGCAAGTCTTCCAAATTATACTCATCCATGGCGAAGAGGTAGTCGAAGTTGAGGAAATCCTCCAACGTAACCTTGCGGGCAAGATGGTGGTAGTTTCTGATGTTGTGGCGGCGGAGGGTGGACATGGTTCGTGAGTCTGACGGCTCGCCGGCATGGTAGGCTCCTGTGCCAGCGGAATCGATGTTATTGATCAAGGGATGGTTGGCGGCAATATTGCGAAAAACGCCTTCTGCCATCGGAGAGCGGCCTGATTTGTATCCGTTAGTTTATGTGATGGGTGAAGCATGGGTTACGGGTAATCGCACAGATATTGCCGAGACAGACAAACAAGACATTGACCGGCTTGCCATTGGAAGGGTTCGGGGCCGTCATTTTTTAAAAGTGAGTATGAGCTCGATAATGCTGTGATGCGATGGAAAAGGGCGGGGTTTCTATCTGCAGTCTTTATCGATACGACGTGCTGGAGCCTGAGGCACCGATCTCACTATGACGAAGTATACCCAGTGCGTGTGATTATAGCACACTTGTTTGGGGGTTATGGCGTTCAAGCTAGTATAAGCATAAGAATAGTTGCATGTTGGTGAGCAATAGATCATAATAGGCAGTCTAGGGCAATCTAGCGTTACATGATGGCGTTTCAGCACTTCATCTTTGTCAAGATGGCACGCAATCTTAAGCGTCCCAACTGATTTCCACCTCATTAGAGTCGAACGGCCATCCAACATGCCCAATTGTAAGTTCCCTACTTGCTGCAAGTTCATCTGCTCGGGCTTTCAGCTCCTCAACATCCCAGTTTGCGTACAAGAACTTCCCCTTCAGAAACTGGGCCTCGGGACTCGCAAGCCAGACGTGGAAACTTGCAGGAAGAGAAACTGGAGTTCGTTGGTTAGCATTGTCTCAGTATAATCCCCATGGAAGGAAAGAGAAGAGCGATGTACTGACCATGATCCTCGTACCCTATGGCCTTAACTCCGCCAGAAACCCTATTCATGTCCGTATCCACAACCCCCGGTTGCGTGTGATATACACTGAAACCTGGGTTCACTAAACCCAAGGTATCCCACAGCCGATAAACTGCCAATTTGGCGATGCTATATGCTGCAAATCTAGGCCCAAAATTCACATAGGCAGCCATACTATTGACGTCAATGATCACTGCATTGCCCGCGGCATAACGCAAGAAAGCCTGCGCGACGTATAACGCTCCTTTCAGATTCGCGTTCACACCTTCAATAAATGCATCTGCATCGACATCCTCAACGCCTTCCATAGGCCCTATTGTTGCGGCGTTGCTGACGAGGACGTCAATTTTCGCGCTCTCATTATCGTCCCTAGAGGCAGACGTGATGAAACCCTCGAACGCTTTGTCGACTTCTTCTTTCTTCGTTATGTCAGTAGATGCCACGAAGACTTGCACTCTTTGTCCGAACTCCTTCTCGATCGTTCTCTTGGTGTCCAAAAGGGGCTGGATGCGTCGACCCAGAAGAGCAATCCTGGATGCTCCTGCTGCGGCGAAAGAACGGGCTGTTTCGGCTCCAATGCCCGTCCCACCACCGGTTATAAGAATTGTCTTGCCTCTTGCGGAGAGTTCAGGGCGTGTAGGCGAGATGGAAGGGTAGGAGGTTGAGTGCCAGCTACGAGTCGCGGAGGGAAAGGGGGCCGCCATACTTGTGATAAAGTCTATAGCTCACCTAAAAAGTTATGTAGCTAGACAGTAGATAGCAAGATCTGATACAAAGGCTAGTGATGATATATATGTTTAGGCGGAGTTGTGCAATGTGTCAATGGTGAAGCTATACAAAGTGTTCCGCCCGCCATTATCCTAATTAGGGCTAACAATTGCCATAGGTGCTGCTGACAAATACATTCAACATCTTGTACTTTCCGACTGCACTCCCCGATTTCTCTTTCGGTTTGACCCAAGGCATTGCTATCGAATGACTTTACAATGGCCGGCGAGCAGGAAATACAATCTGGTCCTGTCCTACGTTGCGGACTCTGCAATAAACCGTTTGATAAGCGTGCGTGCCTATGTCCACCAACCCCCTTAGAGCGACTGGACTGACGTCCCACGGCTAGAGTCTACCCTGAAAAGACATGGATACTACTGCCGCTCTCGAAGAGTCGGTCCTAGGGATAGGCCTCGATCTTGTACTTCGTGCGCGAGGAGGAAGGCCCGATGCGACAATCAGTGGCCTAGATGTTCGCGGTGCGAGGCCAAAGATGTGGAGTGTCATTACCCAACAACGTTACCTCTAGGATCAAAGGGCAATGGATCGTTCCCCGGATCTGGAACGAGCATTGAAAGGACCCCGGCTTCATTGATGGGCTCACCACGTGGCGCCGGACTTGATCAAGGAAATGATCGCAGGCTCGGCCCTCTCACAGTGGCGGATTCAAGCCTGGGGGCGCTGAATCCCGTAGAGGCAGAGGGAGATGACCTTCTCCATTGGAATACCTACGATACCAATCTCGAGCTCAACTTTGCGGACGTGGAATTCGCCGCTCTAGACCCCATCCCGCAGGCGAGCAGGACGCCGGACTACCAAGCACGCGACCCTCAGATATCAATACCGCCGCCCCTGGCTCTTCCAAGACTCCTTACCCGCCGGCCAGAATCAATCACAGGAGGGAAGCGGACAACGCATCTTATTCTGCAGACATTAAAGTCGTACCCCCACATGATGCTGCGGGAGCATAAACCTCCACCCTTTATCCACACATATTCATTACCTCAATCTTTCAGGGCGAATCCCCAGACTGCCCCTGAATACAGCTCAACGGGCCCTCTAGAAGCTTGTCTGAACATATTGGACACGATAAAGGGCTCCGGCAGCCGAACATCATTTTGGAACCATGTCCGCACCCAGTGTGAGCAGCTATGTTCAGAGCAACATCAGCAGCTTAGTAGGTGGGAGCTGCTAGGTGCAATGCAGGCTCTCAGTATATATCTCCTGGTTAGGCTGGGTGAGGGGGAGACAGATGAAAATAATGTAGACTTTTTGTTGTTGGCTGGTGTTACTGTAGGTTCTTGTCTTCCCCTCTGCTGTTGTTTCGCAAGGTTCGCCTTTGAAGCGATAGTAATGGTGTCCAACCATAGGTACTTGCCCAACAGCTTTGTAACATTCATGCCTTGAATGAGTTGGACTCTCCGCTCCACAGCGATGATCAGGGTCTCGATGCAAATTGGAACGAATGGGTCTTTGAAGAGTCCAGGACGAGGTAAAACCTTCGCTCAGTCCACCAATTTCGTTCCAAATAAAGACAGAAACTAACATTGTGAAAAGATTATCTATCATATTTCGCATGGTCAGCATGCTCACCTACTTCCAGCCAGCGGCCAGGTGCGATCTCCCAAGAGATCTGGTCCTCGCACCATTGCCAGCGAAAAAACCGCTCTGGGAAGCCAGTAATTGGATCGAGTGGAAGACTGAATTACAAAAGGAGCCGCGAATCCAGCAGACAGCCTTTGGGCTGGCGACCACTGGGGACCTGGTCCGGCTGGACAAGGCTCATGGTCAGAATGGTCCAATATCTCATCTAGCGTTGGATGCAGCGACTGTGTCGAGGAGTGCTGCCAGTTGGGAGGAGTGGTGTTCAGGCATGGACGGGTTCGGGGCCCTTGTCATGCTTGCCGCTTCTTCGGTGGTTTGACCTCTGGCAAACGTGGAACTATGCGTACAATCAGTGCTTCCTCCTCTCTTTTATGAGAATCCCCCTTGATGGAAATCCTCCTTAATGAAAATCAGCAGCTGATTACCTGAACTCTTTGAGTATGCCCAAAGATGTCTTTGCTTTCTCCAGTTCTTGATGGGACCATTATGGACAGAAGCTCCATTGCACCAGAGGCTCAGAGATTATAATAGATGTTAACCATTTGGTCCCAAGATCGAGTTCATGAACGTACATAAGATATCCACTATAAGCAGAACTCTGTACTTCAATCGCCGTAAATGTCGACAAAGCTCTGGAGAGCACTCCAGAGCATAATGCGGAGTACAATCGTACAACCCGACGACAATCCAACAATTCCACTTTCTATATCCCGCTTATTTATCCATGACGAGTGACTGTGTGACAGGAGGAAAGAGCCCGAGTTAGATGGCAGATGGATAACTAGAGCAGTGTTAGGCTCCAGGATAGATAAAAAAAGAAACTGCAGGAACATGGTCCGATTCCGCAAAGCGAATCAAGTGTAACTAACCGTACTACAGTACAGTACGAGCGCCACAGTAGATGTGGCGGTGCAGATTGCGACCGAGTCGGCAGTTGGCCCAGCGACAGGCGTGGGGCGCAGTGGTCGACCACGGGCGGCCCCCAATACGACGGGCTGACCTTGGACCCATGGATGTACATAGTATTCATCATCGGGTCGGTGAACGGAAGGACTTTCAGGGGATCGCATTTTTTATGGATGTTGGAGCAGCTGAAGCAACCTCAGACGCACAAGTACTGTGTGGGGTACATGTGATACGCCAAACTCCGATGTCTGTTGAGCAGTCTGCATTCTGCAAATCCTTCCATTTATGACTATGGCTGACTATTTTCAGGATTATTCAGATCAAGATTTAGGCTTTGCTCTGCCCCAGATCCATAAGCTAGGCATCTTTGAATATCTGTGGCGCGGCGCTCCCACTCCACTTGGCGCTCTCGTTGCCCCCATCAAACAGCCTGAAAACAGCCGCGCACCTTCTTCCAGCATCATCGTCGTCATTCATCTCTTTCTTTTCCCTCTATTCTGCATACTCACGACATTCCCTTACATTTGGTCCTCTTGCTGTCGACATTCTGGAATTTCTGCCGACAAAGCAGGGATCCTAGCTTCGACACTTTTGTCGCATTCCTCCACCTCAGAGAGGAATCTCGAGGGGGTCGCCCATTATTGGAGCGGGCTGATCGCTCGATAGTCGGCCGCCAACATGTCCTATAATCGCTTGGGTCAGTACACCATTGATTTCTCTTCTTGTTTCTGCTTAGTCGTTCTGTTCTGCCTGAGCTCGCATTGCGCGGCTCCTCTTGTTTCTCTGCATCAAATTTCCCAACCAGACCTGAAACTCTAGCTCCCGACGAATCGCAACCCCAGAGAGGGGGTCCGACAGCAGATTCGTACTAGGATCATAGCGCGAGCCCCTGGCTCTTCCTCGGTTTCATATCGTTATTAGTTTACAACTGGTCATCTCTTGTGGTTGCTTTTGTGGTTGCTCTTTCTGTTCTATTTCCGTTCTTATTCTTGCGCATGCTCGACCGCGGCCGCTCAATTGACATTTAGATCCAGGAGACCCCTACGGGGACGACCACGACGATCGTTCACCCATCATGAATCCTAGCAGCCTGAGTAACCGTTCGCCTTCACCTGGGCGACCGCTCGACAGCTACCAGCTTTCGGATGCGCCGTACGGACATCACCATCACATAGAAATGCCCTCGAGTGACCGATTGGCCGAGCAACCGACGGTAAGATAGCCGGGAAACGGGGCGGTAGATACGGGCACTAAATTGGTCTGCGATAGTATTCGGTCGAGAGGATCCCGCAGTCGTATGGCCACAATGAAGCCTATGAAGCGCAGCACCAACATTATCCAGGTTACGAGTACTCGGTGGACCCCCAAGCACACCATGATGCTTACTATACCCAACCATACCAACCCACAGTTACGCCGGGCCATGACGATTACGACCTCGGCCAGTATCCAGGACATCAGCATCCTTATCAGGATGACGAGCCGATTCTCCACCCGGAAGACCCCTTTCAGGCCCAGAATCCATACAGCGACGATTACCAGGAGGACATGACAATTGCTCCTACACCGAGTCCCGCCCCGCTCCGACGATGGAAGACCGTCAAAGAGGTGCAATTATTCCAGGGTAATCTCGTTCTTGACTGTCCTATCGCGCCAAAGCTACTCAACCAAATTCCCCATGCGGAGAACGGCCAGCGTGATGAATTCACCCACATGCGCTATTCCGCCGCTACTTGTGACCCTAAGGACTTCTTCGAGGAACGATTCACCTTGCGCCAGAAGCTTTTTGCTAAACCCCGACACACCGAACTGTTTATTGTCGTAACGATGTACAATGAGGACGACTTTCTCTTCGCGAGAACGATGGTCGGAGTCTTCAAGAACATTGAGCACATGTGTTCTAGGACTCGAAGCAAGACATGGGGCAAAGACGCCTGGAAGAAGATCGTGGTCTGTGTTATTAGCGACGGTCGTGCTAAGATCAATCCGCGAACGCGTGCAGTCTTGGCTGGTCTGGGATGTTATCAGGACGGCATTGCGAAACAGCAGGTCAACGGTAAAGACGTTACAGCGCATATCTACGAGTACACAACCCAAGTTGGCCTGGAGTTAAAAGGGAATCAGGTCCATCTCAAGCCTCGCTCGGGTGTTCCGGTGCAGATGATATTCTGCCTCAAGGAAAAGAACCAGAAAAAGATTAATTCACACCGCTGGTTCTTCCAGGCTTTTGGCCGTGTACTTGACCCCAATATTTGTGTCCTACTAGATGCCGGTACGCAGCCCGGTAAGGATTCGATCTATCGTTTGTGGAAGGCTTTCGATGTTGAGCCAATGTGTGGAGGTGCTTGTGGTGAGATCAAGGTCATGTTAGACCATGGGAAGAAGTTGTTCAATCCGCTGGTCGCTGGGCAGAACTTCGAGTACAAACTGAGCAACATCCTGGATAAGCCTTTGGAGTCGGCTTTTGGATTCATTTCTGTGCTTCCGGGTGCCTTCTCCGCCTACCGCTACATTGCGTTACAGAACGATAAGAACGGCCAAGGTCCGCTGGAGCGGTACTTCCTAGGTGAGAAAATGCACGGCGCCAATGCAGGCATATTTACTGCCAACATGTACCTGGCCGAGGACCGAATCTTATGTTTCGAAATTGTTACCAAACGCAACTGCCGCTGGCTACTTCAATACGTTAAATCATCAACCGGTGAAACCGACGTGCCGGATCAGATGGCGGAGTTTATCCTCCAGCGTCGTCGATGGCTGAATGGTAGTTTCTTTGCGGCCGTCTATGCTATTACACACTTCTATCAGCTTTGGCGAAGCGACCACAGCTTCATTCGAAAGTTCATGTTGTTGATCGAGACGATATATCAGACGATTAACATGCTGTTCGCTTGGTTTGGCATTGTAAGTCCTCCCTTTGGATACATTGAAACCTACTAATCGCTTCCAGGGTAATTTCTTCTTGGTCTTTCATATCCTCACAACGTATCTCGGCGATGCAGACCTCTTAGGAACTGCTGGTAAGGTTCTGGGAGTAGTATTCGAGTGGCTCTACCTCGCAACCCTAGTGACCTGTTTCGTTCTATCCCTGGGTAATCGTCCTGGCGGCTCCAACAAACTATATATGACGATGGTGTATTTCTGGGTTTTCATCATGATCTACCTCGCGTTTGCTGCGGTCTTCGTGACAGTGCGATCCATTCAAGAAGAAGTCAAGGATGGCTCGTTTACCTTTTCGACGCTTTTCACCAATAGCACTTTCTTCTCTATAATTGTCTCGCTGGGCTCGACGTACGTCATGTGGTTTATCGCCTCGGTTATTTTCATGGACCCATGGCATATGTTTACCTGCGTAAGTCTCAACCCGTGTTGTCCTTTCAATATGGTTCTGACATTTGCAGTTTATTCAATACATCCTCCTAACCCCGACCTATATCAACGTCCTGAACATCTACGCTTTCTGCAACACGCACGACATTACGTGGGGTACGAAGGGTGATGACAAAGCTGAGAAGCTACCATCAGCGAATCTCAAGCCTGGTGGTAAGGTCGACGTCAACATCCCTCAGGATGACGGTGATCTCAATGCCCAGTACGAGGCGGAGCTCATGAAATTCGCTCAGAAACCACCCAAGGAAGTCAAAACAATTTCTGAGGAGGAACGTCAGGCCGACTACTATAAGGGATTCCGGTCCTCCGTCGTTCTCGTCTGGGTATTTTGCAATTTTGCTTTGGGCGCCGTTGTCCTCAGCTCGGCCGGCCTAGACCGCTTCAGTGATAACGCCGAAGCCGCGGAGACAGATAGAAACAATCGGGCTATGATCTACATGGCCGTTGTGCTGTGGAGTGTGGCAGGTCTCTCGATCTTTAAGTTTCTTGGTGCGATGTGGTTTTTGGTTGTGCGGATGGTGAGTATCTTCTCTAGACTTCTCCTTTCAGTTAGTATAGCATCTAACTTGATATGTAGTTCCGAGGTGTCTAATCTCTTCGACCGATCACGTATTACCTTCCAAGCATTTACTGGCGGACGGTTTTTGTCGATTCCTGCAGGTTCAGAATGTCGCAATGATGATAAAGACAATGGCTTATGGAACGTTATTGAATTCATGTCCGATTGATATTTGCCCCAGCCGGTTGCTGGGCGTCGATGTGTTTATATGTAGACGACCGTTGATACCTCTGATGTACGATTTTCTCAATGTGTATCTTAGCCTGCTTGTTCTCTGTGGGTTTCAACTATTGGGTCGAACTGCTATTTGAGATGTCTTTCCTGCCCTGTTGTGCCGTTGTTTTGCTTTCTACTCTGCTCTCTTCCCTCTTAGGCACAATAATAGCAGTGGACTTACTCAAATATGAATGTGGTCATACATGACCCTTCGCGTCCAGTAGTTGCTTCCTGTGCTCTTGGTGGTATATAATCGATGGGTGCTGGTCCCCAGCCATTCAGTCTTGTGATATAGAGGAGCTAGTGCAGTTCACAAATGTGGTCGAACAACATATGCATCGATAACTAGCAATGTCGAGCCTGGACTCTGACATGCGGCTAGAATTAAGGGTTTCTAATGTTAGAAATAAGCCTTTCGTATTATATTGAGAGGGAAAATATTGTTTTTAAGGAAATGCTCCGACGTCCCTACAAGTGTTCAAAAAGTGACCCCCCAAAATACTGAGAAACCATTCAAAATTTAGACAGTTGGGGATTGACCTGCTAATTGATCTTTGGGACTCAATGTAAAAGTTTCAGAAATATGCAGGTACTGGCATCATTGGTCTAGTGGTAGAATTCATCGTTGCCATCGATGAGGCCCGTGTTCGATTCACGGATGATGCACAAAACATTTTTTTTACCTGGCTCAATTGCTATATGAAATATTTTTTGGATTCTTAACGATAGTCGCATGCACAATGTATTCTATAGGCAGCGGGTCATTCATTTACCCAAAATACACGCTGCAGGGCCTGCTCGACCGCTACGACTTCGACTGCACGCAAATAGCAATTCCACCTAGCACTAGTGCCATTCCGAGCCATGTCTCTCTCGCAATAACCTTCCTTTCTACGTACCACTCTCCTAGGACCGTGAAGAGGAATGCACTAGAGTTCGCTAGAGGGACTGTCAAGGAGAGTTCTGCAAAGCTATTAGCTGCCTCCATCTTCATTGATATATTCCGCGGGGGATAGGCACACCATGCTTTCCAACTAAAAGAAAAAACCAAACGCTTCCCGTCAGGTTGATTATTAGCGGCACAGAGTACGCTGGCGTGCGCAGAAGATTGACGACTGTCCAGAAAAGAGAGATGACTTTCGTTCTTATCCACGAGGATGAGGGTGTGGATTGGTTCATCCAGGCTGGCGTCGGCTGCCGCGTTGTTGTTGAGCGATCGGAAGGTTGGGGAGGTAGGGGTTGATCTTCGTCGCTTCCAGTAGCACTATCGTTGGCATTGTCGTCGTCGTGGGTTCGGGATTGTGTGCCTGTAGGCTGGAGCTCGGTCTGCTGAAGCTGTTGCTGCTTCTCCTGTCGCGCTTGAAAGTCCGCAGCGGCGCGACGGATGAAAGGTGTGGTGAAACCCCAGGCCACGCCGACAAGGAGAAACGAGAGAATGTAGTTGAAGACCGGGGGCTGGTCTGAGGCTGGAATGGCAGCTTCTGGGTCCATTGTACCTTATTTAGATGATTTCGATTGTAATACCTGTACTCCGTCCAGTCCCGGTCCTGCGGAGTTGAAGCGGGTTGTTCTCCGCATCTCGCACGTGATTACCCTCGACTGTGCAGTCGAAGGTACGTATGGGTGCGGGTGGCGGAGCGACCTTTCCCTTCTTAAAAGCATCCTTGCAGGCTCATATGCAGGTACAGTGTTATAGCCTGAAAGATCATCCCCCGGGCTTGTAAAAGTGAGCCATAAGCCCAAGGCAGGACATCGTGAGGAAGCCTGAGTTGCAAGCTGGATTCTACACAAGAGTCGTGCAACCAAATGTGTGCCCTCCGAAGCGCGCACTGCCTGATCTGATGTACCCGAGGCCATGTGCAACAGGCTCGTTTGTAAAGTGAATACAGTGTATTCGAGACACAAAGGGGGCTACACAACAAGGCGAGGCTTCTCCGTTCCCCGCGTATCAGAGAACACCTCAGGTCGGGAGAAGCCTCGAGAGGGACCGTGCATTTGCTGATAGGGGGCTACTAGTAGTCGCCTGGTGGTCCCGCAAGGTGAATGACGTCCCATTGATTTTTATTTCTTCGAATCGACTTTGCACAAAGACCAGCAGGTGATCTAGATACTCGAGAGTTGAGTAACTTGAGTTCCTGGCCCTCCTGGTCCTCGAAATGATGCGTTGAGGTAAGATTGGCGGCCCCAGTTGACTAGCTCGATCGGGGTAAGCGGACGAACCAGTGGCATGACTTCAGCAATGCTATTTTAAGCATTCGAGTGCCATTCTGATCAAAGATCTTTTGATCTGGCGCTGATTTTACTGATTTCGTAGACTGGGCAAAATCTGATGGACTGATACAAGGCTCTCTCCAGAGTACAAGACCTGGTGCTGGTGGGATCTAAAGGGCGGTTCGAGGCGTCGAGATCGGCATCACGTGGTATAGCGAACCTGTTCCCTGATTACATCAGGCCCACTTAACGGCGCCGGCACCAACAATAAGATGAGGCCATGAAGATCGGTGCGGTACAGAGTTAGCCAGGTCAGGCACGGCAGAATGCCATGAGAAAACGGTGGGTGACTGTCTGGAGAAAACCCAGGAGTGGCTGGGGGAGAGTTCAAGATCCTCGCCTACCTTAAATTATCAGGAAGCCATGTCCGCAGTC
The DNA here is from genome assembly GCA_003574815.1 of Aspergillus spinulosporus. Lineage (NCBI taxonomy): Eukaryota > Fungi > Ascomycota > Eurotiomycetes > Eurotiales > Aspergillaceae > Aspergillus > Aspergillus spinulosporus. The sequence goes on along the minus strand of QPHH01000002.1, from coordinate 1,587,188 downwards.
CGGATACCAATATTCAAGCCAAGCTGTAACCCCAGTTATCCCACACATGGACGACAACGGAGTACCTCGCCTGTCGTGCGGAAAACGTTTCCACCCAAATATGCAACAAATACTGGTTTCTAAGATTCCAGAATTTTGAGCGCATGGATGTGGTCGGCGCATGTAAAAGACCGTGATAAAGCGGAGAGCCTCACCCCTTAAAAGCTAGATGCTAGCATGATTGAGCAAAAAACAAAAAACCTATTTGCTTTTTCGTGTTTTTCGAGTGAGACTGAAAAATGCAGCCATTTGTGTATACTCATTGGGTGTTCTGGCGGTGTCGGTGCCCCTAACGGACAGCCAGGGAGAATTATCTAAGCCGCTTCTGGGTGGTTGAAACGCCGGAGTCGCTAGGTCCTCCCCTGCCCCTTCTTCCGCTCTGGTCCTCAGCTCCCTAACTATCTGTCCGTCTTTCTTGACCTCCCTCGTCCCTTTGCGATAGAGATTGGATCTGCTTGTCTTCTCCTTTCCTGTTTTCCTTTCTCTGCTCCTGGGGCGTTTTCGTTCTTTTTTCTCCGCTTCTCTACGCTTTTCTTTATTTTTGCTACTATCGGCCGCCCATGCCCCTTGGACGCTGGAATTGAAGCTGCACAATTTAGCTCCCACATCACAAGGAGTTCACCCACAGCCAATCTTTGCCCGACGCCGAGCGGCTTTGAATTGTCAGTGCTTGGATGGACACGCTCGAACATCAACTGAACAAACCATCACCGTCGTCCGAGTGCCCGTCAACCACACCCGCCCGGCTCGTTCATAGTAACTTTTAATTCCAACTCGCGCGTTAGCTGCGTACCCCGTTCCTTACCACTTTTCAGCCTGGCGCACATTTTCTTCACTCCTTTCGTGATCCTTGTTTCGCCCATCTCAACCCCATTGGGATTGCAATTGCGTGGACCTTGACGATAGACACTGAAGGGGGATTTTTGGAGTCTTCATTGCCACCGATTCCAGTTCTGCCCTGTACACGAACCGTATACGATATAAGATTTCACGATGGCATTCCTCTTTAAATCAAAGAAGAACCAGCAGACTTCTGGTCTACCACCCGCGACGAGAAACGTCCATACTTCTGAAGGAGCACCAGCGGGCTCTGGAGCCGCGCTGAACGGGTCGAAGGATGGGGTGGTCACATCACAGACGCCGACGCCTAGTGGTAGCTACAATAATTCCTTGAACTCGGTAACTAGCACCAACAGCCCGGAACAGCAGAGAATGCGGCAACGAGCCGAGTCTGAGTCTCAGGTTGGTACCCTACAACACCCTAGACCCGGTGTCCACCGCTGGACGGCCGTGCGCGCATTGACATTTGTCTTCGAATATTGACAATTATAGGCTCAACGTCCCCAACAATCCACATCTCCAGTCTCCAGTCCCGGTTCATCTCTCTACCCGTGGTCGCAACGTCGGCTAAACTTTTCGTCGCCGCAAGCAAATCCTTTCCCGCGATATGGCGCAGCAATCAACGCAGTGGCTTCGAAAGAAGGTGATATCTATATGATGGGCGGGTTAATAGATGGTTCGACTGTTAAAGGAGATCTCTGGATGTTGGAAAGCAGCAGTGGAAACCTGTCGTGCTTTCCCATCGCAACTGTCTCGGAAGGGCCAGGACCTCGTGTCGGTCATGCGAGCTTGCTAGTTGGAAATGCTTTTATCGTCTTTGGCGGTGATACAAAGGTGGATGAGAATGATACGTTGGATGACACGCTCTACCTGCTAAATACCTGTATGCCATATCTCCCTGCTCTGCTCAGCATAGCAATCGCTAACTGTCACTGTTATAGCCTCCCGACAATGGTCGCGCTCAATACCTCCTGGCCCTCGACCCACTGGACGATACGGACATACTCTGAACATTCTTGGCTCCAGACTCTACGTCTTCGGAGGGCAGGTCGAAGGGTACTTCTTCAATGATTTAGTTGCCTTTGATCTGAATCAGTTGCAGAATCCGGGTAATAAGTGGGAGTTTCTCATCAAGAACAGCCATGAAGGCGGACCTCCACCTGGCCAAATTCCTCCTGCAAGGACAAATCACACAATTGTCAGTTTTAATGACAAATTGTACCTGTATGTGGAGCCATCCTTTTCTCTTCTTTGTCTCTTCTTGCCTCTTTGCTCACATTGGTAGGTTCGGAGGGACAAACGGCTTGCAGTGGTTCAACGATGTTTGGTCATATGATCCTCGGACCAACAGCTGGACTCAACTTGATTGTGTTGGATTCATCCCGACGCCTCGGGAAGGGCACGCGGCTGCCCTCGTCAACGACGTTATGTACGTCTTCGGTGGACGGACCGACGAGGGTATCGACCTCGGCGATCTCGCTGCTTTTCGCATCAGCACTAGACGATGGTACTCTTTCCAGAACATGGGTCCAGCACCCTCCCCGCGTTCAGGTCATAGCATGACTGCCTTTGGAAAGCAAATAATTGTCCTGGCGGGTGAACCGAGCTCTGCTCCAAGAGACCCGGTGGAGCTCAGTATGGCATATATGCTTGACACATCTAAGATTCGTTATCCAGCCGAGAATCCCAATGGTGAGAAAGCAATGTTTCCTGGGCCTACAAAAACCGGAGCTGGAGAAAAGTCATCGGGTCGAGTATCCCGGGAAGCCCAAAACCAGCCGCCAGACCAATTCAGGCGCGGCCAGGGACCTCGAGAAAGCGTGGTCAGTCCTACGGGTCGGCCGACGGAGCTAGGTTCGGGACCAGGATCTCGGTTGCCGCGGGCATCCATTGCTAATGCTCCCGCTGGGCCTCCTCCGCCGGGACAGGCTCCAACCCCCGGCTCGAGAGGAAATCCACCGCGAGATGGCAACAATTTCCGAAGCAAGACGCCAACAAAACAGGAGCGTGGGTATGGTGGACCCTCCATTGACACCACTCGCGCCATAGCCAGTGACAGAGAGAGGGAGCCAACGCCAAAGGACTCACCTAAAGACCCTAGGTTTGCGCAAGAGTCGACTGGTCAGCGGACCCCCACTCAGCAGCCCCAGAGGATGTCGGCAAGGGCCATGGAGGCCGGAGAAGCTGCCCCCCTTGTGGCACCGGCTCGGCAACGCTCACTGCGCCAGCGACAGCGTAGTTCCATGGATAGCGCCGATGAATCTATTCTCGGCAGACATGCAAGTATCGACGGATCAGTAGACTCGCGAACCCATAGGAACTCTAGGACAGGGGACGAGCCTCGCTCACCACGGTTGACTGCCCACCAGGAGGCCTTGTTTAAAGAGCTAGAGGCACTAAAAAGTCGAAATGCTTGGTACGCCTCGGAGCTCGCCTTGGCCAAAAAAGCTGGGTATACCCCTAATATTTCGGCAAACTCTGTTTTGGATGAACGGACATCGGATGCTTTCACCGATGAGGATCGCCCCCTAATCGAAGCGTTTTTGGCAATGCGAGCAGAGCTGGCCAAGATGCAAGCCACCGTAGATCGACAAGCCGCGATCGCATCCAAGCGTGTAGCGGAGGTCGAGCAGCAAAGAGACGTTGCTGTGAACGAGGCTGCTTACGCTCGGGCAAAACTCGCTGCCCACGGCGGAAGCCAGCAAAGCACCCCATCGCTGGATGGACAGTCTCATGACCTTGACAAGGCAGCATCTGATCGCACCACAGATCTTAGCCGCAGATTGGCTTTGGCGCTTGCGTCTCAGAATGAACTCAAATCGAAACTGGAAGCAATTTCTACGGATCTTGAACAGGAGAAGCGTGGCAGGGAGTTGGCAGAAGAGACCTCCGAGGCGACTAGAAGAAGGCTGGCGGAGCTGGAAATGCAGAATAATCCTCTCGAAACGGAAAGTTTACGTGCCCAACTTCATCAGGTTGAAGCGTCATTGAGGGAAGAGTCAATGTTGCGATCCGATGCTGAATCATCCCTAAAACAGCTGGCTCTTGATAAAGAGGAGATGTCAAGGAAGTTAGAGGATTCTACCAACCGCCTAAGAGACTTTGGCGACAATATTGGTGGCCTCAAAGAAGCTGTCACAGCATCTGTGGAAAAGGCTTCTATTCTAGAGAAGAAGCTAGACGAGGAACGCGAGCGACGAGAGGGCTTGGAAAGAAAACTGTTGCAGCTCAGGTCTGAGCACGAGGAACGAACGGCCGAATTGGAAAATGCAACGCGTCGTCTTCGAGACGCAGAAGAGCTGGCTGAGAGTCATGCCAGAGAAGCCGAGGCTCATAAGAATGCATTCATCTTGGGTCTAGAACGAGCTTCATCGTTCGATTCCGAGAGCTCTATACGTTCACTTGTGGATCAACGAGTGGCTACCTCGGAAGCTCAGGTGGAGAGGGCGAATAAGCTGGCGAAGGCCAGTCAAGCTGCTGCTGATGAAGCAGCCGAGAAACTGCGCCGTGCGGAAGAGCGGATTGCGGGCCTGGAAGCCTATCAGGAGCAGGCTAGTAGGGAAGGCCTGCAGCTTCGGAGACAGCTTCAAGCTGCTCTGAAAGATTGCCAAACATATACAGCGGAGAACAGAGAGCTGAAGGCTCAAATTGAGAATCACCAGAGGGAGGCTGGAGCCTTGGCCATCCAACATGCAGCCCTTAAGGATCTTCTTAGTGAGCGCGGCTACACAGATAGTAGACGCTCCCCTCGAGGGGAGTCTCCCGGTTCTCGGTTTGGCACTCCAGAGCAGAACCGACTAAGAGAATTGGAGCAACAGCTCTCAGCCAGCTTAAAAGCTCACGATGAGTTGAAAGCTTCATTCGAGACGAGAGAGCAAGAAACCGATCGCGCCTACAAGGAAAAGCTGGAACAGCTCGAAAATGACTACCAATCCGCAGTTCACTACGTTAAGGGAACCGAGAAGATGCTGAAGCGGATGAAGGATGAGCTTACTCGGTACAAAATGCAAAACGCGAAAATCCAGTCTGAACTCGAAGCGGCTCAGAATCGAGAGGTCTCAGTTGCGCCATCGGGATGGGAAGCTGAACGCTCCCAGCTTCAGCAATCACTCACCGATCTTCAGCAAGACACATCGCGTTCCATTGCCAATCTGGAGGAGCAGATTACGAGCCTGAAAGAAAGCCTAGCTTCTGCCGAGGCAGAAAAGGAGAAGTCCGTCGCAGAATACGAGACATTGCGGCAGGAACTCCTCGCTGTTTCCGAAAGGAGTAGCGCTGAACTGGAGCAACTCAAGCATGAGAACTCGCTGCTTGAGGCTCGTGCGATGGATGCCGAACAGAAGGTTTCTATGCTCCTGGACCAGGTTGAGGCTTCAGTTGGGCACTACCGACGACAGTCGCAACACAGTCAAGGTGTCAACGGAATCTCTCGAACTCACAGCAACGCCTCTAGCGGCACCATCGGAGCAGGAACTCGACGGTCCAGGGCCAACAGTGCAGTGTCGCAGGATGACACTTTTCTCGACAACCGTGGCTCCATGGCTCTCGACTCGCTAGCGAACGAATTGGAAGCCCTACGTTCACACTGGGAGAGTACTAACAGCAACTACCGACTGAGCACTCAGTCGGACTTCGATCGCACTCCAACAAAGGACTCAGGGCTTAGCGACAGCCTAGCGGAATGGAGACGACGATTGGACGAAGAAGAAGCGAGAGCGGGCTCTCCGGAGAAGGGCAAGCCTCGCACTGCTGCTGATGGACAAGCAGCAGCGAATATGATCTAAGGAGCTCGAAAAGCGGTCATGACTTGTCTGTATTGGATTGGGAGTTTAAATCATGATGTCTAATCACGTTGATTGGTCTTTGAGCCTCTTGCGACCTATTCATCTGCTGCACATTCTTGTGTCTTTGTGAATTTTATTACTTTTGTACCGTGTGATGACCCAACGCTTGTCATCCATCTGTTTTCTCTGCCTGTCTTTGCAATGTTCTCTCTTTCCATTTCCCTCATCATTCTTCTTTATACCCATTTCATATATTTCCTTGCCTGGAATGTGCCATTATTACTTTGTTCGAATTGACGATGTCCCTGCCTGGTCCATTTGGTTTGATTAGCGGTGACAATGAACGCTTTCTGCTCGAGCCCATCTCCTTTGTAGCTGCCTGGACGACTGCCCAAAACACCAGGTACCGATAACAAATCCCTCACCCGAAACCAGCCTTTTTATGTCGTGGGCCATATTCCATAATCTACTTCGACTTGGGATGGCAACGCATTCGCCGTCCATTTAGTAGTTGCTGGGGGTGATTTCCATTAGGAACCTAGGTATTCGCGCTGAAATATGCACGGGGCGTGAGATCTTGGTCCGGAAAGCAGACTTGCTTACAGTAGTAGCGCGAATCAAAACTGTTATTAGCAGTTTGCTGTTTGGTTTTAGGCGTTCGCAGTGGTGCCCGTTGCTGTCCTAAATATAGAGCCTATATCCTAGCCGACTTAACCAAGCAAGCCAAGTATGTAGAAAGAAGGTGACAGTGCCAGCCTCACGCTATACTAGAATTAGTCTTGGTATGAAGATAGACATGAATGTAGTAAGCCGAAACAGAGATGGAGCCATTCAAGTGGGATCAACGTCCACCATGCCAGCAGCAGACCAGCGGTGAGTCTGCAGAGCTCTCGCCTTACCAAGCCACCGCGACAGATCTCCCAGGTCATTGGGTCTCAGGGTAGGACCGGCATGGGTTCGTCTTCCCATGAACTGGGCATGCATGGGGATTCGATTATTTATAAATCGGGTCAGTCAATTGTCGAGACGTGGTGACAGGGTTGATAAAGGCGAGGTTGGTGTTGGGCACAAAGCGCTAAGATGTATCTGGGTAATAGCGGTGTATCAGATTGTATTAATTACGATACGGAAGAGTTGATGACAGGTCATCTGACTTTGATATCCGCGTGGAGGTACAGAGTATGGAGTACGGCGTCTCTACAGAGTAGAAGCCTAGGATAGTATGATTTGGCGTCTGGATCAGGTGCTGAGATCCCAGTCGGATACTGTGTTCGCGACCGGCTCGGCTGGAGGTCATCACGCCTTTTGACATGGCGGATTTCCCGCGACGCCACCACCACCGATTGTACTTTGCCGCACGCTGCACTTGGTTGATGGAGGAGAAAAATTGATGTTATCATTATGCCAATTATGCAGCTATCCGAAGTGAAGAGTAGAGACAAGAGTGTAAATAGAGTGAAACAGTGAGTGGATGTACTGGGTCAATGGTGTTGGGGGCGTAGGTATCAAAGCCATACTCAGCAGAGAGGGGGTGAATACTGCTACAGTACTAGCCATCTGCTCCCGCCCTCCAAATTCCCTCACCTTACCTCACCTCATCACTCTTCTCTTCTCTCCTCTTTCCTCGATCTCCTTCCTCCCTCGCACCTTCCCCCGATATCAAGGGCTCTGTCCTTGTTTCTTCGACATTTGACTATTATCCTCACATTTGCATTTTCCTCTCTCTCACTGCTTTGGCAGTCCTCTCGCCTCGTTTTTCGTGTTCTTAGCCGCCCCAGGGCTCAGCTGAAATCCCCTTTCTCCCTCGCCGCCTTTTTCGGTCGGGGACATCACCACTATCTCACACTTTCCTATCAACCTCGTTTCCTTTATCAAGGTATGTATACTTCATTATCACCCCCTGGTACCCTTTCTTCTCTTCATGGTCTCCATCTCCCTTTGTCGGCCCTTCAAGACCTTCCTAGGAGGTTCTAGCCTTGCCACCCTCTTGCCCAGTCTGTTCAAATCAGAAGGCTCAGCCTCTCTTTGTTGTGACTTGTCTGCCTAACTTCCCAACAAAAGCCTTGACTGTTGCTCCTTCTCTCTTATCCGTTTCCTACTGAGTTGTTGATCCACACCCAGTCAAATCTTCTAACTTGTCATAATTTACAGCAGCTCTTTGAGCGTGTATTCTAGCAAGATGACGACTATGGTGAGTTTTTTTTTTCCCTGTCAGAACTGAGTGGCAACTTCTCGTGAAAACTAACTCAACACAGGATTTGCGTGTCGGTAATAAATACCGCATTGGCCGTAAGATTGGAAGCGGTAGTTTCGGTGACATCTATCTCGGTATGTTGGGGAGCTGATGGTCGGATATGGAAGATGTTACTAACCCTACGTAAAAAGGAACCAACATCATCTCTGGCGAGGAAATCGCCATCAAGCTCGAAAGCGTCAAGGCTAAACATCCTCAACTCGAATATGAAGCCCGTGTCTACAAGTCTCTCGCCGGGGGGGTTGGTATTCCATTTGTTCGCTGGTTCGGTACTGAATGTGATTACAACGCCATGGTGATCGATCTCCTCGGACCCAGTCTGGAGGATCTCTTCAACTTCTGCAACCGGAAGTTTTCCCTCAAGACCGTGCTTCTCCTTGCCGACCAACTTATTTCCCGCATCGAGTACATCCACGCGAAGTCTTTCATCCACCGTGATATCAAGCCCGACAACTTTCTGATGGGGATTGGTAAGCGTGGAAACCAGGTCAACGTCATTGATTTCGGTCTGGCCAAGAAGTACCGCGACCCGAAGACGCACTTCCACATTCCCTACCGCGAGAACAAGAACTTGACCGGAACGGCCCGCTACGCCAGTATCAACACTCACTTGGGTGTTGAGCAGTCCCGCCGTGATGACATGGAGTCCTTGGGTTACGTTATGCTGTACTTCTGCCGTGGCACCCTCCCTTGGCAAGGTCTTAAGGCTGCTACCAAGAAGCAGAAGTACGACCGTATCATGGAGAAGAAGATGACGACCCCCACTGAGGTTCTCTGCCGTGGATTCCCGAATGAGTTCTCCATCTACCTCAACTACACTCGCTCCTTGCGTTTCGACGACAAGCCGGACTACTCGTACCTCCGCAAGATATTCCGTGACTTGTTTGTCCGCGAATCGTTCCAATATGACTACGTTTTTGACTGGACCGTCTACAAGTACCAGAAGAACGCTGCGATGATGTCCGACGCCAAGAAGGACAAGGAGGCCGAGGAGCAGGCGCGTCGCCAGGGTGCAACGATGCCTCTAACTTCCTCTGGTGCCGCCAAGCCTGGTGCTATCTCCAGCCAGCGTCGCAAGATCATGGAACGTGGAGCCCTCGACAACACCCCGGACACCAACCGTGCTGTGGGAGGGAGCGACAGGATGTGAGTATCTAAAACCTAGGTTCCGTGTAGGGAACTCCCTCCCTCTGCGTTTCGTTCTTCGGTGCAACCTTCATGTGGAGGTCCTATAACTGTCTCCTTTTCTGGTTCCTAGAATCTGACTAATCTCATAGTCTTCGGCGTTAGGCTGCGTTCCGCTTCAAAGGCTGCTGCTTCAGGTACTCCTGGTGCCAGCCGCTCGAAGCGGGACGATGGGCTCGGTCGTCAGTGGTATTATGAAGCCTAGCTTCCTGTTTATGGCATGGTGCTAGCCAAGGAGCCCGGGATTGCCGTTGTTCTGGTTGCTTCCTTTGCAAGGTTCAGCACACCGTTCGGAACTTTTACGCTTTGGGTCTCCGCTCCTGTTTTCATTTATCTTTCCCATTGCATTCTCTGTTAGCCATCTACCCGTTTTCTCGATCGTCTTCCGGTGTCCACCGCTTCGATCCGACCGCGTTTTCATTCGTCATTCGCTCGACTATCGGCAATCTTAGACTCGGACTTCTCAAATATACTCGGAATATTGAATTCGCCGGTTGCGATCTTTCATACCGTTTGAATCCTGAGTTTTGGACTTCGTGTGGAAGGCGCCGATGTCGACATTGAAACGCTTTATATAGTGGCTATATTTACGTCTCAGTCACCACGGTTCCCCCAGCTCGTCGGATCTCTCGACTTTGAAGTTTATGTCCGGCGACGGCTGGTGTGACTGGACGGAAGGAGATGCAATTATCTCGATCAACTAGTCTTATGGAGTTCATGGTGGTCTGACGCTAAGTGCTCGTCAGATTCGCCAGGACTCCTATGGATTGTTTTTCGACAACCATCTGCCCACTTCCCCTTGTTTGTGCATGTTTATGGCTTCCGCATTTTTTAATTTCCCTCTGCATTGCACCGACATTTGTTATTTGCATTTTCAGACTGTCATTGTGGCTTATTGACGTATGACTGGGGACGAAAGAGGACGAAGGAACGACTGGCGAAGAGGGGATGACTAGTATAGGGGTGTGTGTGGAATATCGCTCTCTCGCACGAATGCTCTCGGTAATTTGAGCCGAGTAGCAGAATGAGGATGAGGGCGATGTCCGCTGGAGCACATCTTTGGTATGGGGTGAAATGGCGAAGGAAATTGGCTAGGGTCGCTTCCGGGGTGGTATTACGTCAATCTATGCTGTTTCTCTTAGTTTATTAAACATCCAACTGTTTCGCGCTCCTTCAACCCTATTCCTATGTGGATGAGACCGGCTTTAAGAGAGCTGTGGCTGTGGCAAGCGGCCATGGTTGTCATCGGGCGGTTATCTTGCATATAGCCTAATATATTCAACATTCCGTAGTCACGACTATACCACATTACACTTGATCCTCGTTGACGAAGTATATAATTCCATTCAGCAGGCTAGCCGGGGTCTGAGTTGTAATGCTTGAGTAAGCGCTATGAATGCATCGGGCGTCGGGCAGGGGCGAAGAAGCAGAAAGAACTTCGCAGTGAGGGCTGGCAAGATGATAATCCTGACAAAACATCTGCAATCAAAACAATCTATGGGCAATGGCGTTTACTACTGTTCCATGACATGCGCATGGAAGGGGCGGCGAACTGCTCCTGGCTGTCAGGTCGATATTCAGCTCTGGCCGGCGGTTCTAGACTTGGTTCCTTTATATACGGCCTCTCGCCGTCAAAACATTCTCTCGTCGCGACACAGCAGGCATCACTGACTTTACACTCGAGATACCATCAAGCCCGCCCTGAGACACTGCGATGAACCAATATCCCTACTACGGGGGCCATCACCCCTCCCAGCAGCAGAATTCCTTCCCGCTTTACGGTCTGCCGACGCCTACCCAGAACAGCCACGGCGATGAATTCCAAGGGCCCTTTGACCATCTGGTCTGTCTCCTCGGCTTCCAGGATATATTCTTAGAAAGAAGACTTAGTCGCTAACCTTGCAATAAAGAACTACCAACCCCCCTTCGACCCATCCTTCACCCCCGCCGCACCGCAGTTCGTCGGCGGCCCGCCCCCTCAGTCCCCGCCAGAATCGTACACGAAACACTCCGTCTCGAGCGGCGGCGAACATATCGCCAGCAGTCATTATCCGGGTTTCATCGAGGGTCGCGATGAGTCCCTTGCTGTGCGCAGTAGCAGCGAGGAGAAGGACAAGGACGGGATCGGAATTACGCCGGCGCAGAGTAAGCGTAAAGCACAGAATCGGGCTGCGTATGTGTACTCTCTCCTGCCTCACCGCATTGAACGAGTTACCGGACTTTATTGGGTGCTAACCTACTGGTATTTCCAGCCAACGAGCCTTTCGCGAACGCAAAGAACGGCATGTTCGTGATCTCGAAGAGAAAGTCTCCAACCTGCAACAAGAATCCTCCAACTTACTCGCTGACAACGAGCGCTTGAAGCGTGAAATAGCGCGTTACAGCACCGAGAACGAGATCCTCCGTGCTACAACACACTCTCGTACACATGGCTCTTCCTCCCCGAATCCCAATTCCAACGCCGGCGCCGGCAGCGACCACCGACAGAATGGAAATGACGAGCCAACGCAGACCGGTCCCATGGTATACTCGCCCACAGACTTTTACAGCGACCTCGTTCCTGAGGGCCAGTCGGCGCGGTTGCATCGAGTGACGTACTGCAAGGAGACAGGGCAGCGGTTGCTGGATGCGGTGGCGACATGGGATCTTATCCAGAGTCATGAGATGTTTAAACGGGGGCTTGTAGATATTGCGGCGGTCACAAGGAAGTTGAAGACTAGTGCGCAGTGTGATGGGCAGGGGCCGGCATTTCGGGAGAGTGTTGTTAGACGAACTATTGAGGAGAGTGTGGTGGAGAACCCAGATGGGTTGTTGTGATGTGTGGATGTCTTCTTGGTTTGAACTTGACCCATCACCAGCTATACATCTGGTGGTTGGGTTGGAGTTTGATTGGAATTTTGTGGTTATGCTTGTACTTATGACAATTCTTGGGCTTGGATATGATTGCGCATCTGATTGGGACCTGAAGGTAACTTGAGCGGGCGTAATGGGTTTATCAGGCCATTCGTTACTTGTGCTTATAGTCATTTTGACTTCATACAGATATCTGCTCTTGGAAATTGGTTAGCATTGCATTTTATGAAGAGGCGCTACGATTCTTGGATCGAATTGACTATATTGATGTGAATATTGTTTGTACATTGCGCGCCATGCGTAAAGAAGTCCATGGGCCGCCTTCAACACCACGCCATATCCAGCGTGAGTTGACTGGCTTGACCGTGGCTTCGACACCACAACTCAGACTCGCTGAGTGGTCGTAATGAACTCTTCGCAGCTGTACCAGACTCTGCCTGTATGTGCAGACTAGGCTAGTCCAAGTAACCTTGTTGAATTTGGAGGTCCGGGTATACACGGGACGTCATGATAGCCCCTCACCCACCGTGAGACTTTCTGCCTTGAAACGTCAATCAATCCCAGTCATCATCGTCATCATCCTCCACGGTAACGCCCTTCCTGACACTAGACTTCGACTTGAGGTTCGACAGCCGCTCATCCTCCGAGTCGTCGTCAGCCTTCTTCTTCAGCCGGATGTCACTCTCCTTGAGCGCACCGACTTCAATCAACATATTTTCAAGGTCTGGGAACACAGTTAACAACCACCCAGTAAAGATTTAGAGTAAAATAAAGAAAAGAGGAAACAAACCTTCCACCCCGGTCCTCGCTCCTTTAAGCGCCATAAGCGTCACAAATTGCTTCACAATCTCCCCATCCTTGTACACCAGGATCGTCGGCGTATTCCGGTCCGGATATCCCTCAATGCACATATTTCCGCGCATTTCACAAAACTTGATATCGCCATATTTGACCGCGAGCTGTCTCCATATCTCAGAGAGCCGCCGCGACTCGACATTGTTGCTAGACGAAGAGGTGAGGTTCACACAGACGAAGCACGACTTTGACGCCTCGGTGACCTCGCGCGTGAAGTCTGGCTTCTGCAACCCGTAGACCTGGTTGTGAACAGAGGACTGCGTTATATTGCTCAATTCTGCGAGACGTTTTTGACTGCGCGCGTAATTCTTCTTAGTTTTCTCCGCGCCAACATACTGGGTTGGAGAGAGGCAATGTCAGGGCATGGAACGGGGACGGACATACCGATACTGGTTTAGAAATGCTTCATCTTCCACATCCTCTAACTCGTCTAGTTCATCCAGGTCTTTATCCTCCAAACGGTTTTCGTACGCCTTGCGCTCGGCTTCGACGAGAGCTTCTTGGATCAACGGCTCTGGGTCTTGCGGCTTTTCCGGGATAATACCGTGTTTGCGGAGGATGTCGTTCCTGCAGTTTATTCAGAGCTGTCAAATACGGTTGATTTGAGTTGCGACGTGACCGCGCATAGATGCTAAAAGAAAGCGGGGACGAACCATTCCGTGTCTTCGTTGGGGTTGACTTCGACTTGCATTGTGGGTGACTCGGCGGGTCGGTTTGAAAGGGCTTGAGACAATGCGTAGCTGCAATGAATAGTTTCGGTCGGGTATTGGGGGGATTCAAGGGCGTGGTGAAGGGGAAATATGGATTGGGATTTCCGGGCAGATGCGCAGAGGGGTAAATTGATAAACCTGCGAACGTCTTGGCGGCGCGGGCGGTCATTCGTATAACTGCCTACATACCGCGACGTAAGATACGATTACTAACGGCATTATACCAATAGGTATAACGATTACTGAGGGATGTTAAGAGCCGAGTATTGATAGTGTTACTCGTTATTTGGTTTGCTGTAATTGTTCCTGAAAGCTTTGGCACAGATATAGCATTGCTACTCTGTACAATCTGAACTTTCCAACCATGCTGGATAGAATCCTCTGATTATGCTTTCAGTAAGTAAAATGTGATATCCGCATAATGTGCATCATGAATAGCTTTTGGGCAAAGGTCCAGGTACGAAACAAACCGAACTCCGTCGTAAAACCTCGAAACAATAAGAGAATAATGCCGAATGCCCTCCAAAACCTTACTCCACGTCCATTTCGTCCTGGGTAGTCCCATCCACCAACAGTCTGGTCTTCTTTTTCTGCCGAAGCCTCTCCTCCCCATGCACTCTGTTTGCAATCTTGACACCTTCCTCGGTAAGCGACCTTCCCTCCTCTCTCTCGCGAAGTTCCTTGCGAATAAGATGCTCGCCCTCTGCAACGACCTTCCTGTCCTCCTCGCGCTTGCGTTCTCGCGCAAGTTTGCCCGCCAGCCGGCGCTTCGTAAATGCCCGCTCGCGGCGCGCTCTGATCTCCTCCACCCGCTCCATAGCCTGGACGGTCGCCGCGACAAGGTTTCGATCGTACTTGACAGGGACGTTTCGTTTTTTGGCGAACTGGGAGAGCACGAGCGATGAGTCGACAATCATTTCCTTGCCGCTGGCGGCGCGGCCGGCCTTGGTCCATTTCAGCTTGCGCGGTTGTCTCTTCAGCTTGAAGTTGGCGTGACACTTTGAGCGGCAGAACCGAAAGGCTTTCCCGTCCAGTCTAACCATCTGGATGCCCTTCGAGGGATATACCGGGCGAGAGCAGAAGTGGCATGTTTCGATTCTGTGGTGGTTTAGTAAATGTTTCGGCTGACCTGGGGCTTACGGCATGAAATCGATCTAAAAGACTAACCTCATCTTGGCAGCCTTTTATCTCGTAGAACTGATAAAAGGATACCAATATAGCGAAAGTGAGTTTGGATGTTTATCCAGAAGTCGGGGAGAAAATCATATCGACAAGAAGTTTTGAAATTCTGCCGGCGCTAAGCCCCATTCGGCCTCGGGGCGGCGTTTCCGAGTTTTTATCTTGACGGCTGCTTTCTCTCCCAACGTCACTCCCAGATAGCCTACTGACTACTCTTTGCACTCAGTTTTACTCGCATCATATCATCCAACTGATTGAGATGGCGTCGGCTCTCACTCTTGGTCTTGGTGTTGCTACGGCCGCCTTCTTGGTATGTCCGACCCTAGACGCCTTCTTCGCTCGTCAGTACTAATCATCCTGCTAGGGCCGCGCTGGACTGGTAGCCTACCGTCGCTCAAAGGGAGGTGTGAACGCTTTAGGCAAAGCTTTCTACAAAGGGTTCGTTAATGGAAAAGCCGGTGACATATAAGGAGGCTAACGAGCTGCAGAGGCTTTGAACCGCGAATGAACCGTCGCGAAGCCGCGCTGATTCTCGAACTCCCGTACGTTTACATCTCTTGGTCAAAACATGTTGGAATGGTGCTAATGGGTCGATAGGGAACGTACCCTCAACAAAGAGAAGGTTCGCAAGAAGCACCGTCAGCTGATGCTGCTCAACCATCCAGATCGCGGCGGCAGCCCTTATCTCGCAACGAAGATCAACGAAGCCAAGGAGTTCTTAGATAAACACACTTGAGTTGGCTCTAAGATGGTTTAACTACTTGGAATTGGCGACTGCAGTTTCAGATGAGCGATCGGCCAAGGAACTCGGGTTGGGATTCTGATATGAGGCAGATCATGCTTCGTGTACAAAATGCTGTTTTTGGGTGCATAGCGTGGCGTTGGATGGTTCCGAGGATAGAGTTCATATACTGCCTCCTCGTCCTTTAGTTGTATTGTATATATTGATGAATCGCCGCTCTTGAATTGATACTCTCACGTGTTCCCTAGGACACCGACGGGCCCTGTACATGAATCGATCGGGAAGAGTAGGATGAAGAGTCACGTTACAACGGCATGGCTGATGTGATCGCCTGAGACTGGCGTAGTTAACACTACCCACAAAGTACCTAGCCCAGGGATTCCCGTATCAAACCCACAGTCACATGCCACAGTGAAAGTTAAACTTTGTCAAGGTCAGAGAATAGTACCAGAAAACCAGTGCACTGCCGGAGCCGGCCTAGCTACTAGAGAATAGAGCGGAAAGTCGCGGGCCCGAAGGGCAGTGCTCGGTGTTTCGGGAGTATCGGAGTCCGTTATTCGACTCGTACATCGTTTAGGGAGCTTCAATCAGGATGGATGCCTCCGAGATGTGCACACTAGGGAGCTTGGCCTCCCGGCGTTAAGGAGTAGTTTACTTAGTGACCTGGCCTAAGGCAACACCGTTACGTTTACTTGTTTCTTCTTTGCCCCGTCAATTTGTCTGGTATCTTGTAACGAAGCTAGGGCCAGGTCAATAACAATTGTTGTCTCCTTGTTCTGCACTTCATGGCCTTAGGGTAATCTTCTTCCACACACTGCATCTTTTGCCTCGGTGGTCAAAGTGTGGTCGCCACGTGCCTGAAAGATACAGTAAGTCCGCATGCTCTGTTCCCCCCATGTCATCATCCACTTTTTGCCTCCCCAATGCTGACTTGCTCACTCACCTTAGTCACTCCTTTGACGGTCGCCGTGAGACAAATACCAAAAAAGAAAAGAAACAACGAGGACCCCAATCAGATGAAAACTCAGCACCCTCGATCCTCCGTCTTACTTTGAATGGGAGAAGGACCCCGCATCCGACTTTTACATTGCTCCAGACCTGCCCTACCCGCTGACGCTATCAAAACTCCACCTCAACACGCATCGGGCTGTGCGCCCAAAGTCTCTCACCATTAAGCGCTTCAGTGATAAGCACTGTGTCTCTGAATAATATGGACGGAATTGGGGAGGGTCCCGGCCCGAACGGCATGGGATACGATATGCCCATGCTTATGAACCAACAGACTCCCATCTTTGGCGCATACGGCACTGAGGGCTCTCCGGTCACTACTGCGCTTCCGAATTCTTCGCTCCACGATGAAGCTTCAATGAGCATAGGAGATGATAATAATGATGCCAAGCGAAGACGGATTGCGAGGGTGAGTGTTCCAAGTCGTGCTGGCTATGCGACTTCTTCCATTTTCTGATGATCGTTGCTGTAGGCTTGTGATATGTGCCGCAAGAAGAAAATCAAATGCGATGGAAAAATGCCTAAATGTTCCCACTGTATTAATTATAAAACAGACTGTGTTTTTACTCAGGTTGAGAAAAAGCGCAATCCGCCTAAAGGGTACGTTCTCTTGCCCTTGTCCCAAAGCGTTCAACCGCTGATTGCATTCGTGTTATAGCGCCAAATATATTGAAGGCCTCGAGAACCGTTTAGGTCGCATGGAGTCTCTGCTTCGCCTCTCTGGTCTACTCTCTGAGGATGATGGAAAGACGGATCTTGGAACGTTGGAAAAACGACTTGCGGACAGATCTCTTTCAGCCGGCGGCTATAATGCTACCAATAGCCCGACGCGATTCAATCTGCCACTTAATGGACAACCGTCTCAGCCTGCTAGCACATCACGGCATTCGACCCCCAAAGTGGATTCCCACTCTAGTCCCCGGACGGCGGCTACCTCACCAGACTCGCAGAAAGAGTCGGAAAATGAAGTAGAAGGGCTGTCGGATATGATGTGTTCTTTGGTCACAAATAATTGCGGTGAGACGCGGTATATTGGTAAGTGCTCGTCTGCTGGAGCCTATCACGTATTTGAGCTGATGAGTTCCAAGGGTCATCATCGGGGTTCTCAATCTTCTCACCCAAGGGTATTCAGTGGGTGAACGAAAAGACAGGGGACACTTCATTTCAAGACATGATTTCATCAGCATACATCGACGATAACAAATGGATGTACTGGAAACCGGAAATTTTCAGCGACGTCTTTGCTCGTCGTGTCTTCAAACCCTTGCCTCCAAAGGAGGAGGCTTTGTCTCTTTTCCGAGACTTTTTCGATAACTTTAATTGCATGTTTCCCCTTTTCCACGAACCGACCTTCATGCACCTTGTTGAGAAACAATATTCTCGAGATCCTTACGAAGGTTCCGGCTGGTGGGCTAGCATCAATGTGGTGCTTGCCATCTCGCATCGTCTACGTGTAATGAGCAATCTCGTCCCTCAAGAAGAAGACAAAAAAGCTTGGCTTTACCTAAAAAATGCCATGGGCGTGCTAACAGAGCTGACCATGCGAAATACCGATCTTCTGAGCGTGCAAGCGCTTCTAGGCATGGTAGGTCTCACATTCTTATGTCAATTTTAAGATACGGATCTAATTACCCCTTGCAGTCACTATTCCTTCAGGGGACTCCCAATCCACAGCCCTCGTTCTTCTTAGTCGCTGCTGCTATCAGATTGTCCCACAGTATTGGACTCCATAAACGCGGGTCTGGTTTTGGATTGAATCCTGTAGAAGCAGAGCAACGGAAGAGGGTCTTCTGGATTGCGTATATGCTGGACAAAGAGTATGTTCCCTTACTCCCAAAAGTGCTTCATTCCTGACCTTTACTGTAGTATCTGTCTCCGATCCGGCCGACCACCTGTCCAAGACGATGACGACATGAACGTCGAGCTACCGAGTGAAGATCCTCCGGATAATATTGGTAACGTCCCATTAATCGATGGGAAAGGAAAGTTCAACATGTTTCGCACCTTGTGCGAGTTCTCCATCATTGAGAGCAAAGTGTACAAGCGCCTCTACTCGGCCACAGCTTCAAAACAGTCTGATGGCGCCCTCCTGAATACCATCGGCGAGCTCGACAGGGAGCTCGAGGAGTGGAAGGATAGCATTCCTATCGATTTTAGGCCTGAGCATGAAATAAAAGCAACACATGGGCCTCTCATATTGCACGTCGTCGTTTTACATTTCGCTTATTACAACTGTTTGACAACAATACACCGGATGTCAGTTCACCATGGGTATTGGACAAGCCGCCTTTCCAACTATGCAATTCAAGGCCTGAATGCGCGACCATTGAACCCAAGAGTGTTCCTATCGGCCGTTTTATGCGTGACTGCTGCCAGAGCGTCCATCAACCTGATCAAATATATCCCCCAAGGTGATTTCGCCTGTGTCTGGTAAGTTCCGGTAGCGTAAGAGCTTGTTGCGAAATTTTGGTATAACCAGTAACTAGGTTGATACTTTACTACCCGGTCTCGGCGTTAGTGACATTGTTCGCGAACATCCTCCAGAATCCGACAGATGCGCGGGCTCGCTCAGATGTGAAGCTTATGAATGTCGTTGTCAATTTTCTCTCTACACTTGTATCTGATGAGTCGAACGGGAGCATCAAGCGCATGCTTGGTGTATGTGGCGAGTTCGAGAGAATTGCGCAGGTCGTTCTCGATAAAGCCGAGCGGGAATCTCAATCAAGGAAGAAGCGGAAGGCTGGGCCAGAAGAGCCTAGGGATCCACCACAAACAGCAAGCACACCTTCGGCGAAGACAAATACAGCCAATGCACCGTCTACTATGCCATTTTCGCCTCCGCCGCAATATGGTGCAGATTCCCAGGATAGTAGCTCTAATGCTGCGAATGGGGCAACTGCTTTCACTTCGAGTCAGACAATGCCTGGAACAGGCGGCATCTCTGATATGTCGGGAACTATGCCTGCCATGCCTAGGGTTAGCCAGGACTTCACTGAAATGCTTGGTACCAACGCCCTGGATGGGTTGAACTTTGGTAGCCAGCCTCCTCTAACGTCTATTGGTGATGTTCCCATTGCACAACCCTTCCAACAGCCGTTTGTCCCACAAGACCTTTGGCAGATGCCTATGACAATCGAATGGGACTGGGCAGATATGTCTACGAACTTTCCCGTCTTCGACTCAGGTCCGAGTCATTAGTATTTACGATGAAACGAACACTCTCGATTTTGCTGATCGTCCCCCCTCCCAAAAAATAGCAACCTTATAGATGTTCTACTGCGGTTGTACGGAAATAGGTGGTGACGGGGTATGGGCTCTGCAACTCTTCACTTATATAATCTTTATATTAATGATATTTGCTATTGGCGAGGAGTATGGAAAGGCGTTTATGAGGTTGGAGCATGCATAAGTGTACCTGTACGAAGGATCGAGTTTCTTTGGACACTCCACACTCTGCTGTCGGGGAAGGGTAGAATATCGAGTTTAGATGGATACCGCAGGAATATTCTCCTCTATTATTGCATTATTCATTATCGATCTTACTAGTAAGACCTGAATAATCCAAGTGCTGAAGAGGAAGGCCGTACCTCCCCTAGAACATTTGGGATTTCAACTGAGACACCTAGGTTTCCGTTGGAAGGTCCAAATGAAGCTTTTCCCGAGATCAAGGAACTTAGTGGCGTTCGAAATCTCCGTACTCTGAATTCAAAGAGGACCGGGATGATGGCATCATAACTAATTAAGTTGTTTAACTGAACTTGTGTCACGGTAGACTGGATGACTCAGCCGGAACGGCAAAAAAACCAGGTCCGATCCAGCCTCCCGAAGGCGGGCGACAGCAGAGCAGGTTCACCAACAGACCTTGACAATTCCAACTGAGTGACACGTTTTCACGCCCGATCCGCCTCGTGAGGGCTTCCATGGCTTGCTGTACTAAATCATAAATCCTACATTCCCCTTTCCGCTTCTCCCGCCCTACACCTTCCAGCCTCTGGGCTCACCTTCCTCGACCATGGCCAGCTTACTCCGACGGCCAGGCAATCTTGCTCAATACTCGAGGAGAGCCGCAGAGCACATCTTCCGCGCCGGACCACTTCAAACGCGAATTTTACAATCAAGACTGTCGTCTTTATACACGGCGCGTCGTGTCAGGACATTCACTTCGCAGCGTGACGTTGACCCGAAACCTGAGAGGAGAGTACCACCTAATGAAAACGATGGCAAACAAAACGACGGCGGCAGCCCGCAGCCTCCTCAAAAGCCTGAGAGGCCCAAGAATTCTGAGGAACCTAATAAGCCAGAGGAGGACAAAAACCCTGAGCAGCCTTCATCGAAGTTAACCGCGGAGGAGGAGGAGCAGGTCAAGCAGTTCTTCGAGCACATGACACAATTTTTCCCCGCATCACAAATCAACGATTTGCGAATATTTGTGAGAATATTACAAAAGAATGGCATGACTCCGGAGGCGCGGCAGTTTATCGAAAAGTATATCGTGACGGGGAAGGAGCCTTCGATGATGGAGTACATGCGGATTTCTACGCATGTACAATATACGGTGAAGAAATATGCCAGCCAAGAACATAACCAGAAGGATGGCCAGAAGGAAGGACAGAAGCAGAGTGGGCAGAATGGGCAGAAACAGCAGGGCAAGAGCCAGTCGGATTCTCCAGATTTCAAAACACTGGATTTTAAATTCGATCCTGCATCGAGCCTGATCAGTACTGTCATCGCTTATTACATCTACCGCAGCATCTTCCCGGGCGATAATAGCAAGGACATCACATGGGAGGAGTTCAGGAGCAACTACTTGGATAAGGGACTTGTGGAGAAATTGACCGTTACCAACAGAACTAGGGTTCGCGTCGAACTGAACCGTGATGCGGTGGCTCGAACGTACCCTGATTCACCTGCAGCCTCACCAAACTTCTACTACTATTTCACTGTCGGATCCGTTGAGAGTTTCGAGCGAAAACTCGACCAAGCCCAATTTGAGCTCGGCATTCCGACTTCCGAGCGTATACCCGTTTCCTATGTTGATGAAGTCCCGTGGATGGCTACCGTGCTGTCTTTCGGCCCTACACTCCTCTTCATGGGTGGTTTATTCTATCTTTCGAGACGTGCTGGCAGCGCTTCAGCAGGTAGAAACGGCATATTTGGAATCGGCAAGAGCCGCGCTAGGCGCTTCAACCACGAAACGGATGTCAAGATCAAGTTCTCTGATGTTGCTGGAATGGATGAAGCCAAGGTAGAAATTATGGAGTTTGTCAGCTTCCTCAAGAGCCCAGAAAGATTCCAGAAGCTCGGTGCCAAGATTCCTCGCGGCGCAATTCTATCGGGACCTCCTGGCACTGGTAAGACGTTACTTGCCAAGGCTACTGCTGGTGAATCTGGCGTACCTTTCTTCAGTGTCAGTGGCTCAGAGTTCGTGGAAATGTTCGTCGGTGTCGGTCCTTCCCGTGTTCGAGACCTTTTCGCCAATGCACGCAAAAACACGCCTTGTATCATCTTCATTGACGAAATCGATGCCATTGGTAAATCCAGGTCCGCCAAAAACTTCAGTGGCGGAAACGATGAGCGGGAAAGTACTCTAAACCAGATCCTCACTGAGATGGATGGTTTCAACACTTCCGACCAAGTGGTTGTCTTGGCTGGCACCAACAGACCTGATGTTCTTGACAAAGCTCTTATGCGACCTGGACGTTTCGATCGACACATCAGCATTGATCGACCTACTATGGACGGCCGGAAGCAGATCTTCCGTGTTCATCTGAAGAAAATTGTTACCAAGGAGGATATGGACTACCTGACGGGAAGGCTGTCTGCTCTGACTCCTGGCTTTGCTGGTGCTGACATCGCCAACTGCGTCAACGAAGCTGCTTTGGTTGGTATGTAAAACACCCTCATCCTTCTCGTTTCCACAATATAGTTCAATTCACTGATCTGTGTGCAGCCGCCCGTGAAAACGCAGAGAGTGTAACCATGAAGCATTTTGAGCGAGCAATCGAGCGAGTTGTCGGCGGTCTGGAAAAGAAGTCTGTTGTGCTCTCACCGGAGGAGAAGCGCACTGTGGCTTACCACGAGGCCGGACACGCCATCTGCGGTTGGTATTTCCGCTGGGCGGATCCGTTGCTCAAGGTTTCAATCATACCGCGTGGCCAAGGGGCCCTTGGTTATGCACAATACCTGCCCGCCAATGGAGATACATACCTGATGACCGCCAACCAAATGATGGACCGGATGGCCATGACCCTGGGAGGACGGGTCAGTGAGGAGCTGCACTTTGACACTGTCACCAGCGGAGCCAGCGACGACTTCAACAAGGTCACCCGCCTGGCCACAGCTATGGTAACAAAGTTCGGCATGTCCCCGAAGCTCAAGTACATCTACTATGAAGAGGATCCATCATCACAGCTTCACAAGCCCTTCTCGGAAGAGACCGCCAAGGATATTGATATCGAAGTCCGCCGCATCGTCAACGAAGCATACAAGCAATGTCGCGACCTTCTCACAGCGAAGAAGAAGGAAGTCGGCCTCGTCGCAGAAGAACTCCTGGCCAAAGAGGTCCTCAGCCGCGACGACATGGTCCGCCTTCTAGGTCCTCGCGAATGGCCCGAGTCAGGAGAATTCGCCAAGTACTTTGATGGCAAACACGGTCAGACCATCGCACCCCCTGAGCCCGAAGTTGGACCCGAAGCTGGACCCGAGACGAGAGAATCACCATCACCATAGAGCTGGATTGAAGGAAAAAATTTCGATAAGTGATTGACTAATCATTTTTTTTTCTGCTGCTCTTTTTATCTTATCTCTATAGGAGGAACCTGTATTTACCAGCATTTTATCTACTCCCCTCTTGTCTTCTTTTCCCCTCCATGTCACTACCTGCTTATACCTACTCTATCCTTCCTCCCTTTAGTTACCAGAATACTCGAACTTTTTGGTAGCTTCCCTTCCGACCCGTTCGATCTCCCTCGTCTTTGTATTTCTGCCTTCGAAGCGTCGAGTCTAATGTATCACTGTATAGTAGGTAGTTGAATGATTTTATTTCCTTTGTGAATTCTAGCTGGCAATTTGCCGAACTACCAGATATGGCTGGGAAGTTAGGTAGAATTATGTACTTATTAGATCGATTTGAGGCGTTCCCAACTCCGGCTGTTTTTGTCCGAGAAGTGAAAGCAGCCAAAAGCCAATACATTCAAATATACTGAGATCCAAAACACAACCCAGTATCTACCTCAACTCCCGAATCTAATGTGGAAAAAATAAACAGGGATGTGAATCACCCAAAGGCCTGCACCCATGTAAAAGAAGGTAAGTATGCGTTTCCAACCAGGGAGAGTTAAATCGTTAGATATAACGGATATTATGCATTTTTATTCCTCTTTCTTGTCCTGAGCGACCCTCTTCTTGTTCTTGTTGCCTTTGTACCGGGGCGTAATGGATAGACGAGGAATGAACCTTCCGACGCGAGCCTGGTATTCCTGGTACTCGGGGTACTTTCTAGCACTGATCTCTTCAGTGAGGCGGACGCTTCCTTGGAAGATAGCCATCAGGCCGATGACGCCTAGGGCAGTCCACTGGACATAATGCTCAGTTCGGTAGGCGTTCCAGAGGTAAAGAGTGAGCCAAATGGCCTGTTCTGCGGCAAAGTTGGGATGACGGGAGAGAGACCACAACCCGCTGACGACGAAGCCACGCTCAAGATCTTCAGGGTCATACTGGTCCTTAAGGTTGCCGGGAATTCGGGCGGAGGTGTTGTATTCGCGCTTGGCATTCTGGAATCTCCATTGTTGCTGGTCGGCAAAGAACTCGAGAATGATGAAGACCAAGGCCACACGGGAGAAGATCAGGTCAGGAAGTTCGAAGGCTTCGCCGCCGGGAAGACGCGCAAGGAGGAGGAAGATGTAGGTTGGGGTCGTGAGGAGGAGTAGCAGGAGCGGCTGGATCACGCTGATGAAGGTAATGTTGAAGAGGAAGAAGACGAAGCGGTTGTTAACACGGGACCGGATAATAGACCAGCGGTAATCTTCTGAGCCGATGCTGTAACCACCCCTGCGCCAGTAGTGGAAGGTCAAGCGCACCTGAATAAATTAGAACTCAGTTGGGATTGATAAAAGAAGATGAAACATACGCTCCAGATGACGGAGATAGCAGCGATGGTATCCAAGTTGAGAGTACGAAGGCCGGAAAGACGTGCCCAGACAGCAAAATGAACGTTGAATACGGATGGGAGGATAGACCAGAAGCGATCGACCTGAGAGTAATTGCGGTTGATCTCAGAGAAGATGATGAAGAGAACAGAGAGGAAGATAGTAAATGCAAGCGCGGTTGCAAGAGGATTGGTGGAAAGATAGATGTCTTTGAGAGCGTTTACATCTTTTGCCGCAATCGCAGGCTGGAGACGTTCAGGGAGCGCAACCACTTGCGACAGAAATGGTCGCACGGCATGGTTGAACGAAACGCAGTCTGCCAGAGACTCTACCTCAGGAAGTGGGAGCGTCATGGTTGTTGGCGAAGAAGCAGGAGCAGAAGCGAGAACAGCGGGCACTCGACTGCGAATAAAATATTCCCACATAGAGGAGATAATGATACTCAGCTAATCGATATTAAGATATAGACGCAGATAGAGAACGGAATGCGTTCATGAAATCACAACAAACAAGGCCCGAGTCACACTAAAGAGCTCAGGCGGGGTGCGCTAAGCCGGAATAGGTAGTAAGCTGTTAAGTGTCGAGTCCCGTGACCCGCGTCGTCTTCGCGTTTACTCGAGATCCGAAGATCAATTTGTAAAGAATACCTACAGACACCCCAGACCGTCATACGTGGAGCGTGGTGGAAATGATTCTCAGATCGTCGATTCCTACTACTGATAGCGCGATTTGCCTGACTAACTGTCATGGCGGGCACCAAAGTCTTGTGCGTGGCTGAGAAGCCTGCAATCGCCAAAGCCGTCGCACAGCACCTATCTGGAGGTCGTATGGAAACTGTAAGCGAATGACCTGACTTGTTGAATATGGACTGAAAGTGGAATAGAAAAGTGTCACTGGAAATCGATTTGTGAAAAACTACGTATTTGATTTCAATTTCGGGGGTCAGTGGGGAAACAGCTCTGTCACAATGACCAGCGTCTTAGGACACTTGACAAGCTTGGAGTTTGAGCGCGAGTACAGTGGCTGGACATCTTGTCCTCCTGCAGCTCTGTTTGAAGCCCCCGTCAAGATTGCCGTCGACGACGTAGGTGAAGCTGAAGCCTGGCCATCAGCCGTCTTTGCTAATTCCAACGTGCAGGATAAAAAGGCAATCGCAAACAACATCATGAAGCAGGCGATGTATAGTCAGTACCTGGTCATTTGGACTGATTGTGACCGAGAGGGAGAGCATATTGGGACAGAGGTACGCGATCAGGCAAAGGCGGGCAATTCACGGATCGTCGTCAAGCGAGCCAAGTTCAACAATACTGAGAAGGTGTAGGTAGATACACCGTCCCATTCTTGTGAGCTTCATTGACCGATTCAAGCCACGTCCTGAATGCTGCGAGGTCTCTCATTGAGCTTGATGAGCGGCAAGCTAGTGCAGTGGCGGCGAGGATAGAGCTCGACCTTAGGATTGGGGCTGCGTTCACTCGGCTGCTCACACTCCAGCTACAGAATCTTCATGCTACCCTGACACAGAAGGTTATCAGTTATGGTATGCCATGTCGTCTGTTTTGAAACGTGCTCTCATCTGACAGACTACTTCACGATAAGGGTCCTGCCAGTTTCCCACCTTGGGATTTGTGGTTGATAGATATCTACGAGTGAAGCGATTCAAGCCTGAAACTTTCTGGGGCATCAAGGTCATGCACACTAGAGATGGCATCAAAGTGAACTTTCTCTGGAACAGAGTCCACCTTTTCGACCGAGCCGCTGTCACTATTATGCTGGAGCGCTGTCTGATGGCAAAAAAGGCGGAGGTTACGAAGGTGAATCAGAAACCGACAAGCAAGTGGAGACCCTTACCATTGACAACAGTGGACTTGCAAATGATGGGAACAAAATATTTGCGCATGGACAGTGCAAAGGTCATGAAGGTAAATGCTCCATCACGTAAATGCTGATATGGTGATTAACAGAACCTAGATTGCAGAAAATCTGTACACTAAAGGATTCATAAGCTACCCACGAACAGAAACCGACCAGTTTGACAAAGGAATCGACCTGAAGAAGCTTATCGAGAAACAAATACCAGATGAAAGATGGGGACAGTACGCTCACAGGTAGGTTGCTCTCTCTCCAGCTCTATCAGCTACTAAACGTGCGCATTACTAGTCTCCTGGACGGCAATTTCAGAACCCCTCGGGCTGGGAGGCACAATGACCAAGCACATCCACCAATCCACCCCGTCTGCTGGGTTAACCCCACCACACTGACCGAAGATGAAAGAAAGGTGTACGAGTTTGTTACCCGACGGTTCCTCGCCTGTTGCTCAGACGATGCAAAGGGACAATCAACCGACGTCGAGATACGTTACGGAGACGAAATGTTCCACGCTAAAGGATTGCTCGTCTTAGAAAGAAATTACCTGGATGTCTACGTCTACGACAAGTGGGAGAGCACCCAGCAACTACCCAACTATCAAGTCGGCGAGCTATTCGAACCCACAGAAGCGAACATGTTCGATGGAGAGACCTCACCGCCAAACTACTTAACAGAGCCCGAGCTTATTGGACTCATGGATGCTAATGGCATTGGTACTGACGCTACGATGGCTGAGCATATCGAGAGGATAAAGAACCGTGAATACATTGGCGAAATGACCCGAGGAAGCGACAGAAACGCGGTGAAATTGCTCATTCCTACTCGTCTGGGTATTGCCTTAATACTGGGCTATGAAGATGTTTTCGCTGGTCTCGCAGAGAGTCCCTCCCTCAGCAAGCCCTTTTTGCGGAAACAGATGGAGCTAGAAATGCGGGACGTCTGTGCCGGCACGAGGTTACGGACACATGTAGTCCAGCAGAATCTGGATATGTACCGGGAGCTGTTCATTCACACTCAAAGGCGGATGAATATGCTGAAGGCTGCCTTTCGAAAATACATTGTCGAAGGCGAGGATGTGTGAACTCTACCATTCGTCTCCGACTGACTGACGCGCCTCTAGGACTGAGTCTAGTCCTTGCGGAAGTCCATTGTGCCAACACTCCCAACTGTGGACATATACACACCTAACTGCAATAAGGACTAGTTCAGGGTTATCAGTTGGATATAAAGCATGCCTATTGGAGTATATTCTGCTAAAGGAACCTACGATGTTCTATAAAGAAAAGAATGGGTTCTTCAAGCTATCGAATATGACTGCTCGGAGAAATTCTCCTCTTGCAAAGACCTTGGACCATATGGCTGTAACTTGAGGATCCCCACACTACGCAAAATAATAAGGGAAATTCCGGTCTCGAGATACTTCCACATCCAACATCACATACTCCTGCGCCATGCCGTTGTTATCGTGCGAATTAGCATCTTTCATCAATTCCTACACCTATCTTGGATGAGATACCATCGATATTTCTTCTGATTTCTGGATCGCTGCTGGCCGCTGAGTTCGATATTACCCTGTGCATGAAGTGGAACTTAGGACTTAATGACTTTCGGGGCCAGGCTTGCGCGGCTTGACAATGCACTCTTGTGCATATAGGCGGCTTAGGATAACCCTGCTGAGGATGCCTTGTAGCAAACTGATCTCTCTTCCATCACTCTCCAGTCAACCTGAATTCTCTTTCCTCCTGAGAGGTAGGACCTAGTGTAGTTTGCGAATTGGCAGGCTCCTTTTGGGCGTTCTCCATATTGGATGGGCCCAGCACAGGATGTGTGAGCCCTTGTCAGCAACTGAGACTTATTTCGTTGGACTCGAGTTTTACGCTTCTCCATCAGCCTTCCTGTCTCTCCTCTCATTCGGCCGCATGAAATAAAACTCACTCTCTCGTTGCCACTGGTTGATGGATTCTATCTTGGAACTGAGCCTATTCAGCTGTTGTTGAACCTGCTCGCCCCGTTCCTCGAGAGTACCGCAATTTTCCTTCAGCCCGTCGACAGATATTCGCAGCTGCTCTATCCGCTCATCAATGATGGCTTTCACCATGGCGGCATCCTCCTTTTTCATGCCCTTGATTGGATCGAAAGTCTTGTGTTTTCTCAGTTCAGACCTTGACAAGATCAGCATGTCCATCGCTTTGACCAAGGCAAAGATATTTTTGACAGGGATGAGGAATATTGCGATGATTGGGCTGAGACCTTTTCTAGTTGGAGAAAGAACCTTCTTGACGACTGGGTCGAATGTTTGTTGAACTGAAACGAAGCTTCCTTTGGCTGGGATGAGAACTTTCTCAATGGGACTGAGAAATACCTTGACCAAAACAAGGACCTTCTTGACTAAACCGGTTAACTTTTTCTCAATATTCTGACGAACCTGCGTATCGACAGCTGTACACCGTGCCAACCAAACCACCCATGCAGAACCAAATACTCCAAACACGACAAAAAGCATAACTGCGTACGTCTGGTCAGAGGGAGACTCAGGACCCTCTTGAGAAAACTTCGCGGAAACCAAAGGCGTTGAATTCGGTAAAACATCTTCAAGAGACACAATAGACGAGTTTCTGAACCCGCCTGCGGACAACTTATCCTTTGCGCAGGGCAAGCGTGAGTTAGCAGAGGAAGATCCACTACTCCAAGGGAGCTTTGACAGAGAGGACCAGATCGAAGTCACAATGTGGTGGTTGACCCTGGGGACCGGTCCGCCTGGCCAGAAGAAGTAGGCGGCTGAAATGCCGATGAGAACTTGGACTGAGAAAGCGGGATTCATGGCTGATTCTAGAGTATGCAGGCAGGCTTGCTTATAGTGTGATGAGTCTGTTATGGAGAGGAGATGGCGACGACGGGTGTGAGAGAGCACTTTTTATATTCTACCAGAACAAAGGGGTTATGGCTCTTTGTGAGGAGAATGACAATGAGACCATTGACGGTCTCGTACGAAGGTCAAGTTGTTCTTGTCTTCGTTTCCCCGTGGTATGCCTCACTCAGACTACTACGCGGCGGTGCATTAGCACATGGCCAGCGAGCTTAGTCTGCTTCACAAATGAAGATGATTGGGAACCGATCGGAAAGAACAACTCAAGGCATACCTACAGGGACTCTGCCAACCCACAGCACATAATGACCAATAACTCGACCACAAGCTGTAAATAAGACAATGAATGAAATATATATACAAGGCATCTCCAGTCACGGTAGCGCGCTCTACGTGCGGTAACCCCAGTCTCCTACTCAAGCTTCTTGCTAAGCACAACACCATAGAAAATAGTAGCGCCGAGGGTCACCAGGTTGACCAAGCTGGACAGTCCATGTAGACGACCGAACTTCTTGTTCAGAGCAATCATCTCCTTAGAGTGAGGTGGGGGGTCGTAGCTCTTCTTGCCGTCGCGGGTTTCTTCAACCGAGCATGTCAGTGATTTTAACAACCTAGCCAGAGCATCTCTTGTTTTTTTTGCGAGACATGTACATACCCTGATGCTTCCTCTCCCGCATTGTGTCGACAGTGAGCTTGCGCAAGACACCAAAGTTCACCAGACCAGTGACGAATGCCGTCGCGAGCGGGAGGAGAACACTGAATTGATTCTCTTGTTCCAGAAGCCCCGAAATACCAAGCGGCTGGCCGGCGCGGGAGGCAGTAAGTGCGACTACAACGGGGAGCGCGGTCTGGAGGGCGAAGTACGTAGGGAAGATCTTGGCTTGGAGGGCTGCGAACTGAGGGCGCGGAAGGACGCGGAAGGCAATAATGCCGGAGACAAAGCTCTATTAATGTTTGTTAGAGACCGCTGATGTGTATGCGGGGGAGATTTGGTATTTACCTGGTAGAGCTGGACACCGAGAAGAGTGCCGTAGCTGATTCGCAGAAGTCAATAATGGGCTCTCAAGGTTAGGTTGTCGAGAACGGACCTTAAAATGTGGAAGGGGCGGGGGTCGAGCATCTTGGTTTATTTTTGCTGTTCTAGATAGTGAAAATGTGCTTTAAGTGACGGATTGCTGATGGGGCGATAGCTTAAATAGCTGGAGGTCTTAAGCGATGCGTATACATGGTGGATTGCGGGACCATCCGAGGTTCTGCGGGATGATATATCCACGCGTGGGCTGACAGATGAGCATTATTTCCACGTATAACAACCGGTAAAAGCTATACTGACGCACTATTACTAAGTACACGCACCTTCATGATGTCATGTGCCGACGTGTTGAGGCTGTTCCATATCGGGAAATATAGCGCGTCTGCCTAGGCTCCGCGTTATCCATAGCCTGCTGCCTTTGGCCGGTTCTTTATCAATTAATGCGCCGCAGATCCCTTGTACTATCTTGATCTTTGCGTCTCACAAATATCATGTCGGACAAGGAAGCAACGGTCTACATTGTGGACGTGGGAAAGTCCATGGGCGAGCGCCGATATGGCCGAGATATAACGGACCTTGAATGGGCAATGAAGTATGTCTGGGACTGTATCACGAATACTGTAAGTAGCTCACACTATGGTTATAAGCTTTACTCACTGCTATAGGTAGCTACTGGGCGCAAAACGGCAATGTTGGGCGTGATTGGCCTCAGGACTGACGGTAAGATATACCTCACATAGTAGAGGTTCTTATACTAATAAGATCGATGATAGGTACTGACAACGAACTGGGAGACGAATCCCACTTCTCTCACATCTCGGTTTTATCGGAGATCAAGCAGTGTGTAGTTCGCTGGGAGGATGTGTTTGATTCAAGTTGACCATCCATCCAGGTTTCTTATGTCTGACATCCGGAAACTGTGTGAGCAAATCAAGCCGAGCAGCGTCAACAAAGGTGACGGTAAGGAATCTTATGGCCTGATCCTAGCCTATACTGATTGATTAAGCGATATCCGCCCTTATATTGGCCATTCAAATGATCATCACCCATTGCAAGAAGCTTAAGTGGAAGCGGAAGATAGTCCTTATCACTAATGGATTGGGGCGGATGAACAGCGAGAACCTTGATGATATTGTCTCGAAAATCAAGGAGGATAATATTGAATTAATTATCCTGTAAGTGACGCTGCCCCATTCAACAGAAAGGATCTAACAGACCGTAGAGGACCTGATTTCGATGACGCTGAGTACGGGACCAAAGAAGAAGACAAAGATCCCTACAAGGCATGATTTCTCTTCTTCTCGAGTTGGCTTATTGCTAACCACTTATAGGCTAAGAACGAGATTCTGCTGCGGACCATCACTGAACGGTGCAACGGCGTATTTGGCACGCTTGAGCAGGCAGTAAAGGAAACGGAAATCCCCCGCATCAAGCCTGTCCGGCCAGTTGCATCATTCAAAGGTTTCTTACAACTAGGTAACCCTGAAGAATATGACACTGCGGTCCGTATTCCTGTTGAGCGGTACCCGCGAACAATGGTAGCGAAACCCCCGACGGCCAGCCAGTTCGTCCTGCGCTCAGACTTAGCCGCTGGACAAGAAGGCCCAGCGTCAGCAACTGCCGTTCCTGAAACCCAGCCTGAAGATGGTAGTAATCTCACCAATGTGAGGAACCTGAGAACTTACCAGGTTAGCGACGAGAGTGCCCCTGGGGGTAAGATCGATGTCGAACAGGACGACTTGGCCAAGGGATATGAGTACGGACGTACTGTTGTTCATATCAGCGAGACCGATGAGAACATCACAAGGCTGGAAACTACTGCGGCTCTGGAACTAGTCGGTTTTATTCAGAGCGAACGGGTACGTACTGCTCGAATCTACAACTCGCCTTCCGCGACTGACATTCCCAGTATGACCGGTATATGCATTTGTCCAACACTCATATCATCATCGCCAACCGTGCTAATGACAAAGCCTCACTTGCACTATCCTCCTTCATCCACGCCCTATTCGAGCTTGAGAGTTATGCCGTTGCTCGTCTGGTCACGAAAGAGAACAAAGCTCCTACCCTAGTTCTGCTCGCGCCTTCCATCGAACCAGATTACGAGTGCCTCCTCGAAGTACAACTACCATTCGCCGAGGACGTCCGAACATACCGCTTCCCACCCCTCGACCATGTAGTCACCGTGTCTGGGAAGGTGATAACGCAGCATCGAAATCTTCCAAATGACGACCTTCTCGATGCCATGGACAAATACGTAGACAGCATGGAGCTAAATGACACTGACGAGAATGGGTAAACTGCTTAACATGCCTCGGTATGTACACATCGCTAACAATCACAGGGACCCGGTCGATACGCCCTTCCCAATTGATGATGCCTTCTCGCCAGTTCTACACCGCGTGAACGCGGCGATCCGCTCTCGAGCTATACACCCAAACGACCCCATCCCGCCTCCAGCAAAGATCCTCACTCAATTCTCACAACCACCCGATCAACTCCTCAGAAACGCAGAGCGCCACCTCAAGAGGCTTATTGAGGTAGCTGACGTCAAGAAGGGTACCTCAGCAATTTTCCCTTTTTCACAAAGCGTGACTCTCAAACTAACGTGCAATCTATAGTACCTCCAAAAGCCAAGGGCCGTAAACGCGCGCGCGAACCCGAAAAGCCCCTCTCTGGCCTGGATGTCGACTCCCTCCTACATCAAGAAAAGCGCGTGCGGATCTCACCAAACAACGCAATCCCCGAATTTAAGCAGACCTTGGCGCAAGCTGAAAACATTGAGACAACGAAAGACGCAGTCAAGCAAATGCGCTCGATTCTTGAGGACCAGATCCGACATAGCTTGGGCGATGCGAACTATGACCGCGTCACTGAAGGTTTAGGCGTTGTGCGTGAAGAGCTTATAGCCTATGAAGAGCCTGGCCTGTACAATGATTTCATTAGGAAGTTGAAGGAGGCGCTGCTGAAGGAGAAGCTGGGTGGCGATCGGAGGGAGCTGTGGTGGCTTCTTAAAAGGAGTAAACTGGGATTGATTGAGCAGCGGGAGTCGGAGCTTTCTGAGGTTACAGAAGAGGAGGCGAGGAAGTTTATGTCTGCATAGTGGTAGTAAAGATTTTTGAGGTTTGTTCTAGATACCATGTGTTCCTATGAGAATGAGATATGATGAATTCTGAACAGACAGGGGAATCAAATATAACTCGCCAAAGAACTAGAGACTGTACGTATAGCGGAAGACCATTCTTACGGCAAGAACACACTGAAGCAAGCCGCGTATAGCAGCTTACTATGAGATTTTCCCCAGCCTCTTTTTCCCAATATCGACCTTCTGTTGAAGCCTAGAATCATATCAGATCAGCAAACAGTCCAGCTCATGACACTACGATGAAGGAAAACATACCTCGTCGCATCCTCATCCACCATCCTCAACATCTCATTCTGCACCTCCAATTCCTCGTTAATTTGGATACCTAGCTCCTTCTGCCGTCTCACAATTTTCAGCAACTCCTCTACACTCATATCCTGCTGCTGCATCGTTTCCCGCTGCAACTGCAGGACACCCTGATTGTCCAGCTCGCGCGTCCGCTCCGTCTCCTTACCAAGTACTCTCCCGGACCTCGCCGGTTTCCTGCTACTTCCCCCTCCCCCCCCATCCGCGACCCCGATAAGCGCCTCTTTATCCTTGATTGATGCAACCGCGCTATCAACACGACTCTTTGCCGCCATCGCATTCAGTAGGTCCTCTAATCCATCCCTTTCCTTCCGAGCGTTGATAAGGAGGTCCTTCCTGCGCCGGATTTCGCCTTCGCCGAGCGAGCTTGAGCTCGTATAACGCCCCTTAGTACCACCATTCGAAATCCCAGCGTCGGCTATTCTTTTCAATCCATCCTCCAAGGCCGTTATAAGCGACCCCGCACGCACAAGGGAGCTCTTCGCCCGCGCCGAGCTCTCATGTTGTCTCTGCGGTGTCGTCTCCTGGTCCCGCCTCGTAAGATGTAACCTCGCATCATGGAGATGCGATTTCAGATCCCGGTGGCAATCGAGCCATAACTTGGGATCTGAGATTGGCTCTCCATTGAGAAAACCAGGTCCTGTAGCTGCGGCATGGAGACGGGCGGAAGATGCAGTGATGTTCTCGTTGCTATTGTTGTTACTGCCTAAGCTAGGCAGGTTCAAGAAAGCACGCCAGGCTGGTGAGTTGCGCCAACGGGGATCTGGTGCTTCGTTGATGGCGCGGAGGTAGGACTCAAGGCCTTGGCGGCGGGATTCGCGAAGATCGGCATTGGTGATTGTATTTGAGAACCAGGATTTGGGAGGAAGGGGGAGGGGCGGCGCGCTGTTTGTTTGGGATATCAAGGTTGTATGGAAGACCGTGAAATCGGAGTAGCGCTTCGAGAGGGCGAAGGAACGAAGAGGAAGGCGGAGGGTAATGTTGTAGATTGTGAAGGGTGGGGAGGTCGTTGAGGTTGTGGTTGTTGGAATGGAGATTTCGAGGGGAGGAGCCATGCTGAAAGAAATGATACTTTGAGAGCTCAGCAGAGCTCCTTGAACAGATAACTGAAAGGAGATGTTGGAGCTGCAGCTGGAGCTGGAGCTGGCGTCGAAGTTGGAGAGATCACGCCGATAAGGCTTCATTGCGCTAACCCGGCCTGGGCGCAAGCGATGACGCACCTGCAGCTCACTTTAATGACTAGTGCTAGGTAGCCGGTTTATCATATGTATGAACTGAACAAAGGTATCGTATTGGACCAGAACTTCTATAAAACATAGCTCACCAAAGACTCTGCTCCGCTCCAGTCCATAATTCCCGTGCCTCCAACAGATCCCGCTGCCCATAGTGTTCTCCAATTATGGTAATGATCATATCCAGCATTGCACGAGTCAGCGTCCCAACATCTACAGCTGTTTCCCCATCCTCGAGTTGAGCTCCTATCCCTCTTCTATTTTGAGACCTTGAAGCATTCTCAGTTGCTGAAATTCGGGCATTGAGTCGTGCTTTCGCCTGCTCCAGCTTCTCCGCATCGGATTTCTTCTCCGCATCGAGGAGCTCCGAGTCGGGAAGGGCACTGATATCGACAGCTTCACTCTCATTGTCGCCTGGTGGCCCTTCTCCATTCTTGTTCTCTGCATCAGATTCGTAATCATTCGCATCGTCTTCCTCGTCCTGCATCTCCTCACGCTCTTCCCTTATCTTCTTTAAAATCCTTACCGCACGCTTCCCTAACTCACGAATATCCCCAATATCTCGAGCCCCTAGCTGCCCAGCATCTCGACACTTCGCTAAGAGCCCCCAAGCCCAGGCACCGATACGTCGAACTAGTACTGCATCCCCATTACGCACATTATCCGATATGAGCCGCGCCACGATCACCAGCACTCGCAGGACACTATCCATATCCATGCACGCAAGCTGCACTGTTTGAGGATCAACCTCTTGTAACAGGCGTCTCCACTCTCTCTGTGCAATCTTCGATGATCGGGGGAAACTGATAGGGTGCGAGTCGTCGAGCGCAAAAATTGCTTCGGGCGGTGGCGTGCATTTAAGAATCGACCGCAGGAGAAGGAATCTATGATGGAGGAGGTTGTAGTAGCTAGCTTGCGCATCTGATAAACTCTCGTTGGCATCGACTTTTGTTGTGGCGAGGCCGATATATACTCCGTCCGAATAGATCCCTTCTGGGACGCGCTCTGTAGTATTAAGCTCCTCGTCGACTACATTTCCCTGCTGGGGATATTTAGGTTTAGTATTGGTCGCATGCGCCACTGCCCTACTTCCCACCAACGATTCTGTCGTTGCGGGCGCGTTGAAAAGTGTAGGCAGGGAGTTGGCCTCGGAACTAGAGCAGATATATCCAAGTCAGCCAGTCTATAGAAAAAACAATTAATCAACCAGGGATGAAACAGCGGTGGGAAAGACGAACCTCGCTCCATTCGCAAGCTAGATAACCCAGAATGCAAACTTAGCAAGCACGTCGCAACGGAAAGAAACCAACTCAATAAAGCAGCAGCAGAAATAGGAAGTGCTTACCGGACCATCCTTAGGTACTCCAGCCCATCTTCCGCAGGCCCGTAAAAGAGCTCATCGCCATCTACTGTATCGAGACCGGGAAAGGCGCTTTTCTGCCCGAAGACAGGGTGGTTGCGAGGTTTCTCATAGGGTGTCACCGAGTTCTGTGTTTCCTCGTCATCCTGGTCATCCTCTGTGTAGGAGGAGCGGGCACGCTTCGTGTATGGCGAGTACCCAGATTCTGAGCCGGTGTAATTGCGTTTATGCGACATGCTGAGTTGAAAGATGGGGGTTTGGGGTGCGTTTAAGGGTGAACAGCCCCGGATTCGAGGTGCTTTTTTAATAGTAGCTCCGCTCAGACTAGCTCCATCGGCGGGCGGGTCTAGATCTACATAATAACTGGTTAATTACAGGGCAGCTTCAACAGGCTGACATAGCGACTGTGATACCTATACAGTGTTCTAATAAATTCATATAATTAGATAGTCGAATTTCATTATTCTTTTATCCGGCTCTAATTTTATTATCCAGTTTAAGGACGCAGACGCTGGGGGTCACGAGGGAACAGAGTCGCCAACCGGATATTTGGCAATCCGAGGAAAAACATAACAATGCGGTTCAGACCCAATCCACCACCGGCGTGAGGAGGGCAGCCTTGGCGGAAAGCAGCAAGGTAGTCTTCAAAGCCCTCCTGGTTCGGGTTGACGCCCTTGGCGATCATAGAGGCCTCCAGCTCCTTCACATCGTGAATACGCTGAGCTCCAGACATGATTTCCTCGCCACGCATGAAGAAGTCATAGGAGTTGGAGAAGCGGGGATCCTGGGGGCAGGCCTTGGTGTAGAAGGGGCGGACAGCCATGGGGAACTTGTCCAGCACATAGAAATCGGTGTCGTACTTTTCGCGGATAATCTGTCCCAGCTGTTTCTCCATAGCAGTGGTGAAGTCGTTCTCAAAGCGCTCCTGTTCTGAGACGTCAACGCCTGCCTCCTTGAGGAGCGCCACACCGTCCATATAGTTCAGTCGCAGGGCCTTGCCATCCTTGGGGAGCTTGAAATCGCCTGCCTTGGGGTAGGACTTCTGAATAATGGCAATCTGGTCCGCATATCGCTCCTTGAGCTGCGAAAGGATGAATACGAGGAGCTGCTCGGCAAATTCAAGAACCTCGTGATAGTGGGAGCTAAAAGTCTTCTCGAAATCGAGACCGGTGAACTAAACAATGGGTCGGAGTCAGCTTCTCCGTGTCAATAAAACCTTAGCATGGACATACCTCGGTCAAGTGCCGGTGTGTGTTACTCTCCTCGGCGCGGAACACAGGAGCAATCTCGAAAACACTTTGCATGTCACCAGCGATACACATCTGCTTGTACAGTTGCGGGCTTTGGGCCAGGTATGCATTTCGCTTGAAGTACTTGACCTCAAAGACACCACTACCACCTTCTGTGGCAGCACCAACCAGCTTCGGTGTAGAGATCCATCGAGAACCGCTCTTGATCATGTACTCCGCAAACAGCTCTGCAACTCCGCTGGAGATCCACGTAATAGCCTGGCTGGTTGCCGTCTGAAGATCTAGGACACGGTTGTCAAGACGGGTCTTGAGGGTGACAATAGGTGCACCATCCGCATCAACCTGGAAGCCCTCCTCGGTCGTCTCAGGAAGTGGCCGCTCCGCATCCTTGACCTGCATGGGCAGTTGCTGAGCGGCTTCGGCGATCATGTAAACCTTGCGGATGTGAATTTCGTGGTTACTCAAAGTGGCGGAGGCGATCGGAACCCCGGGCTTCTTAACAATACCAGTAACCTGGACAATAGAATTGACGTTCAAACCACTAGTGTACTTGACCATCTGTCGCGAGATGGGTTCCGCCGCAGCAATGACAGCTTGCACCTTCAGTCCCTGCTGACGCAGCATCAGGAATGCCAATTTGGCACTCTGAGCACGGGCATTGTCCACACGAGCCACAACAGTGATTTCCTTCTCATAATGTTCGTCGTTGATTTGGGAGAGTTGCGTGCTGGGAAGGACGTCCGCGGTTTCGGGAATCGGGCCATATAAATCCTTTGCAGTGTCGTTTGCCTCAGCAGCAGCGGCCTGGGCCTTTTCTTGAGCAGCGCGTTGAGCAGCCTTCTCTGCCTTCGCCTTCTCCTTTGCAAGCTTCTTCAACGCACTCTTGCTGAGCTTGCCTTCTCCGCCCTCACCGGCTTCCGCGGCGGGAGTCTCCTCGGGCTTGGGACGAGCGGGCAATTCAGAATCAGCCATGATAATCTCGAGAAGGGTAAAAAGGAATTAGATGCCCGTTGAAGTCCGAATATATGGCTGATGGCAACTTCTGAGTCACTTGTCAGCGCCTGAGCTTTCGTTGACTCAAGAGGCAGTACAGCTCTTCAATTGGATCACCCCGCCCCGGCGGGGCCTAACCCTACGAGGGGCTGATCACGTGATAGTAATAGTGCGGCCTGAGGCGACGACATATATTGCATGCAGCTCAGCATGAAAGTACATCATAGCATGAACAGTGCAATGAGAGAGTGTTTAGCTTACTAAAACACGCTCTTATGGATTATTTATATACTGATCACAGTTTCTAACAAAGTCTAAAGTACAGGCTGTTTATTGTAAAGTGCACGCTGCCATCTTTGGATACACAACAAAAGCAGTTTGGATAAGTTGGCTGGGGTGCCCCAGCACATAGCAGGCAACAGTATCCCAGGTAGCTTGAAACCTACTTAGTCTGCCAGTTTGAATGCTGTAGGCCCCATTCGACAGCTTTCTGCACGTTATCAGCAATAGTCTTCGGGGTCCATGCTGGTTCACCGCCCATGTAAACGCCAGTCCGCACAAGTATAGAATGCCACTCGCTATTGTGCGCGCTTCGGTACGAGTTGGCTCCTCGAATATCCGATTCCGGGTTGTCTCCAATCATATAAACGTTCCGTAAGGGTCTTGTCGTTTCAAAACCAAACGCTTTGGATCGGTTACGCAGGAGTTGATTCTCCGCGAATTCGTATGTCCCTTGCGATGGCTTACCAATGACTGTCTTCTGGAGCTCAACACCTTTACTGGAACCACCGGTAATTGCACTCCACATGCCTTCCAACGCTTCGCGGAAACCACCCTGTCCCAGACGTGGAAGCCTGTAAGCCGCCGCCCACCAAAGATCCGGATTTGAGAAGTAAAGAGGCGGTTGTCCATCCTGCTGATATCCGCGATTGGGAAGATTGGCGCGTCCATTCTTGTCCGATATAGTTCCTAGGACCCCTTGTGATGACAGCAGAAGATCAATGATGATATGGGCGTCCAGCGCCCAATCCCTCGGATCATTAAAGACGAAGATAGCGTCGATTTTAAGACCCATTGTTGGGTCCCCCGGCTCTCCCCTATGAGGCAATGGTCTGGTGAAGGTCTTGTAGTAATCGCTGAACCCTTTTGAGAACGGCCAGATGGATGGATTGGCCATGAAGATGTCGCCAGGCGTCACCACGTTCTTGAACCCGTACTTCTCTGCCACCGCACGACAGCCATCTCCATCTCCACCAACTACCAGTACACGTCTGTTCTCCAGAGCGGGTTGTGATTCCGTACCTCGTACCATCTCCGCAAAAGGCGAGTGGCTCTGAATGATCACGTCTGCATCCAATGGAACCTGGAGTTTCTCGCTGATCTCAGCAACACGTTCCGTTTCGTGTTTCCCGCCTCCATTTGTCAGAAGAATGAACGGTATTCCTTCTTTCTTCAAGAGCGCTAACGATTCGGCCGCCCCTGGAATGGGAGTAGAGGATCGGAGGAGGACGCCATCGATGCTTTGCAAGTGTTAATAGAGCAAACACAAACGATGCGAAACAATTGATTTCACTATACCACAAGAACTTACTCAAACGCAAAGGCGAAGTCAGGGACTCGAGGCGCTGCAGAGCTGAGGTTGCGTATGCTGCGGATGCTTGGGCCAGCGGGGAGAAAGGACCGGCCGGAGCAGCGTTGAACGAGTCTCAAGGACCGCCAAAGGCTTTGGGGACGCATTCTTCCTTTAAAGAGTGAAGTAGGAACAAATGACACGTTACACAAGAAAAAAAAAAGAGAGGACAAATGCCAAAAGAACTTCGTTTGGGGGGCGTGTTTTTATCAGGGAGGAAGCTGGCAGCCATCGGAGTTCTCAGCGGCTCTTATCAGGCTGGATGATATCATTCCGATCTCTTCTCTTTTTCATCCCGATCAACAAAGTCGGCGACGCCAGCTACGGAGACAATTTATGATGGAACTCTTGGTTTTAATCGCTCAATGACCTCCGAACCGCCGACTTATCTCCCAACGGAAATCGTCATTCAGGTTTTGGATGAGGTCGCTGCGGATGAAATCGCCCGCCAACCAACACTCTATGCCTGCTGTCTCGTCTCTCGGCAATGGTATACCTGCGCAATCACTCTCCTCTGGGCAGAACCCCGGATAAATAGCGGCTCTAGCTTCACGAAGTTTGCAAACATAGTCAGCCCACCGATTGGGGTCCGCAAGAGCAAATGGAATCTCGGGGCCTTGGTTCGAAAGCTGGATCTGAGCTCGCTCGTCCATCACAGCTCTCCCAGCCTTACCGCAAGGCTGCTGGGCCGAGTTAAAGAAAATTTGGAAGTCTTCATCGCACCCAGGGCTTCGTTCGCCGTAAACAGCCTGCCGTCACTCGCGAAATGTTCCAAACTCCGTCATCTAGACCTCTCGCTTGTGGCCACACCTATTCCCTTCAGGGATCTCAAAAGAAGTCTAAGCAACCTCGCCAATTTGCAAACCCTTCGCCTTCCTCAGTCAACTTCCATCACAGGCACTGAGTCGTTCGGAATCCCTTGGCCCCAGAATCTTCGCCGTGTCCAATTCAGCGGCCACTTTTCCGCTGAACCAATGCGGTCGTTCCGCTGGCCGACGTCTCTCACGAGCCTTACTCTAAAGAACTGCTCCGACCTTTCTCTCTCAAATATTAGCAGCCTTATGTGCAGCCCTGATCTGAACCGAACGCTAAAACGCCTTACGATATCCGGACTAAACCGCCACCTAAGCCCAGAATCAATTACTTCAATACTCGGCTTGACACCTGCTTTGTCATTTCTCAGTATCCCTGGTGATATGGTGGATGACACATTCTTCGACCTGCTTTGCCACATTCGCCTTCCTACCCTGGAGGTGCTTGAATTTGGATGGCCCAGTGAAGATCCGACAATATACTTTGGTAGAGAGAGCTTGCTCGAAGCGCTTGAGCTCGGCCTTCCGAACCTATATGCCGTGGGCTTTGCCGAGGTGTTTATCTCAGACGATAGCTCGTTGGATGACGACGCGGTCGACGACTTTCTGCTCAACCGTGCAGAAACGAAAAAAGCGCTTGCGGAACCTAACAAACGCACTCTGAACATCCAGCCGGGCGTCTATTATGTCTAGGGCTTCACCCGGTTGTTTCGCCAATGTGTGCTTCCTGATCGCTCTCTGCTGGAGAAAGGCACGGGTTCTGATGCTCTAGCCTGATGTTAGGCTTGGTATGAACTACTAGTGAAGCGTTTCGTATGACAACATACATTGATCTCTGTTTATTTCTTGTCTTAATTTTATGGGATATGCCCAGCCGACGGATTCAAAGGGATGGATCGGATTTGAGAGGTGCTAGAGTTAGATATACCCTTCGAAAGCTGGCAAGCTATTTTACCCAAGAATATCGTCAAGAAAGCTGAGCTTTCATTTCGCAGGTTTCAGTTCTCAAATAGCAAGTATCGTGTTAACAATGCTATCTGCATATGATGGAAATATTGATATATGGTGCAGAACGGCTAGTGGGATAAATTAGTGCTACGCCGTTGATAGAATATAGAAAAAAAAAATACTCTTTTATTTACCAAAATGCAATCATCATGGTAATAACAGAAGGGACAGAGGCGAAAGGAAAGAAGCGATAAGAAAAGAAAGGGGGAAACAGTGCAATGGGTTTAGACGCCTACACAAATCATTGATCGCATCTAACTTGACATATGCATTATAGACGAGGGGAAAATTGTAGAAATAAAATAGAAAAAGCAAGTCTGATTTCATGATTCCAGACTCATCGTCGCCTGAATATACCTTCTTGAGAAGGCCACGAAACTACACAATACAACCGCCTTCGCTTAAGCCAAAGAAGAAATCACCGCAGGGGCAACACCTCCTTCTTCGGCGCGAACTGTGATCTTGGTCGTCACTCCAGTCTTGGTGGAATACGCCATCTTTATAAGGGCCGCGACTCGGCCGCCTAATACTGTCTTTCCGAATAATTTCAGGGTGTGTGTGCTGTTGCTGAGGGCCACGTCGGTTCCCTCGAGGGGTTGTAGGGAGAGTGTAGAGATTAATTGTTCGGTCGCGTCTGAAACTGGTTAGTGCAGGTCAAGAATCAAGGGTTTCGCGTCACAAACCTGCGATGCCCTTCAAGTTGCTTAGTTGCAGAGTCTCACTGACTTCCTCGCCATTGGCACCTGTCTGCTCCCAAACATGGTCGAAGCTGCCAGCAAATGTGGGGATGACGTAGTCGCTGCCTGTTAGTTCGAGGTCGTTGACTTGATATTCATCTTCATATCCGTTGTCTTCCGGCTCTCCAGTTGTGGGGTCGATCTCCTTTGTAGTGAATTTGAGGTTGTTTGTAAATGAGACAACTGGGACGCTCTGTTCGCCCTCGAGCTTCTTAAATGTGACATAAACCACACCGGGTTCGTTGGTATTTAGTTTAGGTGCAGGGACGATGAATTCCTCCTCCAGGATATCTTCCTCCGACGGCGTTGCGACCACGGTAACGTCTTCCAGAACCGTATCCGGGAGGGTGTTCTTAATGTCATACTGCAAAACAATGTGCTCCTTGAAGATGTGCTTGACGGCAGTGACGACGTATTCCGTTTCGCTCTCGCTGAGTTCGACAGGAACAGAGGACTTGAGCAATGTTCCGTACGCCTTGAGCTCGGGGATCTGCATAAGCTGCTCGGCATACTTCTGTGTGGCGGCTGCCGTGGCAGCCTCGGCCACACCATTTGCTTTGGCACCCTTGGGGGGTCCAGTGGATGGTGCCTTAAGTGTAGGTGTAGCACTTGTAAGCTTCTTGGTACGCTCCTCAGCCAAAGCCTGCTCCTGAGAGACAACTGGAATTGTAGACACATCAAACGCCGTAGCAAAGGTCTTTTTATCGCCAGATGTCACATACATAACGAGTTGATGCTCAAAAGTGGAAAGAGAATACATCGATTCTGTTTAGTCAGCGAGGGTCAAAAATCGAAGTGGTGAAGTATACGCTTACCATTCTTGATGAATAGATTAGCCATTTCATCCTCTTCAGCCATCAATCGAAGGTTTAGAGCAGCTCGGTCGCGGACTTCGTCATCGGTGTCATCAAGGCACCTCGTAAGGAGAACAGAAACGCTAGACTTCACTTCAGGATCCTTCTGGCCAACGCCAAACTTGGCCAAGGCTGTTACAGCAGCAGCACGAACAATGGCGTTTTCTAGGACCACTCGGTTATAGATGTAGCGGATATACTTGGTCGGCTGTGATGTCTTCGGGCCCTCAACACCGAGAAGATGAAGGACTCTGACAGACAATTTAGTGAACTCGCAGTCCTCGATGAACTCACAAAGATGGGCGAGGGCTGCCACAAGTTAATAAACAATGAATTAACAGTTCGGAAGGAGAAGCCCGTACCATCTTCTTTGCTCTCAGGCACGAACTTGATAAGGTCGAACATGCTCTCAACAACGCTCCGCTTGAACTCATAACCGCCCTCATCTCGCAATATACCGCTAAGGAACGAAAGCATACCGGCCTGCTTGCTGGGGAACTTCAGGCAGAGGGTCCGGATGGCCTCAACAATAGTAATCTTGAATTCGTCGGTAATGTCGGCCATGAAGCCTGAGATCTGCTTCA
The DNA here is from genome assembly GCA_003574815.1 of Aspergillus spinulosporus. Lineage (NCBI taxonomy): Eukaryota > Fungi > Ascomycota > Eurotiomycetes > Eurotiales > Aspergillaceae > Aspergillus > Aspergillus spinulosporus. The sequence continues at coordinate 1,542,916 of QPHH01000002.1, read as the reverse complement.
TCAGGCGGTCAACGCTAGCCTCATTTCCAGTCTTTAGGAGAGTGGTGATGGCAAAAGTGGCGATGGACCGGTTCGTGTTCGAGATTAGGGCCTCAATGTCAGGATTACAAACGTTAACGACATGAGGTTTGAATGATGCGAATCGGTGGAGGATGCGGATCGCTGCGAACTTGGTGATGGCACGGGGCGAAGAGAGGAACAACTGGAGAACGTGGACAGCCTGCGAGGCTTCCGCATCACTAACGTCCCTCATATCACAAATAGCCTTTGCAGCCTCGAAGTTCACCATCTCGTGCTTGTGCCGGAGCCATCCATCAAGCATCTGCATCATGGGTTTCCGTAATCCGGAGTCCTCTTCCGCCAGCTTCGCGGCCAGGCGCACAAGAAGAACAAGCGCGGCGGGGCTCTTCACTACTCCTGCTGCGCCATATTGTTGAACCATTTTGACAAGCGCCATGCGGTCATGGGAGCGCATCTGATATAGGAGGCCGATTGCGTGATACTGGGTCATGAAATTTGACTGCGAAATCGCGTGGGCCTGTGAGCTGCCACCGAATCCAAGGAAACCGGTAGATTGCTTCGAGGTGGAAGCGGCTTCCTGTGTTTCGCTTTGCCATCTTCGAACCACGTCACGCGCAATCGGAAGGAGGTGATATGAGGAAACGAGGGCGGCCGAGGATACAGAAGGGGTTTTGTCGACAATGGCTGTTTTGATCAATCGCTCGATACCCTGTACGGTAGTAGCCTATCAAGCTGTCAGAGACGAATACCCGGTAGCTTCGTGCGACTCACGTCGATGATGCGGCACAAAGCCCGGATAGCATTGGCTCGGTACAGGACATCGCTACCAACCGCGGTGTCCTTCATGATAATACTAGTAGACATAATGACATCTTCGGCCGTGTTTGCGAGCTCCTTCAGAATGAGATAGACCATCTGCCGTAACGAGGGGTCCTTGTTCTGGAAGAGTTTCGAGATACCGAAGAAAAGAGTGGTTGCTTCGTTTGTTGGGAACTTTTCTCCCGTGAAGACGAGGACCGCGATCTTGGTCAGTAGCGTGCGGCATTGTCGAGGAGATATCGGTGATGAATTGAACAACCGTGCTACCGAAGGAGAAGAAGAGGGTAAGCAACATGGTCTCCGAGGTCACGGTGCAGCTCCGACTCGGGGGTTTGTCTCTTACCATCTTGGAAAACAGAGGTCCGATCCAGCTTGATCATGGTCTGGTCGGCGTCCTCATCCTTCTTCATGTAGCTCATGTTGCTGAGCGGCAGCGGTTGCAGCAGAGATAAAACTCTCTACCTTGCTCTCTGTCCAGAAAGTGACCGCTTGCGGGGAGACGTAGGGTCAATAGCGAGGGGGAAACCCAATTGACCGCGAATTCAGGAGTTAGAGAGATTGGTGTTTTCGGTACGCAATAGGAGTGAACGGTATCAAATCCTCATTATCTCGTGAGGAAAAGACAATATGGGACCAGATGAAATTGCTGTGAAGTTAACCGGCCCAACAGACAACAACAGCTTAGTTGGACTCCGACTTTCTGTTCCCGTCAAGCATCCAGGTGGCCTTCCGCCTCTGTGGGTGCTAGCCACCCCCAAACAAACATTGCAAACATGCCGCAGCCTCTCAGGCTGAGGCGTCATTCTCCAGGTCCAGATCTCCAATGTCTTGAACACATCAGATGTTCTTTTTGAATGCTCATGCTGACGCTATCAATATGATCTGTCTACGAGAGTCTAGGCTCAACAACCCTATGGCTATATAAAGGGAACAGACTGTTCTCAGGTCAGAAACTTGATCTAGGCACAGTGTTCACACAGCATCGACATTGGCCTATTGCAAGCATATCGACATTGCATCTTATATAACCTGAAGGCAAAATATCCAATTGACATGGCGGATCATGCACTGGCCATGTTTGATGTTTGAATCGCTCGTTGTGCTTCGAAGAGAGCTGGTAGGGCTGGGGTGTTATTATACCTTGACCTATGGGGTGTTTTATTTACTATCCTACTGTATACGTAGACCCCAGGTTGACCAGGTCGGGGAGACTTGAAATGGCAGTGCTAGGTACTCAGTGGTATCGATATTTATATTCATGGAATAGTTGGAGGTCAGGACAAGTTGTACACTGAGCAAGGGTGCAGGTATCGCAGTGGTTGGTTCCTCCCGCCCTGAACACCAAACCAACCACAAGCACTACCACAGCGGCGCCTTTCTTCATCCTCTCCCTCTTTTCTCCCTCTCCACCTTCTCTTCTCCCCCATCATCAGACTCCTCCTCCACGTCCTCTCCATCTCTTTCCCTGTCTATCTCCTCCTCATCCTTCTCCTTCCTCCTCTCTTCAACCTCTCTTCTATTCCTCCCGTCAAATCTCCCGCTTCCTTCTTTCCCCTTACAAATCCTCGCAACCTCCACCCTCCCCCGCCCGCCGAAACCCCTCTGGATTCGCCCCCATTCTCGCAGATTTTCTCGCCTGGGGAATACATTTCTCCATATTGACCCTCTCCTTGTCCTTCTCGCTCCGCTCTCTTTGCTACTCAGTCTGTAAGTAAGGCTCTTGTTTGTCAATTTTGTCACTACTCTTCACCCCGTCGGCGTAGTAACGGGACAGAGTTCCTCGGGCGCCATTTCCGTTTGACACGCGCGAGACACAAACGGCTGGCTGTGTACAAGTATCCTTGCTGACCCCATTGGAATAGCCAAATCGTCTCCTACCTGTCTCCTTATCTACGACACCTCTAAAACCTGAAAATATGGACACCACCGACATTCACGAAACCCCCATCGCCGACGAGACGATGACTGATGCCGTCAACGTTGGTGACGAGGGTGACATGGAAGTCACTCCTAAGACCGAAGAAGAGTATGCGCAATCTATGCTGACTCTTCGCGCCATTGTTTCGTCCAAAGAAGCGGGCGTCATCATCGGCAAGGCGGGTAAAAATGTCGCCGATCTGCGTGATGAGACTGGCGTCAAGGCCGGCGTAAGCAAGGTAGTTCCTGGCGTTCACGATCGCGTCCTTACCGTTACCGGTGCTCTGAGTGGTACTGCTAGAGCTTATGCTCTCGTCGCCAAGGGACTGCTGGAAGGAGCCCCGCAAATGGGCATGGGTGGAATTGTCTCCAACAACGGCACCCATCGTAAGTCTTACTCAATATATACTCACAGACGTTGTCTTGATTATGGACGCCTGCTTACTTTCATCAGCTATTCGACTGTTGATTTCTCATAACCAAATGGGCACCATCATCGGACGGCAGGGATTGAAAATCAAGCATATTCAGGACGCTTCGGGTGTGCGTATGGTCGCTCAGAAGGAAATGCTGCCTCAATCCACCGAACGCATTGTTGAAGTGCAGGGTACCCCGGAAGGAATTGAGAAGGCCATCTGGGAAATTGGAAAGTGTCTTATTGATGATTGGCAACGTGGAACAGGAACGATCCTGTACAATCCCGCTGTGCGTTCGTCGGTCGGTAGCGGTTCGATCCAGCATAACGGTGGCAGCAGCGACAGCTACAACAGCCGCCCTTACAACCGTACCGGTAACGGCGCTGACTTCAGTGACCAGTCCGGCGGTTATGGCAGACGGTCCAATCCCGATACCAGCAACCGCGGCTACCCTCTTGTCACCGAAGATGGCGAGGAGATCCAGACGCAGAACATCAGTATTCCAGCTGACATGGTGGGATGTATCATCGGCAGAGGTGGGACCAAGATCACGGAGATCCGCCGGAGCTCTGGGGCCCGTATTTCCATTGCCAAGGCTCCTCATGATGAAACCGGAGAACGCATGTTCACCATCATGGGAAGCGCTCAGGCAAATGAAAAGGCCCTGTATCTTCTGTACGAGAACCTTGAGGCCGAAAAAACTCGCCGCAGTCAGCTGCAAGAGTGATTTGCTGCTCGCATGAACGAATGTCCACGGTCGACCGATCACGCCATTCCCTGGAAAGCTTTGTCTCTCTACCTGAATACCAGAGTCGCTTGAATCTTCACCTTTCCTAATAACTCTGCCTGTTACCTCTATGTTTCTTCTTTAACATGTCTTCTATCGTGCAGTTTCCCTGCTCTACCAGATGTGCCGAGGGATGTCTGTCGTGTGAGGTACCGCAGCATTGGCCCTTCTCCATTAACCTGGATTCCAGCTGATCAAAATACCAACATGACGCATCTGCTTTTGAGGATATCTCCTCGGCTAATCTACCCTTCTTCAAATCATGAGGGTACTTGCACTATGCCTACTCGCCTCCCTCTCTCAAACATCTCACTTCGCCACCTGTTATATCCGTTATATCCTATCCACCAAACTCGTCCTTTCCTCTTTTCATCCGCAGTCCCCATATCCTGAAACAAACATGATGCGAATCATTGACGACCTTTGACTTCAATATCTTTATACCGTCTTGTTGACCCTTTCTCCTATGTGGCACAAGTTTACTCCAAAAGCGTTTTCATGATTTCACCCTGTGACGCATGTGCCCTCTTGTCATTTCCGAAATTCCTTGAATTGTCGCTTCTAGCGGGACCTTTTATCATGTATATGATACGCAGAGCATCAACAAGGAATCAAAGAAGCTAGGAAGAGACGGCTGAAGAAGCACGCCGAACAAGTTGTGTGGAATTCGATCGGAGATGATCTTCTAAAGACGAATGATAATGACCTGCCTTGCCAAACGTGGCCAATTTTGAAGTACGATAGCACTACTGTCTGTAGGAGTAGAAGTAATCCCGCACATTGTAATTCTTAATATAATGTATGGAGGGCCGGTGAGTTTAAGCGAAAAATTGTATAAACCATTCAACCGTCATGACAGACCTGCTCAACGTGCAATTAAAGCTCTACCGCTGTAGATCTTAGTTCACCAGTCTCAGGTCTGTTTCAGATTGAATGAACTGTGTGAGCGCATAGTCGACGTTGCAGATACTAATCAGTCAAGTTATTTTTGCTGAGTTTCCGGGTTTGTAAAATCTACTGCCTGTACATACAAATAGAGCAAGGACGACTCAGAACACACTCTAATGAAATGCCGGATACTGTTTGAACAGAACAGAGAGCATAAGTCGAAAACAGAAAACAGTGACATGATCTACGGGGGAAAAAAAACTAAACAGGTGCACAGAGAGAGAAAGAGAGATAAGATGTGATGCTATGCCATTGCCATTGCCGCGCCAGTCGCTTAACAAAATCAACCTCGTATAATGTACTGTATCATCATGATCATGATATCCAAGTCCCAGTCAGGCACATGCATTTTTTCCAATTCAAACCAATCCAGTGTGAAAAATAATGCCACCGCCCGGATTCGTTGATATGCTCGTAAGGTAAGTAAAATTGCCCGCATAGTTATGCCTTGTAGTATGAGATGTTGTACGTATGCAAGTTATGCATGTGTGTTCGTGCAAGGAAGCCCAGAATCATTAATTGGAAGTTGCAAGGCGAGAAGAAGCAAAACGCCGGCTGAAACAAGAAATTGCATTGTATCCAAGTGATGTCGCTGCGTTCGTTAAATAAAATGTCAATTGTGTTAAATGAAATGGTGTAATGAGGTGACGTGTACAATAAACTGTCGAAGTAGTTCCCGAGGACCAGCGAGAAAAGAGGAAGAATTAAATAAAAGTTGTTAGAACATGACAGTCATTCAATGCTGTCGTTGAAGGATTTGGACTGCTTCGTGTCTACTGTTGACATTGGGCGCCTGACGCCTAGTCTTCGGCCGCCTAAGCTGTTTGTGCGAAGTCGATTCTGTGTTATGGGCGTGTAGCTGGAAGCTAGCTTGCTTGAGGGAGCGGATATTCTAGATTGGGGAGCATCCTGGCGTGGCGATAGTGGTACATCATCCACGGGACTTCCAGCCGCTGATGGTAAGCCATAGCGACGAGACCCAGCTTGTATGTTCGCGCGAGGAATCGCCGGTGTATAGTGGGATGGGGTCATTAAGCTTCGGCGGAGGGGTATACCGGATTGTGAATTGGTCGGGGTACGGGGCTGAGAGGACTGCTGAGAATCAGATATCGGCCGTGGCGCCGGGTACCCAAAAGAGCTCTGTTGTCGGGGTGAGGCCTTTTGCGTTGAGGAGGCTGCTCCAATATCGGTCATACTTCTAGATACTGAGCGCGTGTGGGGGCTTCGATAGTCAGAGGGCTCGTCTTCCTGCAACCTCTTTGTCCGCATCGAAACCGAGAGCCGACTTAGCCGGCTCGCAGTGGCTGGAGTGGCCGGAGCGCTCGGTGAGTGCGCCAACTTGGTGCTTTGGCCTGGGTTCTCAGGTGAAGGCTGAAGGTCGCCTTGGTTCGCTAAGCTTGCGCGCCGCGCTTCCAGCCGACTTGCGGTGCGCGGGCCGCTGCTCTGTCGTGGTGCGTTTTCCTCGGGATCTTGGTTTATACTTTTGCGGTATGACAGTGTGGTAGGAGTCACTGTTCCTTCGTCGGTAGTATTCGACTGAGAAATTCGGAATGTAGCATCGCCAGACGACTGCTGCTTAGTGTGATGTTCGTCTGACAGAGCGAGACATAGTTCTGTGAGACTACGACAGACGCTATCAGCTTTCCGTCGAGATTGTCGTTCCGCAGAGCCATATCCATTGACTATGGAGACGTTTCCGGACGGTGTTTTGCCTGCTCCCAAAAGTTGTGAAAGGGCCATTGCATCCGTGGCGGTGGCCTCCAATGCCGTGTACACATCCTTGGTAACCACAGTTCTTACCTTGGCCAGAGCTGATTGTAGAAGCGGATGAACTGGGTTTGGAGCTGTAATAGTATCAGATTCACCTGATACGCTAGTCCTTCGGTGACGCGGCGAGGAGGACATCGTTGTTACCGTCGTGGTCGCCGTGCGCGGTCGGTCTCCAGAGGAGAGCATGGCTTCCTGAGATGACGGAGGGAGTTTCCCAGTCAGTTCTAGTTTCTTAATACGGGATTTGAGATCTTCCAGCTCATCCCAAACGGTAGAGGGCGCAGTGGTCGAAAGAGTTGATTCCGTTCCATCTTGTCGGGATTCGTAACGTGGCTTCTCAGTGACTTCAGAAGCAGAAGGTTGTCGACTACTCCGAATCGTAGAGAGCCCGGAGTGGCGGAAAGAACGTGAATCATGTAGAGAAGCCCGTCGCTCAGGAATTGGTTCATCTTCGGGGTTGGTACGACTTAGTCGACTACGAGGCAGTCCAACCGTTGAGTGTGAGCTTGAGGCAAAATTCGACTGAGGCGATCGACCAGATTCGTCTAAAGGGTGGGCAGAAGCAGAGTACGAATATGGTAATGAGCTGTGTCGAATGGATGGGAGACCATTTTGCGAGTTCGAATGCAAGGGGCTTTCGAAGGTATTTGAGCGGGACAGTTGTTCGGGAGACGGTGTTAGGTCACTACTAACACGGGAGGTAGACGACCGAAATCCAGTACCAGACATCCTCAGTCGCGACTAGGGGAAGAAATAGAGTCAGCTCCTCAAACTATCCACTCATTCAGGCAGCTTAAAGAAAGTCTAATCAGCTCCCGAGCCGAAATTGGCTCAACTTACCCGTCTGAGTTCAGAGCGACCCGAGGACTCGCGACGGCTCGAGTCGGACCTCGCAATGTTCAAGAAAATGTCCTCATTTCGGGACCGAGATTCGTCGATTTTCGCGGCGGCGCCGTTCTCGTCGGGATACGAGCGCCCTTGAACAAAGGTCGCGGTGGACGACGGCATTCTCCTCTTTACATCCGGGGGTGACTGCTGGGAGTATAATGTCGATTTGCGACGCTTTGGTGCATTGGGACTAAGCACGCTGAGAGTTGAGCCGCCGTCAGGGAGCGCAGAATTACCCCCTTGCCCCGTCGCGGTCGCAGCAGGAGAAACTACCGAAGGATCCGAAGCCGACTTTGTATCAGGGTGTAAAGAATGAAAGTCTGGAACGGATCTTCGGTGACCGTTATACAAGGACGAGTGACTGGGTGAACGGCTCGATTCTGAGGCAGGAGTGCTGCGGTCGACGCTGGCAGTCTTGAGGTGTGAGGTCAGGGCGATCTTGCGGAGAGGAGACTGGACCTCGAAACTGAAGCGACTCTGAGGAAGGCGGGGAATAGGAGACTGCAAAGCAGGTTGGTGAAGGCGCGACGGAGATGAGGGCGACGAAGTCGGAGGGATCGAACGAGATGGTGAAAGTGAAGGTGAAGGCAATGGCGCCGTTGAAGGTGTGGTGCCGGCGAATGTTAGCGCGCCAGCTTTCCCCGTGTCACGGGGATGAGGATCTCCCGAAATAGTCAATCTTCTTTCAAGTGCAGCAGACCGCAGCCGGCCTGACGATTTGCTCTTGATCAGATAGTGCCCTTCAGGGTTATCGGAACCCATTGCTGCACTTGCGGGCTCGATCTGGTGCACCCCTGCCGGGTACCTCGTTCGCGACGGCAGGTCCATGGTCGAGCGACGCGAAAAATGGGCTGATTCGACGATCGAGTGGCTCTGCGATGCATGGGTGTTTGGCTGGACAATAGAAACGGTCTTCCGCCGACGCCGAGGGTCAAAACTCGTCGTTTGATCCTTTGTTGTACTTGTCGGAGTGGGAGTGGTGGGCGAAGGCATTCGAGTGCCAGCAGATCCTGTGTCGTGGAGCATCTGCAGCGCTGGTCAGGCATCCAAGCGATGCCGCATGAGCCAGTTCCCTTATTTTCAGTGAATTCTATTAGAAGCATTGAAAACGCATCTAGAAAACCGGTTTGTTTTGGAGGAAAAATCGATCTATTGGCTGCAGAATCCTATACAGAGAGTGAATAATAACTACCACGCATCCATCACAATTACCAGCAGCCCTCGTCTCTGATTTGCTGGTTTCAGAGGAAAACAGGGCGACGTCTACAAAAATAAATCGAAATGAAGGACCTTTCCCACCGTTGCGAGGGCTGTGAGTGGTTGGACAGCTGGAATATGGGCTCTGGCCGGTGGATCTCGCAGTGTTTAGCCCTCATGGCCCGGAGAATAACTGCACTAGTAGATCGAACCCGTACCTGACATGTACCGCCCGCTGGGAAAAGATATGATAAGGAGTCTTTCGATCGGGTTTGCGGTGTTTTCATTGCGCGTCTTACACATCTGATTCAGTGGCGGCGGCGATTATATATATCTTCCAGGCCACTCTCCTAAAAATGGCAACGGATCTTTACTACCACCCAGAAAAGAAATCGAAAAAAAGAAAAGTGAGCCCACATTGGGCTTAGGGCTCGAACGGTTCTGTATGTCATATTTCTGCACCGGATCCTGCAGCAACCGCAGGCCCATGGTCCGCGCAGCAGATTCCACGGTTCATGAGTTGGAGGGGAGACACGTCTCTTTGCAACAGGCCATCTAACTATCCCGTACATCGATAATTCCACTGAACAAGAAGAGACGGGTGCTTAGATGTAATATTCCTGGTGACTAGCTGATACGGAGTAGCTACACTCAGGTCTACCAAACCACTATTTTTGAGAGCACATATACGGTATCCGGCCCGACCAGGGTGAAGGATCGAGCTCGTGTATTAGATTTAGTGCATCGCAGTAATGCGGGCAGCAGCCTCAATACAAAATTCAAATCTCTCTTCAGTAATGTTGCGACCGTTACATGACAACCATTATAACGTCCCCGCAACACCGTGAATGTCTCACAAGTGCCGCAGTCTGAGCCATTCTGACAACGTTGTCTGAATGTCGGCACTGAAAACGGCACGTCGGCAAAACAAGTTTCATCCTTGGTGGCAGCTCGAGGTTGCCTGCCTCCCGGTCGATTGTTGCACCCACCATGAAACGGTAGAAGATGACATGTTGTATTCGTCAAGAAGATTTCCCACAAAGCTGACGTGAAGTCACGGAGCGATCACGATACCAAGCGAGATCATATAGCCGTTATACTGCGTCTTCGAGCGGCGAGCCGCTTGTTTCCGCCTCACCCGTGACAAGATGGAGCCAGCAGCTCAAACCTAGCACATGGCTTGAGTCGATAATTTCGATCCACGTCAAAGCTTTGAACCTGTTGGAATGAAACAGCCGCAACCTTTTCGGCTGGAGCCTGGAACAGCTCAAGAGAGCGATTAAGAACGCAAGAGCCATTTGGATCCTACTATATATGGAGTAGGTCGGACGTGGAGGGATCGTATCTGCATAGGATGCTTCATATAAACGACTTTCAGACCCTTTGCTGCAGGAGGTTTGGAGAAAGCATCAAGTAAATAGATGGAAAGTGACCGAATCACCTTCTGGAGGAGCATCCTTGCGCCGATGAGCATCTCGACCCTTAATCCAATAATCACACGACCGAGGCACTTTGCTGTCGCAATCAATTATGACCCGCCAATATCGCCGATGAGGTCGAACCGGGGGCCCAAGCTGTCCTGTTCGTCAGTCGACAAGAAACATCGTTTCCGTCACTGATTATTATTAAGGATCTTCCCACGCGGCTCGTTTGGCGCGGTGCGGGATCGCTTGCTCCAGCTCCACGGAAGTCGGAATTGGAATGTTGGTGGCAAAGCTTGAAAAGTGAATGTTGACCGTCAATGATGAGCCCAAGATATAAAGCAGTAATGAGTTCTCCGCTTCAGCCATGATGACATGATATTCGCGGGTGAAACCTGGAAGTGGACAGAGTTGAGGGGATCCCCAGGGATTAGCATGTTGCCACACGTGACGTGGGGTCTCTAAAGCGCGCCAATTAAATAGTTGGGAATAGCATCGCTCTGGTGTGTTTCAGATTCAGCCAAGCCCACTTTTGCGTCGCCAGTTTGAACTAGCGCGCGCAACTCTTGTTTCAAGATTCCATCGGTGTTGCTCACGGCCTCACACCGCAGCGTTCGTACACTTTTGCCCCCCACGATTCGGGGATTTGGCAACAACAACAACAGCTGAGCCTAGAGCCCGCAGCTTCCAGCAGCAGCCTAAGCTCATGTTTGGGATAGACCGCCGGCACAGCCTGTGAGTGTGTGTTTCATCTCGCATGCTCGGCAGGCAGTGATAGGAAGATGTCGCAATAATAACGCCTCCACTGTCTCGTAGAAACAATCTGTGGATCACTAGAAAATCCAGCAGTTCCATATGACTTAGGCCCTCCTCGACACTTTGTCTTCTTTCTTGTCATATTGCTGCTGTTTTCTCTCTTCATTCTCAGCTGAAAGCTGAACAGCTGCATTGTCTCTACTCTCTCCCAGTCGCACGCTGCCGATCGAGATAGACCCCAGGGTCTCGGAACCGAATAGAGCCGCGCACAAGCATCTGGCAACAGGAACCGTTCCTGTAACAGAGCGGGTCAGACGCTTCAGAGGCTCAGTTCGAGCTCGATTACGATTGTTATGACTACCGCCTGCCAACAACACTGAACAAAGCAAACAAAGCGAAATCGACATCACGCAAATTGGACTCGAGAATCAGTCGGCCTTGTCATTTCCTTCTCGAAGGCTTCCTGAACGTTCGGGGATCGGACTTTTGATCCTGCACGGCTGAGAGAGTTTGGTGCTGGTATTGCGATCGCTGGTCCTCGCGGTATTGGCAGACGAAATCCTGCGGATCTCGTATTACTGCCGTGGTATTGATTCAACAATCGTCTTGCTGCTGTCTCCAATACCCAAATCCAAGGCCTTCTCGTTCCAGAGAAGTAGAAAGAACTGTTGCCCAGGTATGTCATTCTCAAGCTTATTTTCTGTTGTCCCTCTGCAGTCTTCGTTCCGGTACTTGCACAAGTCCTTCTCCCTGTTACACGTCAGGGAGATGCCCCAGAACGGGCCCGTTTGGCCTTTCCTGCAACAGCGTCTGGTAATATTCCCTGAATCCAGACGCCCAGCCTTCAGAATACAGGTCCGCCTGGCCCGCAATCTGGTGGCATTCCCGATTCAGCTTTTGTATAGTTCCCAGTTCCCACTTCCACTGTTCATGTTTCCTCCCACTCCCGACCTTTTTTTCCCGACCCATGATGATGAAAAGGCCAATGGACTCCAAGTCTCCAAGTCCCGGTCACCGTCCCAAACATGACGACGGGTCCATGCCAGCGGTGTTGGGAGGAGTTGGCCTCTGATTTGCGTGCATTTAGCGCCCATCTGCATTCCAGCCTCTCTCTCGCACTGACCCGGGCGGCTAAATATAGCTCTTGCTGTGTCCTATTGGCCTTTCGCATCAGGATGAACCAGAGCCGGCTGCTTGTCTCCACCTCTTCCGCTGCGGGTATTGGCTGCCCTCTAAGGAACGCGGGCGAGCAGCTCTGCCCATCCTTTCCCTTCCCGTTTGCTGCGACACTTGACTCTGGAGGTTCGTTGCCTCTGTATCGGTATTACCGAGTCAGGTTTCAGCATCGCTCTGCCACTCTCTGACACTCTGCCACTTCCTGTCGTCCCTCCATCCCGAACCCCAAAGGCTTTTTTTTCCCTCTTCTCTGTTTCTCGTTCATGCGTGACGGCCTGGTGTCTGTCTGTCTCTGATCTGCGACCTGCCCGTTCCCTCTATCCTTTGGCCGCTTCATTCTTTCTCCCTCGCTCACCTCACCCCTCAAGAGCTCTTCCTCCCCTCCTATTGCATTGCACTGCCTTGCTCTCCAGGGCTTCTCACCTTCAACCTGCCTCTATCCCTTCCTACCTGCTGTGGGCAGTCGTTCTGAGACTGGCTATTGTCCTGCAATTCCCTCGAGGTTGACTGGAAGGACCCCATCTCGCACTCTGATCGGTTCCTTTCTTCATTCCCAGGGAACGACTGCCCACACAAGTATCGGGCGGCACTCCTTCACATTGATCTTTGAGGACCGACATTTGTTTATCATCTTTTCCACCTTACTTGGGTTCTCTTCGTTTTGACACCACTCTTTTGACTTTGAATCATCCTTGCGCCTTGCAGGAACCTCCACGTTCCTTCATACTGTTTCCTCGCTGACAGTTCTCCATAGCGAGCTCGCTCTTTGGTAGCGTTCTTTGGTATGTGGCCTTGGTAAACGTCCATTATCGGTTGTGCTGGTTTCGTCGCCTCTATACTCCCTGTGTCTTTTTGGCAGCGTGGATCAGCTTGCCTTCGCCATCCTTTCTCGATCTAGTAGCTCTGCTGTGATCGGTCTACTGAACCGGGCCGATCGTCCCTCTGGTTTCACTCTCCTTGCAGCTCTGCTTCCTTTCTTTTCGGGCGGCTGAATTCGGCAACGATAAGGCTGAAACATGGAAACTGATTATCCTCTGTCTAAAAGGTCGTTTGCGCTGGTAGCAAGCACCAGTCCCCAATCACCCAGGTCTGCTCACAGGCATTCCCCAACGGCAAAAACACCACCACTGTCCGTCGTTATACCAACCTACACTCGCAGCGCATCCGGGAGCTCGTCTCCTTTCAAACGCAGGCGCACTTCACAGCCTGATCTCACCATGCCCGTTCAAACGAGCCCACCGTCGCTGCCGGACTCGTTCCCATCATTTATGTCCGTGTTTGGCGGGGACCCATCAATATCTCTAGAGAAAGAGGAACAACCCACAAAGCTACAACCTCTCAACTTCCCGGCCAACATCAACGGAAATACTTTGCGGCGCCCTCTACCTTTCCAGCACCGTGAAAGCGTTTCATCTGTAACATCAGGTTCTGCCGATTCCTCTCCGACTACTACAGTGTCGACCTTTGATTCGCCTATCACCACAGATACCTCTCCAAACTCATCACCAGAATCGCCGACATCGATGCCTCTCTCTTACTCTAAATTCATGACTGCGTCACGTAACTTTGAAAATCAAGGATTGTCTACAGCTCAAAGCAATTTATCCAAGATGACGTCGGAATCTTCAACAACACAAAAAAGATCCGATTCTCCCGGGAGACGAGACAGGAATCTCAAAAACCTGTCGCTGAGGATGCCTCCGCCATTGAATTCCTCACGCCCGTCGATTTCCACTGCTTCGATCGTTGAAACAAACTCTCAACATCGTCTATCCGCCCCGCCGTCCCCTATAAGTATACCCCCAAAAGGGATCCGACGGAAACCCGCCGGTCTCACAATTCGCACGCCCGGCTTCGACCGGTCATTCTCCAGCAATATTTCCGAGCTGGCTCCTCCAACCCCGCATGGCCGGATGTCATTGCGGCACGCCGAGTCGTCCCCCTCATTGACGTCTGTTTTCTCACCTTCATTTGGTCCAAAGGGTGGCATGCAATTACCGCGACCGAGTACGCAGCATGGTTATCGGCGACCGTCTGCTCAGTCGGAGGACAATCTCTCTCCGGTTCCTTCTGTCGCAGACGAGGGGGCTATCGCGGAGACTGTATTGCACGAACTGGCAGAAGAAGACGATATTCCGCAATCAAGAGAGTCTGCACGACGCAGTGAGCGTGGTTATCCAAACGGACCAATTCAAATCTACGATTCCGGCGTCTTTCTGTACCTGGAACCTACAGCAGATGAAGCCTCGCGGTTCGATGTTGTCGTTAACGTGGCCAAGGAAGTGATGAATCCGTTCAGCAAGACGGGCGATAACTCCCAAACCGTGATGAGCACTTTGCGTAATGGGACTGTCGATTCCAAACGACAGTCCTGTTCAACTCCCTTTTCGGCCTTTTCAGAGGCGTCCTTCAAGTCGGCCCTGGAATACCTTCCAGGTAACAGCTCGGAATCAGATTCGAACAACGAAACATCGGCGCCGGAGTATGTGCATGTCGGCTGGGATCACAATTCGGAAATCCTCCAAGACTTGTACCCGCTATGCGAGCTCATCGAATCTCGTATTTCCCAAGGCAAGAAGGTGCTTGTCCACTGCCAACTCGGTGCAAGTCGATCTGCGTCGCTGGTGATCGCCTACGGGCTGTACAAGAATCCGCAATTGGACTTCAATTCGATGTATGAAACTGTCAAGGAACGGAGTCGATGGGTTTCTCCGAATATGAGCCTCATTTATCAGCTAACGGACTTTCGGTCGCGGCTGCTGCGTGGCTCACGGCCTTCATCCGGGGATTGGTCATTGAAGGGATCCGCACCAACAACACCACTTCCCGACGAAGCCATACCCTCTCAAACGGAGCCGCCAGTAGATACAAATGGCAGCCCTGACACTGAAACAACGTCCTCTGCAGTTCCTTCGCAAGGGTCCAATTGCACTGACTCCCTATCGGTGCCCTTGACTAGCCACACAACACCAGTGTCCGCCAACAGCTTGGGTTGCCCCAAATCTCTTTCAAAGAAGCGAAGTGTTTCACCAAGGCCTCTGGCTTTACGACAAAGTTTCTTCAATCCAGAAAGCGGTAGCCGTTTTGTACAGAGCGACTCCGGTGGTGACAGTGCAGAGCACCAGTCAAGAGATCCCTTTGCGATGAGTGCCGACGAGCCCTCCCTCTTTTCTCCGCGGACAACGGGCTTCATGTCGATGACTAGGTCTCGACCACTGTCAGGTATCCTTGAGGACGGGCGATCAAGCGTGGCTTCAATTGCAGATCCCCGATCACCTCCTCAAGGCCATGAGCGATTAATTATGAGAAGCATTGATGAGTTTTTGTGATTGCATCGCAACACACTCGAAATGACTCCATGACCTTCGCGCTTACCTATCTTTTTTTTTTATATTATTCACTTCGACTCTCATGACCGGGAGCGGGCTTTGCGGTCGTTAATTTCCTCGCATTCACTTCTTTTTTCCCATTCGTTTATCTATTCTCTCTATCCATTGCTGTTTCTAGTCAGTCAGCAGACTGACATGGCATGGCATGCATGCTTCAAATGGCGTCCTGGGCGTTCAAAAGAGGTCAAAGGTTCGGATTATCGTACCTGTTAACTTGTAATATTATTATTCATTTGTTGTGGTTCGGCGGTTTGGCCTCGACCAAATACATTCGCTCGTGTTTACTGTTTATTTTCTAATATGTGATGGCTGTCGAATACCCATGCTCGAATACACTTATGAATGCGTTCGTTCTTCAAATATACCTTGAAATGAGCTGTAGAAAAGTTACAGTAACCTAGTGAGTGATCTGGTTTTTGCCCAAGTACAGCTTTTTAGGCGCGGGCCGACTGGGGCCCGATACTAACTTGAGATCTTTTTTTGAGAAATACGTTCACCACAGCTCTACTATACCGACAAGGAGTCTCTCATCATGGCAAACACGTCAGGCGAAAGTCATCCAACTCATTTATCACCTAGTGAACTAGGCACAAAGGAATAGTAAGGCATAGTCATCACAGAAAAAACATTTCTCATCACTACCCCGCAACCCCTCTTTGCACCACACTGCCTCTGTTCCTACACCACAATGATCAATATCATGCTAATAAGCTCCAAATTATTAGTTGGGAAACATTTTATTCGAGAACCCTAACGCACATTTCTACGAAACACAACCCAACTTCCAAAAAATCCTCCGTTGACGCCAAAACAACAGCTTCAGATGTCGATGTCGGCCATGACAATTCAGACTCGGAGGACGACTACAACGCTGACTCGGATCCTGGTACCTCCTGGTTTTCCGAACACAATGCTCCACAGAAGGTCCTTAATTTCTTAACGCGCGAGACATTCCCTCTTGCGCCGTGCAATACCCTTCCCAATGCTACGGCTATATCAGACAATAGCAACGGCGGCAGCAGCAGTATCCGGTCATTACGAAGAAGAGCAAAAAGGCTAAGCGAAGCCGAGAAGAAGAACCAGCCTAGTATCCTGGATTTGGGAACAGGAAACGGGAGCATGCTCGCGCTATTGAGAAAACGTGGTGGGTTTGCGGGAGATATGGTGGGGGTGGATTACTCGGCCAAGAGCGTCGAGTTGGCGAGGGAGTTGCAAATTACCAAGCGTCATGAGGCTTATCTAAGTGATTCTGACGAGGAGGATGACGAAGCTTCATGGTCTGATGATGGAGGTGAAACCAAGGTGGAAGACGAAGGCGAAGAAGAATGGCATGAAATTCGTTTCGAAGAATGCGACATTCTGAATTGTCAAGAAGACCTGCAGAGCAAGAAGGTCCCCTGGTTCCCATATGACAAGGGCGGCTTCGATATCGTGCTTGACAAGGGGACATTTGATGCTGTTAGTCTGATGGTCGAAAAGAGCGAGTGTGAGCGGTATCCGGGCATTGCGGGAAGCCTTGTGCGCAAGGGTGGGTTCTTGGTTGTGACAAGCTGTAATTGGACAGAGGAGGAGGTTGTGAGGTGGTTTACTTCTGCTGAAATCCAGATCAATGGGAGTGGGAAGCTGGTTGTTTGGGGGAAAGTGCAATATCCCCGGTTCAGATTCGGTGGGCAGGAAGGACAGGGGGTTTGTACGGTGTGTTTCCAGCGGGTTTGATATGTAGATCATTATTCGTATACTCCGTACTTTCCCATCTTTATGGTATAGAACTGTATACTTAATGAGGTATTGTAGTGTCGAGTGTTCTCTGGCGGAGACAGGACGACCCTATTTCAGACCCTGGTGTCCCCAGAGGGAGACGGAAGAAAGTAACACTTTTATTGAGGTAAAGGGCACTCACATCTTCAGCTGGAAATCATTAGACTCTTTCTCCAGGACACAGCAGTTGAGATATACAGCTTCCCTCGCCAGTTTACTGGAGAACCGCTTCACCCTTCATCAGTATGTAAAATAACTAGTTGGGTCTTCCACTAACAATAATACAGACCAGAGAAGCGCCCAAATGCCTCCGGAAAGTATCTTGTCCAATTATATGAATCAACCACCTACTTTCCAGCTATTTGGCTGGCTGGCTGATAGAGAAGCAAACTCCAGCCCACCAGCCCATATTATGCCTCTACCCAGTGGACAGTCCATCCAATCTAGGTTTAGAATGGCACAGAGGTTTGATACACAACCCTCATGCAGCCCGGCAAAACAAACAAACTTAATGGATAGACTGATTGGAAGCACGTAGTGCCATTTAGGCGTCGCCAGCTCAGCTTCGGCTCCCTTGAGCTTACGGTAAGTTATAGTCTCCTAGTTTATAGGTTAATCCCCGCTTCAAGAGCTGCAGCACATGATTTGATGACGAGCTTTAATCCTAGCTCGGTTATCTCTGCTGTTTGGTACAGTAGACATCCGTTCATAGCCGTTTTATATAGAGGCAGTGCAACCACCAGCAGATTAAGCAATGCACAGTACCTGGCACTAATAAACTGCTGGCAGGCCTGCGGGGAAATACAGCCTATTGGGCAAAGATAATGGATTGATGCATATAATGGGATTAGTTTCCGGGTTGCCCGACAATCCGTGTTGAAACGGGAGGAATGAGGTAGTCTAGACACGAGATTAATATCTATATAGTATGACTACTTATAGGAAGAAGCCAAGAAGCAATCATAATGCTAGAATGTTCTCCGTTGGGATTTATACATGGAATGGGACGGCGGCCATGCAATGCGGCCTTGTATGGGGGGGAAAAGGAAACAGTAGATGGGAGAATCGGGTGGGCAAGAAAAAGGTACAATAGGAAATTTGCCAAAGCAAGGCATAGACGGTCAGGACAAAAAGGAAATTGTGATATAATATACCCTGGGTTTCCATCATGCAGCAGGGTGCCCTAGCCAAGTAAACGGGGCGGTACAGTCCCTGAAATGGTCATACACGCAAAGGGGGTCTCCAACTCCAACTAGTCAAAGCATTCGCAAAGTTCACGCAGGGTTTCGTACATGTCATGAGAGATATAAAGTTTGAGGCGGTTTAAAAAATCGAGTTACCCGGTAAGACAAACGGGTATGAGGACTAGTTTATTCCTCCATCCGTCCAAAAACACCGTCGTCATCGTCATCCGCGTGAGTGGGGCGGCTGCCAAAATCAACATCAGCGTTGCGGGTTTGACGACTGCTGCGTTCCGTGTTCCCTAGCCTAGCTTCGCGCTCGTCCGACACCTTGTACGACATTGAAGGATTGTAGGACAAAGAAAGGAACATGTCCTGGTGGGAGTTGCCGAGGGTGGTATCGGTAACGCTAGCCCCTGACCCTGACCGACCAAGATTGCGATTCTCCAAAGAACTAGCTTGGTCGAGGAAGCGGGACGGAAGCGGGGGCACTGGTGGAACACCAGGGGACGCCGATGTCGGGCCTATCCGGGGTGTGCCAAAGTTGCAAAGACCGATGGCAGCAGCCAAATCCGCTTCGTCATCATCGGCAAGCTTGGCTTCTGCGGTTGGAGGACGGGCGTCGATGCTCGAATGACGGAAGTGCGAGAATCCGGGGGATGGCCATGGTGCGCTCCCTGTAAACGAGCTCGCAGGAACAGACTGGAAAGAGTGAGAGTACTGCGGAGCTGCGTTGTTGACATTGAAGGGCTTCTCGGGCTCGATCGACATGTCGTCATCGCTGTTGTCTTCATCCATCGGTGGCGGAGTGGTCTCTGCAGAGCTGAGTCCGTCGCGGAGTTCGGAAGAGGCGTCTGGTGAAGCGGAAGAAGTCTCCGACTCAGCGTCGGGGTTTGCGGTGGTCGGTTCCTCGACATTCATGTTGACAAGGACAGACGCTGCTTCTAGTAACTGCACCTGCTGGTGCTTAGAAATCAAGAGTTTCGAGGTAATTGCCCATGCAGGGTCATGCTCCCACCTATGTTTCGATAACAGGTCAACCGACTGAAACTTCGCTACGGGGAGGAAGAGGGAAGAACGTGGTTTCAAAGGAGCTGGTGGACCACGAAGGCGACCGTTGCAGAGCCGACATGGTACATTGGTCCAAACCGAGCTGAACGGCAGGATGGCAGAGGGGGGAGGTTACACACATATGCTTGGACAAGCAACTGCCATGCTTATAACCCTTCCCACAGCGATCGCAGCGAAGTTCGGGCCTGGAGCTTTTCCCTTCGCCCTTGACCATATGCCCACCTTCGCTAGCCCGGCGGTTGCGGTTCTTGGTGCTGATCGGTTTTCCGGGCGTAACACTTCCATCCACCGCGGTCTGGCCTGCGGGCGCGCTTTCCTGGAGTTGGCTGGGAGAGGTCTTACGAGCGACCAGCGAGTCTCGACTAGGGCTGTTGATGCTGCGGGAAAGGTATGAATTACTGAAGGTAGAGGTAGCCCCAACCGAGCTAGACTCTAGGCCTTTCCGACTTCCCCGGCGATGGGCAGGCATGGCAATTGCCACAGAGTCTGGAGAGTCCTTCAATGTAGCAGCAACTGCGGCGGCGGCGTTGGCGGCGGCTGTGGTGGTCACACTCTTTCGGCGAGTCACCCGATGGTTTGAGTTGACGGCACCAAGGGAGATGGAGTGGGAATGGTGGCGAGGAGCAGACTGAGGGAACGGGCGCGAGAGAGATAGTTCCTGTTAAGTAGAGAGAGCATTAGCGAGCGTTTTAATGTCAGGGTGTCAGACGGGCGCGGAAAAAAAAAAGACACGCCTGACAAAGAAGACCAAAGGAGCAAGGTACCTTGAATGAGGCCATGGTGGGTACGTGGGCTTTGGGAAAGTCAATCCCAGAAAGCCCCTAGGGAGTTGAAAGCCAAAACTGCCTGTTTTTCTGATTAGTGGCTGTTTCAGAAGAGTTGAAGTCCGTGTGGAATGTCGAGCTGGAGGGTAGGGAAATAATAATAGGGAGGGCGTAGGGTACCTGTGGGCGAAGACTAGGCTCAGGGCACAGATGATAAGCAATTGGGCGAATGAGCAATTGTCTATGGCGGAAACCAGAAGAAAGGCGAGGAAATGGGACGAATGTAGGAAAAGGTCTCAGAAAGGAGGAACAGTTCCAAAGAAATCGGGGATAGCAAGAGGAAGAAAGTAAAGTGAGTGAGCGAGTGAGTGAGTTGAGTAAGTGAGAGGAGGAGAAAGCCACAGGAGTCAGTCAAGGAAACAGATGACTGGAAGCCCAGGGTATCTTACACTTACGCCGCCGATACAACTTACAAGAGAGCCTGGACGTGACTTTGTGGGGCTAGTGAGTATGCGGGGTCGGCGATCAGACAGCCGAAGAAATTATTATAAATTTGGAGGTCGATAATAATGGGATATCTCGTAAATAATAATTAAAATATAAAGCTCTCGCGAACTGACTGCTACTGTAGAGCGCTACTTGGGAGCGAGCTTGGAAGTAAGGTCGAGCGATCAAAGGGCGATTATCCTCAGCTGGTTCCTGACTAACGGGCGAACAGCAAGGCAGAGAGATTCAGAGGGTGATGTGACCACCGACCACCGACCACACTTGGTAATGACCTGCTCCACCCGCAACTGGGAGCCGACCACGGGCTCTTCAAGCAGCTACTCCATCTGGACCGGCAGCTGATTGCCATGCTGGGTTCTCTTCCACCTTATTGTAGATGAAATGTGCCCATGATAAATTATTATAGCTCCAAAAAAAAAAAAAAAAAAAACCATGTTCGGTCTCCTGACCCCGAACCTAGGCACAAAAGCGCTCACGCTACAGAAGGCCAAACTCAAAATGCTGTGAGGCATAATCAGCCCAAACCATGGAATTGGAGGTGACATGGTTAGTCAGCTGGGTGGGTACATAGATGATGTCATTGGGCCATGGTCTAAATGCGGAAATGCCGCCCCCGTGGTGAGCGGGTGCGATAATTCGACATCACCAGCGGTCCAGACTCCGACACCGAAGGGAGCCCTGAACATGCAAGTCAGAGCATCTTCAAGTCGCCGAGAGTAAGTTTAACAGGCTAATATCCCTTTAGTCTCTCAAGTCCAAGTAAGATCCAGGTACCGGTAATACCTGCTAGCTGAATCTGACAAAGCCTGAACAGATCCGGGGCCGCTGTCCTTTCACAAGCACTCAGCTCCAGGGCTCGGCAGGTGGATTCCTCCCGTAGCAGGAGGCCAGTGCTGTAGAGTCCAACGTCATGTGCCCTCTTTGACCTTCCAACATTTTCCCTGCTAGCTCCCAAAATATTTCTCCGTCTCAACAAGCCCAACAACAAAACGGATGCGAGACACAAAAAAAAAAAGGCTTTTGTTTGAGACCAGGTTGTCCTTTGATCCTAACTCGGATTGGCTGATCCGATATCGCTGTCCCTGATAAGTAACAATGCGATTGAGTTGTGATCACCTGCGCTATCACGCCTTATCTCGACAATTTCAGTAATGTCGACAGAAAGCGTCCCCAGTCGGTAAATTGATAGACATTATTAGCAATTACTGACGATAATCGTCTGCTAACTTCTAGGATCTTAAGCTCGAACTGGTCGGATAATCATACTATTCTTAGGTAACAGTCTCAGCTCAAAACAAAAGAAAAAAACAACTTGGGCGCACGGTTATCACTCTGGATCCGCCCGGCGATATATTTCGCCACTGGTCGCAACTCTCAAGTTACCCTAGTACAAATGCTCACCCGCGCTTTACACTGCGAACACTGGAGGATTTGGTACTGAGATGCCCATGCGCTACCGGAGAGCTACAGCGCGTTGGGTGATACTTGCCTGACAAGCAGTCCAGCTAATATGGTGGCGTCTCAATGCAGACATTGTCATCGTATTTGCCCAAAGGGACCGCTTTTGCTGTATTGCGTATTGTGCAATATTACCCTATATGCAACGATTCTTGAAACTTCTACTGTGCAAGACCGTGGCAATGAACTCGATCCGCAGGGCTAAGGCCACCGTGCTCTGCAAGAAACTGCAAACCAACAGCCGAATAGAACTATTCCGGCAACCTGGCCAGAGGGTACCATTAACTGCTTTTAACCTATCTTTGTCCCGAGTTCTTCTATCTGATCAGTGATCATTCATGATGCTGCAGCCTAGCTATCCTGTGTCCTGGTTGTATAGTTCCAACAGCATCCCGTCTGATTGGCGGGATGGATGGATATACAAACTCACGTGATCCGCGTTTTCCCAGCTCAAGAAACTCCTCAAGCTTCAATAATACTTTCACATCACAGCTATCCTCAAAATCCCAGACTCTTGGGTAAGCCCAGGTCCAAGATGTCACTCCACGCCCGTCTCCGGCCCCTTCCCCGTCGCCTAGCCACCCAACCGCCCTCCGAATCCGCCGCTCCAACCCCGCACTTCGAAGACCTGGCCAACGGCGCAGACACTGAAGACGACGCTGAAGACCTCTTCAGTGCCTTTCTCCCTCATCTATTCCCCGACGACGCGCCACAATTCCATGGAGACCCTGGCCAGTACCTACTCTACTCGTCTCCGCGCTATGGAGAGCTACAGATCATGGTCCCCTCATACCCCAGCCAGAGCCAGAGCGGGGACCGCTCAAAGGAGATTGCGGAGGGATTGCCGCGCTCTGATGGCCAGGTGAACCAAGTAGAGGAGGGGAGAAAACTGTTTGCGCATTTCTTGTGGAGCGCTGCCATGGTTGTTGCCGAGGGACTGGAGCAAGCTGATACCGAGTCGGAAGGTAGTGAGGCTGAATCCTGGAAGGTACAAAAAGAGAAGGTATTGGAGTTGGGCGCTGGTTTGTGTCCCCCATTTCTAGACTAAAAGTTCATGTGATGTGCTAATATGCTACAATTGCAGGCGCCGGACTCCCCTCCATAGTCGCTGCCCTAGCCAACGCCTCCAGTGTAACGATAACAGACCATCCTTCGTCGCCAGCTTTAGGCCCCACGGGCGCAATTGCCTCAAATGTCAAACACAATCTTTCCTCTACCACAAGCATAGTCGACATTCGTCCCCATGAGTGGGGCACAACACTCACCACAGACCCATGGGCCCTCTCAAACAAGGGCTCCTACACGCGCATAATAGCAGCGGACTGCTACTGGATGCGCTCACAACATGAGAACCTCGTGCGAACAATGAAATGGTTTCTTGCGCCAGAGGGCAAAGTCTGGGTGGTTGCTGGCTTCCATACAGGGAGAGAGATAGTGGCCGGGTTTTTTGAGACTGCGGTCAGCCTAGGCTTGAAGATCGAGAGCATTTACGAGCGGGACTTAAACTCGAGTGCTGAAGAGGGAGGTGAGGTTCGGAGGGCGTGGGTTAGTTTCAGAAAGGGCGAGGGCCCAGAAAATAGACGGAGGTGGTGCGTTGTGGCCGTGCTAGGGCATGCTCCTGCTGCTGCAGGGGCTGGAGTTGATGCTTAGTCAATAAGTCGAATGTATGTATGCGATATGTATACTGAGAGATGTCTATGATATAGATTAAGTAAACTTATCCTGATGTCCTTTAAAGTCTAAATGCAGTAGGGTGCCTAAGGTTGAGCTGTCCAAACTGAGGATGAGCTTGGCGGAAGAAGGAAGCAACGTCTTGTTAACTCTAATAATCTACTCTATGATCAACTAGTATTTCTATTCAACAAGCTATATAGATCTAGATCTATTTTCCCGCCTCAAATATAACTTTCTGCACCTTCATCGCATTGAACAGATCATACGCTTCGGCAGCCTGCGACAGAGGAATAATATTCTCTGTCATAAACCTACAAGTTATTAGCATGACCCAGAAGTCCCGGGCAAGGCACAATGAACGTACCCAAGCAAATGCTGGTTTTTCTTCAGTACCCCCAGCGCCGCATCTGACACCGATCGCACAGGACAACGCCCCATTTGCAGAGTGACATTCTTTCCGTAGGCTTCACTCCCTGTCCAGGGAATCTGTACAATCGCAAATCAATATCAAACTCGCTGGTCGACATAGAAGAGCCCAGGTGAAGGACAACGGCATACCTCTCCATTATGAACCCCCACACTACTAATAACCCCCCAAGGTCGTAAAAGCTCAAACCCCATTCTCAAGGCCGGACTCGATCCCACAACCTCAATGACCGCATCTGCGCCTCGGCCATTTGTCAGCTCAGAGACCCTCCTATCCAACGCTTCGCGGTCATTCTTAAAATCCCAGGGTTCTGCACCCAGCGACCTTGCTAGTTCCAGCCGCGACGTAACACAGTCAACAGCGAGGACATGCTTAGGTTTGTACTCGAGTGCGTTTATCAGAGCGCAGAGACCGACGGGACCGCAGCCGATGATGACTACGGTTTGCTCCGCGATCTGCGCAGCTGTGGCGTTCTTGAAGGCATTCATCGCGGCGAAGTAGCCTGTTGGGAAGATATCGCCCATTAGGACGAGGTATTGGGGAGAGACGCCGCTGGGGGCCTTGATGACTGTGCCGTCTGCGTGAGGAATCCGGACCTACGTATTGTCAGTATGGGAAGTGACCTAGGTTCAAGACCCCTGCGAGTGAGCGGATGAGGATTGTCTTACGTATTCAGCCTGTGCGCCATCAAGGTCGTCGCATCCTAGAAGCATGTTTTCATCACATCTTGATGAAAAGCCTTGGGTGCAGTAGAAACATGTTCCGCTGATCCAGTTGGTCCATCGAGTATCAGCATACATTGGATTCCACAAATTCGACGCCTGAGACGAAACAAGAGGTGACGGGTGAATGCAACATACCAGGACGTCGTAAACGCTGAAACAATTATATCCCCCTTCTGCACAGTCTTCACTGCATCACCGACCTCCACAACCTCACCTGTTACCTCATGGCCCATGACAAATCCTGTTCCGGCGGGTTCAATGCCGCGGTACACATGGAGATCGCTGTATTAACTAATCAGGTTACTTTGATCTCAGACGAAAAGGACCCAAATTGAAAGAGGATTATCTACCTTCCGCAAAGCGCGGTATATGTTGCCTTGACGATAATATCCTCTGGTTTCTGAATTTGGGGAATCGGACGCTCTTCAACGGCGACTTGGTAGGGGCCCTTGAAGACCACAGCGCGCATTGTCTGGCCAGGCATCTTGCTCTGAGTTGAAGCTTCTGTTGTACGTCAATCCTTTCTTCCCTTTCTTTTTATCTCGACGCGGGGTGCACAGAGTAGCTGGATAAATCTCGGCACCATATACGATACACGGCTACTCCAAAGGCTGGGCAGGTGGGGCCGTTATGACCGTTCTGGCGGTTCGCCGATCTGATGACGAGCAAGCAAGTTGTATCCCGAGGCTCACCCAGTCTGAGCAGTTCCAGGGGTCGCTGAATGAGGTGCATATTGCTGGTATTTTTTATGTCAGCGGGGCTGGGGTTGGAAAAGTGAATGAATTGAGATGAACTGCCTAACTATCTGTCGAAAACCGCAGCAAAAGGATTCAACTGATCTGACTCTCAAAGCCTAACAGCTATGAAGATAAGCACGCGTAAAATGTATAAGACATCCAAATTTGACTGCTGGGGTTCAACCTCGCCACAGTAGAATCTGTAGTGCTGCATAGATATCAAAATTCCCACTCTGAACCAAACCGGAAGACCGATAACGCCATTATAACGCCATTCACTCTGCGCCATGTCAAGAAGATGCTCATGGGAACGTCCAGTCCGCAAGCAAAGCCGTACTAGCCGCGCTCTGGAGGGAAGCCGTTGCCCCGCTGATGTGCCTGCTGATATGCTTGGAGCATGGCCACGCCTAAGACCGTTCCTAGCACACGACGCACAGGAGTTCCTCCTCCAAGATGAATTTCCCTTCTTTGTATTTCTCGCTGCTCTCGTACGCCTTGTCGTACTTCCATCCTACCGTTTCTTTGCATTGCCTGCATGAGATGTCGCGGACGATATGTCTTCCGGTGGTCATGCTACGCTCCACAGCATCCGACGTGTTGATATTGACAACGTTATTGAATAGGTACGCTTTGCCATGCTGACCCCGGAAATTCTGCGAACGGAGACAGTATATTAGGAGCAACTCGTTCATAGACAGGCAGGGACAACGAATACTTACCCGGCTGATGATGTCGTCATAGTCGGCCAAATGCGTTTTGCATTGCTTGCACCCGAAGATTTTGGCAGATGTAAGGTAAACGTTATAAGAGAGACCCATCTTGTTCTGTTGTTCCTGCCGGCCTTTCCGAGCGCTACTGGTCAGGAAAGACCCTTAAGTTTCCTGGAGTGTGAGCTGCACAAGAGCTATACGAGTAAATACGGACGGTGTCAGTTTGGAGAAAAGGGTAAGAGAATGGAGTTCCAGCAAAGATGCACCGTCTGCCGTGGATGCTCCTTGCGGTGGAAGTGAGTGGAGTTACAGGGCGGGGAAGGAGATAGCTGCGGAGACAACACTAGGTGACTTCAACGAGCCCGTGACGATGAGCAGGAAATAAAGGGTTTGGCAGTGACGAGCGGGTATTCGCAGAGGTCAAGTTTTCAAGGATTGTGAATATCGTGATGAATGTTGAGGCTGATGAGCTGATTTGAAGTCAGGGAGTCAGTCGGCTGCAGGAGTGGAGTAAAGACTGCTCGATAAAGTCACGGGTACGAGCGGCAGGTTCGCAGTTGAAGAGAACAACAGGATGTCATAAAGAGAGATCGAACATTTCCATTAATTGCACGGCTGGTCATGATATTATCGGTTCGGCAATGGAATCGTGGTCGGGTGATCAATGGGCGAGCCTGTCATCCACCACCCACTATTCTTCTGTGGGCATCATTGAGGGGCAGGAGCTCCGAACCACCGCGACGTTACTCTTTAGTGGGCTTCTATGTGTTGGCCCAAGTATCTAATCATTTTAGAGTCCATACAATTATTCCATGATACTTTTGATGTTGCGATTCAATTGTATATTCACTGTTCGACCGTATCTTCGTTATCACTAACGGAGACCGCCTGTTATATATCTTCCGTAACCTCCTGAAAGAAGCTCCGGATCTACCATAGTATATAAGCTCTCCTGATACCCCTGAGACCGGACAACCATGCCATGTATAAGAGTCTCGTTTCTCAAGTCTGTACTAGGATAGCCTGTACGCATTATAGCCGGATCCATGTTTGGCGGCCGAATATTTCTTGAGTAGTCTGCATCCTCCAACCTAAAGGGAGGACAGACTTGAATCAGAATAATCAAAGCAACTTTAAACAATGAATTAGTGTTCATCGCTGCCCGAGAGAACCTTTGTTGTTCTCCCAAAATTGTCTGCATTCAGTATGACCCCAGTGTTCTGTCCACCACTCGCCAAAGCTATCCTCCACGTGCTCGTCCACCTTGGGTATCCTTTCATCCCTTTTTAGTCCACAAAGGGCACATGCGTGTGGGGCCTTTAGGGCTCCTTGACTGGCTGTAGCGGTTATGACACGAGTGTTGTCGGGGATAACCTGCACTGGGCGCCTCCCTGCTGCCTGTACGACGGAGTTGAATAATGAGGCACGATCCCGCCACATGTTAATGATATCCACGGCCTCTTGTTGCTCCTTGATGTCCTCATTCCTATTGACACTGCTTAATTTCATCCCCCCTGCCTTGCCCGAACGTGCGGGACCGATTCGCATACTCTGACTCAGAATTGAATCCCTTTTCCATCGTAGAGTCCGGCCTGCAACAATCCTCGCAACGGTCTTTAGAGTGTAAGTGATAGACTCAGCTATTGAATTTAGGTTATCTTTCTGTTGCAGATTTCTCTTCGCTTTGGTGCCCTCCTGGCGTAGGCGCTCAAAAAGCTGAGGGAATAGCTCCAATAAGATAGACGGAGGTGGAATATTCGTTGGGCGAACTTGTACGGTCGATGACGGCTGTCTGATACCCTGTGCTCTCAGGCTTGCAGTTGCTTTCAATGGTTGCGTCAAGTTTCCCTTCCTGCCGGAAGCTTGGGGCTCAAAGACCTCCAGGTTGGAGTTTTGACTAGCCTCCATAGGTCCATCAGAAAAGTCTCCCCAATCTTCGAAGGGCTCTTCTTCCACGGGCAGTCTTGGTTCCGTGTGCTGCACATTACTGCGATTCATTGTCCCCCCATGTTGTTTATTACCTTGATTGCCACTAGCCCTTGGCTTGTCCTGTATTGTAAATGAATCCATAGGTCCTAAGAGATCCGGCGTTCCCAATGATCCTGAAGCTGAATTGTGGTTTAATGGAGCCTTGGGCACCGGCTTGTTCACGGATTTTTCACTTTCAACTGACTCGGAAGTTGGTTTTTGGGCGAGTTGGCCAACGGTGACCTGTGCGGACTCGAAATCCCCCCAATCATCGCTGCCATTATCCGAAATCCTCTCGAGGGTAGCGTCGAAGAGCACATCGTTATTATTCCTGCTCTGTGGTAGCTCAAAATCTCCGAAATCGTCTAGTTGCTTGAATTGATTGTGGAAGCTTGGCTGCGCTGACGGCGGCTTGAGCTCGTGCGGATGGCGAGAAGACAGTTGGGACAGTGTAGCGTCTTCGAATGAATCCAGGCCGGGAATCAGCGTTTCATCCTGTGATGAAACTGCTTGCTGGCATGCAGCTCTTGAAGGCTGACTAGCAGATGCTGCATATCCGAATTCTGCAAACAAGTCTGCCGACATCGAAAATTGAACCACGCACCATTAAGAGGATAGGAAGGGCTCGTAGGGAGACGAAGTCGTGAGTTGGTATACTGGGTATAAAATTGCGACGATTTTCGGGTTTGATCAGCTAAGTTTCAGCCTGTAAATCACTTAACTATTTTCTTTTTGAATCAAATTGGAGATAAATAATCTTAATTCTTACTATTGGTAGGCATATGTCTCCAAATAGGTGTTCCGTTGAGTGTTGGTAGTTGGATCCTGTCGGCGGGGAAGAAGACCGATGACGATCCCGCCCTTATCATGACCTTCGTCATTTGTACCTCCGCAGTATCTCTATTTATCTCTATTTATTTAATTTACCTTCGCTCTTTGGGACTATAACAATTCGCATCAAATCCATATGGAGAAATGAGGGGTATTGAAGATTCCAGGTATATTTTCAGAGTGCGCTTTTTCTATTACCGCGGTTTTGTAGTTGACGATTTCTCCAGGCAGCGTTGGAATAGCCTGCTCGACGGCCGCGATACACCCTCAGACCTCCGAACGGCCCTCAAGTCGGAACAAGAATATAATATATGCAACGATGGCCTGAGATCAATATGTTGGAAGGCACATATTCTCTCGTATGCGCTCGGATTCTATGCTTACTTAGAATTAGGCATTTTTGCTATTTGAAGACCTTAGTCGGGATCAATGGCCGGACAAAATCTCGGAGACGCGTAGCACTTATGTTGCACTGAAGGAACATTTCCTGAAGTACATCGAGCATCCGAATGATCTCCAGTCAAGTATCGATCCGCTTGCGGACGATGAACAGGTTTGTGACTCAGGGCATCGATGGTAGATCGGGCGGACTGATTTCTTTCTATCAAGTCTCCCTGGCAAACTCTTCGGCAAGATGAACAACTCAGGGCGGAGATATCCCAAGATGTCGATCGGTGCTTGCAGGAGAATCATTTCTTTCATGATCCCGCTACTAAGGCCAAGATGATTGACATATTGTTTATCTATTCCAAACTCAACCCTGATCTGGGTTATCGCCAAGGCATGCATGAGCTACTGGCGCCTATTTTATGGGTTGTTGATAGAGATGCGATTGATCCCAAGTCCCGTGGACAGTTTATTCCTACCGGGCAATTAGAGAATGCCATGCTTCAGCTCTTGGACTCCGAGTTCATCGAACATGACGCATTCAGCTTGTTCTGCTCGGTAATGCAGAGCACCAGAATTTACTATGAACACAATACACATCGATCCATGAACGGGCAGGCCGATGCACTTCCGATTGTCCTTCGATGTGAGCACATCCATAATGATCTACTGGTGGCGACGGATCTGGAGCTCGCCGACCATCTACAAGCGCTCGAAATTTTGCCGCAGATCTTTTTAACGTGAGTCTTACTCTTATCGTCCTATAGCGAATGGACTGGCTAACTCACCGAATAAGTCGATGGATGCGTCTTCTGTTTGGGCGTGAGTTTCCTTTTCAAGACATGCTTGCGATTTGGGATCTTCTATTCGCCGAAGGGCTCCGATCCGAGCTGATTGACTTCGTGTGTGTGGCGATGCTACTCCGAGTCCGTTGGGAGTGTAAGTCCTCCTGCATCTCTTCCAGACCTAAGAAACTCATATGAGCAGTATTGAGCTCTGATTCATCGAGTGCTTTGACTACATTGCTTCGTTATCCCTCACCGCACCCTCATGCTCCATTGAGTTTCGTTCATGATGGATTGTACCTGGAACAGAATCCCACAGCCGAGAGAGGATCATTCATCATTTCTAAGTACTCAGGGAAGCCTCCCGAGTTATTGAGAATGTCCAATCCGGCACCCAGGATCCGCCCGGGTCGGAGATTCCAGTTTCGCGGTGATTTCAGGAGTAACAGTGGGACAAGCTCCCCTTCGACATCGTCGGCAAGAGATAGCCCGTTGAGCATCGAAGCTCTCCTACAGGACGTGTCAGAGGGCATACAGCGAAGGACAGAGATCTGGGGTGTGGCGAAGGCTGTTCGCGGAGCCGTCCATGAGGCAAAGAAGAATATGCAGTCA
The DNA here is from genome assembly GCA_003574815.1 of Aspergillus spinulosporus. Taxonomy (NCBI): domain Eukaryota; kingdom Fungi; phylum Ascomycota; class Eurotiomycetes; order Eurotiales; family Aspergillaceae; genus Aspergillus; species Aspergillus spinulosporus. The sequence continues at coordinate 1,511,816 of QPHH01000002.1, read as the reverse complement.
ATGCAATCGGAGCAAGTCTCGCGGCTTGCGAGCACCCGGAACTTGGCACCTAGTGCGACTTCATATCGGGAAACTGAAGCCACCACTCAATTGAAGTCCAGGATTGAAGGCATCTGGGAGAGAAACCGAGGTCTTGCCAAGTCACTGGGGGAGGCAGTGAATGATATTCGCTCACAACTGGCGGATATTGTGACTCTGAATGCGGATACTGCAAAATCCGTGGAACAAGCTCTTACAAAAGTTGAATCCGTGCAGACGACCCTCGAGACACCTTACTCGGATGCAAATACAACGCGGAATTCCCTCAGCGTCGAAGAACCAACAGTTAAAACAAAGAAGTCCGATAACTCAACAACTGCCGTTGGGGGATCTACGACCTTAGAAAATGACAGGCCTCCGCGCGCCTCGATTGACTCCAGCGTAATCAACACTCCTGGTTCCAGGTCTCCCACCGAGAGCGATAATGGGCAACGCAACATTTTATCTCCCAAACCTGTGAACAACGCCAGGCCTCTACGAAACCCTGCCCGGCCATTGTTGGCAAACTCTGAGTTCGCGTGGATGTTGGGTGGCGATCGCCATCTTTCTAGTTTTGTTAGCCCTGCATCAGTCCCGCCAGAACAGTCGAGGCATGGTGAATCGCGAGCTAAACAAGGTGCTCTTTTTGGCAATGGCGAAGTTGAGCAGAATAAGCCCAACCCTGAACCCGATGGACTGGCGATGAAGAGTTTGAGAGGGACCAAAGGTTCTGGGTGAGAATCCTGCTTTGTCATGAATCAATTCTATATACCCCGAGCTATCCATCTACCAAGGTAGCTGTGCTATGTATTTCTCTGGTTCGTCCTACTCCCGTGCCGTCATTATCCCGATCCTAGGCCTAGATTCTAGGCCGAGGCTCAGATCCTGTGCAACAAGTCTACGAAAAAGGTCTTGAGAGTCGCGACGCAGGGAAGTAATTACATCACCACCTACAGTACACTAAAGGCCAATACGACACGAGATGCTGGCTTATACTATTTGGGCTGATCTTAGTGATAAAGCTAGACGACCCTTATAACAAGGATGAGGTCAAGATAATGCTGTCGGATTGTATTAGATTCTTCTCCCGACCGAGGGTCACTTTGGCCTCACAAGGACTTACACTTGATTGTTATCTCGAAAGGCTTCTCAGATAATTATATGAATCATATGCCGGGCCTTTTTCTATATAAAAAATTGTGTCTGTTCATGTGATATGAGAAAAGTAGACAAAAAGCGAAACAACGTCATCGTCTGCGACCCTGCTTAGTACCTTTCCACGCTGGATCTTTAATTCAGCTTCACTCCCCACTTTCCCTCGACTGAACCACACCTACGCGGTCATTTGCTAGACCCTCAGAATTACTGTACTTCTTTGTTCGCCTTGGGGCCAGCGGCTTCACCCCACTGCAGCATTATCATACTGGAGCCTCGACTCTTCCCTTCTCCGTCGGTTTCCACGCACAGTACTCGGCCCACGGCCCCGGCACCTGCTAATAGGCGGTCTTTATTTCTCACTACTGCTGCAGCCGGTTTGCAGGGGAAAAAAAATCTGACCAGCGTTTCAATTCACAGTTTGGTTTTGAAGGAGGGTGCACATAGAATCCAGATCTCATCTTTCCTCCGCGCGTGCTGCTCGCCACTCGGACGGTGCCTGTGACCTCCTGGGGCAGCTGCTCACTTCAGCCTCCGTTAGCCACCAGCCTTCTGACCTTGCATCTCTCGCTCCTTTGACACTGATAGCGCAGCTAAATCCGGTTCTATCTTTTCGATCATTTCCGTCCAGTTTATCCAGTCGCCTCTGCGCACCGATTTACGCGAGCCCGAGTTCTGAAAAGACAAAAGGATTGCGAGACCGAGCTTCCGCACTGAGCATCAAACCGCGAGAATACAGCGAAGAATACTCGGGGTATAGATTTCTATGTCCACCGCCACGGCGCCCCTCTGATGTTCGACCGTCCCATGTAGCACGAACCATCGTCGTTTCGACTTAGCCTCATCTTCACTCCGTACTCAAGGTTGCGCCGTTTAAAGCAGTCGCTCTCAAACGGCCCGACTGGTACTGGCCGCTGGGCTGTTGATTGCTTGGGAAACTATGGGGGCTGCTTCATATAATCCCGATGGTTAGTTGAATGCCGTTATTCTTTCCTTTCCTTCGGACTTGCTCCTATTGTTCCATTTGAGGAACAACAAGAGTCAGACTTGTATGGGCGCGAGACCGGGACGAACGAAACGACAATACTGGAATCAATTGGTAGAGCGCAATAACATGGAAGGGGATGGAGATGCTGCCCTGCTCGTCGTCTCTGCTTCAAGCTTGCTTTCTGCCTGCACGTCTGATTTGAGACCCGGAGTAATTCTGAGCACTGCGTTGCATATTTCGTGATTTGGCTGGAACAGTCGAAAGATGCTAATGATATTGTAAATCGCAGGCGAACCAAGTCCTTTATCGTCCCCGTTGGGACGATTATCAGAATCTCCAGAGGACGAGTCTTTCATGACACCTCTTTCTGACGACCAAAACGACTCGTCAAAATACTCGCTGGAAAACACCTCAGCTGGGTTTGATGTCCTTCCAAGGTGGGTAAATCACCAACAGCGGTATCCCCTTGCATTATGGACACGGTACCATAATGCTATTGTATAAAACATATTCGAAACTAAAAACCACAATTTGATATCTTTTTCAGGTCTCCGCTTCTTGAACAGCATGAACATGGACTTGGCCCATCCGGTCTAGATCGTATACGCTCCCAGCCGCCCTCCCGGGTCTTTACACTTCCAAATATGTCCACCTCTTCTATAGGCGCATTGAGTCCTCGAACCCTCTCTCCTTCACCGCGATCTCTTTCATCATCGAGAGCCAACTCAATGGCTGTTGCATCCAGCCAAGATATAAATACGCTGGAAGATCTCCATCGGTTTCCCTCTGAATCATTACATTCTTTTTCTTTTGCGCAACAATCCGAGGAGCTATTACACACCCGGCAGAACATTCTGAAGAGATCTATAGACTTTATGCGCGACCGCTTCAAATGGGGCCCAGGTAGCACGACGGGGATCGTCAGCCCCCCGAACCGTATGCGCGGCGAGACGGACACGCAGGCGATGGTGGATCTTCTGTCCCAGTCCAGCATCTCCGGGGCTTCCTTCGGACCCATGACCGGACCTGCCGATGTGGGAAGCGACAATGTTTTTGACAGGACATTTACCGAGCTTCAGCGACCACTGCCAGAAGTCAAGGACTTTGGACAGCCGCCATCGCAACTCCCAGCGCAACCTCATTTAACCTCCAGTCAGCAACTACCTCACGAAAGAAGAGGGTTAAAGTCCGCTCCTGCATCCAGGCGCGTAAGCTTAAAACGTACATTCACGGACGTCAGTTCTGCTATACCTCAGCGTCAACTGATAGAACCTCTAGCACAACCATATCCAACAGCAGACCCCTTTTCCCCGCTAGGTACCCCGATCATTGGATCCGTTTTTCAAACTCCGGCCTTGCACACCCATAGCAGCAAATGGAACCCTGTCTCACAGGCCGTTTTCCGAACTGAATCCAAGGCACCCTGGACCATACTAGCGGCGAATGACTTATCATGTCTCGTATTTGGCGTTACACAGGCTGAAGTCCGCAAGCTGAGTATCTTAGAGGTCGTACAAGAGGACCGACGGCAATGGCTCGAGTCAAAACTGCGAAATCCCACCACCGATGCTGCGGCCAAAGTGCGGCCATCACCAGATAAGTCTCGTATGAAACCCGTTGTCCCAAAGTCCATGGGTATGGGTAATGGTGTCACAGCGCAGCTACTCAGTAAACCTCCTTCTCGGTCTCGACCTTCGAGGAGAGCCCAGACCGATGACGGCTATGGATCGAGTGCCTATACTGCAAGACAACTTAATCACCCGGCAACCAAATCGCGTGGTGTTCTATTATGTGGTGATGTAGTTCCCATCCAAAAGCGCAATGGTGCGAAGGGTTCTGCAAGCATCTGGGTTATGGAAAAACGTGGTGGATTGATCTGGGTCCTAGAGGAAATCCAGGAAGATGTCGCCTACATTGACTGCGACGAGTCTTGGAATATTGCCGCTGTCCGTGGGGCTGCTGAGAGGATTTGGGGCCATGGGATGGCCGAGACCGGTCAACATCTCACAAAACTTCTTCCTCAACTGCCTCCAAGCAGCTTGAAGGCACCGGTGGAGAAAGGCCTCAGCGAGGTTTTCGATATTAAGTACTTCGCAGCGTCTACTTCTGGGGCGATTTGCACCCCGGTTACCGTTTCTAGGGACGAGCGCTCTCGTTCTTTGCGAATATCTAGCTACCCTCACGTTGCCGGTATCATGGTATTGTCGTCCTCGAGCCTAAAGATCGTTAGCTCAAACTCGGTCTTCTCCTCAGTATTATTTGGCTATGAGCGGCCAGAGGGACTTGAGATAACAGACCTCATACCCGGATTTGACGACTTTCTATATGTGATTTCCGAGGAAGAGAATGTGCCTTTAGTAGACGGCGTTGTTATTCCGGAGCTCAGTTTCCGAAGAGCACGGACACTTTCCATGTTACGGGACGGCAAAGCGAATGTCGCATCTGTCTTTCTGGAGCCTGCTGGTATTACGGCCAAACATCGCGACGGATCCACGATTGCTGTGGATGTTCAGTTACGCGTCGTGAAGAGCGGGTCAATATTCCCAAAGCAGCGCGAGAAGAAAGGCGATATCGAGGAGGAGGCTGACGATGGGCCCGAAAGTGCCGTCACAGTAACAGAGCTTGTCTACGCGCTATGGATCACCTATTCAAGAAATATTCACTCTCATGGTTCGCCGGTGCACCCTCCTACACCGCACGAAGTACCTTCACCTGCAACAAGCTCGTCTGAAACCCCGACTCCTAAGCCTTCCTTAATGACAGCCACTGGTCCTCGGCTTACCGTACCGGAAGGCATGAAATCGAGGATACCAACATCGACTTTGAGCCAGCAACTTAGCGAGGCAGCGTCGGAACCACTGACCGACAAACCTGTCCAGCCGGTGCCGGAGTTGAAGCCAGCTAATACCAAGGAGGTCCCCAAGAAGCGTTCCATTTCGGATTATGTTATTCTCGAGGAGATGGGTCAGGGGGCGTATGGTGAAGTCAAGCTTGCTCGCCTCAAAAAGGTGCCCTCTAAGAAAGTTGTGCTCAAATACGTGACTAAGAAGAGGATTCTGGTTGACACATGGACCCGTGACCGTCGCCTCGGGACTGTTCCATTAGAGATCCACGTTTTGGATTATCTACGGCGAGATGGCTTGAAACATCCGAACATCGTGGAAATGGAAGGATTCTTCGAAGACGACATCAACTATTATATTGAAATGTTACCGCACGGGCTTCCCGGGATGGACCTTTTTGACTATATCGAATTGAAGACCAACATGGATGAACAGGAGTGCCGAAGTATTTTCGAGCAAGTCGTCAGCGCCATTCATCATCTGCACACGAAAGCTTTGGTTGTCCACCGTGACATCAAGGACGAGAACGTGATCTTGGACGGTGAGGGGAGGATCAAGCTAATCGATTTCGGCAGCGCGGCCTATATCAAGAACGGGCCGTTCGATGTCTTTGTAGGAACGATCGGTAAGATATATGGTGCAGCCTTTCTTGTCCAAAAACTAACCATTCTTGTAGATTATGCGGCACCCGAAGTCCTGCAAGGAAAGTCATACCGAGGCAAAGAGCAAGATATATGGGCGCTTGGTATTCTGCTGTATACGATTGTCTACAAAGAAAACCCATTTTACAACATCGATGAGATCCTGGACCACCCGCTTCGAGTCCCGTTCATACCATTCTCGGAGGATTGTATCGACCTGATCAGGAGGATGCTCGACCGTGATGTGGACAACCGCTTGACGATCGGAGAGGTTATGGAGCACCCATGGATGGTCGACGGCTGAACCGAACCAGAGTCTTCGCTACCCATTTTGGATAAGTAAAACTGCCACAAAAAAGGAGCTTATATGCCGACATTACATACATGACATGGATTTTGAAGTCAACAACGAAAATCTCTACATCCTCATACAGACATATTCTCACGCACAACAACAATTCAACAATAATGCCGTCTTAACGTATAACGACAAGAGCCGACCCGAATGGAATATAGTTATAATTGCGACGGATGGAAGCCCGGATGGGCTTTGATGCAGCAAATTGGGTTCGACCTAGTACATAGCGCGCTGTCTTTTTATCTTTACTCTCTTTATCACAAAAGACTAGTATTACGTGATATAGATGTGAGGAGATAAGCCAGATACCCCGTGATATAGGATTCTTTAGTTACAGACTCATCTGCATGAATTGGATTGATATGCCAAGCCACGAACTCTTGGACCTTTGCTGCAACAATAAAGTGCACTACAGATGACTCCAGAGACGCTAGTACTACGGAACGCAGACCACTGAGTGCGGGGTGAAGAGGGGAACCACATCTCGGCCGGACTGTCCATGGAAGGCAAATCATCGGACAAACTCCATCACAGTGTACTCCGTATTAGCGTTGTTCCACTCCTCTGATGGCGAGAGATGGAATATTGGCGCACCAGGCCCAAGTCCAATGGTCGGCCTGGGCCTGACTAGCCAAGTCCTCCCTTGATTTGACTCGTCTAGACTCCCAAGCTGCTGGGCCACTGTGGTGGCAAAGTCCTAGATTTATCCGGCCGACGCGGGCCGTGGGCTGGTCTGACTGGTTCGGGACACAAAGAATGGGGGAATGGACTGTTGAATCGGAATTGATAGACGAGATGGACAGGAGAAGTTGAGTCGGTGGAGTCCATGGGAGCCTGGCTCGCTGGGTCTCACGTGATGCGCGGTTTCTGTGATATTTTAGCTCGTCGAACGGTTCTCACTCTGAAGAGTAGGAGAGAAAGACAGTACTGGTAGGGACATTGAGCATCCTAGGGAAATGAAATTTTTATTTAATTTCCTAGGCTGTGGTAGGTGGAAGATTCGAGTGCTGTATCTTTAGCAATGCTCAAGTGGGGGGCACCCGTACTGTAGCGTGCTATCGATAAAGACCAATGTGGGGGAATCAACTGTCAGTCCAACGGTGTGTTCTTGTTCAGTGATAGTAGTGCTTCATACCGACATACGGAGTAGTCCTGATAGTAACATTCCGGTATCCTGGCTGCAACATTCCAATAATCAGTTAAAGATAGTTTGGACTGATCTGACACCTCCGTTACACATCGCCTGACCGAGTGGGCTCAGACTGTCTTGCTTCCCCTCCACTTACAGTAACCCACCGGCCTTACACATCCACGTCTCCCGATCCCGGGCCCAACCTCTTTCCTCTGCATTCTTCTTGGTTTATTCTCTACCGTTACTTGCTGTTCTTTCTGAACCCCGTCCTCATTGACCCCAACACCTGGTTTTCGCTCTTGCCGAGTCTTCCTTGTGTTGGCCTTGCTGGTCGACTTTCAGTTCTTATCTACTCCTGGTTACGCGGCAAGTCCCATGGTTCGAGTGCGAACACCACCTCTTGCCTGTCCTCCAACCGTCGACCGTCTCGGCCCTGTCGCTTGACCGGAGTCTTCCTCCTGACCCCAAACCTCACGCCATTCCCCCCCTTGTCTTCTTGTCTGTGCTTTCTTCCTCGTCGACATTCCTGCTCATCCACCCATCCTCCCTTCTGGTGCATTCAATGTTGGCGGCCGGGGGTTGGCGCCATATCAGCTGCTGATTGCGGATATCGGGATGACCACCTTCTGAAGACTGTGTGCTTGCGGGTTCCCGCGGTATCACTGACTGCGTTCTCGAAACCTTTTGTCTGTGTCCGGGTTTGGGTGCAATAAACTAATCGTTCATTTACCGGGTCTTGCTCTCTATCCTATTTGTCTACCCCGCCAACAATGGCGACAGTAGACCCTGAGATCGTGCCCTTCCCCGAGGCTCCCACTTCAGCGAGCCCGAGTGCATCAGCAGACCAAATACCACTCGAGCAGCCTCAAAAAGTGAAAGGGCGACATAAGCTACTACAGGGTCTCCAGCGCTTTTCCTCCAGCCCGTCGTTGACTCGGCGCAATCGATCTCGATCGGCGTCCACGACCTACCGTCAAAATGGGGCTTCGTTGTCCTGCGTCTCACTCTCTCAGTCAGCGTATGCTCCCTGCTTGAGCAACGGAAGCACAACGCAGCTCTACGGTGGTTTGAACATCCGTCCTACAACGCCGGGTCCCACTGGATCGCATGCGGCGGATGATCAGGAAGGCAATGCGCGTATTCGGTTTGTCGCAGACACCATCAACGGGCCCCAGCCTAAGAAGATTGCGCTGCCCACGGAAATGAGGCCCGGATCTCGAGGCGCTGCGCTTGAAGACACAGCTCTCGCCGCCAAGCCGAAGAGGTTCGATTTCTGGGGACAGATGCCTAATGAGCTCGGGGTGCTGATATTCAGCTATCTCACTCCAAGAGAGATCATTCGCTGCTCGAGAGTTTGCAAATGGTGGCACAAAATGTGCTATGACGGACAGCTGTGGACTGTTATTGACACCACGGACTACTACAGTGACATATCAAGTGATGCGCTCACGAAGCTCATTATGTCTGGTGGTCCTTTCATCAAGGATTTGAACCTTCGAGGATGTGTCCAGTTGCGAGAGAAATGGGAGAACGAATTCGATGAGATCACGGCCGTGTGTCGGAATGTCGTGAATTTCTCTTTGGAAGGGAGCCGTATGAACAAGGCTGCTGTCCACTCTTTTCTTGGGCGGAACCAGCGACTGCAGTACGTCAATCTGGCCGGCCTAGACAGTGTGACGAATGCAACGATGAAAATCATAGCGAAGTCATGTCATCGGCTACGGACTCTAAATGTTTCGTGGTGCACGAATGTGACTGCTTCAGGCCTTAAACGAGTTGTAAAGGCTTGCCCTCTATTGGCAGATCTTCTGGCCAGCGAGATCCTTGGGTTCGATGAAGTGGAACTTTCCTCGGAGCTATTCAAGCGGAACACCTTGGAGCGTTTGGACATTAGCCGGACGGACATTACCGATGAGAGTCTGAAAGTACTTATGCACGGCATTGACCCGGAAATAGACATACTAGAGGAGCGCGCTATCGTTCCACCTCGACGACTTAAGCACTTAGGTCTCCACAAGTGCTCAGGGCTTACGGACGACGGTGTGAAGAGTCTCGCGCATAATGTTCCCCATCTTGTAGGGCTCCAGCTCTCGGGTTGCCCTGAGCTGACCGATAATTCCATTGTGCCCGTCATCCAGACCGTGCCACATCTTACCCATCTAGAGCTAGAGGAGCTGGAGCGTCTCAGCAACAGGACGCTTCTTGAGCTTGCAAATTCTCCATGTGCCCCCTTCATCGAACATCTTAATGTCAGCTCCTGCGAATCCTTGGGTGACCCAGGAATGCTCCAGGTGATGAAAAGCTGCCCGTCACTTCGATTCGTCGAAATGGACAACACCCGCATCTCGGACTTGACGCTATCGGAAGCTAGCTACCGCGTTCGCAAGCGAGGCTACGACGAGAACCTTCCTCAGATCGGCCTGCGCATCGTTGCCTTTGACTGCCCAAATGTAACCTGGGTCGGCGTAAGGGACATTTTAGCAGGAAACGCCTATATTCCACGTCAATACAAAGCTCCAGTTCCTGAAGCGGTATCCGTCATTAACCAGGCTCTAAACTCTAGCAAAACTTCTGTATCAGTATCAGCATCCGACCCGTCAAAGCCCATGATCTCGTCTTCGATTACACCACCGCCCCCACCCACCGTTTATCCGAACCACATCATTCAACTAAAGTGCTTCTATGGCTGGCAAGCAACCGTGGAGGAACATACCAAGCGCGTTCTGCGCGGCGACCTGGCGGCCGCCAACCGTCTTGAGAAGAAGTGGTTCGATTACATGGTTGCTACCGAAGAAGCAGGTCTTGGTGGTGCTGGCGCGAGAAGACGACGGCGGAGAGCGCGTGAGGCAGAACGCATCTATAACGAGGATGATGAGGAAGAGCCGTATTTCGGATTGTTGGGCGGCAGACGACGAGCGCGCAGCGGCGGAAGCTGTGTGGTCATGTAAGCTGCCTTTGCTGCGCAGGGGCTTCTGGTACTAAACCAGCTCCGGTTCGGTGACCGAGGGTTTGGCAACCCATTTATATTGGTCGGATGCTGGGCAGTCTCAATGCTGTGCTGGTCATAGTCCTGCTGAGGCTGCCTACCCTGCTCAATCATGCCATGTCACGTCATTTGCAAACAAAAATGCTCTGCGACACAGCATTGCAACGAACACACAAACCCTAGTTCAACGCCGACACTGATTCCTTCACTGATTTAATCTGAGCTCATGAAGTAATCGCCGTGTCCAGGCGGTCATTGGCCATACTCTCTACCTACCCACCTTCTCAATTCTGTTGTGCGATTTCAGCTCAAGTCATATCTAGAATGGTTGGTGAAACTGAAGTCTGATTTCAAATACTACTGGGCCACGTCTCGCATCATCGAATTTCCTACTGTTAGCTTACCAGCCGGCCTTTTCTTCTTATGCTATATCGGGAGTCTTGCATTTTCAGTCCACAAGCATGCAATTTTGCTGCTGGGAATTACTGCGTAACTACATAGCTAGACGAAGAATGGTTCTCATATTGTGGGTATGACGAGTATTTCATTTGGGTATCCCTTGAACAGTAAAACACGTTCCAGTTGCAGATGTGCAGGGTAATGCTGAGATATGAAAAGAGGATCAGATAAATGGACTTATGAGATGCGATGCAAGAATGAGCGAATAGATGTAGAGAATCTAGATCTCGAAGAAACCCCCATCGCTTTCGCCATCGCTCTCAGCTGGCGCTGGAGCGGTGTGTTTCGCGCTCTTGCCTTTCTTACTATCGGGCGCGTTGGTTCTGGGTTTCGCATTTTCCTTGCCACCAACTGTCTTATTCCCGGTATCCTTCTTCGACAGAGATTTCGCGTTTGATTTCGACTTTGTCTCCGTCTTCGTTCCAGCTTCAGTTCCGTTGTCACCATTTGAATTCAACTTGCCCTCACGAAGCAGATCAAGCGTTCCATCTTGCATGCATTTCTCGACGGTTTGCAGCATAGCTTTCTTCTCGGCCGTGGTGGCAGCGGTCACACTCTCTTCCTCCTGGGTTGCCCCTTCCTCCACCTGCATCTCCTTATCCTCATCCAGACCTTTGCTCTTCTTCTTCTTTTTCTCCGCATAAATCGATATGTATTTTTCCGTCAGCGGGTAGTAGATAGTGTAATTGAGATTCACGTTCGCGGTATGCAGTCGCGCATTCAGTTGCTCTAGCTTCTTCTGCTTTGTTGCGTCGTCGATGTCACTATTCTTGGCTAACTCGTCTCTTTTCCTGGTGAGTCTCTTAACTTCCTTCGTTGCTGTTTTGCGGTCTGTACGGCACAGAACATATCAGTACCAACTCTACCCAGCCCAAACAAGAAACAAGTTACGTTATATTAAACGTGAAGCTGAGGAGCATACCCAAGAATCTGACGAAATGATATTTCTTAATCATCCGCGACCTCTCACGCCGCCTCTCCTCATCCGCCAATTCCTTCTCATACCCGGCCAGCGCCCGCTCTTGGATAACACGCTTATCAGCGGATAGGTCGGGTTTCGCGAGGAGACGCTTGACATCGCGGATGCGGCGCTTGAGTTCATTAACTGAGGGATGTTGCCTTTCTTCTCCGCGGTCTTGTTGGGACTTTGATTTCGATTTGTGAGATCGGTCTGGGTAGGGTGTTTTGCGGGGGGTTCGAGGTGGTTTGAAATCTTTTGGCATTTTTGCAGTTTGAATCGGGAGTGAGTTTGGGCTTGATGAGCATTAAGCGTTTACTATATAAAATTGATTGGCAGAAATGATAATGGCTGAGAAAAAGTGGTGGAAGATTATCGGGCCGAAGTTGGAGTGCGGGCGGAGCGGAGATTGGGTTCGAGGCCGACGGGAAGGAGTACCGCTATCAAGCTATCATTGAGGCCGACTTGCTTGAAGTCGTGCAGTCGACGACTCTCGGTCTCTTAATTTGCGAGTCGCTCGAAGTTAGGGCCCTATATCTACTTACGGTGTGCCACACCGCGCCTCAGTTGATTCGCACAGCAATATGCCCCTCGCTGCTTGATCACGCCCAAACTCATGGGATCAGATAACGAATGGATCAGACACAATACTTCGCCGGTTCTTATTCCGTTGAGCGCCGACTCGCAATAGAGAGTACTGAATAATAACCGGAAATCGAGAGCCATAACGCAAAAGCAAAATGGACAGAGCAATCCGCTGGTCTCCCTCCTCCACAACTGCAGAACAGCGCTTCCTCTCCGTCGACGTCACGGGCAAAGTCTTCCGATTATGCAAAGTCACCTCCTTTACCAACGGAATTCTCTCGCACTCTGTCCTCTCCACACATACCAAAGTCCCCGCCTTTCGAGCCTTCGACTGGTCCCCTGTCGACGAGTCCCTAGTCGCAGTAGGGCAATCATCCGGCGATGCGACGATCCTGCGCATGCGTGAAGGCGATGACTCGCAGGAATCGTTCTCCTTCCCTGTGCGACATCAGAGATACTGCAATGCAATTGCGTTTAGCACTCATGGACTGTTGGCTGCGGGGCTGGATCGAGTGCGGAACGACTTTTGCTTGAACGTTTGGGATGTGAACCAGCGGTTGGCGATGAAGGGGGCGAAGGGACATGTTGAGCCATTGAGGAAGCTGGCGAGTTCGGAGCCAATCACGAGTGTGAAGTTTTTCAGAGATCAGCCTGATACCCTGGTTACGGGAGTCAAGGGACAGTATGTGAGAATTTACGATTTACGAGGTATGTTTTGCTTCTCTCACTCTATGGGTTGTGAGACTAACTGCTGTAGAGGGCCCGGGGCTTCCGTCGCTGCAGTTTCCGACGAGGTGCGTGCATAATCTGGCTATTGATTGGCTTGATGAGAACTATATCGCGTCTGGATTGACGTCCCATGATTCCACTGTCTGTGTTTGGGACCGGCGGGTCGGTGCTCGTCTTTCTGCGGCTGCCACTCCGGGTCTGGAGGCGGGCCAGATGGAGCCAGCGCTCGAGTTTAAGAACGTGATTGCGCCCAAATCGGCTATCTGGAGTCTTCGGTTCTCGAGGACGAAACGCGGCTGTTTGGGTGTCCTTTCGAGCAACGGCCATCTGAAAACGTACAATATTGTCAAGGAGCATGTAATTGAAGAATATCGCTCGCCAATTGACAGGACACTCGGCCAAAACTCCGTTAGCAATTATCCGGAGCAGATCTATACCAAGTCGGTTCGCGATGTCTTTACCCCCTACGACCACCCGTCGCGTGGATACGAGGCATCTCAACGAGTGGTCTCATTTGACTTCCTCAACATGAGCAGCTCCAATGAGCCTAGCGTTATAACGCTGTCCGCTGATGATCAGGTCAAAATTGTTACCGTCAAGCCACCACCACCTCCAGTGCGACTCTCTTCACAGGGAACGTTGGTTTGTGGGCGTTTCGATGAGCATCGCGAGTTCAAGGCGATCTATCCGCTGGGGACTGAGGGCTCAAGCATCGGACAAATCGCAAAGAGTTTACGGAGCAACGCTCTGGAGAGGCAAGAGGAGCAAACTGAAACCCGTGGTGTGCAAGAGAACCCCGAACAGCCTCTTTCCAGTCGAGAGAACCGGGAGCGCATGCTGTCGGTTGGGACTCAGGGTAGTCCTCTAACTGCTGAAGAAGCGTTGACTCTCTTGACGGTGAACAGGCTGCGGTGCAAAGAAGGGTATTTATTCAATGGAACGCGGAACAAGCAGATTCTGGCCGATGACCCGTCATTGCAGGATTTCTGGGATTGGATTGAGCGTGAGTTCTTGCTTGCGGAGGTACGAAGTTCTATACTAATGAGTCAGGTGCACGATCCGACTCTGCGGATGATTCCATGATCATGAACCACTTGGACCTGAATTACCTGGGCGTGTTCGATGTCTGGACAGGAGATTTAGGTAGGTTTACATTCTTCACGTCCGCTAAGAGTGCAGCGACTGGGCTAACTTTCCTAGGAGCCAGCCTTGAAGCACGATGGCTGGGTCCAAGTGCTGCTCATTACCCGGATATCAACGATACGATCGTGGATTTGGTTCAGGAAAAGCTGAACCTTCCCTCAATTGAGAGTTTACAAACACGTTACTCCGAGCAGAGGCGGCTCGGTCTGCGGATATGCGGCGCAGCCCAGTCACGTCGTGAGCTCGAGGAGTTGGTCAAAACATTGTCCGCCGAAAGTCAGCATACAAAGGCCGCTGCTCTGGCCGTCTTCCAAGACGAGCCTAAGCTTGCGTATCTCGCGCTACGAAGTCATACTCCTACACAGGCTCATAAACTTCTCGCAATGGCCATTGCCGGCGCTGCGAAAGGAAAGCCAGACCCTGACTGGGAAGAGACTTGTGCGGAGATTGCGAAAGAGCTTACTGATCCCTACGCTCGAGCGATCATTGCCCTCGTCAGCAAGGGCGACTGGCGCTCTGTCATCCAAGAGACTACCCTCCCACTGAAATACCGCGTCGAAGTCGCTCTCCGCTGGCTTCCAGATGACGACCTCACAACATACCTAACTGAAACCACCAAACGTGCCATCCAACAAGGTAACATCGAGGGCATAGTTCTCACCGGCCTTGGCCATTCCGCCATGGAACTCTTCCAATCCTACATAAACAAGTTCAATGACGTCCAAACACCGGTTCTCGCCATGAGCCACACAGTACCACGCTTGGTCAACACACCCGCAAACAAACACCGCTTCGAGACCTGGCGCGAAACCTACCGCTGGCAAATCAACTCATGGAAACTTCAGCTTGAACGCGCCCGATTCGACGTCGGCTCCCGCAAATTCGCCGCCACTTGGGATGGACGCCGCCTCGTCGAGCCGCCGCGTCAACAAGTCAGCCTGACATGCAACTACTGTACGCGACCCCTAACTCAGCACGACGCCTCCTCCCAACTTTCCCCTTCAACTAGTGGGGAGGTCGTACATGCGACTCCCGGCAATCCGCTGGGTTCGGCCGCCATGTCCGGCACGATTTGCCCACGCTGTGGGCGCCACATGCCGCGGTGCGGCGTATGCACGCTTTGGTTAGGTTCTCCGGACCCGATGTCCAAGGCTTGCGTGGCGGCGGAGACTGTGACAGCAACGGCAGCGGACCAGCGCAAGCTCTCTGAAGCGGAGTTCATGCGGCGTTTTATCGTTTTCTGTATCAATTGTAACCATGGCTTCCATGCGCACCATGCGCGGGAGTGGTTTGACAAGCATAATGTTTGTCCGGTTGCGGAGTGTAGTTGTATTTGTGATCGGTAATACCCTATATATAGCAGTTTCAAGAATAATCTACTTTTCAAGCGTTGCAGGTCTGCAGAAGCGACTGGGGGCGTGGTCGATGTCAGACCTCGGCTTACTCAAAAGAGTCATCGCTCAAGATCGTGACTCTGCAAGCCTCACCAAAAAACATTATCAACCGCAGAATGAATCACCACTGACTCACCCACCAAGCTCCTGTATCTTCATCAACCATTGCCGTCGCGACCTCGAGAGTCTTCAAAATTAAGCCTAACCTTAACCCCATCTTCTTCTCCCCTCCCCTCTTCCACCTTCCGCGACGAGTTCTCCGAAATAATTTTAACCCCGCACAACCCCTTCACACACTACGCGCACCACAACCACCCAAAATGCCGAACTCGAATCTATCCGTGGAAAAAGGAAAAGAAGGAGGAGGAAAGGGAGGAAGAGGGCGAGACCGCAAACCGCCCAGCCGCGAAGTCACAGTCTCCAAAGCACTGAGCTTACTCCTCCGACACGCCGCGGAGCGCGAAGGTCTCAAGATCGATTCGCAGGGGTATGCGAATGTGGCGGACGTGGTATGTCTGAATCGCACTCAAGACGTCAGAACGTCATGAGATAGGAGCGAATGGATTAGGAAGGTATGATCGGGGCATGCCAGCTAACGAGATGTTTCCAGCTCGCATGGCGAAAACTGAAATCGCTCAAGGTCACCTTCCCCGAAATCATCAACGCCGTCGAGACGTCGGATAAGAAGCGGTTTGCGCTGCTATATAATCCTCCCTCTGAACAAACCGATACATTGCCAACAAAGATCGAAGAGCCAGCATCCGCCCAAGATGAGCCCATGGCAGCTACAGGAACAGCAACAGGAACAGCGACAACGGCAGCCCTGGCAGCTTCCAAGACCGACCAAACACCAGCGCACTATCTCATCCGCGCAACGCAAGGCCACAGCATTAAAACCGTCGAAGCAGAATCAGGACTGCTAGAAAGACTCACGCTGGATAATCCCGACAAACTACCCGGGACCGTTGTCCATGGAACATACCATTCTACGTGGCCGTTGATTCTGGAGTCTGGGGGGTTGAAGTGCATGGGAAGGAATCATGTGCATTTTGCCACGGGCCCTGCCGTGCAGGATGTTCTGAGTGCGATTGATTCTTCCGCTTCTAGAGGGGAAGAAGGAAACGAGAAATCAGGTTCTGGAGCAGGATCGCATGGAAGGGTCATATCGGGAATGCGTGCGGACGCAGCGGTACTGATCTACATCGACATTCGGAGGGCGCTGGCGGGTGGATGCCCGTTTTGGAGGAGCGAGAATGGGGTTATCCTTTCGGAGGGGATGGAGGTGAGTGCGGCTACAGACACAGGCACAGAAAAGAATGTAATACCTGTGGAGTATTTTGATGTCGTTGTTGAGCGAAGGAAGGGACTGGGCAAGATTTGGGAGGGTGGCAAGGTTATTCAGAGCTTGCCGGAGGAATTGACGAAGAAGGGGAATCCGAAAAGGAGGGGAGGGGGTAAATAGCAGAACTGGCTGAGCTGTATCTGGTAAATGCTACGTAGTAAACGATGTAATACCAACTTAGCCAGATACTTTGACGGTAGAGCGGCGAAGCGAAGACCGTGTCACAGTTAGGGCTAAGATTCGGCGTCTGTCTGCTACGCCTTTCATCCATAACAATTGCATCCTGTCACCACGTCTCCAACAATAAAGCCATATATAGTACTTAATAAGATACACAGAAGCCGTGCAATGACTCAATTTCAGGTGTCACGGCCGACAGTAGACCAAGATTAACACAATGAAGTAAACACACAACCCATTTCAAGCGCCGTTGGATTTGATCCCATCGGGGACTAATTTGACATCATAATTCAGTTCAAGCCCAGCTTGAGGGTCGCCCTTGCGCTCAACAAAATCGACAATCAATGAGTCCTTCACGGCAAAGACCGAGTCGTTCGTCAGGTACGGGTCCTTTCGATCGAAAATCTGCGTCGTGAGAGGCTTATAGCCGTCGTGTGTTGCCTGGAAAACAAATATTAGTCAGAACATAACATGCAAAGCCACGCCATGCTGCGCATCCTCAGACGCAGAGGTAAGGAGAGGATAAAACATACAATGATATGAATATGCGCCGGCCGGAACGGATGCCTGTCCATCAACTTCAACAGCTTTCCTGCGGGCCCATCGTCCGGTACGGGATACGGCGTTGGCCGCAGACAATAGAACGAGTATCTCCCGTCTTCATCCGTCCTGAATTTCCCGCGCAGGTTAAACTCCTCCTGATCGGGATCCTGCTGCTCATACAGTCCATTCGTAGAAGCTTGCCACACCTCCACCACCGCGCCAACAAGCGGCTTTTTGGTGACAAAGTCCAATACTTGGCCTGTCATGTAGGCCATCTCGCCCTTACCGTCTTTTTCTTTCGGTGCTGTCTTAACGATGCTCTCGCCGTTTGAGCGGAAGGGGGTGTCGGCGCGAAAGAAGGGCCCTAAAATTGCGGTTGCCGTGGGTGCGTCGGTGGCCTCGTCGGCTAGTTTGAAGGTTATCTCATCGACGAGGCTATCCAAGTTCCCATCAATGTGTGTCCCTCTAGGTTTTGCACAAGGGGTCCCGGTGAGGGGAGAGGAGGTTTGACATACGACTCAAGCCCAATTACATCGCAAACCAACTGTCCCTCGTTCCGCTTTGCGTCGCTCATCTGACCGGCCCAGTTCATGAGTTGTACTCCGGCCATCCACTCATCGACGGTGAGTTCATTCTCGCGGGCGAAATCGTGTACGTGCCGGATCAGCGAGGCCATGAGTTGTCGAAACCGCGGGTTGACATTCTTGCCCATGGCGTTGACGACATTGTCTGTGAAATTGGGATCGAAGCGGTGCGAGGTCATCTTGCTGATCTCAGGGAGGTTTATTTGTACGGTGGTAAACTAGGGATGAAAGGGAGAACTGAGAGTGTCCGTCCATGGGAAATTGTTCAAGTGATCTTATATAGACGCATATAGGAATGCCTGCCATTGAAAATAGTGGATTTCGGGCCCCCAGACTCCTCATTCTGAAAGAGACCCCGCATTTACCTGCGGTTCTAGTCGGAAGCCCGTCGATCGTATGACTGGTAGAGGGGAGGAGACAAGACGTTCCCTTCCGATCTCGAGAGTGAGAGTTTGCAGCGATCCGACGAGTGCGCGGATCGGATAAGAGCTTGGACCAATCAGCGCATGCTATTATCCGCCGTCTACTATGCTGCACAGTAATGCTCAAGAGTACACTTGCAGAAAGAATAAAGCTTAAGGTATGCGCCATTCAATTTCATTCAGAAGCTCGCCTTTACGAAGGCTACAATAGCCCTTCCAACAGTGTCCGGCGCCTCGATACAATGCCAGTGTCCAACCTGCGGCAATACCTCCATCTTCTTGTTCACACTCGACACGCGATCAAAAATATACTGACATCCCTCCAGACTAGCCGATTTATCTTCCTCACCCGCAATTAAGAGAAACGGTACACTGATAGCCGAGTAGTCAATGGTAGGGGCGTTGGCGATGGCCTGACATAAAGCTGCATAACCCTTCGGATTCTGTCCGAGGACGAGTTCTCGAATAAAGGAGCTAGCGAGGGGAGAGGCTGCCGAACCAGTAGCTTGGTAGGGAATGCTATTCGCTAGAGACTCCATGCCACCTAGTTTCATTAGCAATTATTCTCAGTTCGATGGTAGATAACTTGCCCTCGGCCGCGGTTGCACTGCGCTTTTGCATCACCGATGTCAGAGTCTCGGAAGGGTGAGTTGGCCCAATCGCTACAATACCCTTCACGCGGTCTGCATGTTCAGAGCCCAGAAGCGTGACCACTAGCCCACCCATAGAGTGACCGACCAACACGGCGTGAGGAATGTTCAGCGCATCTAGTACCCCGATCACATCATCGGCGATGGATGCGATAGAGACGGACTGGCCTGTGTATGTAGAGCGACCGGAGCCATATGTATCGGCAGTGATGCAGCGATGCTGAGGGGTCAAGTGCGGGAGGAGTGGAAAGTAGTAGTTCTGCGAGGAGCCCAGGCCATGGATGAAGAAGAAGGTGAGGCCATTGGCCGGAGCTCCGTTTGGATGGGAGTCGGCGTAATGTAGTTGACGGTTATTGACTGAGACGAACGGCATCTTTTTCGGGCTTGGATGAATATCTGTTGTTTCTGGGATATCAAGATGAGAGTTGCGGGGGAATGAAGTTTTGGAGTAGAGCACTGGAAGCCGCTAAGATTAGATACCAAGTCACCGACGTCATGCCCATCTCACAGCTATTCTTCGGATATTCATAACTAGAACAGCCATATTTGTACCGGAATTTCGAGCAGCCTCATCGCAGACCGTGTAGTCTCATCTGCTAAAGCCCACCAAAGCCGGCGGCACCGTCGGGTTGTGGAACATACAAGGCTTGCTAATAGATTGTCCAAGCCGAAGAGGGGTTCACTATCCGAAGGCTACCCGCACTGCTCCATCGGATCGGAAAACATGCATCAGTGAGCACTATCGCATCGCCCACCTGAGGGTGATACAGCTCCTTTATGATTGCATATATAAGCAGGTATTCCTGATGATCAAGTTGCATCCAGTTGAGCCAGCTCCTGGTCGAAGCTGGATCCTGGGTCGAACTCCGGCACGAATTTCTCCAAAAGGATGGCAGTATCGTCTTTGAAAGAATCTGTGCTCAAGACCGTTGCAACTGACACCTGGTCAACCATCTCGGTCGCTTTGAAGAGATCTTCATCGTAGAAAGCGGAGCAGTCGGAGAACTCGTCCTCGTCGTTGTCAATATTTTTCGCGCCGGAGCCATCTGCCCCCTCAACCTGTGTCGGATGGTCTGCCCCATCTAGAGCAATCAGAATGTTATCAAACTCTTCATCCTCAAAGCTCAAATCGTCATCTTCAGATTCAGTGGCCGTGTCGGTCTCAATGTGACTCTCAGGATCGGCCCCAGTCTGCTCCTTTGGGCTCTCGCTTTCTAGCTGAACAGATGCCGCTCTCTTGATAAAGTTGAACAGCAATGGCTGACTCGCAGGCACAGCAGGGGCGTTAGGGTCCGGAATACCACGGCGAATTCGTTCCTCGCGGGCTTTTGCTTCCTTCTCGGCCTTCTTCTTCTTTAACTGTATGCGTCGCTTCTCTTTTTCCCGGAGCTTCTGTGCTTGGATTTCGCGCCCTTCTTCTCGTTCGATCCGGGCTATCTGAGATGCCGTGAACTGGAACCGTTTGTTGCTACGTTGGTACCGACGGCGGACGGTGCGGGACTTCTCAAGGATGACTCGCGGTCGATCGGCCATTTGTCACGTTGGGAGAACAGAGAACCGGGGGCTAAACGATGCGTTGTAGATGGTAGACATCGAGTAGGCAGATTTGTAGGAGCACTTAAAAACAGTGAATATAATTCTAACAATATGGGCCTGCCTTGCGGTTGCCTGGAAACATTCAACATCTAATAGCTAAGAAGGGTGCTCTTATCTACAGGTCACGTGATCAGTCCTTAGTGGCCTGCTTTCAGCTTGAACCATTATCTGAGCAACAAAAGAGTCACCACCTCCCCTGAGTCTAGTTCAGAGACAAGGCTTTAAAGAGGTCGTTGATCAAGGCTTTCACAGTCCAAAAGGAACTCAGATTAGTTCGAGGGACATTGATCATGTCGGACCCGTATACACCGTTTCGAACCCGAGCAAGACACTTCTTTACTCTCCAGCTCCTCCAAAGCCACCTGCCTGGCACTTCGATGCCTCAAGATAAGTAGTGCTCGAATCGAGACGGTACACATAACCTTCAGTCGTCACTACCAGAGAACAAGCCTCTAAAGCACCAGGCACAATTCTCCAATGATGACAGGTCTACCCAGCCTGTAGATCGCATTTCTCTATGGAAAGGTACTTGCATTAGCATCGGTACCTGCATAGCGAGGACAGGTAAGCGAGGATGGATAGGTCACCGCTCCCAGTGAGTTTTATAGCTGCCCCCTTGCAGGAATATTCGTCTATTATTCGCATAAAAAACATGAGCAGCAACCCAATTTATGAGACCAGGATTATCCACCGTCCTGAGATTCGGAGAAGCACGCAGATTGATATCCGGGTTGGAAGGGATCCAGTCTGTGTATATGGTGCGTACCACTGCTGTCAATGGGTTACTCCAGCCTAACAGTATTTGGGGCCTTAGAGAGCCTTGGATTGGGAACTTAGGCAGCAGATCAACCCCTCAATCTTGAGAACCGATTACCCTCATACCCGGAAGCTGCGGAGAGTACGCCCACGCCATGCCGTGTGCGTCGGTGCCTGTTGGTTCGGGCCGATATCCCACGTACGAAAACGAGGTGTACCGAACTGCTGCTAGGAAATAGCCTTACCATGTTATCAGGACAGACTGGCTCTCTAGGGAATTCCTTGGAAACACTCTGTCTAACGGCCATTTATAACCGTTCATGCGAACGAGCACATAAGATTCGCTAGAATAGATCAAGCCAGCATGAAGGCTCTGGCCAGGTTGTATGGTTTCATTTTTATATGGTGTCAGAACACGATAAAGACAGGAGACTCACAAGCCCAGGTATATAGACACGAGGACGAGATCAAGAAGGACTAAGTTACTCAGGAGGACACTGCCTTGGCATGTCACCTTCAACGTGGCTTCGTACTCAAGTAGAGCTAAAGTAGCGAGCCAGCCATGATAGATAAATTAACACACTGAGCTAGGTGAAACGCCTATTCCTAATAACTAGAAATACTCCTGGTAGTCTATCAAGAATAGAGCTGCTTTCAATTGATATTTGGCACAAGGCTTTGGGGTTAGGTGAAGATTCGGCCACAAACGACAGGGTGGATCGTTGCTGATATAGCGTCTGATCACGAGCCAAACCCAAGAGCCTTATAGCATGAATACTACAATAATGGGCTCCAATTGCGCCAATTGCGCTCGATCGGTAAAAAGCTCAACCTAATTAATTATTGTGGTTTTTTGTATATATTATTCGAATACAGTAGAAAACTCGGGACAGTGTGGTAGACTCTCACTTACAGAACTTATATCTTAAATCATACTTATGTCTTTGAAGACTAAAGCTAGTGTAAGCCTCCAAACACATTATAAAAGAGATCTATGCGCCTATAAACAATCAGGTACAGCAGGTATACTTTGTTCAGGGCTAGGGCAGGCCCACTCTTATCGATAAAGCGGCTCCACTACGTAGGCTCAATCTGCTTGTGCCCCTCGTCATCAGAATTACCTGACTTGTGATTGCAGACAGCCATAAAGCATACATTTGCCCGATTCAGTTAAAAGGCCAATCGCCTTTTAACTACACAATTACTAGAAAGATTACCATGCGTCTCGTCAAAAATAAGATTGAATATGGCGGTGCCGGCAGTGTCACCCTCATTCCCGAAGAGCCTGAGGACATGGTACGTCACCCCTTCAAAAAACAAATTCGGCCTCTTTGACCGGAAAACGCCGCCAGTGGCACGCATACAACCTCATAGTCCCCGGAGATCTCCTTTACGCAACCGCGATTCGCCGCGTAACAACGACCGCCGCATCAACTGGGTCAACAAGCTCCTCGCGCGTGCGGCTAACGCTCGAAATCCGGGTCAAGAACCTTGACTTTGACCCACAGAACTCTCAACTGCACGTCAGCGGGCAAATCGTGAACGAGACGCCGCATACAAAGATCGGGCAGCATCATACCCTTGATTTAGAGCTTAATCGACAGTTCACTCTTGAGAAGGGATCCGGGCCGGATGGTGAGGGCAGCGGGTGGGATAGTGTCGCGGTCGAAGCCCTGAAGGATGCGATTGATGAGGGCGGAAATCGGAGGGCAGAGGCTGTGGCTGTTGTGATGCAAGAGGGGCTGGCGCATATATGCTTTATTGGGCAGTTCCGGACGGTGTTGAAACAAAAGGTCGAGATCTCGGTGCCGAGGAAGCGGGCTGGAGGAAGTGATCACGATAAGGTATGCCCTCCTATTGAGGATTTCATCCAACGGATACTAACAGCACTAGACAATGACAAAGTTCTACCAAACCACCCTTGACACGCTCCTGCGCCACATGGAATTCAACCTCAGCTCAACATCAATGACGGGCAGCGAGCCCGTACGGCCAGTCCTCCTCGCCTCGCCGGGCTTCACTGCGACATCCTTCCAGAAACACATCCAAACCGTCGCCAACACAACTACTCCAGCGCTCAAACGCCTCCTCCCGTCTATTGTTGTCGTCCATTCCGCCTCCGGCTACCTCCACTCTCTAACCGAAGTACTGCAATCCCCCACCGTCAAGGCCCTTCTCAGCGATACAAAGCACGCGCGAGAAACTAAACTCATGGACGACTTTCAGGAGCAGCTGCGCAAGGAGACGAATAAGGCTACCTATGGGCCGCGCGAGGTTGAAAAGGCTGTTGACCAGGGCGCTGTGGGACGCGGTGGGGGTATTCTCATAATTTCAAACAGGCTGTTCCGGTCCCAAGATGTAGCAGAGCGGAAGCGATGGGTTGCGCTTGTGGACCGCGTGAGGGATGTCGAAGGGGGCGAAGTGCGCGTGTTGAGTTCTGAGCATGAGAGCGGGAAAAGGCTGGATGGGCTGGGCGGCATTGCAGCGATTCTGACATTTCCTATCTCAGATGATTTGGAGGAAGATAGCGAATGATTTTTGTCCATAATTTTTGTTACTTCTTTGATAGATTCGAAGACGATATGTACGTCGCAATCTTCCGTCGCTTCAAGCACACGGGCAATGCACCGAACGCGGAAGCACACTTTGCTGATAGGCCGTCTTACATATCTGGTAAATTGTCCAAGAACTTGTTCATAGTATAGCACCCTCAGACACCAAGAGGAAATATCGGCTTAGCCTCTTGATTGCGGTCCCTTCCCTGACGGAGCAGATGCAAGTCTTGGCAGGACTTTGCCATCCAGCCCTCCAAGCCCTAGCTTCAGAACCCGGGGCAAGGGCCGTATAGTCGACTTCGCATGGGCAAGGCAGGGAAAGACTATATACGATAAGGTATCTGTCCACGTAGCCTCGAGAGTAACCAAAAGCCAGGCCGGAGCGGGGGCAACTTTCAGCAAGCGAATCCCGTCGATACTACTATAGACCAAGCAACGAAATTTCAATCCAACGACTATGGCCAAGAAAGGCCGCATGCCAAGGATGCCGGCGAATCAACGGCGCGTTTTCTAGCAGCCGTCTAATTCGGCTAGTAATCAGTAATTAGCATGCCTTATCATCGTAGGAGACTTTACATGGGGCTATTCTTAAGCGGCTGAGCGTGGCTTGCAGAAGGTAGCTGGGCCGGGCGATGCGGTTCAATATATTGTTACTCAGAGGTCGTCTATCTTTAGAGATTGTGAAGGCTCGTGCAGTAGGTGGGTAGGCTAGGTTGCTGTTGTGATTGTCAATTCAGAGTATATTGTATCTTGTAAGGAGTGAAAACGGTATGGGTATATGGTCATGGACATGAACATGGACTTGACATGCGAGTAAGAAAGAGCTGTAAAACAGAAATCCGACTATCCGTCAACGAAGAATGGAAAACGAGTAAAAGTATACATGTCAAGTGATGCAATTTTCCAGGCTTGAAATGATGAAATAATGAAGCGCCAAAAGACAAATAGAGTAGTTAAGCAGGTCTATAAAGCAGGAGAACATCGAGGGAAAATGCGGTTAGGTTGGCGTATCTGTCTTCGTTCTTGTCTTTTTCTGGTAGGCTATGCTTTCTGCTGTTTCATTCGGCTCAGTTCGTCGTCGCTTGCGTCGAGGTTCGGGTGTTTGTGGTGGTTGTGGTGGTTGCCGCTGATGTTGTTGGGTATTATCTTGTTCTTGTTCATCTCGTTCCCTTTCTCGTTCCTGCGCATCAATAAGATATAATTGCGCTTCGCACTGGTCTGCTGTATACCGAGTTGTGGCCCCGAGTTCTGTCATCTAGTCACTGTTAGACACGGAGTCTTGTTCCCAGCGAATGCACGAGCTCACCTTCTGTGCGATAAATTTGTACTTCTCTCGCTCCCAGTAATTTCTAGCCTGTAAAAGTATCCGAACCTGGAAGCCTGTTAGTTACCGTGATATTTAGGCCACATTCCACTTCTTTGTCTCAAGAAGTCTCGGAGTTATTGCGGGATACTCACGCACATCATGGTCATCCCACCGGGCCATTCGTTCCTTTCGCCTGCGCTGCCGCATCTGCAGGCGGGCCTCTGTAGCATCTTTGTTGTATCGCTCCCGGAACATGTCTCGAACTACTCTCCATGCTAGTTTTTGCTGGCGAAGGCTGTCCACAAAGGCATCTTCTTCTTCTGCTTGCGGGTTCCGACGTCCGCGTCCAGGTGCCCGGGCTGGCTGAGTGCTGGGCCCGGCAAAGCTCTGCCTTTGCTGCTCTTCTAGGCGCTGAAGCCCTTCTGGATGCGGAAGAATCGTTACTGGTGGTTCGCGGGTCACTGACTGCCTGGATTCCCTCCGGGCCCTTTTCTTCGATGGCTGGGGGGAAAGAGTCTCTTCTCTATTCTCATATCCACTGGGTGTAATCCCAAGACCATAGTGAGGATCTCGAATAAGCTCGCTGGGGTAGGATGTGGTGATCCCCAGTCCATGATGAGCAACGGATTCGGAAACCGGGTACTGATACTCCTGCGAGTGATGGCTGAGTTCTGGGCTAGTCCGGGTATGAGCATACGAGGTGTCTGGCAGACTGATTGGTGTAAGAATTGCCGGAGCTTGATACGGCGGTGGAGCATTGTACGGATTGCTGACCGCTCCATACGGTGACTGCAGAAAGCCCAGGGTATCAGTTTGCGCGGACAAGGGATTTTCTGCAGTTGTGCTCTGACATACCGGCCACTGTGGATTGATACCTCCATAGAACTCATCCATCCCTTCATTGGGATTGCATCCACCCTGGCCGAATGACATTGGGACGTAGTATTCACACGAAGACCGGCAAAACATGAAACAAATCAATCAGAGTAGAGCTAGAAGCGCCGAAGGGTTCGCGAGTGGACCCAAGAGGACAATAGAACGCTTCGTGAAACGGGCAACTGGAAGGACAGTGTAGAGGGCGGCAAATGGTAGAGGCTCGACGAATAGATTGAGATCTGGTTGGGTTCAATATATGAATTGTTTCGGACCCTGAACCGACGTATTGAGCTGATTCGTCCTTTGCACAGTAGGCGAAAAGTTCTTTAGATCTCAGCGATGTTAATCTTGTGAATATGGTGGAGGATGGTGATGGGAGAGATCTTAGTAGCGGCCTTGTGGATGTTCATATACTCGAGTCGACGATATCAACAAAGCCAGAAAGCCTTGCAAGGCAAAGCCAGTATACTGAAGCTGCTCTTTCAACAACAGGCTCAGAGGGTTTGAAATTGTGTGATAGGTACCGCCGACCATTACCGTGCCACACAAACCCTCTCTTAACTAGAGGCCTAGGATGGAAGATGAGTCTGATTTAAGCGCCCACCTCTTCCGGGGAACGGGGTCCGTTTTCTAGGAAGGTCATCTTGCAGCATTAACAATGACATGAGAATTTACTAGGTAGGATCTAGCCCCCAATCCTCGGGGCTCAGACTTGCATATTATTTCTCAAGGCCCACCGCGCTCGTTCTTGACAAGGGCCAGAGGGGCCCCGGGACAGGACCGATCCACGTCCCAGAGCTTCGGATCTCCAGGGGTGAGAACCTTGAAAGAGGAGTCAATAGTACCGGAACGGAGGGAGCTCGGCCTTAGTGACCCTCAGTTCAAGTGGTCGTCGGCTGATTAGCGCTTAGTAGACAAAAGAGGTCGCCAGCTCCAGCTTGAGCTAGTGGAATGCTTTACAACAAAGAGTTTTGAGCACCCCGACGTAGATCACCCGGGGATAATCCTAACGGCCCTGAAAGATGATAAGAGACTCGGCGATCGGTGTTGACTGCCATTTGACGGGCTACAAAGGGGCCGGTGTTGGGAGTGTCTAGCGTAGCCCCCAAAAACCGCAATCGAGGCGCAAAATCTTGGTTTCATCATGAAGCGCCGCAGTAGTAGCTAAGGAATTCTTGGCGGCGCGCGTAGACAGAGCACAGTCCCAAACGGAGAGTTTTCAAAGAAGCTTCGAAGAGTCGGACCCCAGGGTAAGCCAGTGTCGTGGCTTGTCCGATCAGGTCGTGCTTCTTTTCTTATTGCGGCTGTAAACCCCATGTGGATAAGGATGCACCGCCTAAGTTCAACTCGGATTAGCGTGGCCGGGCAGCAGCTCCTCGCCTAAGAATCGAACCATAAATGAACGCAATTAAACGCCTGGGCTGACCACCATGGTTGGCGGAGCCCGGTGCGCGCCGCGGCCTTGCAGGTCTGTGACTCGTGAGCAGCAGCCCGAGCCCAGGAGTGAGATGGTGGACTCGAGAATTGTCTTTGATTGAAAAAACCCCACCCAGGTCTACATACTCCGGAATCCAGGCCGTCAGTAATTTGGATTTGAGATCTCCAAAACCCAAGCCAGGATTTCTTCGTAACCTTAGCCTGGATAAAGCATAGTCTCTCATCCTTCCGGACCTGCATCCAACAACAGCCACGTGTTTCTAACGGTATTGGCTGGCTACGCGCCAGACGACACAAGGACGCAGTCGTTCTGTGCTTTTTCGAGCACGAGTTTCCAATCGATAAGAGAGGATGATGAGCTTGGGGCGAACCCAGCGCCTAAGGACGGAATAACATGGGCGGTCCCGTCCAGCCCGTCAAGTGGAGAATAGTGGTGAAAGGTGCTATATTTTTTTGACTTGCGGAAGTCGCAAGAGAAGCGAAGCGGAGAACGCGATGGCATTGCGCCTCGCGAATGACGGGCACGTAGCAGAGAAGGATTGAGGATGGTGATGCGGCCTTGCCACAGCCAGTAAACGCACGTGACGTTCCTCTATCCATCTGTACAGAGTACTGTGCGGTCTTCATCACCAGCTTACTCACCCTTCGGGAAGTCAGCAACATTCGCGTAATTGACAGTGATGATGAATAGCGCATGAAGGGGCGAAAGTAAGTGCTAAGCTAGAAGACACCATCGTACATCAAGCTAGGGTCTCGTCCCATCGCCCGGCCTGAGCTTACCGATACCCGAATTGATCATTTCCTGTCTACATCGCTAAAAATGAGCGAGGCTGTTTTTCTATTGATTATTTCCATCAGGCTGTTTTCCGACCGACCGGCCCCTTGCGTTGACCTCCGTTTCTCCCGTCTCTGCGATGGCGTGGGTTATTCTCTCCCTACTCTAGCTGATCGTGGCTATGTTTTTGGCGCAGCAATGGCTCAGAGCAGAAGCTTCAAAGAACCGTCAACATGTCGACTCTTCTTGATGGTTTAACAATGCAGGGTCATGATCGCTTGTATCTAAATTTAGGTATATCAAATTATGTTGCTTACTTATATAGTCACGATAGTGAGCTGGAGCTATTCAAGGAAATCAAAACTGCCGTGCATGCGGCAGGGCTGCCGGCCCCAAACTGACATGCGTCTGTCTGACCTCCTACTCAAAAACCACTATAGTCCAGCCGCTAATAAGATTCACCGCGCATTTTCCACCTACCGTAGAAGAGAATAAGGTCGCAGATCTATATTTAATTTCGTATCCAATGTAGAACCATTTTGAGGCGTTCAGCATATGCTTTAAAAAAATTTTCCTAGTAATCAGGCTGAGCCAAATAGCCTAGGAAGATCCCCCACTCTGAGGCAATAAATCTCTAGTTCCTATCATCCTCTGAGAACCCCTGCGCATCATGATCCGCCGTGGAGCGGCCGTTCCGCTGATTTTCTAATGTGTCGTCTGCGGAGACAGAGATTCCCCGCGCACCCCATCGGTTATATCTCGACTGATTCTCATCGCCGTCATCCTGGTCGTGCAGTCTCTGCTCCTCTTCGTCTTCGCTTCTACGCCGTCTAATGTTTAACACCTTGTTCACAAGATAACTGTTCCGGTAATCTTCCGAGTCGACCACCCCTCCGTTTCGCAGCTTAACTCGCTGTCGGGTATAGTAGACCCAGGCAAAGTCGGCGTAGAAAGCCGTTTGGACGACCCCAAAGATGATGGAAATCCAGTCCACATGGTGTTCAGATCCAACTGCCCTGACAAACCAGTTAATGATGTAAAACGCTCGGTAAGAGCCCAGCATCAAAAGGTAGTATGAGTTGATAACAGTAGGCACAGTAGTTTGGCGAAGGAGTAACAGCTGCGGAAGGACGCAAACCGACTCCAAGATGATAGAGAATGTCCATAAGACCTACGGTGAGTAATCGCAGTCAGTATTCTTTCTTTCTTTCTTTCTTTTTTGGAGAGCAACAATGAATGAAATAGGTCGCTCGGCTTACGTCTTCAAGCCATGGCCGTGTGGAGTGTCTTTCCCCAATTATAAGATGCACAATGGGAGCGAGAACTAACGAGACCCCAACAGATCCTAATGCCATCTTCCATGCTCTTTCTCGTTCTCGAGTTCGGGGGAACACTTTCATCATCAAAAATATAGTATAAAAAGATGATGAGAAGTAGAAGAGCTTGAAAATGACAAGATAGGCGTCTTTCCAACCGGCTGATCGAAGTAGATCAACGTAGCGCGTGAGGAATACCAAAGCATAGAGAATTTGAGTCAGAAGGGAGACACCTGCAGACCGCGACAGTTTGTTAATCAATGACTTTATAGAATATCAGCCGACAGGAGGATTACCTTCTGCACTGCGGTTTCTGTGGATGGTCCCAATGAGGACACATTTCGACAAAAAATGCGTTATGTCCGCCAGGACGCGGGGAACAGTCAAATGGATCATGATGTGTCAATGTGCTAAGTAATCCGCTATTATAACAAGCAAGATAGAGCAACCATGCAAGTCGAGCCCCAGGCTTGAGCACTCCTATAGCTTGGCTTTGTTGGTGACTAAAGCAAGGTGTAGCAGCCCGTGATGATGTTCAAGCCGCCGTGCTTATGTAGTGACAGATAAAAGATCAGGATGGGCAAGGCTGCGACGGATGTTGGGCCCAATACAGAAGGAAACGTGGTGTGCCAGGTCCAGGCAGAAGACTGGAGGCCGGAGGACGGACCAAGGGCGGCTATGGAGCGAAGCTCAGGTGGGGACGACGGAACCGTTGATAAGCACGGAAGATAGCGACGGTGATTCGGGACAAGAGCAACGATGAACTCGAAGAGACGCTGAAAGGTAGATTGAAATTGGTAGGACGCTACCTGGTTGGTGTTAGTGACATTGCACAAGACCTTAACGCCGATACTTGGAGCTCCTCCCAGTGACCAGCTTGAGGAAGCTTCAAGGCCGCGCGTGCATCACGTGGGACCGATGACATCAGCAGACTCGTGATTCCTCTTCCGAGTAGGGAATGGTCGGCGGTCAGCCATTTGGAGTGGAACTAGAGTCCTGTTGTTCCAACTGTCGGCAACTATACTTCTTTGAAGTCACTCTGCACGCACTCTATGGACGCTGATCTCATGATTGAAGATAGCTCCCAGGTTGCCCCAAGGGCCATTGTCCAGGGAGATACCTGACACTGGCATTTTGTCGGCAGCAGCAAAGATTTCGGCATCCCTAAGGCACTAGTCTTGATGTACAATCGGCAGCCATTCGACAACTCACGAACAGCACAATAACCCTAGTTCTCTTCGGAATATGGGTCGATTTTGTTCTCGACAAAAAAGTGAGCTTACCAAGTGCCCGACCTGCAACGAGGATAACAAAGCTATGTCCACTTCTGCAGGTTGACTCATGTTTCCCGGAAGTATATTGACTGCTTGAAGGGAGATGTGACCTTTTATACCGGGGGCAGCCTGATCTATGGAGCCTACGGACCCTCTACTTAAGAGGAGCCAGCTCGCCCAACCAGAGACTGTCACTGTGCTGAGAAAAAAAAATTAAGATGCAGATTCGACCACTCACGAGGCTCAGCTGTTACTGAAGCGGTTTTGCCCGTTTTCCTCCGTTCAGCCACTCAAGATCGTTATACTTGTAGTGCAATCGACTACCCCACTTCGATGTTTCTTACAGGGACAACAAGGAACAATCATTCCATACACTGGCGTCTCGCCCTGTCTTGACACTGCCAACTCCCACTGCCGGTCCAGAGACACCTGCTGGCCTTGCTTGTGCCAGCCGTGTGTTTGTCTTACAGTCACCCAATTCTTCTCTATTTCTTTTGAGGCAGCCAAACTACGGATATTCAATCACGGAGGTCGGAGCTTTTGACAGCAATGTTATAAAGTCCGGTGCTATTCCCTCGCCGTCGTTACCCCAAGCGGGATACGCTATGCTTAGCATGAAATCCGATTCTTGAAGCGAGGACAATAAGCAACGCGACAGCACGGGAATTTATTCATAAGGCATCTGATCCAACTCTAAAACGTTTAGATCTGTTAGTGAAAATCATCCGCTAACGAAAATCGAGAGGGCAAAAAGCATATCTCTGGATCCAATCAGTGGTTGCCTCATTTTATTTTCCGTCAGTTTCCTTCTGTTTTTGCTTTGACCTTGGGTTGGCGTGCAGAAACGAGTCAACATGCCGCTGAGGAGATGGAAAAAGCAAGCGTCATCTGAAAAGGGTGGGATAGACCAAGTCACTGGTCTCAGTCTCACTTGCTGTTCTTCCTTTTCTTTCAAGTTCTTCTCGCCGCTACTTCTCTATACCAGCCTCACTTCCCCCTCTTACGTCTGTGATTTTCGTTTAAGACCTGAATTTTCGGCCATTTGCTCGAACCATCGGCTCAGTCATGAACTTCGATTAGTAAGTGATCTCCATGGTATCCTATTTTGCCGCCCCAGTTTCAACGCTTTCAATCTTTGTGTCTAAGTTGCAGGGAGGGTCTACCTGTGACTATGCCTAAACCTGTTTATACTTAACACTCTATTTCCCCCTCCGTCTTCTTCCTCCAACACTTTCTCTCACACGCCTTTCCCCGCTTCTGATCGAGGGACCATCCTCGAATCCTTGGCCTCACTCTATCGCTGCCAACCATTTACATACATGCATGTAACATCCTCATCACACCCGCCCCTCTGTCTGGTCGCTTTCCCTTCAACCTGCAGCGCTACTTCCACGCTGTGGGATGTGCCCGTGTCATCGTCACTTTCTGGTGTAACAGACTGCTCGTCGCCAGAGACTTGACAGGCCAATCTCCCCGGACCGTTCTTGCGCGGCAGACTTGCTAATCTCCTAATCATGCGTATGTACAGATGAAACCGCGCGACGTGATTGGAAAGCTTGCACATTGACCAATATGTCGTAAGTTCCATCCTCGTTCTTCACTGGGCCCTTGTGGTGCCCAAACCAAAAGCCTATTCTCTTGTCAGTCTACTCCGTTGGGGGTGTATATACTTTCGCGGTATATATACATCTGTATACTACTATCTACTCATATATATATATATATATATATTTATATATGCACGCACATATTTTTTATTCTTTTTGCTTGTTCCATCATCACTTCTCACCTTCTGAGTGTCTTCAAATCGCTTGAAAGCAAGCAGAACTTTCTTCTATCCCTGGGGGGCATTTACTGATTGTTAACCCTACCTCCTTTCTCCTTCATCAGGTCAGCCCCGAGTTCTAAGCGGGTCAAAACCTCTGCCCCTGTCAGCTCACAGCAACTCCTCTCTCAACAGCAACAAATCCCCCAAGCTCAGCATTTTCAACGCGTAGCAAACTACGAGGGCATTCCTATGCCCCCTTCTCAGAATCCCGGGTCGAATCCGCGTAAACGACGTTTATCCCCCCCTCCAGGATCGACTGCACCAATGACCGGTACACCTGGCGATGATCCTGTGGCTCCAGCGCCGGAGAACACGCCCAAGAAAAAAGGAAGAACCAACACTCCTTGGACTGCAGAGGAGGAGCAACGGCTGAAGACAATGCGCGATGCTGGTCGCAGTTGGAGCGAGATTGCCAAGGTTCGTTACCAGAGCCGCTTATACCTACCCAATTTCACTAACTGATGGTGTTTTAGACATTTCCCAATCGAACCGAGGGTAGCGTGAAGAAGCATTGGTATAAAGTGCGCTCTACCCACCGTGAAGGGTGGCTAGTCTATTAACCTTGATCTAGGACATGCACTATGCGGAATTTGCGGAAGATGAGGTGCGTTACATTTCGTTGGTTATGGCTCTTTGCGGACTATTCTAATGGTGACCACAGTCTATAGCCCTCCGAGAGGCGATCAAAGAATACGAGGCAAATAAGTGGAAAGTTATCGGTCAAAAAGTTGGAAAGCCGGCCAAGGTGAGCTCTCAGAGGCCCTGGATACAACTATGGTTTCAGCCTTTTAACGTATGAACCTCAGGCTTGCGAGCAATATGCAAAAGAGCATTTCAAAGACACCTAGATATCAAACGGTCGTGACGACGTAACGACAATCACAATGCTCTTTTGAATTCTCTCTGTCCCTTGATTCTATGCTGCTGCTTTTCGCGACCAGCTTTTTAGTCTCAGTTTGCAATTACGAGCGATGTGTCACCGGAGTCATTCGTCACTTATGCCTATTTTCTCGCCGTTTTCACTTGCCTTTGGTGACCGGGTATACTGGGGCCGTGGCGCTCTCACGATACATTTTGCAGAGAGGCAACTTGGGTTAACGACATGCTTAAGGGCAGGACAATAACTCAAGAGATAGACTTTAATGCGAAGTGATTATTAACCTAGCGCACAAATCAAAATTGTAACCTGGTGTACGAAGTGACAAGTAGCGTTAATGATTTAATAGGCAGGGCGCAAAGGTTCGATCCGATGAGCGGCGTGATTAAAGTAAATTCTCGACCTTACTGGATTTATCTCTTCCCCACCAACTCTTCCTCGTCAACCTCGAGTTTGTCGTCCTCAAAAGCTGCTGCCCGTGAACTACGCATCGCGAGTTCTACAAGTTCATCCTGTTGAGGTGAAATCTGGACCTGCTAGAATATCCCGCATCTGACTCGAATCATTACTGACTTCAGACGGCCTTTACTCAGATTTTGTCTCTTGTCTTCCAGTGTACTGCCTCCCGTCTTTCCGACTTGCTATGGCCATCATGAAGCCGAGTAGCGTGGATTTGTCTCTTGATCAAGGTATCTAGGTAATCTGCCTGCATGATGACCGGTGTTCGACGACTGCGTGCCAACTGAGCCTGCAATTGCATCCCAGCGGGCGTGCAGTCGCCGTTCTGAGATCATACGGTTGAACTTGATCTGGATAATTCCAGCGAAAGAACTCATGCGCGCGATCCCTTTCTTATTATAGCGCAGACCGAATACTAATCAATCCATTCTAGCATGGCCTCCGGAGCCGCAATGCCTACGGTAGGGGCAACCACGAAGGAGATTCACTCAACACCCTTTTTTGACAGACCCCTTCACCATGAGGAGGGAGTCGAATCTCGCGGGGTGATGGGAGGTACACCCTCTTCTCAAGGGCTCACCTATCACCTCAAGAAAGTCGAGAGCCGGCTTGTCCAGTACAGCCTGGAGGCCCGCGGCATAGAACGGGTGCAAGAAGACGAACGCATTCCGAATATATCTTGGGTCTCGTATTTGCAGGCTTTCCTGCTGTGGATGTCGGTTAATCTGGCGGCGAACAACATCACGCTTGGGATGCTGGGCCCCGCTGTCTATGGCCTCAGCTTCCTGGACTCTGCTCTTTGCGCAGTATTTGGGGCTCTCTTGGGCTCCATATCTTCCTCGTGGATGGCTACATGGGGCCCCATCTCCGGTATACGTACTATGGTACGCCTCACTCTTCAAGCCGTGTTTTGGCTTTTCTAATCGAATTAAGGCATTTGGACGCTATACAATGGGATGGTGGCCTAGCAAACTTATCGTGATATTGAACCTCATTCAGATGATCGGTTATTGTCTGATTAATTGTGTTGTCTGCGGGCAGATCCTCTCTGCAGTATCGCCAAACGGAAATTTATCTGTTGCAGTAGGTAAGGATGCCTGGAAATTTCCCATGTTCGGCTCCAGCAACTAAACCAAACAGGAATTGTGATTATTGCAGTCATCAGTTGGATCATTGCTACGTTCGGCATAAGGGTCTTCCATTATTATGAACGGTAAGCGCAAAAGCTTCAGTTTGGGGAGACAAAATGATCTAATGTGTGTAGTTTCGCTTTCCTACCCCAGATTATCGTCATCAGTATTCTGTTCGGCGTTTCGTCTTCAAAGTTTGACTTATCTACACCATCTCATGGAGACACTCGCACAGTGATAGGAAATCGGTACGTTGCTTCTTGCCTTCCAATACAACTACCCTTTCTAACAGAGGTTTCACGTTAGCATCTCATTCTTCTCGCTCTGTGTCAGCGCCGCAATTACCTATACCCCACTAGCGGCTGATTTCTTCGTCTACTATCCGGTGCGCACATCGAAACTCAAACTCTTCTCCCTTTCCATTCTCGGCCTCCTTGTCTCGTTCACCCTCGCCTTCCTTTGCGGTATTGGCCTCGCTTCCAGCATAAACATAAATCCTGAGTACGCAGCCGCCTACAATGATGGGCAGGGCGCACTCATAGTCCGAGGCTTCAGCTCTCTTCACACCTTTGGCGACTTTTGCTCCGTCATCGTCGCCCTCGGCCTCATTGCCAACACGATTGCGCCGACCTACTCCGCAGGGGTCGACTTCCAGATGCTCGGCCGCTACGCCGAGAAGGTGCCGCGCGCAATTTGGAACACATTTGGCGTTGTAGTTTACACAGTCTGTGCCCTTGCTGGCCGCAGCCATCTCGCTGACATCTTCACCAACTTCCTCGCCCTTATGGGCTACTTTGTTGCTATCTGGGTCGCCATCGTCCTCGAAGAATGCTTCATCTTCCGTCGCCGAGGTATTGAAAATGGCTATGGTTACTATAACTGGCTCGTTTGGGACGACCCATCCAAACATCCTGTTGGTATTGCCGCGCTGATTGCGTTCTTGACGGGTTGGGCTGGCGCTATTCTTTGCATGGCGCAGGTCTGGTATATCGGGCCGCTGGCGAACTTGGTTGGAGAGTATGGTGCTGATGCAAGTCTCCCCGTGTTACTTTGCTTCCTAGATTCAGTATAAGGCCGTTGGATGATTAGCTAACAAATAATTATGCAGATGGGGAACTACGTGGGTTTTTCGTGGGCTGCTATTGTCTACCCACCTCTTCGCTATCTGGAACGAAAGCAGTTCGGTCGGTAGATCTTCTGTATCTGCCCGCCTGTGCTAATTAGTCACTTTCAATACACCAGTCAGTGTCTAGCCGGCATGGCTGGGTGCTGTACATTGACTCGGCAGTATCCATTCAACATAGGACAAAATGCACTTGGAGGAAAGGAAACGGATACAGCATCTAGAGGATAGTCACTCAGGTTCCAAGGTTACTGGCCGTTCCCGCCCTTTCTGATTACTCCGCTTTAACAGTCCTTTTTTCTGTCCTTAAACATATTTCCTATATAGAAAGCTGCACATGATAGAGGAAGTTTAGAGCTTGACTTGAGTGACTTAGTGCTAATGTAGCATAGACGGAAAGACTGATGGACAGTCTTCCCTGGTGATGCATCTGCCGTACTGGCTGAAATCTTACTGCCAGTGTGTATGTTGATATCAGAACTGAAATCCATTGCAGAGCACTGCCACTGGTACCTAATGACATAAACACATCTCCATTTCCCGAACCCCGTTATCTATTTGCCACATGAAAATGCCATGGGTTGGGTGTTGGTTATTACTGCTATTCTCTCTGAATATTTTATTAGTCCCAGTAATCTTAGTATAAGGAATGGTCGATGCCAATGCCCACCCTTTCTGTCGTTCCTGCTATCCTCGGTGTCCGAGCTTTGAGATATAGTCCATACAATCATACTTTGGTACTTGAGAAGAGCTACTAAATAACTGCTGTAATGCTGAATCGGACTGATCATTCCGAAGGAAGCACCAGGCTTTATCTCGAAAAATGGTCATCGAAGAACTGAGCAACCTTAGAGAAAAGAGGAAATAAAGGTAACCACAGCTTTATTCATCTTCACTAATCTACAGAGACCAAATGCCAGGATTCAGCAACAAGATAGGGATACAACCACATAGTCCTAGCCTACGTACAGACCGGACACATTTTACACTTTGTCATCTAAATCCCCAGCCCACCGCACCACTCTACGTCTTATATCAATCAATCGTCTCCGGAATCATGGCGCAAAGAGAAGGAGAAACGAGAGATGGATGGAGGGAGACAGCAACAGCACCGTTATCGTCTTATCGGAGTTGGAGCTCGATTAGATCGTTTACCGGTACCAGTACTCGGGCTTGACGTAGTCAGCAAAGGTCTTGGGCTCCTCGTAGGGCGGGTGGTGGTGGCCATGGTCGTGGTCATCTGGACGTGGCTGTGAGTTATTTGCATTTCTAGTGCAAGTCCAGAGTTGATTTTGGGTTAACTCACGGGCGTGAGGGTCCTCCTCAGGGCCGATATAGTTCAGCTTGACGACGTTGCCACACTCGAGGCAGCGCTCAATGGGGCGATCACGGGAGACCTAGGTAGCAATCAGCATGTAATCCTGTGAATAATGGTTAAAGAAGTGTATTAATCCGTACAGTAAGCCAGTTGACTTGGTGGGAGTCCGCAGGGTAACCTGTGCAACCAGCGTACTGTTCGTCACCGGCACTGTTAACGATGATCGGGTTGTCGAGGGTTCCTATCGGTTACGGAGTCAGCTTGAAGCACTTTCCTCGTCACACTGCCAACGAATGAAATAAGCGTACCCTTTCTGGAGGCATCAAGGGGCCTCATGTCGAAGATGTCAATACCCTGCATCTTTCCGATGAGTTCGAGACGCTCAAGACCGGTAGCTTGCTCGAGATCGGTGGGAACGGTACCAGGCTTGGCACCAGGGGCAATCAGATCCTCCTCGGTCTTGATCTCTACACGCAAAAGATACCCGAGTTAGCAATGGTTTCTCAACATCGGTGGGTCAGTTGTAGCCGCAGTCAAGCGAGGTAATATAATGTAAACGATAGGTGAACAATGGGACCGGTATCGACACTCAATTGCGACACTGATAGTTGAAAATACTGCGTAGAGCTCGCAAATGATTGGATATGTGTAATCGGCGGTCATTTGAGTGCGGGCTGATACGAACCTTCAAAAGGAAGGATCTTGCCCTCCTGCTTGGGCTGCCACTTGTTCTGGTTGGCTAAGAGAGGAGTAATGTTAGTTATTTGCATCTTAACGCGGAGTTGTCCTTCACGAGGGTAGCTGGGATGAGCCGCGCGCAATTATCTCGGGCTGAGATATGGCATGATTGATTTGGGGGGTTCGAGTATTTTGGGCTTCTCAGTCACGTACCGCGGATGATGGAGGAGGAGAATGGGCGAACAGAGAGGGCCCTAGCTGGGGCGCGCCTCGAGAGGGCGATAACTGTGCGTTGGAAGAACATTGTGGGTGCAATGCCAACGGACAAGGCGTGGAGAACTGGCAAAGAGGGAGTTTGGAGGTTGAGGTTGAGGTGAGTTTGAAGCCGCTTCGGCCCGTGGTCTGACCAGCGGCCACACCGCCTTAGTCATCCAAGGCCTCTGATTGGAGTTCATCCAGTACGGCGCTCCGATAGAGCCCATCCGGCAGATTACCGCGTTCAGGAAATGATGTAGGGCTTAGGGCTTGAGCCTTATTTATCAGGCCATAGTCGTTCACATGCCTGCAGCAGTATCTTCAAGATAGATTGCCAGCTCCAAAGTATTCAGGGTGTCCACAGGTTAATATATCTATCATACAATAACCTAGCATCAGTCGTCCGGTCTAAAGCCATCGCTAGTAACATCCGTGTCCCCATTTGTACAAGCTGCCAAGCGAAGCGAAGTAGGTCAAGGAGCAAGAAGGGAAAACCTA
This sequence comes from Aspergillus spinulosporus, assembly GCA_003574815.1. Taxonomy (NCBI): domain Eukaryota; kingdom Fungi; phylum Ascomycota; class Eurotiomycetes; order Eurotiales; family Aspergillaceae; genus Aspergillus; species Aspergillus spinulosporus. Next base: position 1,472,649 of record QPHH01000002.1, on the reverse strand, counting down.
AAAGCAACAAAGGAGATGGAGAAATAGATTACGATGGGAGAAAGAGGCGAGTGGAAGAAACAAAGTGGTAAAGGAGGAGGAGAAGAAGAAGAAGAAGAAGAAGAAGAAGAAGAAGGCGAAAATGCGTGTCCATCCGTGACTTCCATAACATCATCCATATCCCATGACAACTCCGCTTAAAGCTGTGTTGCCTTTTCTCGACAGGCCGCTGGTGTGAATCCATTACCCACCTTGCCAGCAATTATACGCCAACGATCATTTTCGTATTCTTGGATAGCCCGCCGTAAACGTTGTACCTATTCGTAACGTCAGAATAGCTGCCTATGGCCAAGGGGTATTGGGTAGAGGCAAGATTTTTAGAGAAAGAATAGCAGCGCCTACCATTTCGTCACTCCAGGCCACATCTTTTGCCTTAAGTTTGGTACAGTAGCGGACCTGCAAGGTCCCGCTAGTCCGGCCGGGAAAGAAATCGGCTATTTGCTTCCAAGTCAGGTTTTTGTTTTCTTTCAGTTCGACTAGCAACGCATCCTCCTCTGGGGTAAACTTGAGTTTGGGTCCTCGCGGTCGAGGCGCTGGATCAGGCATGCCCGGCTGACCCACGACGCTCGGTGGGCCAGACGCCAGTGGTGAGGTCTCAACATTTATACCCTGGCGCTCGGCAGTTCGAAGCGACGCATGGGGTGGGAGATGATGGTGGTGGTGATGTTGCGGTAAGGCCATTGGGTCACTTGGCCCAAAGCCGTGGGTTTGCATAGGGTGATGGTGTTGCGCAGACTCTCCATGTACGGAGAAAAGCAATTCGGGAGAATGGGCTGGTTCGGAAGGAGCATCTGGCGGGAGGACTGGCAACTGTCTGATTCCATGGTCTGAGTTACCACCCTCAGGGTCAGTTTCGGAATGAGGCCGTTTCTTGCCGCGCTGGACAGAGGACGCGATGTCATAGTTGGCAGTCGCGTACTGCACCGGAAGCTGACGGGGGAGCATCTGAGCTTGGTTGAGGACAACTGCCTGTGAGATATCAGGGACTGCAGTTTGTGGTGTCGCCGTTGGGAGTACGGTCGCATTCGCATGGTGCTGCTCGAATGCTGCGCCGTGCGAATTTCCGGAAGTGTAGGATGTGTCTGTCTGTTTCGCGTGCTGAATATGCGGCTGCTGGGAATGATATACGAGCGTGCCTTCATGTTCCTCAGGCTTGCAGGTGGCATGTTGAGAATAGTCAATGGCATAGTCTCGATACGGATCCGCCAGCGTCGCGGACATACATCGGTGCTGCTAGAGCCTAGAAGCCCCGGCAGGCTACCGAGCGAACGGTCGAATAGTTTTGGAGGGACGTTATAGACCGCTGCCAACGGTAACAGGCCCGACAAGATTTGACGACGTCAAGATGATTCTTGCGCCGTCGGAAGGCCCCAAGGCTGCTTTTTATTGAACGTCCTGTCTGGAATTCTGATGATAGTAATGATGAGCTGTTCCGCGATCGCCATGTACCAGATCAGAATACAAGCACGCAGGACTCGCTTTGGCCCGAGTCAAGATGGCGCTCCCAATTCTACTTGCGCGTCAGAATATAACAGGATGAGGTATTGCGAAACCTTAAATGGACCGTTGACAGAACATGGACCAAGGTCATCAAAAACGGAGGAGAAAAATGGAAGGCTGGATTTCCACGACAAACAAGCAATCCAGCAATCACATGAGGGTGGGAGGTGGGAGGTGGGCAGAGATTCGGAGGAAGGAACGGACGAAGTGAGAAAATGAAGAGTGCAAGTAGTAAGTATCGGGGATGCTTTGTACTCACCGGGGTCTGACGGACCTTAGACGTTCCAAAAATACTAACACGGTCTGCACAGTGTTCCTCACTACTACTAATCAAAGCGCAGGATACAGCAAATAAGTAGAGACTGGACCAAGCCCCAGACCTGAGCGGAAAGGGTAGGGTTTGCGTTTAATCCGAGAGAACCCGTGGATGAAATTGTCAAGCGGCTTGTTAGTCGCAACACCGTTGTTGTATACCGGTTGTTGTGGGGGGATGGGAATCGAGTAGTAAGACGCGAAAGGGGTTGGGATAGATGGAAGAAAAGGGAAACGGAAGCAGGGTCGAGACAGGGTCAGGATATGCCGCTGTGCATGGAGATAAAGTCCCTATGCAGCACGTTGAATTCTGGGCTGCGGTCGACAGCAGCCAGAGACTGGGAAGGAAGGATTCTGGAAAGAGGCAAAGTAGAGGTACAGTACATCGCCAGAACCAGAGAGATGCAGGTGGATAAAGGAAGAAAGGTCGCCCATTTGGCGGATTGGCGCTCTGGTCAAGCTTAGCTTGTAAAGGCCTCAAGAGTCAGAGCACAACGGTCTTACTCTTGAGACTCTGCTTTGAGGCGATTTGGTGGATTCCTCAGCATCATTTCACATCCCTCCGGGCCGTTCTGGTCCCATGCCAAGGCATGGCAGTCGCAGCAGGAAACGAAAATAACGAACGAAAACGAGAAAAATAAATCGGAAAGGGTAAACAAGAAAGAACTCTGGAGGCAGGAAGAGCGCGGCCTGAAACACTCAGCACGACAGATTGCGCCGGCTTTTTTGAACGCGATTCGTGATCACCAGGAAGCGGGGGAACCTAAGCCCAGCTCATTCGCAGGTCTAGCAGAATCGAGAGTTAGCTTATTGGATGCTAACATTGAAGTGCAGGCTGGTGGGTTTCGGAGTAAGAAATCAAACCTGCGGCTGGGCGTGCTTTAACTAGCTAAGGAATCCCACCCCTGTCAGGACAAGGGCCTGTCGTACGTCGTCGCAACAACTCCACCGGCCAGCGACGCTAGGAGTGGCTAATCGGAAGCACCTGTCGGCGAGACACCCACGAGGAGGTGGTGATGGCACGAATGGAATAGCGGCGGCAGATGCGAGCCTTGGAATGCTTCTGGTTGGAGGGGGGTCTGTTATCCAGCTATGCTTTCTGGACTGGACTCTCCCGATCTCGAACAATATACTCAAGAAGAGAGTCGCGCATATCTGACCAGCATCTGCGCCGCGACTGATTGAGATGGGGGCTGTACCGTAGGCATGGAGGAGCACCTGTTGTATGTGGCGTCCGTCTTCAACTATATCGCGCATAGTCTCCGTAGCGTGACTCTAACAGCAGCAGCGCAGTAATATCCGTCTCTCCTTCTTACTCCGGAGTAAGTTGCCCGAAAATCGTCAATACCCTGACAATTCGTGACAGGCAGCTTCATCTACTTGAAAGTTTTCTTCTCGACGATCAGCAGCCTTTTGCGCGACTTACGACTTGCGACTTGAGCCGCTGTCCATCCTCCTGCTTCCCCCATGTTCCAGATTTCTGGAATGAGCAAAGGTGCCTGTACTTCGTACCATGATACACAAACCTTCCTCGAATCCTCGATGAGCGCGACAATGACAACGGTCGGACGGAGCAAACGAGCCTAGCGTCCGAGCGTGGCAGGGAGCGAGACAAGGCTGTGGGTGGCGGAAGCGGACGCGACAAGTGATGGCATGGGATCAAGCACATCAGCCTATTCTTCTTTCATGCCTAGTTCAACCCAGCGCGGGAGGACGGAGCACAGTAGCCTAAAGTGTATCACCATGCTGATTGCGATTTCCAGCGAGGAGCGAGGTGCCCGAACGACCCCTAGATGAAGACTGCCGTTGCCGCCACGGGAATAAATGCTAAGGCTTTTTATCCCCTCCGCGCCCAGATATGGTCCGTAAGCGCGAAACAAACAAGCACATGTCCCGTAGATAGCCGTCATCGTCGCATGGAAACACTTGAAGGGCATGACTGAGCTTGAACGAGGCTCAGAGCATGCCAACCCCGGTATCGTGCAGCTGCAGTTCTGTCATCACGCATCCATCGCGTCCGCCTGTCTTCCCATTCACATTATTATTGTCTACAGCTTCCCAGCTGTCTTGCTTTCTGTCGATCGATATTTAAGTTTGCTTTCCGAGCTTGAGTCGAGGCCGTGAGGCAATGGTGAAACAGATCGATGATCCCACCCCCACGCTTCTCGATAGGCGAAATGAAGCTGGCCCCAATTGTCAAGGATCTGAATTAGTAGCGATAAGTTAATATTTTTGCGTAGGGTGAAACTCCCAAGCGACTAAAACAAAAAATGTAATCAATGATGGCTTGCCGGACAGGCTTCAACGGTGAGAAGGAAAAGAGGAATGTTGATGGAGGAACTGTCGAAAGAATTGGCAGAATGCCAGGAAGAGACCTTCAGACTCAAGTCCCACAGTGCCTAGTGGGCTCGGACTCACACATCCAGACGTTGATTACTATATTCGTAGAGATTACAAACCTGGCCGAGAACGGATTTATTAAACTAAATACATGCAATGCTGGCCAGCTCGTCCCCAGAGTGCCTTTCCTTACATCCATAATATTGATCCAGATCATCATAATGAAACAGGCAAGAACAAGTTTATCACAAATATATTAATGCAGAGACACGAAGGGTGGAAAATAAAAACAATAAAACGCCTTCCGTCGCTTAAGCAAAGTTATCAGATCGGTCAACCCAAATATCCTCCAACTCTGCGAAGTTCTGGAAGTGCAGCGGGCGATGCTGGTCGTCGTAAAACCGAAGCGGGGTGTCAATCTTGACATAGACCGGGCGTTTCTCGGCGCTTCCGTACGAGCTTCCCATGAAGCTGTAGTTCCAGACATTGTCTTCGGGAACGAGGAAGTAGCCGCGAATCTTGTCACTCAGTAACAACTGGCACTTCTCGCCCATGCTGGTCGAGAATCCCTGCGGCTGATCGGACGTCGTATCTCGGTTCTCGGCTCCCCACTTGTAACCCTGGGGAGTAAGACCCCATGCTGCAAGGGAGACCGAGCCCGGTGTAAACGATACGGTCATCGTCACTGTCTTCTTGTCCCAGGATGGATGGGCATTCATCAGGCGAGAATGCTGAGTCACGTCCTGTGCAGTCATGTATGGCGGCTCATTGCCTGAGATTGTGTGGATCACTCCAAGGGGCTCCAGGCTGTTAAGATAATCGTGCTGCGGCAGCTGCTGAGGAAGTTGGACCTCGCGAGTGTTACCGACTTGCGGGACCATGACGATGGTCCGAATTTCCTTCACTTGGTCGTTGTCTGGAGGCGAGCTGCCGTAGAGATATCCGGCTACCTGCACGCGAAGATCGGCAATCATAATGAACCGCTTGAGAATGTTCTTCGGCATGATGTACGTATAACCCTCATCGCGGATATCGTCTGATGAGACATATATATTGTTCGCCCTAGTGCGGAGGTTGGACGTGGCGATCGCACGCGTACGCCACTCAGTCTTGGACGCAAACGACTGCTGCTCGTACTGAGATGTGGTAGTGACAATGATGTCCTCGCCGCGAACGTTTTGCGTCTTTGTTGTCACAGCTGTGAGTTGTTTCGCCTCCTCCTGCTGCTTCTCAATTTCCGCTGCCTGCTGTCGCTGCAAGGAGGGAGCGCTAATTTCCATACCGAGAATGATATCTCGAACTTCACTGCTTGTCAGACTCTGAACGTTGACATTGTTCTTCTTGCCATAGTCGTTAAGGATCAAGTCGCGCAATTGCACTTCAACCTTCATCCAGTCTTCATCAGAAAGCGAGGGCCAGATGTGGTGCTCCAAGGTGATCACACTCTTATCAGGCCGAAGGATGATCTTCGCCTTGTCGATGTTAACGTGAAGGGCACGCAAAATTAAGATCAATCTGGAGAACGCAGTGTATGGTGAAATAGTCTTGAGCCATTCATCATAAAGGTTAAACAGAACCATCTGAGGCTCTGTCGCGCGCAAAATCATGTCTGCAAGCTTCTCGACCTTCATAGCTGCCTGGAAAGGAAGCTGGAGTTCAGAAGCACGGATGGAGATATTAGGGAAATCGAGAAGGTGAACTTCAAGCGGGTCAAGAAGACCTTTTCGGGTAACAATAAGCTGCTTGGGCTGTTCTTCGACTGGCAAGGACCGAATAAGAGCCGCGACTTCTTCTGCGGTCTTCCACTTGGCAAGCTGACCAAGACGCTTTTGTCCCGCCCAGACACTGGTGTGGATAATTTTCAGGAACAGCTGTCCAGTCCGGGGATTGAAGATGAATATAGCACCGTTGATGGGCTTGGTAGTAAGGTTACCTTCGAAGGTCTTGTGGATGGTGACACGGTAGACATTGGTATCGTCGATGAACAGCTGTATCTGCGGACTGAAGAGTTCCGAATAGTTCTGAGAGTTCAGGAACTCCTGATTGCTTTCAGAAGCATACAGCTGTAGACCCTTTCGAATACGTTCTCTCAATACATAGAGGGCAGGGTTGGCCTTCATAATCTTGGCCATCGCTTGCTGGATTAACGTTTTCAGACCAGGGAAATACTGGCCGTATGCAGAGTAGAGGTTGTAAGCAAGGTCAATTGCGATCATCAGACCCGTTGCAGACGGATAGATACTCATACTGTCGGTTGTGTAGTCCAGGTATTTAGCGCGAACGTATCTTTCAATGTCGTGAGAGTCGTAGTCACCGTAGCGGAGTTGCACATCGAGCCAGAATTTGTTTGTCGTGGTAGGCTCGTACACATCCTTAGTGTCGAAAAGGATGGAAGGCCGGGTTACGTTCCACTTGTTCGTGGCGAACAACAAGATATCTGCACACGAACTGTTCATCTTGTATGACTTACGCGGGTGAATGGTCTCCTTTTGGACTGCTTCGATGCCAAGCTGCTCAAGTTCCTGGTCAAAGACTTGACACAAATCCATAACTACGGACTCGTGGATCTTCTGCCACAAGTGAGCACGGAAGATTTGGATCAGAGAAATCTTTAGAGTGGGAATCTTTCCGTGCAAGAAGATACCCGTGAGATCCAGTTGCACCTGGAAACCAACGTAGACATTGGCACGGTTGATGGTTGGCGACCACCATAGAGTAAACCTACGGTTAGGAATTTGATTTAAACCGGATCGCTGGGCGTTCGTGAGCTTCTTGAATTTCATAGACCTGTAAAAAAGAGAAGTTAGTTTTGGCCACGATCGAGTTGAAAAATGGGAGTGTAGGGTTAGGGGTTCGGGGGTTAGGTGGCGGAAGGGAGTGTATTCGGGAGGTCCATGGCTAAAAAGAGAATTGCAATAGGAAGAAAAACATGAAAGGGGGGGCAGATCAGGTGAGACCTACTCTTCGAAGCCACTGTTATGCAGTACAACATAGTCATGTCGTAGATAGAGTTGATCTTTGTCAACCCGAAAACCAGCCCATTCAGTTGCTTCAGATTCGAGAGAGATATCTTTGATAGCGAAACTATGCGACTGGGGAATAAGACGCGGCATGGCCTTTTTTCTTGCCAGAAAACATGGAACTTCAGCCAAGTCACCGGATATCTGAGCGAACAGCATTGGTGACATCCTCTTTTTTGCTGGGTCTGGCATCATGCGCTTCTTTGTCCAAACGCTGAAACCCAGAGATCTTGCTAGCGTAACAACGTCCCAGAACAGCTCCTTCTGAGAGATCTCACTCTGCGCGAAACCGAACATGTTTTCTGGGTAAATGTACCATCCGTCACTATCAAGAAGTCCTGCTAACACAGAAAGGCGAACGGAACGCGAGTTCTGCATATAGACTTGTGGAATACGCTTTTTGTCGTTGATAGGACCTGCTTCGCTATTGAGAATACCCAACTTGTTAAGTTCCTGCAGGAGTGCATTCACACGAGAATCCTCAGTACAGCGTTGAACGATGGAATCTAAGAGTTGCTCTTGTTCGTCGTGATTTAGATCGCCATATCCTCGATGCCCAGTTCGTAGACGATGGTTTTGGCGACGGTGACCGGGCTGGCATACCACGCAACCATCCTCACTATCGTCAGAGCTGTCGACTTCATCTTCAATATCTGTTTCAAGCAAATCCAGGTCATCTTGAGCTGCTTGAGAATATTGCTGTCGAAAATCGTCTTCTTTCTCGGAATCCTGCTGTTGGGTCGTTTTTGCAAGTCTTCTAGGATAAGAATCCTGGCTAGTCTGAGAAAGAATATCGCCGCACTCAATTTCAAAGCCGCGTGAAACATCGGGGTCAACGGCACCATCAAGTACAGGCTCAATAGTTTCGTCCTGATTCTTGGTACCGGAGTTTTGAATGACTGGCATGGCAGCGGACATGATCGTCACATCACTGAATTCGGACAGTTCGGATGCATTTCGAACAGATCTCAAGGCAGATGCAGATTTGGACATGGGGAGCTCGTTCCTCACAGAATCGGGCAAAGACCGGCACTTGTGCCGTCTCGCAGTCTCGGCGCTAGAAGGGAGGCCGCGCTTTTCACTTGACGACTCGAGAATGGGAGCTGAGCCAGCTGTTCCACGCTGTGCGGTAAGCTTTACTGTAGCGGTATGTTCCGCGGAAAGCCGCTGCTGGCGAATAGTCCATCGAGTTTGACGGATCGTAGGACGCACCGTTTGAGCTTTATTTGTAGGGGGAAACAGTCGATTGGTTGGTCTGTTTTTGTGACTGACGGTGCTGTCTGCCAATTGTCCACGGTAGACAAGGTGCATGTCCAATTCAGCAGCATGATTGACGAGGAACTCACGGATTGCTTCTTCATCATTCGAATGGATCGCCGATTCATTGCGGCCCCCGTCGCCCAGCCACAAGCCGAGGAAATACGGATTCACTGGCACGTCTTGCTCTGGTAGTTCGAAACCAGGACATCTGATAGCTCGATACCAACTTCGTTCCTGCGGGTCTAGTGCAGCAAATTCAGCGGCAGTCATTTCCACTGTGTCGTAGCGCTCTGCTGCTGATACTTCAGGTATATCCAGTTGTTCGCCAGGGCCGCCTTGCTGCTCTTCTGACCGCCCGAAGTACACACTTGTGTTCATTGTCTTGGCTCGATGAAGGACCAGGATATGGTTCGCGGTGACAACGAGATCTTCCTTGTCCCCATCGATTTTTATACGGTAGAGACGATCTTTGCCACTGACAATGTTGAAAGCTCGACGAGGTCCACCGTCAGGGCCGAGAAGGAGATCTCCCTCCTTGACATCCTCAACATTGACTTTGGTGCCATCATATCGCAATAACTGGGTGCCCTTGGCAAGACAAGCTTTCTCCCAAAATAGACCCTCCCAGGACGGGAAGGCTGTTGCTTTGAACAAGGTATGCTCAAGGATGGTCTCTACACCACCCAGTGCCTGGATAACATCGGTACGGTAAGCGTTCAGATTCCACAATTTACCATCGTGTCTCTGACTAGTCCACCAGAAAGGATTGCTTTTCATGAGCTGATACTGCTTGAATTCAGCGCGCAAACGGAAACCCTTGTCGAAGCTGAGGGTGCTGCGGTCCTTCTGGAACAGAGTGTTGATACGGGGCAAACCTCGATCCCAGCTGTCTTCGAGATCTTCCAAGGTAAGACGGCGATTCTGCTGCTGGGCCTCCATGCGCTTCTGCGAGTATTCCATCCACACGCGCTGAGAGTCGATGAATTCGGCCTCCCAGGGTATGATATATCGAAAGATGTTTGGAATCAGAGTTTCCTCGTCATGTGACATACCCGCGCGGAAATGGGTGATTCCAGTATCGGTCTGCTTGGACCATCGTTTGTCGCTGGCAGGAATGAGGATGTGCGAGCCTGAAATCATACCGAGGCCTCCTAGTTCCTTCGGGGTATAGAAGACGGCCGGAGGGAAACGGGACGGCATCTTGGAGTTCAGACCGATCTTGACGCGGGTCTGAATCTTAGTCTCACACTTAACAATGGTGTCAAGGAGGTTGACGGTGGACACGGCAGCTTCACGATAGTACGTGAAGAGGGCGATCAGAGCTGTATTCCATTTGTTGGCGATCTTGGTAAAGGTGGTTGAGCCGGACGACATCAGAATCTGCCGAATTCGGTTGTTGAACTTTTGAATATCCTCTTCCGTGACTTGTAGGAAGGCGTGTGCTGTACGTTCTTTCGTGGAGTTATCCACCAAAGACCACACGCTATCCTTCACCGAGAACTCTTCGTTAAGATTACGACACTTGGGAAGGATTCGAACCTCAAAGCCGGACATCGAGAACAGAAGGTTAGGATTATCCTTGCTGTAAACGCTGGCAAAGGTGTCGTCCCATTCAATGGTGGTAATGGATCGAGGGAGACGATTCTTCAAATCCCAGAAGACAGCGCGGCCCAGGTTGACATCATGGCGCATCAAGCGCATCCGACAATCTCGCGGCCAGCACTTCTTGTTCTTGTAACCGATGACATTCTCAAAGTTCGGGTCAGGATTCTCGGTCAGGAAGCGTTGAATCAAGTCGCGCGATTCGTCTGCATTGAATCGGAAGAAAACCCAAATCTTGTCAATGTAACGAGTGTACAACCGGATCGGGTGCCTCGTCTCAGTTGCTCGATCTCTGAACTGGAGAAAGTCGTTCGGGCTCTGGGGAGGACCGGCCATTTCGCTCGCTCTTTGCAAACCAAGGAGGAGCAAATCGATCATCAATCCGTAGAACTGGAACACGAAGCCAGAGAACTGGAGACCACGGATCAAACCATAACTGTTGGTATGGTTCATGTCCTTGTAGCTCAGCTGTACATTGTTCTTCGAGGTGATATAATCCGCCAAATTATGGTCCATAATCAGACGAAGGAGTCGATTCAGCAGCGTAAGATCAATTTTCTCGTAGACCTTGGACAGTTCTGTCTCTATCATCACATTTGTCTCACCATCGGCAGTTTCCCAGACGTTGGACAGATTGTTGATTCCTTGGGCCCACTTGTAAGTCAGCAGGGGAGGGACTTCAGAATCAGACGGCTTGATCCAGGCAGGGAACAAATGGCGCTGCTCAGCTTGATACCAAAGATACTGATCAAGGTATGCATCAGTGATCTTCTCAATGGGCTCAACATCATATACAGGGTTAATGTTGCTGTAGTTGTCGTTCATATCAATTCCAACTTCCTTAAACGCTCGTTGAGTAAGTAGGAATCGTTTGATCCGTGCCAGTGTTGTGCCTGGGGAATCGTATGCCTGCTCGATGAGGGCTAGTTCTTCACGCTGACTTTGGTTCAACCTGCCCTTGACAGAGTAGGATTCACGCAGACGTTCCAATGCGAGAATCAGAATCTTAGTATCGTGTTTGTAAGAGACACTTGGAAACGGAATGGGTGAGAATTTTCGAGATTCCAGCCAGTGAACCATTGTGGTATAGATTGCCACAGCTTCCTCAGACGACACATACGGGCCGTCCTTGAGGTAGTTATGCTGACGCTCCTGCTCGGCCTTGAGCCACAGACGAGTAAGACGGCCCAAGTTCTTCTTAGCGACGGTCTTATCGACTGTAGCACCACGACGGATTCTCTCACGGTTGTAGTGCGCCACCGAGATCCACCAATCGGCCTTGCTCTTGACATACCGCAGAATAATGTTTTCGATAGGCGCAGGGAGACCAGGAACCTTCCAAGGAATATTACTCTTCCAACACCTCCATGCTTCTGACAGATGCTGAAGCACCGTGTTCACCTTGTTCTGCTTGATACCTTCGGGCATCATGTCCATCAAATCGGCCATGACAGATGCGCGGAGTTCGAGATCGAAGTGAGACTCTACACGCTGCTTGGTGACTGTCTTGGCAACTCCCTTGCTGTGACGACCCTCGAACTGGCGAGAAAGCAGGTTTCCGAGCCACCTTTCAAGCAAAGGAATGATACCACGCATGAAGAACAACCAGACACGCCAAGCTGGAGCCCAGAAACCGCAACCGGGGCCCTTACCAACAGGGCCAGAGTTAAAACGGTAGTAGATCAGGTGCTTTAAGTCCTTGCACGATCGAATCTGGTGCATCAACTTGTACTTGTAGCGGTACATACCCGTCAGCTGTCCGACGTGATTGAAGGCGTAGAGAATACCATCAGCAAGCTGGAAGGCGTCTATATTTCCCAAGCGGTACTGGACTTGGGCATCAACGATGAGCTTGGTGAGGCGAAGAATCTCTCGCATCAGATGGAAAGCATTTCCAAATCGCGACTTCTTGCGCTCTTTAGTAGTCAAGGTCTTGACCGGCTTCAAGTTAAAGTTATAATCCAAGTGCAGGTATGTCAGGTTCTTGCGGTGAATCAAGAGATTCAGCATGTTGAAGCCTTGGCGGCAGACCTGCAACCCAGCCTCAACCCAGTCAATCGTGGTCTGCTGAAAGAATTTGGTCGACTTCAAAGTTTTCAGCAGGTCCTGCTTGTTTTGGGCCTTAGGTTTCTTCCGGTGCAGCTCGTTTAGGACGTACGTTTTGAGAAGTTTCTGGTAAGACACGCGAACTTTGACGGGTTGACCTTGAGGGCAGTGTTCCAGATACCAGTGCTTGACTAGAGGAACATCCTGGGCGCGGACCATCTTGCCGGAGCGCTTGTTGAAAGGATGAGGAGCCCACCACAGGGCAATAGCAGAGGCAGTTTCGGGCGTGTAGAGGTCTTCATCAGCGAAGAATGGCTCCGCCTCGGCGGGAAGCTCAAAGTCATCCTCGAAGCCTCCAGGTCCAAAAATCTCGTCCTCGTGGCTGACTGTAATGTTTTTAGGAGCGACGGAGCGGGAAGAGATCGGGTTGATGACAGGGTCGAAGTAGAAAGCGGGAAGGTTAGGGTGGTTGTCGGTCCGGACATATACAACTTGAGGGTGAGAGTACCAAGAAACCTTGACGCTTCTCGGAAGTGTATTGTAGAGGAAGGGGAACGCAACCCGATACTCGGTTCGAATTGGCGCGCGGAAAATGATGCGGTCTATCGCATTGAACTCGCTAAAGTCCTCGTCATTAGGGTCAATGTCCTTGTACAAAGGCTCAAAGCGAGGTCCACCGGGAATAGCAACGTTCAGAGCTTTGGCAGTCAAGAAGCTGTTCAGATCGAACATATGAAAGTAGTTTTGGTCAACAACATCACTCAAAAGCTGGTGACTTAACCGGTAAAGCGTGGCCATCTGTGGAAGATCCAAGTTCCATTTTCTATAACTCGGCCCGTTCACATGCGGTGTATCAAGCAGTGGTCGATGGTCATAAAACCATTCGTATACCGGGCTATCTTCAGACTCATCGAGTTCCATCTGTATCGGCTCTAGTGGCTCAACATCCTCGATATTTTCCGACCAGGAAAGCGGCGGTTCTTCGTCGTCAAATGGAGGAAATCGCATACGTTTGAAATGTCTTCTGTCACTCTTCTCTCTTCGCATACACACCCACATCGTCGCCCACTGAGCATGGAAGACAGGCTCGATGACTCTGGGCGTTTCGTTTACAAGGGTAAGACAGCCATTGACATGGTACAAAACTTTCACCTCTCTCGTCGACTCCCAAGGCATGGGCATGTTCTCTAGCAGTTTCAGCACAGCATGGGGCATGAACTTGAGAGCTCCGAGATAGCTGCGCTTTTCGTTTGTGAATTTCTTCTGAGACACATCGCCGATATCTTTCACGATCTTACGGAGATGCTCCGGGGGCATGTCAGCCTTTTGCGTCTCGACAAATCCGCCCTTTCGCTTCTCTCCGAAGCGGTTCCGTTGCGTCCGCAGCCATTCTGTCTTTTTCTGGGCGTACTTCGCAACGTTCGGGTCGGCTGGCGGCTGGTACCCCGGCGGAGGCGGCGCCAAAGGCATCGAGGGCGGCGCCGACGCACCCCATCCTGGTGGAGGAGGAGGAGGCAGCGATGCCATCTCTGTCGTTGATGGGATAAAAACACTCTTCTCCGGGGTTGACGTGCAGTCGCGTCAAGACTCAGGTCGAGAGAAAAGATCCTGCTGACCGCGAATTCATCAGTCAGGATGGTCGGTTCAATGAAAAGTAAAGTATATCGCGTCAGAAAAGTAGATTCAATGTCCTAAGAATGAAAGAAGACCCAGCTCCTAGACGATTCCCCTTCCCGCGACAACGATGGAAGATGATTCTTTCTTCACGTCAGGCTCCTTTCTCGCGATGCAGCTCGAAAAGAGGTGGCGGCTCCGACTTATGCGCGCTAGTCCAGATGCGGGTTAGCGCAGGCTCGCCAAATGAGCGCTAGCGCGGCCTCTGAGGGCTCCGAGAAACCCACACAAATCCAGACGACTGCCAGAATTCTACGAGGATCACGACGACAACCGACGACGACGCCAATCTCTTGACCATCCCTTCAGAGGTTCAAGCACAGTCAACATGGCCAACAACAGACTGCAATACGTGAGTTTCTCCTACGTGCCTTTGTCCATTACGATAAAAAGTGAATTGAATATTGATCGAACTTTTCTTTGCAGCGCCGCCGGAACCCGTACGTTTAAAATCCCACCAGATGCTTCCCCCAGTCGTATCCGTCTCTACAGCACAATTTGCGATGTTTGGCGTAGATCGGGGATTGGATTTGCTACGATTTTGTGACAGGTTTTATTGGAGAGATATTGATGGGATTTCGCACAGGTACAACACACGGTCCAACCGCGTCCGCATCGTCAAGACCCCCGGCGGCGAGCTGCGATACCAGCACCTCAAGAAGCAGGGTACCGCTCCCAAGTGCGGTGACTGTGGCATCAAGCTTAAAGGTATTAATAAAAAAAATAAAAAAAAAATAGAATAAGAATATTAAAAAAAAAAAAAGAAAAGGAAAAAAAAAAAAAAAAAAAAAAAAAAAAAAAAAAAAAAAAAACCGGGGGGATTCGATGAATGGAGTCGAAATAGCGAAACGGCCACTTGTAATAAGTGACAACGAGACTGACCAACTTTTCCTTCTCAGATCCCCGCCCTCCGCCCCCGCGAATATGCCCAGATTTCGCGCCCCAAGAAGAACGTCAGCCGTGCCTACGGTGGTTCCCGCTGCGCCGGCTGCGTCAAGGACCGCATCGTCCGTGCTTTCCTGATCGAGGAGCAGAAGATCGTCAAGAAGGTGCTCAAGGAGTCTCAGGAGAAGGCTGCTAAGCGCTAAGGGGTGTATATCCAAAGTCGGTGTTTTGTGTTTAGTGGAAAGCAAATCAATCATGGAAAAATAAAATTTGGCGGTTATGGTTCAGTCCATTTGGAGAACATTTGCGCGGCGATGTCGTAGTATCGATGAATACAATTTATGACCGACAATCTATCTTATTCCTTGGTCTTATTTCGGAGACTAGAGCAGGCGTCGTTTTGGCTTTGACTCTCACAACGGTCTATTTTTCCCCCCATCGCCCTCGTGAAGTTGCGCTCCCAGGCATCACATCAGTCGGGCAGGGTAACGTCCAGGTCATATTCAGAAGTATGTTCAGGATCCAACCCTTGCATTTCCCCCCTCTGCCATGATCAGTGTAAGTCGGCGCCAAACACCAGCCAGCAATCCAAACTATCTGTAGTTCGTGACAAGCAGACGGGAGTCGATCAGACTTGATTGCAACCCGCCCCAACCCCATGGGCCACATAAATGACCTGCTGTCTTACAGCAGCCATCCTGAACCCTGTCCTTATCCCGGCTCCGGCCTCAGCTAGCCCCATGGCATGGCACAGCAGTTAGTTACAGACAACCCCCAGCCAAGGCAAAGGTTCCTGTAATCAAATCCAGAAAGGGACAATAGCGCAGGTGCCCGGACAGCGGGCGCCCGCAGGCCAGATCGCGAACTGCTGCTCCTATGTACTCTACCCTACACAATCCACGTACGTATGAATACACCTTTCCAACGACCCGAGGATGCAGTGGACATCACTCACGTAAGTGGTAAGTGCCACAATTGAGAAATCTCGCCTATCTTACACGATTCCTCCCAGTAAGTTAGCTGCTTTAGACTGCGATAGAGGGACAAAGGTCAGCCCGGAGAACTTGCCCAACATCGAGAAAAGAAAGAGTAGCCGAACTATACTCCACGCTTCTTAGCGAGGTACCTAGTTCGTTTCCATTGACTATGGGGCGAAGCTGAAAATGAACCACGGCCCTCTTCACCAGCAAATATATATTTGGATGTTAGGCAGTGAGTAACCTACGAACCAAAGTACAGGCATTACGAGACCTGAAAGTTCCTAGCCCTTGATGAACCATATAAATAGATAATAATAGACTAATGGGCGGCCGAAATGCCTTCGTGCCGTGCCCTCGAGGACAAAGCGAACCTTGTCCACGGCAATGGCGTCGACGAACAGTGGGCTCTAGACCGGAAACTGGACACTTTGGATGTATCAAAAGTACGCCTTTACCAAAGTTCTGGCCTATACACTCTAGCTGGCACTCCGCAGCTGGAGCCGGGCTAGTCTCAAGCCTCGTACTTTGCGTAATCTGAGTTTTCTCGCGACAGGAGAGGTAGAGTGCTCTAACTCGATCCCGCGGGATGGAGATACCTCGGAGCCGTGCCGGAGCTGAACTGAGCTGACCCGAGCTGGAGATCAGGGCTGTAATGCAGCTTTTCGATCTCGAGTTCCCAATATCAATAACTCTGTATGAGGCGCTTTTGGCTGGCGGATGGATCTGCAGGAAAGAGGATAACAGTCAAATGTAGGCATGCACACCATATTTGGGACTGCTCGGGCTCGCGGAAGGAAGAGATGAAAGAAAGTACCGTCTAAGTAGCTCCACTGATCTGTCTCTACATAATGTCAAGCCAGAGACCGGGTAGGTAGGTACTCTGTAGGTCGCCGACGAACCTATCCGTAGTACATGGATCGTCTGCTAATCGCCATACCAGGCAGTGGAGAAATAGAACACCAAAAAACACACACTTCTGACTGGGATGGCCCTGGTGTATGTATTGTCTCGCTGCGTAGCCGCAACTCTAAATGCTCTTATTCCCTTAACCCTTACTTGCAGCTCAAGCAAGAGCCCCGCTTGGGATAGGATGTCGAGCCTCGAGCCTCGAGGTCAAGGTCGCTTAGGCGCGTACCCGAGGGTTGTCTGTAGACGCAGAATATGGCAGCAGCTGGTGGGGTTGATCAAGACCGAAAGGGCTCATCTCCAATGCATTATAGATTTGTTTTGTTTCAATTCCGGGTGCTTGTGCTGCTAGTCAGCGGGACTTTCCCATCTCTCGATCTCCAGTCCAATGACTTGGGTGAGATCTCCCTCTGTGTAAATTGCAGCTGGGTGGACGGAGTTCTAATCCGAGACAGTCGGGAGTCACTACATCGAGCCCCCGGGGCCGAGACGCACGTCACACTCGACGAGACTCACGGTGCCTCACTGGAGCTGCTGAGACATCGGGTCCAGCCTCGCACGAGATCTGTGGGTAGCCTGAGCAGCGGTGTGTCGTTCTCATCCTCAACCTCACCCTCGTTCTCGTCTTCGTGTCAGCTTGGTTCGGTATCGGCCGTAACCGGATAATGCAATACAGGAATCTTAGTTTCCCATAAACCATCATGACGGAATCGGGATTATCTCCTCTTGACACAAGCCAGAACGAACCGCGTACTGGGTCAGCCAAGGCGACAATCTCCAGCCATCCCAGTAAACTATCGAAGGTAAGCGCAACAGGGATCAGCGAGAAAGGAGGTCTCGACGGGGTTGTCATCACGACCACCGGGCCAAAGTGACAGATAATGTCATGCACGCTGGGCCTCCTGACACTGGCGGCAAAGGTGCAGTAACTCCCGAAGGCATTCAGGCAACTTCATTTTCTACTAGACCCGGTCGGTTGGATGGAAGTACCTTGTGACAAGAAGTGATTGGCGGGATAAGATGGATGGAGTCGACGCTGGAACGATAGATAGTCGTTGTGATGAATGACTGACTGATCATCAGATACCGTATCGCGTTCACCGCGTACACCGCGTATACCGTAGGCGGCTATATCAAAAATACCGCCTACGGCTAGACAGAGCACCGCCAGTATCGAGTCTTCCAAGGCAATACATAGTCAACGAACCCAGATGCAACGGCACGGCCCGCAAAAGACGGTCGGTACCTGATACCGTACAAGTACAGCGTACGGCGTAGACGACGCTCAGCCAGGCCGGATCGTACTTCTGCCCAGCTTACGGTGCCTCAGGCTATAGTCGATGCAATGTCACGCACTAGTCTATCGAGTCGGCGAGTCGTCCATTAGAACTTAGGGTTCTGTGCATATGCTTACTTCGTAGTACTCTATAGTTTCTCCATACTTACTCTATCCGAGTCATAGCCTCCTGGGGTGAGGAAGGGGAGAGTCCCGCGCATATCGGGGAAGACAGACGGCCAGTCGTACGCCCACAGAAAAGAGATTTCGCGCATAGCGATTGGAGCGAGCCAAAGAGCAGACGCCTTAGAGCGACTCCTCCTTCTCCTCAGTCCGTAGTATGACACTGCGGCTAATTTGCAGGCTTGCTGCAGCCACCCCACTACTGGCATTTGACACGCTACATACAGATGAATAGCCCCCTTGGCCTGCCTTAGGGCCCCTACGGCCCGCCGCCCGTCCGAGGGACTTTCTTCAGTGTCTTCTGTTCCTTGTTGACGAGCGGGTGATCTGATCTATGGAGGTGGCTCTGGAGTCTCTGGAGTACAGTTGGAGTACATCGAGAATATGGAGTACATTGGGAGCGATCTTCCGCGGTTCTTGCTTCATATCACTCCCATTTGGATCTCCTGCGTCCAGCGTCCGGGTCCTGCCTACCAGAAACTCCTTCCATTCCATTCCATCAGGTAAGATAAGAAGTATACAAAAAGTACGACGCTTTGACACTCCAACCCGCCAGGCCAACCCTGCCAGCGGCCAGCGGCCAGCCCCCCATTGTTCCTTCCTTCCTTTTCCAGCCAGTCAGCGCTCTCGCAGACGGATTTCCTTCTTCTGATTCTGATTCGACCCTGCGAGCTCCCAGCCGTCTTTACAACCATATCACGAGGCTTTGAAAACTCTGCGCTGACTTGAGCTGACTTGAGCTGACCTGACCTCATCCGACCTTGGCCCGACCCTGACCGGCGTTGCCTTCAAACCCGCTCTCACACCATCAGCCACCATCCCATCTCGGGATATCGCCATCGAATAAGAATATCCATCGCCCTACTCCAGGCCAAGAGAGCTCTGCTACTGGACGCCTTACTGATCCTGGAGAGGAGGGTGCTGTGTTGTGCTGTGCTGGAACAACGGCACAGGACGGGCTGGACGAACGAACCGAACCCCTGCCCTTAATGCCCCTTCGTTTAGCTGTCAGCGCAAGCGCAAGCTTCCTTATGGATCAAGGAGCTAGAGCAGAGCAGCCTAATATAGGTACCCCGTTCCTCTTCATCGGCAGCATACCATCTCATGTACCTTATCCTTATATACATAATACATGTTTAATTATATTTAGTGAAGTTCAGTTATATATAGTTGACAGACTCCTACCCAACTCGTCTCCCGTCCAGCCCTGCATGACATATCATGACTGGTAGGAGACTCATCCAACCCGGATCTCCGATTTCGTCGTCTCGATCAACCCTGGACCTCAGCTACCTTGCCGAGGCATTCTGCCCCGGTAGAGACCTCGTTTCAGTGGTGCCGCGACATTCTCGAGGAGCCAGAGAGCTGTCAACTGTCGACTGCCCACGATCCTTCCTCGTCTCGTTCTCGTTGCTTTTGGCTGCTCCTCCTGGTCATCCTAATTCCGGATTTATTTGCCGGCTAGGATTCTAGGTACAGTGTACATACGTACATACATGGACCAGGTGGCGAGTTGTAACTTGTAGTTCGCGGGCCTCAGGCCCCCTCGCATGCCATGGCAGCATGGGCATGGATAACCTCATTGCCATTCTGTAGCGCTACAAGTAATATCCATGCAAAATAAGGGCCGTCTGTATCACGGCCCTACGTAACGGCGACCATTACCAAAGCGTGAACCTCAAAAGAAAATAATGATCACCGGACCTAATTGAAATACGAGCCAAAATGAGTGAAAGAAAGTGCTTATGGACGAGTCCGTTTATCTTTGCGGCACTAGAGATATCTGGTTTATCCAGACTATGGAGTAATGCGACTGCATGGAGAGCGAGCCGATCCCCAGGGGTGGTTAGAGAGAATGGAATGGACGGCAAATCCAGAGACGCCAACACTCTGCAGTAGGCTGGGTTTGGCACGAGAAAGGATTTGTCGGGGCGGATGGTTTCTTTTTCTGTCTAGAACGAGTACTAGAGCTAAAACTAGGACGAAGGCTAGGGAAATTGTGCATGGATGTGATGACTTGGTCGATCAGGGCCGTTGAGACCATGAAGATACAAGGGGAGACAGAGAATGGAATCATAGATCATGCTCCTTGTAACGCCGTACACCGAGACTATATCCGCGGTAGGTGGGCAGACTACTGCACTAGTAATCGAACAGTATTAGACTCTAACGTACATGCCCTCACATTAACTCGTCATTTCATCATGCCCCATCTTGTCTCGTCTCATGTCGTTGCTGCTCTGTAGGCGCTGTCAGCATCTAGCCTACCCAAGTAGCCCCTTAGCTAGCCACCCGTCCAGCTCAGGCAGTGCAGGCCGGGCAGGGGTTGTTGGAGCGTGCGTGCGTAATGCATGATCACGGACACTTATAACCCAATATGAAGATCTGTAGTCGAGATCTCGGAGCCGGCAAAGGACGAATGGATGCCATCCATCCCCATGAGCCCGGCGTCAAAGACGAGGCAATCTGGACCCGGCCCCGCCATGTCACAGAAAATGGGAGTAGCGGACGTGCAGGGCGGGGCGTCAGCACAGCCAACGACATTACCTAAATTGAAACTCTCGATGGCGGGAGAACGTGTCGCTGTCATTGGGAGTGTCGTGGATGATGTTGTTCCCATCACCCCCGGTGCATATGCGGCCGTTGTTGTCGTGGGCGACGGACGAGGAAGATACTGGCTGTAAATGATGCTCTTGGGGAGTTGCCTCTGCGAGGGCGTCACGCGCGGGTTGTGGCTCTGGTGCTGCTGTAGACTTTGGCGGCATGCTCGATCTCGTCGGTACTCCTCCTGGCTCATGCTATTCATGCTGAGACCGTTGCTTCGAAATCTTGCCGTGATTTTCGTGGCTTTCCCTCCCTTGGCCCCGGAGCGCTGGCGCTGGGGAGCAGGCGGATCCGACGTGATTGGCTTTTTGTAATTCGCCTGTTTTCTATACCGGGTTGTAGATTGGATGCCGTTGCTTACGGCCTCATCCGTCAGGCGCCAATAATTTACTGCCTTCTTCCCTGGTGTAGATTCTTCCCGAACAGCTTCAAAGCCCTTGTCAACCAGGTCAGCAGACACTTGAGAATATACGAAAGCGGACTTACTGCATTCATGGACAGATTGTGTCGGATGCTGTTTTGCCAACCCTTCGAGTTCCCGTCCTTCCCCTTGGCTGTGTTCTTCTCAAACCATAAATAGATACCCTGAAGAGGTAATTTCTTCCCGGGCGCAGCTGAGAGAGCTTCGTAGATGAGTTGCGAGTACGGAGGATCTGCATTGGTGTCCTCATTTTCGTCTGCATTTGCCGTCGGTGCGCTCTCGCGGCCCATTTCAAACTTGCCAGGCGGGCTCACGATGCTCAATGGAAGCGAGTGGTATGGCATGCTTGTCGACGTAGGGGATATTGTGGCTGCGGCCGGATCTGTAGAGGATGATGACGAGTGCGAATGCGGGGGAAGTGGATGTGAAGCCTTGTACATGGAGAACGAGGCTGCTTCTGATGACTTTGCGTGCGCCCAATCCGGCAGGTGCTTGCCAGCAGGGAGGCGCCGCATCTCAGGCTTCAATTGCCTGGACGAGGAGTAGCTAGACGCCATCAGAGGCGCCGGCCACTCATGAAGACGGCCGCCCATGGAAGGCACTATCCGAGGCAGGCCGTCTGGTGAGGGCTCGACCGGTGACTGGGACTGAAAGGACGAGCAGTTCATGGCGGGCTCGACGGCCCATGGTTGTTGATAAGGTAACATTGCTTCAGGACTGCTGGAGCTGGATCCCGACCACTGGTCAACAAGAGAAGGGGGTGTTTCTGGGGTCGTGCGGCTGGAGCTGGAGTATGAAGGTTGGTATAGAGAATGGTGCATCTTCTGAGTATAGACAGGTATAGGAGGCCAATTGAGAAGTGGCAAGGGAAGTAGGAAGACATATAAGACCATAAGGCTCCGATCAGGCAAAAAGAGAATGGGGCTGCAAGTGTGTTGAGGTGAAAGAGAAGTACTGCAAGCCGTCTAGTACCTGCTTCTCGCTTCCTGCTTCTCGCCTACTGTCATGTCCACTACGTGTGACCACTCAATACCACACAGTTCTACAAGGCCGCTGCCAACACAGACACGGTCCAATTCTTTCTTCTTCTGCTGCAAAATGCCTGCAGATTTTTGAAGCTCCAGACAAACATCCTCTGCTAGAAAAGAGGGTCTACTTTTCTTTTTCCCACAGTCCGCTAAAAATAAGACAGGTTCCCCCAAGCCCTTCGCCCCGGGGTTGTCCTCGCAGACGGCCATTTCGGCGTCGTGGAACGCGATCATGCTCACATACGGCCAATGATCTCTGCGATTACCGCTAGAGGCTGGATCTCGTGCTACACAATGGGTCTACATGAGCAGTCTACAATGCCTGACGGACTGGGATTGAGCGTGTAGCTGGGACAGGGGGGGAAGCGGGCGGACACCTGCAGCACATCCTGTGGGTCGGCCATTGTACTGGCCAGACTCTCTGCCTTGACAGCCCTTGCAAGACCCTTCTGGAACTGACTTGTTGACCTCCCAAATCGCCCTTTCGGTGCATCCTGCAGCCTGAGGCCGGGGCCCTTTCCCGCTTTCCCCGACCAGCCGGAACCGCGGAACAGGCATGCGGTCAGGTAGTACCGGAATAGTCTCTTCTCCAAGTGGAAGAGAAAAAAGGAAAGGAAAAGAAAAGACAGCAATGAAGAGACCATTCTGTCTCGCACATGGAGGCGATTTCACTGGACACGTGACGTGACCATCCCGGCGAGACGAAACACGCAGTCCCCGACCGGGCGGAGATGGAACCATCGGAGGATAATCAGGAGGGTGTCTGAAAAGTGAAATAAGCATTCTATATTCACGCAAGGCACGTGGAACCCATGCTCTCGGAGCTGCTCTGGTATCTGATATCATATGTCCGAGCACTCTCGCTAGACTCAGCCCAATCCTTTGACAGGCGGTTGATGTTTCTAGCCCAATCGCTGCGCCAGATGTCCGTATTTCCGTGCGAAAAAGGCGGAGAAGCGCGACAAACGCCGGGACCTGCAGGCCTTTTTAGAGCCTCCTACGCATCGTATGTTTCTTGCGTCTTGGGTGGATAAGCATGCTTTGGATAATGCGCGCGAGCCACATATAGGCCTTTTTTCATTTGCGATAATAGATCTGGGGTTGTCAGCCTGTACGAACGGTCATATAAAGGAGTGGAGTGACCTACCCGTTTGAACTGGAAGTGCAGTTGTAAAATCCCCTGGGTGGGTCAGCGAAGGTGTGGCTTAGAAGGGGCCGCAAACATTACCTTTTCGAATGTGCTTTTAAATCCCCTTTCTCGTTTGGCACTGTAATCCCATTCTTTGTCAACAATGCGGAACGCGATATCTTCGTAAGGTGGCCCGGCCATGAACCGAATGAGGCAGGTGTCCTCCTCACCGGCCGCGGCGAATGACTGTCCCCGTTTCCTTCCATGCTCCCGTTCTATTCGATAAGTGGGAGCTTTCGTTTTATCAATAAGGTCGGGATAGAAGATGTTAAACTTGTACCCCTGGACGACCTTCGGCGGGGGATTATCGTGGTCGTAATGGGTTTGATTATACTTGTTCCATTCATATCCCATTTGGACGCGGTTGAAGTATCGCGGTTTGCGAGGCCGGTACTTGCTTGCCCATTGGGGTTGTGCACCTGTACTGACAGACTCTTCGCCGGTAAAAATCTCCTCGTTCTCGCTGACCCCCTTGGCAAGCTCTCTTTCGTATAGAGCTTTGGTTGCCTGAGAGAAATCCTCATTGGGGATGGACGAGAAACGGGTTGAGTTGCTGGCGACGGGGGCACTTGTAATATTGCTTACGACAGGAGCTGACACTTTCTCAGTTTGACGCTGACGCAAAGGAACGTATCCCATTTTCAGGAGTTTCTGACGTTCACGGGCCTGGATTGCAATCAGTCGTCGGCGGCCCCGTGGAAGGGATATTTGTAACTTACCACCTGATCGAGGAAGGCCTCCTCATCTACCACTTCGTATACCTTGTCCTCCGGACGAATCTGAAGCAATGGGTCAGGATCCAGATCACGAAACTCTTCCTCGTTGATTTTTGCCGCGCCCGGCCGGATCACGGGCGCCAACGGCGCCAGCTTCGTACGGACTGACTCAGCCTCCTCGCGCTGTTGCCGACGTAGTGCCCGAACTCGCTCAGATATGACATCTTGATAGACCCTCTTCAGCTTTGCGCGAGCCTTCCACACAGTGAGACTGCGTAAGAGCTCCTCCCAATAATCCGTATCGATAGGCTCGTTTGAATCCAGCTTGTTCTTGACCTGCTCTTCAAGCTTCTGCAACTGCTCGTAGGATTTAGGGCTAAGAAGCTTGTTAATATCCGCAGCGACCGAGTTGAGTGCACGACCTTCAGGGGCCGTCGTTTTCTGGCGGTCTTTACAAATAACCCTCATCGTCTGTCCAGTGAGTAATCAGCGGATGCCGTCACACCCAAAACAAGGAGACTCACCTTCCAATAATCCCTGTTCTGAGAATTCGATTCTAAGCTCAAAAATGTATCGATATCCTTCTCCAGGTCTCCAAGCTGCGTCTCCGATAAACCCTCAAAAACGCCCTCGGGGTCTACTAAATCAAGCTCTGAGTCTGAAATCTCATCGTCAAGGGGATTCCTCGTTGGGTCAATCACCCGTAGCATCACCGTAAGCCAGTCGATCGGTTTCGCGCGGCCTTCCTTCACCCGGATCTCGGCCTTTTTTTTGGCCTGCTTGAGGACAAAGACGTCCTCCTGAGCCACCCACTCACGCACTCGCTCATCCTCCTGCAGCTGATTGAGCCGCATCTGGTCTTTCATCCCGCGAGCATAAGACGGGCCTGGTCGCGCATCGCGAACCCGGTATCTGCTGTTGTCATATCGCTGGTCTCGCTCGTTCGACCGCCGGTCGTATTTCTGGTAGTGGTCATCAGAGTGCGGCGATCGAGATCGAGATCGCCTTGTTCGTGATCTATCGTGTAATCGCGCTGACATTTTCGGGGTTGACTGCAAACTCTTGGAGATTGCGGTGGTGCGGCGAGGTCTGGAGAGGTCCAGGTCCAGGTCCAGGTTGGCGCGCGGGTGACGGAAGCTAAGCCGATCGCCAGACTTGCCTTTGGTGGACCGTGCACTGCTGCCTCACCTAGTTGCCAATAAAGTACAGAGTACAACAGCGATAAGTGATAGACATCGCCTCACCCAGGGGTCTGCGGCTTCCATCAATTTTGAAGCCATAGCAATGTCAGAACAATGGAATCGTTTACATCTTGCGAACCACGGGGAAATACCCCCTCTTCTGTACAAATACTCTCCCGCGTCCACCGGCTACGAGTTCTATATGACAGACCTCAACTCTATCTGGTCGGAACATCTAGACAGAGAAGCCATTCTTAGGCGAGCTGAAGAAGATAACACCCCAATCGATCCAAGTGAGGATCTTGATCAATTTGAAGTCCTTTTGACGAAATTACAAGAGGGTTTGCAGAGTGGACCAGGAAGCAAAGTATCGCTGCAGCCCAGAGCACGAGGAAGAGATCATACTTTAGAGCTCAGGGTGACCTCTAAACTACCTGCTCCCCTTGAGCCTCTTGTTTGGAAGGTGTTTCTTTCCAAGGGAGCTCAGTCCTCAATGACGAGACACCTATTACTCCCCTTGATCAAAGCTGAGGCTGAACAGGAAGCACGCCAGCGATCCCTTATTGAGGAGCTCAACAAAAAGGACTGGGTGCTCGCGAAGCTCTTTGATAAGTTTGAAACTCTGGGCATTGATTTGACCACGATCTTCCCTGGTGCTTCTGGCATCCACGCTGGTCGTAAGGGTCTCACGCGCACAGAGATGGGAAAATATATTAAAGGACTTGCGCCGTTTGAAGAGGAGTCGTGGCGCGAAGAGATCGTCAAATCGTCTTCAGGTTCTGCATTTTCTACAAACATTGTTGCTGAACTTTTTGAAGACTCTCCGAATTTAACGCGACTTGATTCACTGAAACTCCCGCCAGACGGATGGTGGGAAGGCCTGGCAGTATCCAATAATGCTACATCAACTACGCCACCAAACGACGACAAGAAGCCGACAAGCAACCCAGCAGCAGACTCATTAGAAACAGACACCGATGCTGGGTCTGAGACTGGGGCTGATGAGTTCGAGGTACGTGTCAATGTACGTTAAGTCCATGTCAAAATCTCACTTCCTCCAGCGACAAGAAACACCACCCAGACTCAAAAAGCTCAGCGGCAGCCTACAAAAGTCCCCTTGTGCTAGAAAGGACGACAACGAAGAGACGCAATCAGAAGCCGAAGAAGCCACATTTAAGAACAAATCCGAGAGAGCAACCAAGAACAAGGCCGAAGGTCGCTCGAATCCTGCAAGCAGCTCCAAGGCATCCCTACCAAGGAGGTCTAAAGGCCTTGGTAAGATCGGGGGCAAGAAGCAGACGAAGCCGAACTCGCCATCACCGTCACCAACGCCTACACCGTCACCATCACCTTCTCCATCCCATGGCAAGCACAACCCCCCTAAAAGCTTGACCGATGAGGAAGCAACAGACGAAGAGCCACAGTACAAATTAACAAAGACAAAACACACCCCCACACCAGCCCTCAGAAAAGCGTCCAAGCAGTCCCGCAGACTGGGTATTATCGCAGGCAAGAAGAAACAACCAACAGAGCCAGAGCCCCGGCCCCAACCTGAATCAGAGCCAGAGTCAGAGCCAAGTAGCAAACCGTCTCAATTTCACTCCCCAGAACCGCACCCACCACCGCAGAAAAAGAAGCCTCTAGGTAGGATTGGCGTTATTGGCGGGCACAGGTCCAAGCAAAAAGCCTCTCAAAATAGCAGCTCTGAATTGCCAAACCCCTCGCGAACGGAGAGCGTACTGCCACCGGCGGAGACGGACCAAAGGCAGAGCAATACCGAGGACGAGGCAGAGAAGAAAGAAAGACCCACTTCTAGACCCCCGTCGCTTCCTGAAGCTAAGAACGCGAAGCTGAAAACACCTGCAAAGCCGGAACGCGAGGAGACGGAGGAAGAAAAAGCGGACAGGAAGCGGGAGGAGTTGAAGAGACAGCTCGAGGCGAAGAATAAGGCCCCTGCAAAGAAGAAGCGAAGATTTTAGCTAGTTCGTCCATAGTCAATTTCCTTCTAAGATATGTTGGAGAAGGGTTTTTGAGAGATAAATGGTCTTGTCATGAAGCAGCTGGGATCGTTGAAGACTATGTGGAAATCTCTTGTTCATGGACCACACCTATCATGAATTTGAATACAGGCTAATGGTACATATCTTTATGATTAATGTTGAATCCAAGATCTAGAATTAATTCAGTACGCCTATCGCTGGCTATACCGCTGCAGTCTCCTATATATCAACAGCAACACGGTGTAGTTTGTGAAGGAATGCCTTCTTTAGCAAGCCGAGAAACCGAAAACCAGGGAAACGATGATAACTCAACCAAAACTAGTCCGGGCAGAACCAGTTCTGATCGGCCTTTCCTGCTCACTAGGAGTGACAAGGCGCACTTTCTTCGGAGATGACATGAGATTTGACGACGTCGCACTGGGAGCAACGCTGGTCGCCGCGGTGGTAGACGGCGTCGCGCTTCCCGTCGAAGCGACAGCACCGGCACTGGCGCCGGTGCCCAACATGCCTCGCACCTTTTCAACGGCCTTGCTTTCACCCTTGGTCCAGGTGTCGCGTTTGACGAAGCCGACGCCGGCCTTTCGACTGGCATTGTCGCGCTTCTTCGACTCCTCGAGGAGGACATGGCGGTTGTGTTCACGACGCGGACCTGGGGCGCAGTCATGCATGCAACCGGGAGTTGCGCATCCGCCTTCGCTCACTTCAGTGTCCTTGAGCCATGTGCTTATGCAGGCGAGATGACCACCGTGACCGCAGCCTTGGCACCATGACCAAAGCGTAGTCCCCTTGGGGCGCGCGCGTCGATAGACCTCTGGGTCGATTCCATCAGTACGCTGCAGCTCAGAAGGGGGGATGGGCTCCGTATCGAGCGAGGAATGGGATGGTGAGAGGAACTGGGAGGAAAAGCCCGGGTCTAAATCGTGAGCTGCGTCGGGGGACAAGGCACTCTGCTCTGCAACCCATTCCGGTGGCGGTTCAAGACTCATGCAGATGCTGCAAGGTTCCTGTGGAGTGCTGCAACGGTGGCAGCGGGTGTTGTCGTTCTTGGGGTTTTCGTAAGGCTTTTTGCATGTGAAGCAAAACACGTTCATGTAGGTGTCCCCTTGAGCATACTCATAGACGATGGGATAGGACGGCACGCAGAACAACCGAAGCTCGGCTGCTTTGATATACATGGACTGGCGTATCAGAGTTTCATTGTAGGTTTTAAATATGATCTCGCTCTCTTCGGCCGGTAGGACATTATCAATGTCCTCAATCAGAATATGCAGCTTTTGGAGCAGAAGCGCAGCAGATTGAATGTCGACGTGCGTACCACTGTGATAGTGTCTGATCGCCTCTTTCAAAAGTATTTCTGCACTCCAGGGATTATTGCCCGTTTGGCCAGAGAGTATTGGAATGGAAATGAGAGAAAGACCGTCCGGAAGATCGGGCACAGCATTTGAAGCACAGTCTTTTGTTGCTGCAGAGCCCTCATTTTCCTTGCTCAGCGGCTCCAAGGGCGTGGATTCTTTCAGAAGGGGGGGCGGCGTAGATGGTCTGTCAAGATGGAGATGGTTTTGATCCGCGAGGCCTTCGTCAAATGACTCGTCAACCTCGAGTTCCTCCTCTGCGATGGAACTGGTGGTGATCATCGAATCGCTGCGTGTCCTCAACAATTTCTCATTTCTCGATGCTGCATCATGACCATTTCGGACTACTTCGGCCGTGTCATGAAGCCTAGTTGCAGAGGTGAAGGACGTGGCAGGCGACTTGGACGGATGTGAGCTTGTGGTTGATGCCGAAAACATTGGGAGACTTTCTGTTGATTCGTGTCGATAGTAACCCGGTTTAATAGACCCTGCATGTGCTTCAAGAGAGAGTGGCCTTTTAGGGAAGTACTTGTAGTCACGGATGGCAGCTCTTTTGTCCTCTACCTTCTGCTCAAATTCGTCTACATCCGATATTTGCTTTTTGAGTTGAGGCCGACTGCGGTTATACCAGTCGGCCCTGCCAGCAATCGCTAATGGGGCAGACCTCTGTTCTTCCTCATTTCCGTGGTGCGGGGAGCCCCTGTGACTGGCTGGTGGACTATTCGACGGTATGCGCACATTTTCTCTGTCATTGGATTCACGATGATGAAGTTGATGAATAGGGCGAGACCCAATGTCCGACATGGATGACCAGTCGTTTGAGGCCATGGTACCCTGGTTTGAGCTCAAAACCGATGGCGGAAGAGGTTGAATATCTTCAGCATCACCCAAAGACCTGAACTGAGAGTCAGAACTATCGTACGAGTCGGGCGGCGAATCCGGCAAAGGCTGAGCAAGAGGCGTTGTCATGTTTGAACCACACTCAAGGTCAGAGTGAGAATGCATTGAAGCTTCGCTCTCTATTACCCCCTTGAAGAAGCGAGTCTTCATCTTTCCATGTCTCGCATCATCTAGTGGCCGGACTTTCTCAATTATGGGGTCCTCCAAAGAAGCTTTCTTCCTGATGCTGCGAGAGCTCTTTTCCGGCGCTTGCCGCTGCTCCCTTTCCCTTGCTTGCAGCTCCTGGATGATGGCGTAATGTATCACGCGCCAGGTCTGAGCCAGTTTAGGTAATGCAATGTATTCGGCACATTGAGCATTGTGCATAAGTGAATCTAAGAGAGGCAGTAAAGGTTCTGTCTGCATGCCACTGGACCACCCATGGAGGAGAGGAGAATACTGACGAGCAAGATATTGAAATGTTTCTCGATCAATTGTAGCTCCAGGGGCACTTATCATCATCCCCTTTTGGCACAAGGCGGGGGATGTGTCCTTTGTGAGGAGCCTTTCCAGCGGAAGTATGGGGACGAGATCTGTCGCTGCCGGTGGGGTACTGCCGAGCGATTTGGACGTACGAATACTACTGGACTTACTATGGCGAGGTCGGATAGAAGCAAATAAGGGCTCGTCCACAACCACCTCATCAGCAGGACTCTGACTTAGCGCCTCGCCGCTGGTGTCCTCCTCATCAGAATGTCCAATAAACTCGTTCGTGCTGAGACCTCGAATGCTCCTCCTAGGACGCTTCTGAGCAAAAGCCAGAACCTCCCCGCTGGGGCTCCAGGCCACCGAGCACGTTGGGCGCTGATTGATTATTTGGGGAGCGTAGCGTATATCGGTCTGAGTAAAAACACCGCCATCACCTACAGTCCAAAGAAGATCTTTAGAATGCCAAAGTAAGTCCGTAGCAGTAGAGTCATATCGGTCAAACTCTCTGAAAGGAATATGAGGCCGACGGAAATCCCAGAGATGGACCCGCGGGTCTTCTTTGTCGTATGAAGTCACGACTTGTGATGACTGCCAGTCGCCAGAGCTATCTGTTTCTCTGGACCACGAAGGTGGACGCCAGCGGACGTTGAGAACCGCCTGAGGCGTCCTAAACTGAAATATTGGCTTTTGCCTGCGCTCGGCAGTGGTTGAAAAGTCCCAGACTTTGACCTGTCTATCCGTACCGCCGCTGACTATATGTTTCCCATCCGGATGCCAATCTACGGAATAGCATGGCCTATCGTGGGCAGTAATCCGCAAAACGGGACTGCTCGATTTACGAATGTCCCATAGCTGGATTGCACCGCTGTCGGTAGCAACCGCAAACAAGACTCCGTCGCAGGGAGACCACCTGACATCACGGACAGCGTCGCTATTACCGTTAAATTGGTTTATGCTTCCACATACTGCAACGCCACGATCCGATGGCGCGACCTTCAAATCCCACATACGAATGTGGGCGTCCTGACTGCCGGAAAGAAGCCATGATGCATGGTACGGGTTAAAGGCTAAACGATGGACCTGGCGGCTATGGCCCTGAAACCGGCAGTACTCCAAGCCGGTTCGATGCATATCATAAACGACGATGCGACCATTGGCCACCGCGGTGGCGATAATCTGATCGTAGAGTCCATGTGACCATTTCACATCCTTAACCGTCAGCTGGTCCTTATGCCGTGCGGAGAGACCGCCGCCATGATGAGTTGATGAGGAGCCGATGATAGCATTGCGTAGGTTAAATTCTTCTGACGAATGATCTGGCAGAACACGGATCGTTTTCAAAATCTCTTTGCCTCCAATAACTGCATGGGTCCGTTGCGGGGAGATATCCAGAGCAGCGATCGAGATGCCTGTCTTGTGGGTGACTGTCTGCGACGCGCCGGGCCTACCGAGTAACTGGTATTAGTTTGGATGCGTCAAAGCTTCAGTGGCGGAAAATGGAAAATCCAATCAGGATGGAGTATGATAAACCAAGCGGAATTATGACAAAGACAGCATGTAAGAGTGGTGGACGGACGACCTGAGAGGTAAGGAGGAGGGAGGGGAAACGGGAGGCTGTACAAAGACCTAGACCTAGTAGAACGGACAGCAGCAGACGCGTCTGGACGAGGCCCGGGGCCGTGCGGGCTCGGCGGCCGAGACCCTGAGAAAAAAGGCTGTGTAAATCTTGCGAGAGCACTCGCCGCACGGTGGGAGTACTTGTTGGCCTGACTCTGTTGCACCGGGGGAGGCGGAGGAGGGGGGGGAGTTGGGGAAGTGCTGCCGCGGGTGGGCAATCGGGGGAGGTCGGTCATGCTTCAGTTTGCGCAGCATCAGAACCTAGCCTGAAACAGCTCGAGGCTCCATGGTCGTCAAGGACAATGGTGGATAATGAGTTTGGAACAAGCTGTCAGATGCGCTTGCATAGCAAGGTTCGAAAGAACTGAGACAAGACTCCGACGGTGTCTTGCGGGATGAAGACAGCCAGGGCCGCGTCGTCCTGTAACCAGGGATTAGTCAGTGCGCGCCTTGCAGCTTGACAACGCGGCAAGAATCTCAGCACTACGAGTAAGGATTCAAGTGATTGTCCGTCGAAGTGATGCGCTCTAGGGCAGAGGCAAGGTATCTTGCCTCTGAGCTGGTTGGTCGCGGCAATCGATCGAGAGTCGAGGTTGTCGCACTGCACCTGCCCAGTGCGTTTTATTACACCCGATCCGGTTTAGCGTGGTTTTACGATACCGAGCACTGTCTGTTTTGCGGTTTATCTGACCAGTCCAGTGTCCAGCTGATATATCACTCCCTCTCAGACCACATCGCTTGAGACTGCGACGATGCGGAAGGGATCTCCCAGCTCCAGTTGGCTCGAAAACCCTGGATGAATGCAGGCTGGATGGAACAAACGTCAAACAGAGCAGAGGCGCTGACTGGCAGTTTTCATCAGTTCACCAAGCTTTCGCCTGGCTAACGGCGGTGTACGGCAGTATACTCCGTGGTGAGCTGGATTCAAGATTCCCATGTTCTGACCATCTGACGTGGAGGAATTCCGCGAGCGAATTGGATGACAAGCCAATTTTCAGTCGATCATGAGATTCACCTCTGTGCGATGTATGGGGTATAAGAGGAGAAGGGGCACGCGAGATTGGCGGCCTGGAATCTCGATCTCAACCCCTCCGCTAGCATGCCTTAGATCATCCGCAGTGTCGGGCCAGATGAGACTAGAGTCACTAGACTACTAGCTGGCTTAGCTGGCTTAGCTGGATTGTGGATTGTGGACGGAAAGAATAGGATGCTGAGGTTTGATATCGATGATCTGTCTCTGGGGCAAACACACTCTGGTCTGCTGCCACATCCCTACGGAGACCGTCCAACTCAGCTGGATTGGAAACGCTCCGTGCTCAGCCTGCCCTGCCAGAACTTAGCAGGCCAACATCGACTGCAGCGCTGGATGTACTCGAGGCCGATCTACTTTGGGCGTCTGAGTCCGCATCTGTTCAAGGCCAGGAGCGAGAGTCAGCTCTTTTACCGCCATATACTCTGTAGAAGACCTCCTTGTTGAATCCACGATCCCATTGGGCAGTGATCCTTCGCTAGCCCACTCCGCTCCAACGAGTGCTGGCCATTGATGATTTCCGGACAGCAAGACCCTGGGGGAGCAAGCGCACAAACTGCATCTCAATTTGGATTTACAAAATTCGATTGTATTATTGAATTGCTTTGAATACTGGTATAATCTGGTTATACTGGTTATACAGGTTATATTGGTTATAGTACTCGTATATGCCGAGTACGGCACAGACTTCGACCGCCGCAGGAAGCCAACCCTTGAGCCTGAACGAAAACATCCCGCAATCCCTCCGGAAAATTCTCACCGTCGAAGGAGCAGACCGGGAAGATCTCCAGGGTACGGAGTTCAGGCTCCTTAAACTTGCGATGCAAAAGTCCTTTGTAGAGAGCTTGAATGCAGAACCGAGCACTAGGGCCAGCTACTGCAGACTAGTCGAGTCCGGAACTGTTCTGGCCACCAGCGACACAGCTGCACATGCACCACACCGTCATTCCCAGGCTCCATACCGGCTCCGGCTCTACTGCTTTACTTCCCTTTCTTCATCTACAACATCTCTCCCTCCCACTTTCTTCCGCATCTCTTCCGCCCTCTTCCTTCTCTTCCATCTCTTCCTTCCTTCTCATGTTCGTTGCATCCTATCCTCTTGGGTAGTCTTTGCTCCGTTGGCCCAACCTTGCTTGTCTTGTCTGCCCTTCATTGCTATCACCCTTGGTATTTTCTCGCGTGCCTTGTTTTTGTACAATTCCATTCTTCGAATTCTCGCTTCGACCGCAATTGTTTGCTTCTTTTATTTTCGTTTCCCTTAGAACCTTGATATCAATATATCTTTGAGCCGAAGCCCAAGAAAAAATTCTAATTTGAAGCTAAACTGCGGAGACCGTGCTCTTCTCCGTCGATCCCTTTCGGCCATCACAAATTTCGCCGAAACCAGAGCTCCCCAGTCGCCTATCCTTTCTCTCCTCAGTCGTTCCGATCCGGTCCTGCCTCACTCGGTGCTCGCTAAGCCAGCTATCCAGTTTTCATCTGCACTTACATTGGGAGTAACGCTGCGGTCGTCGTGCCATGGAAATACTTTAATCGACGGTCTTCGGATATAGTGCCTTGGACCCTGCGCGAGGAAACCACCTATGATGGCTCGCGATAACGTCATGCGGGGAGCTCTGGAATACCTTCGAATTGGTTACCCGATCCTGGTCCTTGTCGTGTTTGCGGCGGCCTTTGTGGCCAACTCGATTGTGACCGCCAGGACTGCGAATCAGAATCCCTCTGCTTCACAGACCGGGCCAGGGGGCCGTCCACTTCCCAAGCGGTCGAGGAGCACAGTGGCTGTGGTTAAGGCGAACCAGAAGTTCTCTCAGAATGCGAGACTAGGCTTCAGGTTGCTCTCGGTTGCCATTCTGGTGACGCTGGTGGCAGAGGCTGCGGTAAACGTGGCCCATGTAATGGTTGCCAGATCGGACCAGTGGTGGTGTGGTCAGGCTGTAGTGGTATGGTCTCATGCTCTCTTTGCACCTTTGCTGCGTGCGTGGCGTATAAATCACTGCGCGGAGAAGCTAATAGTATAGCTAATGCCTTACAGATATACGTCGTGGGGTCCTTCTTCGACTATGCCATTATCCTGGTATCCCTGTTAGATACCGACCCTTCACCAACGTTCGCTCAGCTCGTGCCATGGCTAGTAGCCGCGCCCCTGGAGCTGGTGATTCTCGGCCTTTCGGTTTCTATATACTCTCGCCCGCACCACGAGCCTGCAGTTGGAGCACCCACTGGCGGAAAATTACGGGGAGGCATCACTTTATGGGAAGCTGCAAGCGTTGCCTGCAACAGCATCCGTCTCTTGGTGTTGCTGATGTTGGTCATGCTCTATACGTGCAGTTCTCTCAGATCCCCGTCTGTGGCCCGAAAAGAGGCCCGTATGAACGGCGATGGTCCTACCGAGACCACGGGACTTCTACGCCCCGGTACAGAGAATGGACACGCTTATGGATCAACAAATGGTGCACACGGTGACCACAAGCCAGCAGATCCGTGGGTTCGCCCAACGACACAGCCATCCACTAGTTGGTGGGAATATCTCAGCGGCTATTCCTTGTTCTTCCCATATCTTTGGCCGTCCAAGTCCCGTCGCTTGCAGTTGGTGGTGCTCGTTTGCTTTCTGTTAATTATCCTTCAACGTGTCGTCAATGTCCTCGTCCCTCTTCAGGTTGGGATAATTACCAACAAATTATCCCATCAGGGTGACGAATTCCGCGTGCCATGGTTTGAGATCTGCTTATATATTCTGTTTCGGTGGCTCCAGGGCAACCAGGGACTCATTGGGTCTCTTCGTTCCACTCTATGGATCCCTGTTAGCCAGTACTCGTACATGGAGCTCTCAACCGCTGCGTTCGAGCATGTCCATGGTCTCAGCTTGGACTTCCATCTTGGAAAAAAAACAGGCGAAGTTCTCTCGGCCCTTAGTAAGGGAAGCTCCATCAACACCTTTTTGGAGCAGGTTACATTCCAGGTGGTACCAATGCTGGTCGATTTATGTGTCGCCATCGTCTATTTCCTTGTTGCGCTAGACGCGTATTATGCTCTTGTCGTCACCATTGTGACTTTCTGTTATCTTTACGTGACTATTCGTATGGCTCAGTGGAGAGCGGAGATTCGGCGACAGATGGTTAATTCATCTCGTCAAGAAGATGCGGTGAAGTGAGTTGAACAGCCTTTGTTTCTTCGTCTTTTTGATTTACTCATATGATGCTTCTAGGAATGACTCGATGGTTTCTTATGAGACAGTGAAATATTTCAACGCGGAAGAGTATGAGTTTGGACGATATCGAGGCGCAGTAGCCGACTTCCAAAGGGCCGAATACCACGTTCTTTTCTCGCTGAACCTAATGAACACTTCGCAAAACACCATTTTTATGCTCGGTCTCCTGATCGCCTGCTTTATTGCCGCTTATCAAGTCTCTCTCGGACAACGAGATGTAGGTCAGTTTGTTTCGCTTCTAACGTATATGGCCCAATTGCAGGGCCCACTCAACTTTTTCGGAACATTCTATCGTTCCATTCAGTCGGCCCTGATCAACTCAGAGCGCTTGCTGGAATTGTTCAGGGAACAGCCTACGGTTGTTGACCGACCCAGCGCCCGACCATTGGCGGTTTGCAAGGGAGACATCAGATTTGACAATGTTGAGTTCTCCTACGACGCCCGTAAGCCGGCGCTGAACGGCCTTACATTCCACTGCGAGCCCGGAACCACCACTGCGCTGGTTGGTGAATCCGGTGGAGGAAAGTCGACTGTTTTCCGTCTGCTTTTCCGATTCTACAATTCTGAAAGAGGCCGAATCCTGGTCGACGGGCATGATGTGGAAAGCATCACTATCGACTCCCTCCGAAGACATATTGGAGTGGTGCCGCAGGACACAGTTCTCTTTAATGAGACCCTGATGTATAACTTGAAATATGCCAACCCAAGTGCCACAGACGAAGACGTCTATGAGGCCTGTCGGGCATCTAGTATCCACGATAAGATCATGTCTTTCCCGGATGGCTACAACACCAAAGTAGGTGAGCGTGGTCTGCGGCTCAGTGGTGGGGAGAAACAGCGAGTGGCAATTGCTCGGACGATCCTTAAGAACCCGCGGATCATTCTCCTGGACGAAGCCACTGCGGCACTTGATACCGAGACCGAAGAGCATATCCAGGGTGCTCTGTCTACGCTATCCCGCGGCCGCACGATGCTCGTCATTGCACACCGATTGAGTACTATCACCACGGCGGACCGCATCCTGGTCCTAAGCGAGGGAAAGGTTACAGAAAGCGGAACACATGATCAACTGCTTGCAATGAAGGGTCGGTATGCAAGCATGTGGCGCAAACAAATACGCGCTCAGAAAGCTGCTGCAGAGGCTCAGGTGCTGCAAGACCGAGCTCAGCGATTGCGCAGTGCATCCACTTCGGCGGCTGCGGAGGATAGCTCCAGCCAGTCTGATGAGGATCGGAACACCAACCGTGGTCCGAATGCAAACCGACAAGCACAGTTCCATCACCCATAGAGTTCTTGTCCAGCACAGCTTCGCGCTGAACCGGGCAACCTACCTTATGCATTATCTATTATGACGAAAGATCTGAGTTAGAATGGCGGGCGGAACGTTGCTCTTGTAGATTTGAGCGGTGGTTGCTGTTTGATTGTTCATCTGCTTCAAAATGTTTCTCTGGGCCAAAAGGCGTTCGGGGGTGATACACGACTTGTATGACATTTTTCATTTGACGGGAACCCGACCGCTGCAGCAAAAGGTAGCAGGGGTCCCTTTGGTAGCTATGCTTGGGAATATTGCGAATATTGCGATAGTGTTGGGATATTTATCCATAGCAGGTATCCATAATCTAGTTGCAACTGGTAATTGTGATGTCAGTCATTGGTCGGACGTTTTATGCCTGAATCGCCAGGCTCTCAGATCTGTTCCTAGTGCAGTTTCAGGGTCTTGTCTTTCATCACCTTCCGCCTTCGCTATTAACATTATTTTGTCTCAAGATCGTGCGCCTTTCGCCTTTCCCTCACTAAATTAACCCATCCTTGGCCTCTAGTAGTACTAGCAATTGCAGTACTGGCATGCAAAATGCATCCACCATCGCTCCAGCTCCTTCGAGCCCTTCGAACATCGATCTCCCCAAAGGGCGCCAGATCCGCCATCCCCTTCTGCGCAAACTTGAGCCGGTTTCAATCTCCTATCGCCTCGACATTTACTTCTCCTCACCGCAGCAACAGCAGCTCTAATGGCTCTACGCACATCCGCCCAACTCGCATGGTCTCTCGGTCTCACCCATCGAAACCTCGCACCCACGACCGCGGCCCTCCGTCAAAGGAGGACACCCAGACCGATTTCGCTGCACTCAACGTACTCGGAAACATTCCGACCCCAACAACTGCTGTTGACGCCTGTCTAGACACGGGATTCCATCTGGACAATGGCGTCAAGATCACAGGTGGTGACGGGGTTATGCTGGTCGGTGGGGAAGCGTTTACATGGAGGCCATGGATGAGTAAGAAGGATGGGACCAAGAACAACATGATCAATGCAAAGGGACAGTTTGAAGTGGATGAACAGGTTTGGGGTATATTGGACTTGGTATGGCCTCGTCCGGGTATGTATTTTTTTTACACTGTTGGTTGTCTTTAATTGGTATACTGACTGTGTGATGGTGATAGACTTGTTAATTCTTGGGATGGGAGCCTCAATCTTTCCTCTGTCCCCGGAGACTAGGAAGCATATTAATTCGCTAGGGATACGGGTTGAGGTGCTGGATACAAGAAACGCTGCTGCGCAATTCAACCTGCTCGCGACCGAGAGGGGGGTTTCCGAAATTGCGGCTGCGATGATACCAATCGGATGGAAGGGGAGGTGAAACTTACGTTAAATGTGTTCTTGAAAGTATTATATCCGTACTTGTATAGCAATCTACTCGATCTCTCTCATACAGGGCTGAGCGGTTCTGACGTAACTTCGTGCCAAGCAATTCAGCCTTCCGCCTGACGGCTTTGGCCAGATCCCTCGAGTTCCCCAACTCCATCTCCAACTCGCGACTTCGACCCCGCCATTTCCTCTATTCTTGCGTTCTCCATAATGCCGCGAGAAGAGCCTCTCCTGGCTCCACGCCAATCATCTGAACAGTCTTCCATTCGAAATGCTGAGGAGGAAGACGCATTGTTGACCGGCGAGCGGACACACCGCGGCGGAAGTCGTCGGGGATGGGGACTCTGGAGAGAGGTCGGCCTCTTTTCCTGGGCTCTTATAGCCACTGTTGCTGTTATCTTCCTTGCGATTGTCTATCAGCGAGAGTCAAACTGGATACAGAGCCACAAGAAAGAAGCATGGGGCCCTGGAGGAAAACCAACCGGCAAACGCAACCTTATCTTCATGGTCTCGGACGGCATGGGCCCAACTAGTCTTACCATGACTCGGAGTTTCAAACAGCTTACACAAGGACTTCCAGCCGATGAGGTCCTCGTGTTGGACAGGCATATCCTTGGTACCTCACGGACAAGGTCCAGCTCGAGTCTGGTCACCGACTCGGCAGCCGGAGCGACGGCATTCTCGTGCGGGTTCAAAAGTTACAACGGCGCCATATCTGTGCTTCCCGACCACTCACCTTGTGGAACAGTACTTGAGGCCGCATCTTTGGCTGGTTACAAGACTGGGTTGGTGGTTACTACCCGCATCACCGACGCAACACCGGCTTGCTTCGCGTCGCACGCGAACCTTCGACAGTATGAAGACCAGATAGCGGAGCAAGAGATTGGTGAACACCCACTAGGCCGTGTGGTAGACCTCATAATGGGTGGTGGACGATGCCATTTTCTGCCCAACACTACGGACGGTAGCTGCCGGGGAGATGATCGTGATCTGGTGGCAGTCGCCAAGGAGAAGGGGTTCTCCTACATTAACGACCGGAAAGGTTTTGACAGCCTCAATGGCGGGACGGAAGCAAAGTTACCGCTCCTGGGACTCTTTGCTGAGAAGGACATCCCTTACGAACTCGACCGTCGCACTCAGAATGATGTGTATCCCTCCTTGGAGGAGATGGCGCGGGCCGCCTTGAAAATCCTTAGCCATGCTACAAAGGACAGCGATCAAGGATTCTTCCTCATGATTGAAGGGTCCCGCATCGACCACGCAGGCCATGGTAACGACCCAGCCGCGCAAGTCAACGAAGTGCTCGCCTACGATAAAGCCTTTGCTGCGGTCCTCGAGTTCCTCGACGAGGACTCCACTCCAGGGGTCCTGGTCGCAACCTCCGACCATGAAACTGGAGGACTCTCTGCAGCCCGTCAATTACATGACACTTACCCCGAATACCTCTGGCTCCCGGGCGTTCTCGCCAACGTCAGCCACTCCTCGGAATATGCCGCCCAAGAGCTTCAAGACTACCTCAGCCAGAATCCCGACAAGCCTTCTCAGGAGGCCTACACGCGGGACCTCCTCAAGCAGTCTCTGGGCATCGAAGACGCAACACAGCAAGAAATAGATGCCCTACTCGATCCCAACAACCCAATCATCCCTGGCTATGTCTTCGCCGACATGGTTAGTCGCCGAGCCCAAATCGGCTGGTCAACACACGGTCATTCTGGTATGCTACCGCCTTCCCTTACCTAGGTACACCGGCGATATTATCGAAACTAACAACTAATCCCTCAAACAGGAGTCGACGTAAATATCTACGCCTCCTCCACGAGAGACGCTTGGCCGCTACAAGGGAACCACGAAAACACCGAGGTCGGCGCCTTCCTAGCCGACTACCTCGACCTCGACGTCAGCGCCGTCACAAAGCGCCTCCAGAACTCTGAGTTCTGGACCGCCACGGAAAGCAAAAGCGTAAGCGAGAGCTTCAATTGGCTGGGCAACCCGCTCGGCGACGACGTCCGCACAGACGGACTCGATACGTATCATGGAGACTTTAAGCGGAAGCGCGGATTCACCGGTGGCCGAGATGAGTGCGCTTGTGGCGGCGTTCATTAATCTGCATTCGGATTTTGATAGACCTAAAGACAAATCGGTATTGAATTGTTTTTGTTTTGTTTTTCTTTTTGGGTTTCTTGATTAGGTCGTAATGTATGGTGTTATGCGATCATTAGTACTTTTTTACAGGTATTTAGATCCATGTTGCGATTTGTGATTGGTAGTTTGAGTTTCAGTTCGGGGATGCAGTGGGTATCATAGTCAGTCATGTCTTAGCTATTGAGGGCGTTGGGTTGCGTGTTCTAAAACATAGATATCGCTTTTTATCACCGCATGATTCCTTCGCCATTTTTATAAATTTGGAGTGGAGAATGAGTGCCACATTCGAGCAAAATTACACAGTGCCAGATTACGAGCAGCTCAATCTGAGCCTGCGTCCAGGGTTCGCCAGAAACAACATGAAAAGCTGGGATATTTGACTTACCCAG
Organism: Aspergillus spinulosporus; assembly: GCA_003574815.1. Classification (NCBI taxonomy): domain Eukaryota; kingdom Fungi; phylum Ascomycota; class Eurotiomycetes; order Eurotiales; family Aspergillaceae; genus Aspergillus; species Aspergillus spinulosporus. The sequence continues at coordinate 1,431,731 of QPHH01000002.1, read as the reverse complement.
GTGTACCAGTGGGAACTGATATAGTGGCAGGGAAGCTCTATAGAGGGCTAAAATTAGATATCCAACATTACTATTATGTTAGCATGTACTATTTACATCGCCGACAAGCAAAGTAGTTCATGAACAAACACCCTGGAGAACAAAACAGTCAATATGGTTAAGTAAAGCGAATCAAGGAGGCCGTTGTAACGAGCAAATGCCAAAACCAAACCAACAATGCGTAGAAAGAATTTAAGAGCGACAACGTTGCAAGAAAACGAAGAGGGTATATATTATCGATCTTTGTGGAGTTCAGTGGGGAATCATAGGCCCCTCCTCATATATAATAGCAGTACGATTTGGCGCAGGCGTTGCGCGATCATGATATAAGTAGGTAGAACATGAGGACATCCGAGTCGAGTCAGTCAAGGGTCAATCAATGAATAGACATGAAATTGGGAACAGTACAAGTCACTGGTATCAAAAGTGATAACAGGGCAGGTAAGAAGAGGCCATTGTGCCCAGGTATAGAACATAAGGTACAACATCACAAAGATGATACGGCGCGAATCGTATATTTCAAAACGTGGCCACGCGCAACGCTGTTTGTCCAGAGGCCGAGATGGCAAAAGAAGAAATAAATAAATATAGTCCAAGAAGAGGTGAAGGGGCAAGAGGATAATTAAAAGTCTTCACATGGTGATGAGGACAACGACAGCGACCAAAACAGCGAAGAAGGAACCCTTGAGGACACGCTCAGAAGGGGCAGCATTTTCGCCGTCGGTGCTGTCATCGGTACCTTGACTGAAGGTGCCTCCTGAAGAGCCAGAGCTGGACGACCCGCCGTTTCCGGTCGAGGATCCGGCGATGTTGCCGGTGCCTCCCTGGTTCTGAGGAACGGTGGAGTTGGAGACGGTGCCCGTAGAGTTGCCACTGCTATCGGTTTTGTTGGAACCAAGGTCCATGTTGAGACCGGTGGCGCCCAGAGAAGCAAGCACGGTATTGTCATTGGTGATCTCGACCGAGCTTTCTAAGCCTTTGTTGTCCTTGAAGTCGTAAGAGACATTGCCGCTGACCTTGGCGCCGGAAGGAGGGTCATAGCACTCCACGGTGATGTCGCTGTAGTAGGCTGCGTAGTAGCCCTGGTTCTTGATATCCTCAGAGTCCCAATCGATCTCACCTCCAGCCCACTCAATGGTTCCCTGAGCATTGCTGGCTTGACCGGCGGGCCAGAGCGACAGCTGCATTCGGGACGGAGTCTGGGGGTACTGGTAGCGGTTGGCAGTCTCATTAAATGTAGATTCCTTAGTAAGAGTTCGAACGACCTCGCCGTCAACCAACCAGTCGATCTTCTCAGGAGTCCAGTCGATCTCGTAAGTGTGCCAATCCGCATAAGTATTCTCACCGTCAACCTTGGACTTGTCGCCGTTGTCGTCTAGAGTAGGTCAGTAAAATAGTTGGCAAAGTTTGAACAAACGAATGACTCACAGTCGAGGATGCCTTGGAAGTAATAGTTGGTTTGTACCTCTGTCAGATCGGAGCCAACCCATTCGTAGTCGATTTCGTCCTTGGTGTCCGAGAGAAGAATGAAGGCAGTAACAACACCGGCACCGCGACTGCTCTTGATCTTGGCACCAATCTTGCCATACCAGATATAGTGGTTGTTCGCGACGAGGGAGCCGGTACTCTCCTTGGGCATAGTGAGCACAAGGTTTCCGTCCTCGACTTTCAGTTTTCCGCTGTACACCCAGTCGGATTCCGTGGCGTTTCCGAGGTATTCGTTGTTCGAGGCGGCGCTGTCCAGGTTATCCCACTTGTAGCTCTTGCTTTCACAGATGGGCATCGGGGCGCAGGAATCAAGAGAGTACGACATCAAGGGATCGCAACCGCCGAGGCAGTAGGCGCCAGTGCCACATTGTCCGTATACTAGTGCAACATGAGCGGGTGAAGTGCATATGGAGGGGATCCGACATACCGGAGCAGCAAGGGTATTCCTCAGGACAGTGATTGTCGAGGCTGCAGCTGGGAGGCGAGTCGTCCGCGACGACCGACCTGGCCGCCAGGAAGGCGAAGAATAGAGCAGTTTGAAGGCGCAGCATGGCGACGACGTGATGGGGTCAGGAAAGGCCGAGATTCATATACAGAGAACACGGTCTGGAGAGGACGGAGAAAAGATCAGTTTAAAATCGATTCCGACGCGGGAAGCACCCAGAGCAGGTGGTATAACAGTGGGCCGTGATCAGAGTCTTTATCTCTGATCCACTCAGGGGAACACCCAAGGCTTGGTACAGGAAATGCCGCGAGTGGACGCATGATGACAACTTAAGACATAGGGTGCGGATTGATTATAGATGACAATGACTTCAAAAGTGAGAGGGGCCACTTACCAAGTAGCATGCGGAAATTGCGTTTCAGATTGCGAGAGGATAGAGTGATTTATACAAGGCGATGGAGTATAGTAGTATGATGGAGGAGCGCACCAATCAACGAAGGACTGCGGGAAAAAGGAGACCGAGATCACCGCTGAGAGAGGGCCAGGAGGGGAAGGAGAGGCAATAAAGCTCTGCCTCGATAACGATTGAATCTCGATTGAAATAGATGATGTGAACGAAAGAAGAAACGACCGGATCGAGGGGGAAGGGACGGGGTGGAAGGGAGAGGCCCGACTATTAAAGGCCGCCGATCTTGGAGAGACACACCAGAGACACCAGAGTGGGCTTATCAACGCTTCCGGTCATAAATTACAGACCCTTATCTGCTACAGACAGAAGAGGTACTGAATATAAGGGATTCATACCAAGTGCTACTAGAGAGTATCAGATCCATTTTTCTTATTACTAAAGAGATCTTCAGTATCTGGTCTACAATCCAAAAATTCCACACTCACTATTGGAGTACTGCAACCGGATACCGGACCCGACGTTGTGTCTGACAGGCTTGTCTCACTCGAGCGCACTGCCAACGCCAACTGCCAGGCACGACTGGAGCTCGTGACCACTGACATGCGTCCAAGGAACTACTCCACGCCGTTATTCTTGGAAATCGCCACTGCTAGTAAGCATGGAATCATCCGGAAGCAACCTATTCCACAAATTCAGTTCCGATACAACCATGTAGCATCTTCGAGTACTCGGTCGTACACAATATCGCCTCCGTCTGGTGATCCCCGAAAGCAGACCCTGATGCTCAGTCGTAAAACCCTCGCGGTACTGGTAATTACTGATACCGACTCTAGGCTGCCGTCTCCACCTCCAGCAGTGTCCACACTCTAGCGAACTCTAGCCGGCTAATAATATCCGGGCTTGGAGTCTGGGCAAATGTTTAAGGCAAGAACGGCTGGAGGATTCGGAGCTAGCCGATTCTGGTCAGAAGAGGTACTCTAACCCTCAGATCTTCGCGCTCTTTCCATCTGTGCTGGGAGAGTACCAACAAACACAGATCGCGAGCTCCCGTGACCGTCATATCGTGCCAGAACCCATCTCCTATCCTATTCTCCCCTCTCCGTATCCCCGTTGTAGCGTCCTTGCATCCCGACGCAAGGAATGGCCTCCGACCCTCGCGTGGCAATCGACATCAACCTGAAATTTGAATCGAATTCAAATCGGCATTCTCGGTGATCTCGGTCTGGTGGAGGTCTTTCCGCGATCAGACCGGCTGAAGAGGATTCAAGGCTTTGGTGGCACGAGGTACGTATAAAACTGGCAACAAACAGCCGTTCTCGTCAATGGGTCGATTCCGTGAATATTTGTCACTGGAATGATCGAAGTCTAGCCAGAACGGTAGTATGATGTATGAATGAGTGAACCCTCGAAGACGAGTCACGGCTGAGACTCTGCATTTGCATTTTTGCATTTATGCAAGGCTCAGGAAGAGTACGTATTCTGTTCTCCACGGATCATATATGTACGGCGTGGATTGGCGCGTCATCGCGAAAAAGCAACGATTCCTGTTCGCATGGCTTACAGGCGCCACGGCGTCTGCAGGTACCTCCTGGGGCTGTACGAGTACCACATGTCAACGTTTATTGGTGTTTTGGCTGAGGCGTCGTGTCAACGGCTTGTGCCACCGCCTTTAAGCTTCTGATGCTGGCTGACGCTCCATGGAGAGCTCGATATAGAGCCATTTCTACCGAGTAATACAGAGTAATCAAAGCAAATGGTCCTTCAGAAGATATATGATCTGGATGTTCATTGCAATCCCGGGGAACTTGTCATCTTTGCCCTTCGCATAGACCCAAGTTATTATATTGTTCTTTTTACTTGTACTCGAAGTCGACCACAGTAGACACGGTTACACGACTCGGGTTCATGCCGCTACCGATGGATTCGAGATCTCCAACGCTTAAGCTTAAACCAATAGAGGCGTTAAATTATAGCTGGAGGTACGACCGTTGTAAAGAATAAGGGACAAGAGAAATTAAACAAAACAAAACCCTTTCCCACCCCAGGGATCGACAGCTTGATGTCCTCAAGGTCTCCGTGCATCCGACATCAAGGGGCACTATCGACTCCGACGGAAGGATATCTCCCTTTTTTCCTGTCATCAATCAAGCTCGTGCCTTTTCTGGTGTACAACGCACGTTGCCCCGTGATTTTGCACCGTCGATCAACCATTGCGCACCCCGTCTTTTCGAGTGTGATTTTATTTTATTTTTTTTTCTCTTAATTTTATTTGCGTTGTTTTCTTGTTATCAATGACGTTTTGATTTTCTCCCTCGTTGACGGGCTTAGGTGTGCTTATTCCAAGCGGGTGCTCACTGGGTAATGGACGTGTGACAGACCATATCCTGTGTTCACCCCGCTCAACGGCGTCCAGGCTGGCCATGCCTAAACTTGCCGGGACGGTAGTTGATCTGGTTGGGGCGGAACTTGTCATGCCGACGCATAAGGACGCACTTGTCGTCTGTCAAAATGAGCTCCTTTTCGCAAGGGTCAGACGAGTAGGTCACCGAAACGCCCCGATAGACGGCCTTCGTCTCTTTCCATCTGTTGACAGTTTCCAAAACCCTACGAGCAATGATTGTGCTCGTGAATATGGCGGTCGCTACAGTAGCATCAGCACCAGATTTCGATCCGATCACATGGCGTTGAGTTCCTACTCACCGTTGCCATTGTTAAAAACAAAAAGGCGCTCGATATTACCGACGCCAGCAATGCTGCGCATATCCTGTTTCCATGCTTCAGGAGACAGGACACCGGGAACATTCTTGTAATAGGAGAAAAGCCCCTTTCTAGCAAAAGAGAGACGGCGACGCTCTCTAATCGGCTGATTCATTGCACGGTGGTCGTCAGTCCAATCGACGATCTCAGCAATCTCAACACGGTAGCCTTTTCCAAGACGTCCAAAGCCAAGTCTGACTACCATTTCCTTGTCAGCTTCACAGAACGCTTCCGCGTGCGAAAGATGCTGAAAGACAACTCGAGCTCTATCAGGAGCTTCAATGCGGATGTCTTGTAAGGGTCCCTCGTGGATACGAGCGGTTATATGAGCAATAGAGACTTCGTTCATCCGTCCTAAGATACGGACAATCCCGGCCTTTTCTTCAGGAAACACAGGCATCGGAGAAGGCGTGAATGTTATAAGATCATCATTGGATCTACCGCCATCACTATTCTGGCCCTCCTTCGAGCCAGGACAAGAGACCACCAGAGCTGGTGGCATTAACTGCGTCATTTCATGAGAAGGGCCGGACGTGATGGAGCCGGCAACCTGAGCCCAGCTATGAGACTGAAGAGCGGCCGCGGGGGGTGGCGGGAGTCTCTGAAGTGGGCGGCTTTCGAAGTGGATAGGCTTATTCTGCTCTTTCTGCACTTCATTCATGAGAGCCACAACTGCTTGTTGCTGGATTGGGCCACTAGGAGGGGAATGATTGGTCATGGCTTGATGAACGCCGTTGGCATGTTGCTGGGCGACACGGCTGGCCACTGCTTCATTGGCATCCTGCAACAATCTTAGGCTAAGCAAATATAGGGCAGCCGGACAAGCCTTACCATGATATTGAAAGCGTCGCATTGAGGGATATAGGCCATTGCCTCCTGAACGGCCTGAGAAATCTCCACACTCAGTTTGCCGACATTGTTTGCGGCGTTGGGCTGGTTATGCTGTCGGAGCTGCCGGCATATCAGCATACCAATTTCATTGTTAACACCCTCAGACCGCTTACATGGTTCTCGACATGTTTGAGGTGCCTCAGGGCCTCGTGCATAGCCAGGACTACGGCGGAAGCCATTGTGCTGCTGATTGGGGTCGATTGAATACGGGTATGGGCTGCCAGCGTCAAGGTCGAGGTATATCGCCTGGCTAGTGGACATATAAGGTAGGAGACCCTGTCTAAACTGAATGTAAATCAGCCCGATTGCCTCCTGGGTATGGACTGGGTTCGGACTGGGTTCACAAGAGTCTTTACCTCAGAACACAAGCACCTAAGATAACCCGATCTCTAGATTGCAGGCAAGGTGCGATGGAGAATCTAGAGGAGCAATATGTGGTTTCTCTGGTAAGGATGCTCTTGTACACTCGGAATGGATATCACACCGGGACAGCTGAGACTGAATAAGCTGTTGTTTCGTGAGGTAATATCAGGGAGTCCAGATCACAGTCTCTTCAGGAGACTGAGAGCACGCAAGCCAACTTGCCTAAGAGAATAAAGAGAATACTAAGGGAGGATGATATAGAAGAGAGATAATATAACAGCAGATTGAATAACGCAGCGAATGAGACAGGACACTGGGAAGCTTTTCCCAAAGAAGAGGGACAGATCAATGAGGAGAGAGGGGGAGGAAGAAGATAAGTCTCTAAAAGAGGATGATGAGGCAAAGAAATAATGGTAGTGAGTGAGGGGATTCAGAGGGGCAACTGAGGCCCTGATGTTACTGAAGTGAATGGACAATTGAACAAATTGGAATCATTCATCATTTGCTCTCTGCGCTCCACCTTCACGCATGAATTGCTCACTTTTATTCAACTCCCAGAGGTTCAGCATCCAGGCCTGTTCAGGTTGTCTAGGACTAAGCTGCCCAGCTTTGACTGACTGTTACTTAAATGAACAGATCAAATGCTCTGCACGATGAGACTATATGACAGAGGAATATGCCCCCTATCATTGAGATAATGACCTTACAATTGGGTTTGCAGGGCTGCTGATTGTATCCACATGTGTGCCAGCGCTCAGAGAAATGTGAAGCAAGCATCCAGTTCCCTACACCGCGCGGCCGCTGAGAAGATTTCCAGGATAACTTACTGGGCCTACCCACTTGCGCACGACCAGGGAAATTTGCAATCTGTCCTGACGAGAGGGATGAGTGGCATCAACATCCTCTATGGAGCTAAGACATTTGACATTCATTCAGGAGACATAGTCGCCATTGATAAATCCAATATAGTGCCCGAGTAGCCCAATCAGCACATGATACAGCATACAGCACCTGAGATACTGGTCTTAGAAGCTTAGTCTCCCATCACTCAGAAAGCGGCGGAAAGCTCCTAACAAAGCTGCATAGCAATTAGCACAAACCCAGCCTAAGTGTATCCTTTCAAATCCAAACTTACTGTGCAGGACACTCATATCCAGATGGATTCTTGTGCAAATAAAGTTGATGGTACTCCTCTGCATCCCACCACTGCCCCGCAGGGATGATTTCCGTCGAAAGAGGCTGCTTATACCACTCCTTGCTCACTTTTTCTGTGACACTTTCCGCGATTTTATGCTGCTCGTCGCCATGCGTAAAGATGGCACTGCGGTACTGCGTGCCAACATCCGGGCCCTGTCGGTTCTTGGTCGTGGGATCGTGCATGCGGTAGAAGAATTCCAGCAGCGAGCGGTAGCTCACCAACGACGGGTCAAAGGTGATCTTAAGGGCCTCAGCATCTGTAGCTCCACAAAATCAGCCTCCTATTTTCATGAAACCGCGCGCTTCGAGGATTAACTCTCCACTTACGTCCTGTATCCCCCGTACAAACAGCTCGATAATTCGGCGACGCTGTGTTTCCTCCGCAATATCCGACCTTCGCATCGAGCAAGCCCTTGCCCTGCCCGAATTCCTTGCGGAAGAGATGCTCAACGCCCCAAAAACACCCTGCGGCGACGGTCGCCGTTTGTGTAGACGAGCTTGCCATATTGCGCGATAACGATTCTGGTGTGTGTGAGAGGGACGGAGAAGTGGTGGAGAAGGGGCGGAAAAGTCGTGAGAAGAGGGTCGTGCCGAGGGTGGGTGCGGCGAATGCCATAAACTTGTTAATTAGAGGCAATACTATTATGTCCTTCTGTTCGCTTGGTTGAGAAGGTTATAGTTGAGACGCAATGAGCAGTAATATGGCAACAGCTTGGTATACGCTCCGTGATAAGTCGTCGCCAGGACGTAGCTGTGTTAGCTAAGCTTAGAGTCGGTGGCGTCATTTCATACAAGATTGCGATCCCAAGGCTCAGCATTTACATACCCAAACCGCGAAATAATAGTATCCAGCTAATATGGACTTACTTGCGCATTTTGACAGACTGATACATGTTCATCATATCACTGAGTGAATCATTGGGCCAGCTAAGGGTCCCAGTATTTATCGGCTCCAAAGCAGTATCTGTTATTGTACACATCTCAAGAATAGTATGTCCCATAAAGAAAACTCAGCAACGCCGCCCCCTTTGACCGTATCGCCAAACTGCAAAAAAGTAAAAACAATGAAAAAAAGGGGGGGGAAAGCCCATAAATCAATCATGCATTCTGCTTCCTTCTACCACATCAGAAACCACCAATAGCACTCAGCCGGACATCCCGGCCTGAGAAGCTAAAGTCTCTAGGACGAATGTCTCCTCCAAACGTTGTGCGTCTCTGACTAGTGTTCTTCTTTATAGGAAGGCTCCGAGGGCCTAGGACAGCCGGTTTGTTTTCGATTTCTTTTTCGCCCTTGGCCATCCGCCTCGCCTGCGCAGTGAACATCGTGTTCTCCGGTGGTGAACTACCGTAAGTTGCTGAAGTCGGGCTGCGGCGCCGGTGAGCACGAAGCGCAGTTGCAGATGCACTGGTACCGAAGGACCCGATTGAGATACGTCTCATAGCGGTGCTAATCCTTCTCACATCATCCTTGCTAGCCTTCCATTCGCCTTTGATTTCGGTCTGCGCAGGAATGGGTGAGTAGTTGCCGCTTGGCGTTCTGACCGCAATCCTAGATGGCCGCTCCGTAGATGCTCTGTTTAGAAAACTGCTGCCTTCTATGTCACGCAGTGGAGAATTGCGGTCGGAGATAGAGATAGATACTGTAGGCGGTGCAGGAATTGGAGAGCTGCCTGTCTTCTTTGATAAAAAGCCAGTTTTGAACCTGTTATTCTTCGGAATGCTCAATGGCTGGTCAGAAGGCGTTGGGATTGGTGAGGAACCACCTGAAGGGCTGAAGTTACGGGTTGGAACTGGGATGCCACGAGGAATTGGTGAGGCTCTGGGCAGCCCAGGCTCTTGCGGACTGGCGCTCCGAGGAATTTGGGTGTCTTCACGTTTTTGCGGCGTCTTCTGGATTTCAGTCAGGGTACCGTCTTGCTCGTCATCCTTCCATCGAACGCTCCGCTTTGGTGGCTTTGCTGGGACCTTCTTGGGCGAAAAACTGACGCTTTTCCTCCCTGTACCCATCTTACGACGGCGAGGAGATCCTCGCGTGGGCGAGGCCGGAGCTGTCGGGTGTAATGCGACTGTTGCGTTCAGGCTCTTTGAAGGAGGAACAATAGCTAAGCTCAACCTCTTCTTTGCCTTGGAGGGACTAGGTTTCGAAGGGCTGAAGGTCGGCATCGAAGGTAGATTGCCGTCCGGTCTGACGACGTTTGAGGTTGCTGTACAGCACGAATCGAGCATTTTGGTCAGACTTCGCTTGCCCATTTCCACGGCCTCTTCCTCGCTCAGGTGCATAAGACTCTCGATTGATGAAGCTATTTCAAAGTGTGCTTGAAGTAACAGCTGCACTGTAGCAGCTTCTCCTGCCTTGTCTTGTTCTGCAACGGCCGAAAGAGCCTCTCGCTCTGTATTCGCTCTCAACAACTCCGCCTCACGCCGAAGATTAGTAACATCACTTTTATCACTCGTATCGAATTCTTGAAGTTGTTGTACAGCATTTTCAACGGCCGAAGTCATAGCACGGTCCCATGTACTCTTTGCCAGGCGCTGGTGGTAATGCTGCCTACTTCCTTCCAGCTCCAGCAAGATTCCTTGAGCTGTTTTCCGCACGGCTTGTAGATTCGACAATGGCACCTCGTTCTCAGAATTCGCGCAAACATTGTCGAAGGCTGCAATCCACGATGACAGTAGGCCGATTCTGCGGCTTACCTGCCTCAATCTAATCATGTTATTTATTCTTTCTTGCCTCTCCGGTAGCGAATGATCATAGGCGTTCCGAATCCGAGCGAGACCTTCCCGCACAGCAGCATCCTTCTTTTCTGTCTGCTTCTTAAACTTGGCAAAGGCGATCTTTTCGGATTCTCTCTGCTGTGCTTTGAGTTCGTTAATTAATGCCATCTGTTCATCAATCTTCACCAGGAAGTCCTTGACGTGGCGATTAACATTGAATACATTTCGTGTGACCTTGGTCTGGATGTTCTTTGCCCGGTTGGCATAGCGCAGGGTATTCTGGGTTTCGTCGAAATGCTGACTGGATGGACTGACGCAGACAATCATGACTGTCTTACAGTTGCCTCCGAGCGAGAATTTAAGGAGACGTGTTAACTTCGAGTTTCGGTAAGGAACGTGATTTCGTTTGCGTGGATCGCAGAGTGCATTTATGCAGCTACCAAGGGCGAGGAGTGACTTGTTGATGTTGGCACCTTCAAAGAGTCTTTCCCCCCTATTTTTTGTTGCGCTCGCGCGCTCGCTTCCTGCCAAGTCGATAATGCTAAAGGTCGCCATAGTGTGTGGTTCATTGATATCGGCATTTCTGTCTTTCTGTGCGACATTGATCTGGAGAACCGCATGGGATCGAGAAGAAGTGGCATTCGCCTCGGTTGGGGACATTGTCCGGCAAGCATTACCCTTCATGATCATATCCATGACCTCCTGCACAGACTTCGGGCTATGACTTGACAATCCGGATACCGACACTGACTTGTTTGAGTCTTCTCGCAGGGACAGTCCGCCTTTTGCACCACCGGGAACAAGAAGATCGCGAATCGTTTCATTGTAGATCTCTAAGAACGAAAGAGACAATTCCGTATGTTTCTCGCTTTTCCTCTCTTCAATACGTTCGAATAATTCTTGCATGGTGAGGAAAATAATACCCGGCTGCTGCGGAGTGCCAGTGATAGTATGTGTCTTTCCACACCCGGTCGCACCATAAGCGAATACGGTGGCATTGTATCCATCAAGGACGCTATCGAGCAGGCTTCGTGTAGTCGCTTCGTATACTTCACCTTGGGTGGCATTCTGATCGAAAATTCTATCAAAGGCAAAGGTCTGGTCTTTCACACGCTTTCCGTTGGGAACAACACTTCTGGAGAACTTCTGGACAGGATTGTCTTCTGGGGGATCGAATACTCTTTTGGAACGCTGGTTAGCACGCGACCAGATAAGTAACCAAAACTTATACTAACAAACACCTGTCATCAATGACTTTGATGATTGATCGGAGACCTTTTTGATTCAGCTTTGGGGCTGGTGCACCAGCGAGAGAACCGTCTCCGAGAAATAGCGGACCATCTTCACATTTGGTGAGCTGGGCTGCCTCGCGAATCGTAAATGGCCTCACTCTGACAGCGACGCTGATGGACGAAGAGTCGCTTGAGGCCCCCATAGCGTCGGATTAGTTGTCGAAAAGCTGTCGTAGTTGATGGGTTGTCGTGAATTGAGGGCTGTCCGCCCCGTCCGTTTGGCGTGACAGCTGGAGAGCGTGAGGTTTTGAAAACAAAATGGATAAGAGAGAGCCGTTTCGATGAAGAATGTTGACACTAGTGGGCCTTTCCCGAGGACCCCATAACTTACCCCTGTTGAGATGTGCTGAAATCACGGTGGATGTTTCAAGCCATTCAATTTGTTGTTGTTGGCGTTGTCTGGTTGCTCGAGCAACAGGTTGTGGAGATAGCCGTGAAAATATTGGTGGAAAGGAGTCAGATCCTACCGACACGCATATAGCTTGGCAGGGCTCCCACTGAGAGGGACCCTTCTGGTAGATAACCCTCAGATAAGGAACTCTGCTGTTAAATGGGTTTAAAGGTACCATGCCCGGACTCCGCTACACTCACCCTGCCTACGATGACTGAATACGAGCACTCATTATGTACGAAAATAGCATGTATAAGGACCTTGGTTAGGAGTCACAGCAATGCACAATAACATCAGCGTCTTTCAAGGTATTATCAGCAACTATAATAAGTTTGAGCCCATTCCCGATTGCGAAACCGTACTCCTGCAAAATAGGTCCATTGTCAGATATCTCCCAAACAAAGACCACGAACTCCGTCCTGTGAAATCTATACTGACCCTTGCACCAAAGAAGACAAATGGGCCGAATCTCAACATGAGAAAGAATTAGCAGGGAGATAATTTGTACAGACAGCCCACTATGAGCCCACTTCTTCGTCATCAAATTTCGGGATAACAACATCCCAACCAGGGTCCTCTAGGTCGAGATCAGTGGCGTTGTCAGAACCAGCCACCACCGTCTTTCGGAATCTAAACGCAATGGACTGCCCGTTGTTGAGTTCTGCTGCCTTCAAGCTGATAGACGTAGCCTTCTTTTCCGGCCCTCGTTTGGGCGCGTCGTCGGCTTCAATCTTCGGGGCCTCGAGACTCGTCCATCCTTTCTCTAGGTCATTTTTGTCCACTGCAACACCAAACTCGATCTCTGTGGGGTCTTCAGGAACCGGGTCGCCGTTGATTTCCTTCAGACCGCGCGCTCGAAGAGCTTCCAGGAGATTAGTCTTGGTGGCCTCGATGGTCTGGGAAGGCGGAAGCAGCAAAAGCACAGTCGTTCTGTGCTTTTTGAAGAGCAGCGTCCAGCTCAAAGGATCCGGTTGTGACTTTTAATAGAAGTGTTAGCATAATCCATTTCAAAGTCTGGGAAATTCACTCATTTAATAACACTGGGGGACCCGACCTACCATTATGTCGAGGTTCCTTCGTAGTTGTGGGTTGATCTGAGAAGCTCTGGCGGGTCCGCGGTGGTCTTGACATTTAGAGTTGCGGGAGCTGGAGAACATCTTAACCACCGAGACATTCCCGCAAATTCACCTCAGAGAATCTTGCCCAAGACCCTGAAGCTTTAAAACCACGATTGTCAGGTCAAACGTCGCTCATCCCCGTGATATCAAATCCTATTGCTTCTCTACAGCTACTCCAGCAACAAAAGAGAAGAAAAAGCTGGCATTCGCTGCCGCTCTTCCACAATGGACGCTGAACAGCCCTCTGGGACTCGCAATCCGGAGTCCTCAACTCTATACAAGATATTACACTGGGACAAGTTCTTCGAGTCGGAAGCGCCACCCAGATTGGGGATGGGTGTTGGCCAACGATTGCCATTCACTGCCCTGTCCGCGTTCTCTGCCGGCCTGGCCATCGGTGCGACTCATGGAAGCAAGAAGGCCGCGTATCGTTTCCGCGCCGAAAACGCTCATCGCTTTCCCACGACGCCGACCGGATGGTTCCAGTACCACAAAACCAAGAACTACATATCTATTGTTGGGGGCGTCAAGGAGGGCATGAAGATGGGATTCAAGCTAGGCGCCGGGGCGCTGGTGTTCTGTCTTTTTGAGGAGACGGTTGACTATGCTCGTCACGACCAGAGAGACTTCATATCCACCGTCACGGCTGGCTTGTCTTTTTCTGGGCTCTACAGTTTATTAGGTTTGCTTCATCTTGTTTGCTCAAAGAAAACAAGCTGATATCCATACTTTAGCTCGGCACGATGTGTACACTGCGGCACGAACAACCAAATTGGGCCTGAAACTGAGTCTCGTGTATGGATTGATGCAGGATGGGCTCGAAACTTTGAAGGGCAACCGACCTGCTTATATTGATTTCCTCCTCGGTCGGCGGTCCAAAGTTGAATGAAAAGCCTTCGAAGCCAATAAGTAGCCGCTATCCACGAAGCAGATCTCGCCTTCATATTCACGATTTGCTTGGCTCCCTTCCGATATCTGACGAAGAGGTTACGGTTTGGAAGTGCAACTTGGATGCATCGAATGGGGTCTAGAAGCCAGTTACGCGGATCAGATGGAGATCGAACCCTGGCAAATATCTCGATCGTCCTTTTATGGCCTTTTTACCCGGTCAGCCACAGCCAGTTCCTCAAGGACACGGTTATCAGCCTGTGTGAGGAGTGAATGTCGAATATGGTCAGCCGCCGGAAATGCCTCAACAAGGCTCGTGGACGACCAAGGATAATTACCATCTAAAACTGGAATGTGACATATGGAGGCCCTTGTCACTTTCTTTATTTTTTTTAGGCCCTCCATTTCACGTCAGGTGACTCTTCCCGCTGCAACACCCATACCGCTGCCTCTACAGAACCTTTCGCGTATCGTGCTTTGGGTGCGATAAAGAGCACGTTCAAAGTGGTACTGAACTTGTTGTTTCGTAGATAGCAGATGCTGTAACGCGGTAGATTGGATTATCCTGACTGTTCCAATGGACGAGTTCTGAAGCATTTAAAATTAACCATGCTAGAAAGCATGCAGTATATTTCTTGCTATTGCTCGACCGCCTCTTCAGGCACAGGAATTCCCTTCGGAGTCTATCCCAGCTTTTTTTTTTTTTTTTCTTTTATTTTCTTTTCTTTTCTTTTTTTATTCTGTCTACGGCTATCCAATCGATGCTCGTTAGGCTTCTTTTAGCAACTCATCTGGCTTACCCGGGTCTTGCCATACATTACCGCTCAGACAACGGAAGAAAAAGCAATGCGGTCCAAGAGATAGCTGACTCAGGGTCTTAGACCTGCAATTGAGAAGCACACAGGAATCCTTCTGGAAGTTCTCCAGAACGATCTCTCTTTCTCCCTGCGAACCCCTCCTATTTGTTTCCTGCACCCAACCACTATTGCTAGCCTGCAACCCTTTTTACCAGCACTTTTTCTCTTCTTCACCTTACCTTTACTGAGTCTTTGTTCAATATCTGAGCTTTATCTTTTCTGGAGAGCATCATTTTATGTTGAGCTTTCAAACCCACGTTCACTCCTCTCACAATTGTCGTTGTTTTTGTCAATCCGAACGAGGCAAAAGAAATTGCCTAAATTATATGCCACAATCCTTCAAGATTCGGTGTAAAGGATCATCTAGCACACGCACGAATCACAGCAGCTTGCTAGTGCGCAGAGCTGAGAGGTTTTGTGGAGCTAAATTGATTATTGCCGTTTGACGTGGGAGATCCCCGCCTCCAGGTATTCTCCGTCTAGCCCAGCTCTACCGTACCGAATTATTGCGTCTGCCCCAGGTTTCTTTTACTAACGCAGAATGCTCGCTTTCAGTACCATACCTGCTTCGGATTTTCAACTTCCACTGCCCCGGTAGCTTTGATCTTGCTCTTGTCAAACAGCGACGCCGGTCGGGCTATTCAAATGTTTGCTCCCTACTGACACCTCCCCGCGCCGTGGAACTGGGGATGCTCTGAAGCTCCCGTCACCCCAATTTCGTCGACGTCATCGGCCTTCTGCTCTGGATCCAACGAACTCTATGCTACTGCTCGGAGCATACGGTTGAGTATCTGTGTCCTGTACACCATTTCTCTCCCAGAAAGCGTCACAATCGTTCATCATGAGGCGACATGGCAGGGCCGGCGGAGGGTCTACCAAGGCTGTGGCACCGGTCTCCGACACGGTATCGTTAATCCATTCATTTGATTCAGTTATGAACCCCAATCGCCCGGTGCGCCCATCGCCTTTGGCCTCGTCCAATATCCAAGCTCTGCCTTTGGACCTCATCGACCGACTGCGGTCTTTTCCTCTGTTCCAGTCTACTCCAGAATCGTTTCTCATCGACGTTGGACAGCATCTGCGCCCGCAACTTTGCGCTCCGAACGACTATATTCTGACAGAGGGCGATGAGGCGAAGGCAATATACTGGCTAGTGCGAGGTGCGGTGTCGGTCACTTCCAGAGATGGGGAGAGTACATACGCGGAACTTGAGCCGGGTGCCTTTTTCGGTGAAATAGGTGTATTAATGGATCGGCCCCGTACCGCGACCATTATCGCCCGTTCAAGGTGTCTGTTGGTGGTTCTGACCAAAGAAGACTTCCGGAGGATCCTACCTCGGTTTCCTGAAGTCGAGCGAGCCATTAGGGATGAGGCCCAGGAACGGTTAATGATTTTGGAGAAGAAAAAGAAGGAGACATCAGTACCCTCGGCCGATCTTATAGAGGCTGGTCGAAGAGGGTCCAAAAGGTTAAGGGAAACTTTCTCCAGTGACCTCTCGCTCACTGAACAGAATGGTGCAAGCCTAAAGTTCGTCAATAAGAAACGCAAATCCCCAAGTCCGGGACTAGCTGATGGAACCTCAAGTGCCCTTGCAAATGGGCTTGTGAACGTGCGTCTTCTCCTTAAGGAACTGCCGCTCTTTGCTGGCCTTCCGCCCGACATTCTTCACTTTTTGGGTCTCAATGCGCAGCCTCGATCATTCCCACCCTTCACCGACATCATCAAACAGGACTCTCAGGGGCGCGAGGTCTACTTCATCGTCCGCGGTGAGGTAGAAGTTTTGAGCGAGAAGAAAGACCCATTGAACGGGGGGCGACCCATACCTAGTACCATTGAGTATCCCGGCTTCGAAGTGAAAGCGCGCTTGAAACAGGGTCAGTATTTCGGCGAGGTGGTGAGCCTATCTCTGGCGCCTCGCCGGACTGCAACCGTACGCTCGATCAATGCTGTCGAGTGTCTCATGATCAGCGGTGAGGTCCTAACTGAATTGTGGGATAAATGCCCTCAAGATGTCCGCGAACAGGTGGAACGGACTGCCAAAGACAGGCTCAAGACAGCCTCTGATGGAGATGTTATTATGGCAGAGGCCGGAGACACTGATGGGACCGGCCCCGCCGACGAGAGCTTCAAAATCAGATCTGCTCGCCGGCAGTCTATGCCACTGTTGACACTCACGGAAACAGAGTTGGACAGCACTCAAAGGTCGCCCAAAGGCATAGATGAGCACACGGTACTACGACCATCGGATCCGGACCCTTTTCTCAACGTGGGCTTAGATAATGTTCGGCTCCGCAGCCGACGAGGGTCTGTTGCGCCGTTAACTCCGGAAGAGGTAACTCGAGATCAGCAGCGGCCATCTTCTACGGAACCTTTGTCAAGCAGTTCATCATTTCGCAGCCTCCCGGAAACTCCGACTACTCCAATAGCGCAAAAGGCACGGCGCGAACCAAGCAACCAGAACCGGGGGATTTTTCCTGACAGTGTACTTGTGCGAATCTTTCAAAACCTCGAATTGCATGATCTTCTTCGTTTGCGAGCCGTGTCTCTATACTGGTCCGAAATACTCAATTCATCCCCGGATCTGTTTCGCTACTTGGATTTAAGTGTGTATAATCGCTGCCTTACCGATGACGTACTGGCGAAAATCGTCTGTCCCTTCGTCGGCAATAGACCTCGCTACATCGATATCAGCAACTGCTTTCATATCACGGACGAAGGGTTCAATACTTTGGCGAACACCTGTGGGTCTAACGTTGTGTCCTGGAAGATGAAGAGTGTTTGGGACGTGACTGCATCCGCCATCCTGGAGATGGCTCAAAAAGCGAACGGCCTGCAAGAGGTGGATCTGAGCAATTGCCGGAAAGTCAGCGATACGCTCTTAGCTCGAATCCTTGGATGGGTCACCCCTGGTCCATATAAACCTCCAGAGGACACTGCAAAGTCTGGTAAACCCGTTATCAAGCCCACGATTCTAACCTCAACCGGGACGGCGGTCTTTGGATGCCCAGAGCTGAGGAAGTTGACCCTGTCCTACTGCAAACATGTAACTGACAGGTCTATGCATCACATTGCATCTCATGCTGCTTCAAGAATTGAAGAAATGAACCTGACACGGTGCACAACTATCACTGATCACGGATTTCAATTCTGGGGAAACGTTCAGTTTACAAATCTCCGAAAGCTCTGCCTGGCGGATTGCACGTATTTGACCGATAATGCGATTGTATATCTTACCAATGCTGCAAAACAATTGCAGGAATTGGATTTGGTACGCACTTCCTTATCTCTTATGATGTGCTCACTAACGCATGTTCTTATAGTCATTCTGCTGCGCTTTATCTGACACAGCAACCGAGGTCCTTGCCCTGCAATGTTCTCAATTGAGATACCTGAACATGTCATTCTGTGGCTCTGCGATATCTGATCCATCATTACGCAGTATTGGACTGCACCTTCTGCATCTGAATCGGCTCTCGGTGCGTGGTTGCGTTCGCGTGACTGGGGCTGGCGTGGAATCGGTAGCGGATGGTTGCACCCAGCTGAAAACTTTTGACGTCAGCCAATGTAAGAACTTGGCTCCTTGGATTGAATCAGGCGGAACCCAAAAGTACAAGGGTAAAATATCATTCGACACTGTTGCTGTGAATGGGAGGCTTTACCGATAGCCAACGCTTTCCGCAGTACTATCCTCCTATCCACCTTCACACTTTTGCCACATCCTCTTCTATACTCAAATTATATTGCTTAATACCGCCCTCGTCACGATATGCTCTTATTCCTCCCACCTCAACTTGATTACGACTTTCCGTTTTGATACATTCGTTTGGGTACCCCTACTGGTTCTCCACCGGAGTTATGGTACTTGTCTTCGCTGGTCCTTCATGGT
Organism: Aspergillus spinulosporus; assembly: GCA_003574815.1. Lineage (NCBI taxonomy): Eukaryota > Fungi > Ascomycota > Eurotiomycetes > Eurotiales > Aspergillaceae > Aspergillus > Aspergillus spinulosporus. The sequence continues at coordinate 1,412,995 of QPHH01000002.1, read as the reverse complement.
TTTGGTCGATGGCGGTTACAAAGCTTGCTGCATTGCGTTCATTTCTTTGGGCGTGTTGGTCTTGGAATGTTGTTCAGTGCGTACCATCCTTTTTTACTACTTCTGTTCAGGTGCTGGGGGACAGGCATGGGAGGAGTTGACTCTGACACGGCTATAACAGCATCTCCTATTCGTCTTGCATGTTGGAGCTGACCAAATTTTGAAGATTCTACATGTATCTTAGATCTCTTTTCTTTCTATTGACTATGTGGAGTAGGGAGTCCAGCGCCGAGGGCTTTTTCTCTGTTTGTAGTCTATTCTAGAATCCATTGAAGCTCAAAGAGTGTAGATGAACCATTTATCTTTGTTGTAGTAAATCTTGTTCTTTTACATTCATTTCAGGCCTCGTTGATTGGTGCTTGCAGCAGCCACTTTCACGATCACTGTGGTTCTTATTGCCGCCTCCTAGTTTATAAATATCGACAAGGAACAGGTCTGTGGCCTTTTCACCTACAATCCCATGACTAACTGTTGTTCCTTAGTGTCTCGTGGCTAAGGCGGCAGAGCCATTGATCCGAATGATCTATTTCACAATGATGAAGCCACCTTCGCGTCCCTTACGTCTTGTCTCGCAGAAACCGTCTCAGCCATGGGCCCTCCACACATATACGAGTCTTTCCAAGTAATGAACAAAACCCATGACTGGTTCGCACCCGTCAAGACATTGCGAGCTTCAGATGCCTTTAGTACGCTATCTTCGAAGCGCTCAGGACCAACACAGACTCCATTGTCTATGTGGGAGGCGAGGGTATAATTAGGGAACACCAATTCTCGAATAATCAGAAGTTTCATCCAACATCCAGCATCACAATCTTTCTACTTCCACCGCAGTTCCGAGCATTTTTATCAATTTCCTACTGCTTCCAAAGCCCCAGTGACCCTTATCATACAGATCTCAGTCACGATCCCGCTATAACATCCAGCAACGTCAACACTAGAAACACACCACCAATTCTCCAGGATGTCACCGAAGAGGCAGCGCACTGATTACGACGACAACTGCGACGATGATCCCTCCTCTAATTCGGACCTTAGTACAGAGTCTTCTACGGACGTCACTACTGATGCTCCCACCTATACTATTGCCGATGCTCTCACAGAGGCTACTGTGGATGCTGGTATAGCTGTCTCTCCAACAGAGGTTATGAAAAGCACAAAAGTTCGCAAGCCATACATACAAAAGGCCGGATCTACGAACGCTGCTAAAACACTGGCTAAAGCAAGAGAAACAGCAGGCAAGGAGGGGATTGGACTTCCCTCTGAGGACATAGACTGGTCCGCGACAGTGTTCCGGAAGTACCAACCTAAGAAAAGTATTACTACTTGCGATCGATGCAAGGTATGTCGACCCGACATCAAACCGTTTCTCTTCACTTTATCTGAGACTTGCCGCTGAATGCTAACAACTCCCATTTCACATCTTCCTAGGTGAGGCTCACGCTTTGCAATCAAGAATCCAATGATTGGCTTAGGTGCACACGTAACGGACAAGCATGTACTATAACAAATACGATTTCCCATACTACATTAATTCGTGGAGCCGACGTCCCCCAGTACGTGGCGGCCGTGGATGCCCACCTACCGGCAAGGCTAAGATCCGCAGTGCAGGAACGCAACCTGCTGCGTGCCGAAGGGCCCAGAAACCCTAGTCTCCAAGGAATTAGTCAACCGCCTCTGAAAGACGAACGACTCAGACAGGAATACGAGCGCCTTGAAGGAAGCCTAGCAGCCTTTATACCCCAGGGTGGTAGTAATCGCCAGGCGGCCTATGCTGCGCACCCTCCAAAGCGTGCTGCCAACCCGCGGAAGCCTGCCAACAATGACAATCCCACAGCTGGTGATGCCGAGTCCTGGCCGTCCACATACATCCCTGCGCCATCCGAACATATGGGAGTGCTAGACAAACAAAGCGCAAATAGCCCCTCCACGCAGACGTCAATTAACAAGGACAACTCCAAACCTGCTAATGCTAACGGCAGGCTGTCAGAATGCAGCACCTTGCCACTTGAATACCTTTGTTCGACTGATGTACAAAGCCCTCAGACCCCTTCTACGCGGATGTCTGCGCAACCCAACAATGGTAGGAGTGCTCCTGCTACTGACCGATCGACTCGCTCAAAAAAGGTTTTCACGCAAATGCTTGTGCGGTCCAGTCTCAGGGACAATGTCCAAGAAACTGTTCGCAGTAACTCTTCCAGGCAAGCATCCGCCCAGATTAGTTCCAGGAGGATTGCTCCTGCTACTAACCAAACAACTCTCTTGGGTAATCCCTACACTCAAGCACCTTCTCCTCTCACCTATGAAAACAGGGGATATGAATTATATGGACTGGCAACCCTCCCCGAGTTTGCGCGGCCAGATACCATGATGTCTCCAGAGTTGCCTAAAGACGTGGCGAGGGGCATACCTGGGAAGAGTCGGGCTCGAGAAATGTTCCCTCCTCAATGGAAGAAATATCTTTACCGCAAACCAGATGGGGATAATGAGCCAAATGACGATGCAAACTTCGATAAAGAGATGTGGGATAAGTGAGTTTTACCTCCCTAACATCTAACCCCAACTTTCCTTCGGGTCTAGAATTTTAATGTTCATTCTTGTGGCTGTATCTTGGTCCATGGCAGCTTCGCATCTTATGCTTTATTTGTTCGCAAATTCACATATATTGCTTCTCTTAACTCAATAATCAAATAATGCGGCGAAACGCGACAATATAACTTCCATTGCACGTAGGGGTATTGCGGATATAGTAAAACGCCGTATATGCAACCTTTCAAGAACAGAGTCGAAGACAGATGCCAACCAATCAACGCCATTCCATATTCTCAACTTAAGCCAAAATAAAAGAGAAAAGGAGAATAAAGAGAATACCAACAGATCTAAAAGCGTTCAGAAGTCTTCTTGACCCTAAAACAGCAACAGATCCCCTTACTCTCACACCACTGCCGGACAAAGCCGATGGCGACTTCCCTGTCTTCATTGACAAGAGCAAGTCCCTCAGTATTCAACCAGGAAGTGAAATCTTCGAGATAGATAGGATCATACATGAGAATTTTCTCATGCCAGGTATGTCGATTCCGCGTTTTAGCAGTGACAGGGCTTGAATTCTGACTTCGTCGTGGCTGGGCACGTACAGCTTTTGTGATCTGCTCGCCTAAATCAAGGAATTCTTTTGTCGCTGAGACGGGAGGGGTTGTTCTAGATATTTTGGTTTGCCGGGTTGGAGACATAGAAGGAAGCGCCAACGGACTTCTTGGACTCGAGCTGGAGGGAATCGTAGATGTGGCTAATTCTTGCCGGTACTGTTTTGTATCCTTGTCACTCTTCTTTCCTTTCCGAGGCGGGCTGACCAAGAATTGATTCAGGATCGCGCTTGGGGATGGAAGAAACTCGTCTTCTGAATCCTGGATTTCCTCGACGTCAATAAAGGAGCGTTTGAGGTTAGATTGCCGTTCTGTTGGTTTCGGTTCCGGGTCATGTTGTTTGTCCTCATTCACAACTGCCATAGTTGTGCTAGTCTCGCGACTCTCTCTTGTCGGTTCAGAGGCATTTGGTTGGGATTGTGATCGCACTTTTTTTATTTCGTTTTGTGTAGCTGCTTGAATTTGCTTATGATTTAGTTTCTGCTCGACTTTCTTCGGCTCTGATGCAGAAAATGTCATTTCAGCTGTTGTTTTCGATTGCAGCTCCTTGCGGGCTTCTTGGGGGTCCAGTCCATGTTTAGCTACCCAGCACTTTTCAAGAAGCTGGATTAATTTTTCGCGGTTTTTTGGCGGTTTCAGGCCATAGCGCTGAACTTCCGACGCCAATTGAAGGTCTGTTTTTCCTTTATAATAAGGCATTGGAGGCATAGGTCGAGTTTTCGGCTTCTCACATCTAATCTGTTCAATCGTATGGCTTGTCAACGCAGGTAATACCTCATCAATAGGGGCGTCAACTGGAGCCAGTGGCTTTTCCAGTGGAACATCAGACAAGCTGCTAGAGTAAGTAGCAGATATATGGTCTTCTCTCCCCTTCTCATTGTTAAGCGACGGGGCAATGAATTTCGACGCTTCAGGTGAGTCCATAAGGTCCACAACCTCGATATCAGCCAGCTGCCCTTCTGTATCCCTAGCTGCAATGGACCATAGGTTTCTCTGCGTTGCTAATCGCGATAATACAGAGGAATAACGAGCGCTGTGTGAAATTTGGCTCAAACTCTTAGTCAGCTCCTTTTCCGACTCTTGGACTGCGACCTGTGTGTCTCTCAACATATTTGGGGAATCGTCTTGCTGAAGCTGGCTGCAGGTTCCAAAGACCAGATTCTGCTGGTCTAACGACTTAATTGCCTTCTCAGGTGAGAATGTTGTTCTGGATACTTTGTATTCGGGATTTTCATCCGCCTTTCTTTTTGTTCTGCGGCTCTTGGTCTTTGCTCCGGTTGAGCTCTCGGTGGATATCAGGATCTCTTGGACCGTAGAAGCTGAGCCGTCCGCAGACGAGTCGTATGGGGCAGTAACACGCGCAGTCAGAGTTGTCAATCGTTTAGTCTTCGGCTTTGGTTTCTTGCTGGGTTTCGAAGCTGCAAATATGGGAGCAACGCCCTCACTGTTTTGAACACTGTCATCCTCCAATAGGGATTCCGGCTTTGTTGGCAGTACCCTAGAATCCACAAGCTGTTTGTGATAATTGAGAATTAGCTATAGCACATCGTATGCCGAGTTAAGGCTGCAATACCTCTATTCGACGACGTTTTGTCTGTTCGCTATCCGTAAGCACCTTATGTCTGTCCAAGGCAGTAGTCATTCCAGCATACTCGTATCCAGAGAGCAATGTGCCAAGGCCGTTATGTCTATTTGTGGCGTCATCTTCATCATCCAAGTCAATAACCGCAATGGCAGGTTGTTTCGTTGGGGTCCAATCCCGTCTCCTCGTCATAGCCAACTCCAGTTGTAAATCACCTTTCTCACAGCCGTGTGTGTCTTCCTTTACAGTATTTCGTTCGCATGTATTCTGTTCACTTTTAACAGTCTTAATGTTGGATGTTCTTGACTTCGACACGCCGGTCTTAGTGATCTTCCCAGATATCGTTTTGTTCTTCAATTTCTCAGCCCCGGTCCCACTTCCTTCTTGGTTTGTCCTGACTCTCTTGGGCTTCGTTGGCGCGTTTTCCTTGTTTTCCGAGTCATCCTGACCTATGTCCTGCAACTCCACCTGTGACATGGGCTGAGGCTTCTGTCCTCTTCGCCTCCATTTATCTTCTGAAGAAGCTGAGTTTCCGTCTGTCGTCGTCTTCTCTTTGTAGGCATCCTGCGTGGTCTTGTGTACGATCTTGGGCTGACTGTAAGGTGGCGTGCTAAAAAATCTGGAGCGCTTCGGGGCCGTAACTGACGCAGTCGGCGAAGGTAACGGGGACATGGACCGGTCGCGCAGTGATGTTTTCTTCGAATCTCCTAATGGCAGCGGCGGAGTATGGATGGCACTGGTCTCTGGGGACGAAGAGAGCACGACGAAATCCGTTGCGATCTGCATTGTGGCTGCAAGTGAAGGCAAAGCCGCTAGCAGCGCATTCTTATAGCCAGTGTAAAGGAAATTCGCCAGGCGCCATGTTGTATGTTTGCAATGCTATGTAGAAAATGAAGGTCAAAGTGGCAATCGATAAGAGCGGATGTGAAAGTCTTGGCAGGGACTACCGCATCGGGAAGAGACTTTGGTAGACCGGGCAACCAATAAGAGTTCCACGTCCTACAGTGCTTGATCTACAAGCAGGAAAACTAGAGCTGTCTACAGCATTTTTGTCAGGAACATAACTATTTCAAAGTGTTGCGGAGTTATATCGTTCGTTTAAGAGGTTAGCTAGCGGCAGATGCTGACGCTGTAAAACCGGGCTCCAGCGGTACCCTGCGTAATGACAATGTTGAGCGCGAAGGGAATGGGCGCTGGTGGCACCTTCTGCCATCATAGAGCCACGCTGGAAATTCTATAAGCAGCTTCGAGGCTGGTATTATGAGCTCGCAAACCAATTCCGTCTGCCTGTTCAGTTTGTGTCTCGCCGTCTCACGGTGTAGCAGGTCGAAGGTAGAGAGACCATGGTCTCAGCATCAGCTGGACACTCAGGTGGCTCCGCGCAATGCGATCGCCCCCAGGACAGATAGTTCGAGCTGCCTCTCTTTGCCACTAGAAGTACCATTCACTTCGTCGGAGGCCGGTCCCGACGGCAAGGAGCCCAACTTATATGCTTTCTTGATTTTCGCAACGTCGGAGATCTCTGACAGTGCATCGTCATTAAAGGGTAAAGGAGTACCCTGGACATTCTGTGCTAGGTGTGCAGCGACAGATTCGTGGGTAATATCCGGAGTCACAGAGATTTTGACCACGAGCAAGTTCGTGGTAGTGTCGCTTATACCAAACTTTCGAAAAGAATCGGCGATCTAAAACGTCGGTCAGCCCAGGACAGGAAACGCTCGTTGTGAATCAATGTACGTTATTTGTTGGGCTGAATGAGAAAACAATCTCCGAGTGAACATTGCGGGATTTGAGACGATCATTCAAGTAGTCATTGACGGCACGAAAGACAGCTGAAAGCGCGTGTGCTCGAGAAAGAATCTTAGTCCGACGTAAGCGCGGTTCAACGTGAAGGAATTTGCTAGACTGTATTTAGTTACCATGCTTGCATCAATGAACGCATACTCGAAGTCCGTATTCGCCGACAAAAGCTGCTGCCGCAGAGAGGCAGCATTCTGTACATCTTTATAGAGCGCAGCATGAATCTCGAGTGAAGAGGGGAGGTGGGGTAAATGGATGGTTTCTAAAGAGGACATGATGTTGAAAGCGCCAATGAAAATAACACGAAATATTTGAGAATGTCAGCCTGTTGATGTATATGGCAATCGCGAAGGTTTGCGGTTTAATTACCCTTCACTATCACCGACACACTTTTTTACTCCGAATATATGAAGCTTCAGAACGACCCCACGATAGACTACCGGAGTTAGCGATGGTTATGGCCGAGCTTAGTCATAGCCATGTGACTTGAAGGCTGCACTTCTCGAACGTTCGGGTCGCCGTAGTAAGCAAAGTGATATCACTGGCTGTATTCTGTATCCTATAAATACCCCGAGCTCCCAGCACAGAAACTTGTCCCATCTTCTGATATTGCATTAGTATCATATCGTCGTATCCACGAACATGGCGTTCTTCTTACGACGCCCCTTTGCCGTTCCGACGGCTCTCCGTCAGGTGCCCAAATCCGCGAACACCGCTCGCTTCATCCACAACTCTCCGTTTAAAGCCGCTCAACCGAAGCCTAGTTTCGCCTCTTCTTCCATCTTCGCCAAATCGAGGCAAACGTTCCAGAATGCGTTCCGTCGCACCTACATGCAGCAAACCGCCAATGCTTCGCAGGGCGAATTGACCCAGAAGCTGATCTATGGCGCAGCTATTGTTGGTGGAACTATCATGGCAACGAACTTCATCTTCAACCGCGAAACTCGGGAAGACGGGGGAATGCCGCCGTATGAACGGGCTTATCTGAATGAAACTTTCATGCACACTGGACTTGGTGTCGGTATTATTGGTATTGCTGCTAGGGCTCTGCACACCAGCGGATGGACTTATCGTCTCATGGCCACTAACCCGTGGCTTGTTGCTGGCGTTGGACTCGTCGCTAGCATGGGAACCATGTTCGGAACTTATTACACTTCGCCTAATAAGTGAGTTAAACCGTCGCCACAGACTTGGTGAATTCATTGTCTAATTGTGTTTACAGCTACATTCAGAAGTACGCTCTTTGGGCCGGTTTCAATGTCACCCAGGCTGCTCTCCTCGCACCCCTGATGTTCATGCACCCAGCAATCCTCGCTCGCGCTGGTCTTTACACGGTTGGCATGATGGGTTCGATCGCTTTCGTTGGCGCCACCGCTAAGCAGGAGAAGTATCTGTATCTGGGTGCTCCTCTCCTTGCCGGTGTGACTATCGTTGCTCTCTCCGGATTCGCCCCCCTTGTCCTTCCCGCCACCGCCACCCGTGCCCTGATGTGGTCTGAGAATATCTGGCTGTACGGTGGTCTCGCTGTCTTTGGAGGCTTCACTCTCTACGACGTGCAGAAGATCCTGCACCACGCCCGCATGTCTGAGCGTGGCCTTCTTCAGAAGGATGTCGTCAATGAGTCTATTAGCCTCGAGCTGGATTTCATCAACATCTTCATCCGTATGGTGCAGATCCTGGCCATGAGAAACAACAACCGAAGGTAGATCCGATCCGGAATCTACCAGGACTTCTCCCGCAATTATTATCAATGCCCTAGTTGGGTCGGATATTTGTACTGGTTATATGCTTGGGAATATGGCGCATTTGTTCTTTCCAGGTTCATGTTTTCTCTGATCCAATTCTGCTATTAGCGCATATTGTCAGTGCGCCTGAGTTGTTGGATAGCATCTCCGCTCAACTAGTAGGGAAAAAAAATAATGAAAAAATGAGAAAATAGTATATGATATGTTGGACCTCCCTTGTGGTCAACTTTGTTGTAGCCTTTAGAGAAAAAAATTGATTACCGTTCGTCAGGACAACTAGCACATTGCAATCGAAATAAACCCTAACAACCCCCAAACCAACACCACTCCCGTTCCCCCAACCATTACACTCTTAGTCACCACCCCTCCAGACTCCTTATCATCCTCAGACACCGGCGAATAAGTCTTATTAACAAAATCCAAATAAGTAACCTTCTCCCTCGCATACCCACAAAGCCCACTCCCCCTCATTAACGCCTCTGGAAACAAGACTCTCGGCTCCCCTTTATCCATATCAAGCCTCAACTCCCCCATATCATTCACTGTCCAAGTCCGACAACTAAAGACATCCCTAACGACAACACTTGGCTGGAATCCATTCATCATGCGGATCGTGTAAGCCCCGCTATTGCTCCCCTGCGTTGAGAGAACCATGATAATCTGCCTGCCCTCGCGGCCCTTGCGGAAGGCCATTTCAGAGGATCCACGGTAGACCGGGTAGGTGTTGTAATTTATGTAGTAGTCAGGGTCGATCTGGATTGCGTGTTTGCGGATTGCGTTCAACGTGTGGATGGTGTTGTAGAGTGGGGAAGATGTGTCGTAGGCAGAGGGCCAGAGGGCTTCGCGATTGTGAGGGTCTGTTGAGCCAGAGAAGTGCTGCTCTTGGCCTTGATAGATAATTGGGAGGCCGTCGAAGAGGAGTGTGAATGTTAGGATATTTCTTGCGAGCTGGAATAAATTAGCTTATCGAGTGACGCAGGATGTTTAAGGCAAACATACATTTATGTCGTCCTTCAAGCTTGCGAATCGGGGCAGATCGTGGTTTTCAGAGAAAATGGTTAGACCAGTCACGCTCGGGCATCTGCTTTTCATGGTTTCGACTTGATTTGGGAGGGATTCTGTGTCGCCGATGGTGAAGGCGTCGAGAAGAGCGAAGTAGATCGGGTAGTTAGTGACGCTGGACATAATATTGTTTTGATATCCGCAGATTATGTCGACAGATCGCTCATAGACCTCCCCGAACATAAAGACATCGGCTGCCTTTTCAAAGTTCCTAAGGAAACCTGGTGTGACATGCTTTGCTGCATCTATACGGAGCCCGTCGATGGAGTAGGTTGCTATCATTTCCTGAATCCACATCTCCAGTATTGTTTGAACTCGTTCGTCCTCAGTGTTTAAATCTGGGAGTGCAACGATATTATCTCCTGTCCAGCAGTACTGCGATTGCGGGTAGTCGTTCCAGTCGTCGATCCTGCAGTAAGGATGGTAGAAGCTTTTCTCATTGAAGGGATTCAAAGAAGTGTAGTTAACGTCTGTTGCTGGGTTGCCGCCGTTCATGGTATAAGCCATGTTATTAATAACAGTGTCCATCATAAGGAACATTCCTCTGTTATGAAGTGCTTGGCTCAAGTCCAGAAGATCTTCATGTGTGCCAAAATGTGGGTTGAGAGAGTACATGTCCTGGGCCCAGTAGCCGTGATATGCTTCCCCATACTCGGCTTTCTTCTCAACGTTCTTGATAATTGGGGAGATCAAAACAGCATCGAAGCCCATGCCCTGGATGTAGTCGAGGTGATCTATCGTCCCTCTCCATGTTCCACCACAATAAAGCCCTTCTGTGAGATTGCAAGCATGGGTGGTTGATCCATCCGTCCGGGCAAACCTGTCAGTCATGGTTTGATAGACGGATCTTGTCTTCCAAGCATCTGTACGTGCTGCCAGTACTGATGTTGGTCCTATCACCAATGAAGCGGCGTACAGCCATTGCATCAGTTGGCTGGAAAATACCATTCTGTTCTGTGTTCTGGATCGTATACTTCAGTGCCCGATGCTCACTTAATGCGAGCTCAAACGGATGGATGCCAACAGAGAACCGCGGGTGGTACGGCGTATAGATCGACCTGACGAGTGAATGGCCAAGATTGAGAGAGCCCAGCTTGAAACTAAATGAGCGACAGCCTACAGACCATAGTAGGTTAGGAAATCAAGAGTGTAACGGCTGTGGGAAAGGAAAAAGTACGAGTGATATTGGCCCTCCAAGCCATTCCGGGCTTCCATTGAATGGGAGGGGCAGGATTTAGAAGGTCGCACTTACAGAATAACCTGAGAACATGGACGATTAGGGACCTTGATAGGGATGAGACCACCCTTTCATCCCCAAGAAGCTGGCGTGTTGGGAAGGTTAAGGCCAACTGGACTTCAAGTGGAGGAAGTCATGCGCTTGCCTGGAGTAGAGCTATAATAAGTAGCCGCAACGCTATGGTATATTTCCGATGTGCCTGCATCATGCGACGCCAGTCCAGATAGGACTTCAGTACACTGACTTGCTAGAGATGCTCGGAATTCTGGTTTCAGGCTGTTCAGGGAAGGGATGGTTAAGAGTAGCTGGTAGGTACCCCTAGTATGTAAGGTAGATAGGACGAAGACCACCAAAAGTGGCGGGCAAATGAGTAGACAAAACATTCACAACTGGCAATTGTGCCTATTAGCTGATAGAGTTTGAAACTTATTCAGAATTCATGCAAGGGGGACTTTGAATACCGACCTTATAATACTGGACAATAGAGCCGCCTACAATAAAGACATGACAATACAAAGCAGCTTGCCATTGTTCCTTATATTGATGCCTTATTCAAAGACGTGGTTTTAGTGTCCTTATGTATCTTCCAGGTTGATTAACATTAGAATCCCAAGTTATTGCTCCAATATTAAGAACGCCTTCATGCAGGGTATCTCAAGATAACGCTAAAAGCGTGATGCGAGGCACATCCAAGTTCATCCTTCACAATAAGCTCTTGATCCTTTGAGCATCAGCTACAGCTAACTGCTGCACGTGCAATAAACACACAAGCCGTTCAATAGTTGCAGAGCAGCCCCTGCTTTTGCATGGCCCTCTTTGCTGCCGCTTTCTTCTTTTCGATCAGATAGTACATCTTCTTCTCTTCCTCAGACGGCACCAGGATGACGGGCGCCTGAATTTTCCTGGGCATCACCTTGTCTTCAATGGCCATCCAGTTCAGGCCCGCAACGCCTGGTCTGTTCCTCAGCTTGACCATATGGCACCAATTCTCTGGCGTGATGCGCTGGAATGTCTTCAGCACAAGAGCAACCGTCTTCCAGCCCATGATACGCTCTGCCGGCAGAAGCAGTTCAAGATGCTGCTCGAACCAATTGCAGGAATAGAAGTCAGTGTACAGTCTACTCTCGAGCCGGTTCGGCGAAAATCCTTGGTACTTCTCCTTGTATGTCATCCGACCCTTGCCCGTCGCATTGCAAAACGAAGGTTGCATTCGAAACGACAGGAGGAGTGAGTTATCAGAAAGGCCCTGCAGGTTCACGAAATCCATCATCTTTAACTTGAGAATAAACGCAATCGAGTAGGAGGCTTTAGTGACAGTAGGGTCCCCGATCGTTTCCCGCAGGGTCATGCCGTTTCCAATGAGATCGAACACAACATCGAGTTGCGCGCCCACTTGGTCGAGCCGACGGGATTCTTCAGGATTTGAGCGCCGGATGACGAGCTCGAGCTTTGGAAATGGCTTTTTTGGACGCGGATGGCAGAGGCATTTGGGGTCGTCGCTGTGTTGCAACGCGTTTGTCAGTGTCTGGGTATAAGTTGGTGGGACTGGGGGCATACCACAACATCACGCGATCTCTATTCCGAATACGTCAATAATTACACATTCAAATGCAACTAATAAGGCTCTTCTGCAGCTTCGAGAGAGCTTGAGAGGGAGAAGCTGAATTGAAATGTCCCTTTGCTGTGGTGGATGGCTAACCTTCGCACATTCACTTGAGCAAGTTTCAACATCAGAACATACTTAAATATACCCTCGAGAGCCTCCTGGTAAGCTCCAAAACTACTTTGCTTCATGTGTTATGCCTAGTTTCTGGCATAGTTAACACCGGGCTATAGGGAGCTTGAGCAATGAATGTTTCGTGAGTATCTCTGTTTACGAACATAGATCCAATTCCTCAGAACGAATAGGCTGACGTTCAATGATGGGACTCTGGCTACATGGACGACTCTACTTAGTAGATTCCGCATTTCTATAGTTTGGCTTTCTGAAATCCATTCCTGCCCTGGACTATAAATAGAGCACACAAGGTACTTGCTTCTACTCTCACCCTTTTCGCGGCCCTAGGTTATGAACAGTCGAGCTCAGGTGCGTACTCAATGGCTAGCTCATGTACATATCCGTACCAATATCTCAATCGTTCACTGTTGGGAGATGCCGTAGGATGCTCTTATGTCTTCTGATGCTATAGCGAATTCTGTTTTGCTAAGGACCAGGAATAGTTGAAACCATGATTGACGAGATACCCTACGGAATTGCTGGCTGCTATTAGTGTCACCTCAATTCAGAGGCAAGATTTTCTCGGGTTAATGGCTAGCCTAGTTCAACATGAGTCTTGTATGAGTATCTGTAGGTTAGACATTAAAAGACTATATCAGTAACCAGCATACCAAATCTCCCTTCTACCTCTATTTTGAGACACAAGACAAACCTCCCATACTACGCTCAAAAGACTAAATATACTCACATATCATAGACCTTCAGCCCATGGATTCTATGCAAAATATAGTGTTCCTTTTGATGTGTGAGAGAGCTGTGGTCTTGATCAACTTATACCCTTTGATTACATAAGCACACTGAAGCGGGTTGACCTAACTCAACTCTCAATCTATCGCGACTCGACATCCACAAGCCTTACTCTGTCGCCGATCCTGCGTCATCTCTTTTCTGCCACGCTTCTTTCTATCAAAACAGAACTCGCTCTTTCGGTCGCCATAATGTCTGGAGAAATGGAAATTGACCCTCCGGTCTCGCAAGAGCAAGCCGAGCCGCAGACAAGCAACAGTGGTACCGATGCACGAACACACGATGGCGCTGTTGCCGTACGCAGTATCGAAGGATGGATCATAATAGCGACGAACATTCACGAAGAAGCTTCCGAAGAAGACGTGACGGATCTCTTTGCGGAGTACGGCGAGATCAAGAACTTCAGCCTAAACCTTGACCGCCGAACGGGATACGTGAAGGTAGACTTATGCAACCCTTCTGTTTCTGAAGCCTTTAGCCTTTTGGCATGGTTCTGCATGGGTATTGATGTTTCTCTTGTATAGGGTTACGCATTGATTGAATATTCAACGCTTCCAGAAGCAGCTGAAGCTATCAAGGAATTGAATGGCACCAAGTTGCTCGATCAGACAATTGAAGTCGACTACGCATTTGTCCGGCCACCGCCATCCAATAAAGGGAAGTCCGGTGGAAGGGGCGGTCGTGGAGGAAGAAATCGCAGCAGGAGCCGTGACCGAAGCCGCAGCCCCGGAGCTGGGAACGAGAGGGATTAAGATACCATACATGGTCTTTGATTGTCGCTTTAGAATGAACTCGCCGCGCTGTCTTTTTCGCATGGTCACTATCAGCAAATGAGGCATGGAACACTGGTAGGCGTTCAGTACGATACAGAGGCTCTACCGAGAACAAGCGGTCATGGCCGGCAGTGTCCCTTGGGTCCCATTGAACACCATCGATATTCCAAGTCGGAACGATGCTCGGGATTACCTGCCGGCGTTGTTTATGATGATTGGCGTGGTATGGACAACCCGACAGAATCCTTCCTTCACTGCTACCGCTGACACAGAACTAGACGCCAATATCTCAATTTTGCCAGATATCAATTCGTCCACAGATTACAACTAGCAAGTCCAGAGAGTTTCCGCGTGATATTCTCGACAATACAACTGTCGTGTGACCAGGAACATGGCTCTCAGTTTCCGAACCCCGCACTCTGCATATAAACTCTATACCATAAACTCTGTAGTGTGTCCGATGTAACTGGTAATTGTTCTACCTTGATGCGTGTCATCGATGCACTACAGTGCCTGTGGGCGAATAAGGCAACGTACTGGAATACCCCAATTTTTCCGGCGCACGTGGGGGACTGGGGGAGCTCCCGCGTGATGCTATCGCCATCTGCCAAGAAAAGCGAATATGGTTGTAAAATGTGACAATAGAACTGGCAGTCTCGACGTCTGGAATTGAATTTGGATCCAAGCAGAATACAGTCTATTTAGGTCAATGAGCAAGCTCCGTACGTCGTATCAGGCGGAACATTCCCACTGACGTTGGGGAAGGGACGGGGCGGCCATCTCCCCGCTTCTAGCATTTTGATCCTGCCCACCTCACCCAGACACTTGTATGCACGACGGTCCCAGGGGAATGCACTTAGTTATGTGAGATTTCCTTGAGCTCACTACCGGGTCGGGTTCCTTCTCCTTCCCATTACTTATTATATCCTTTACCGAACTTTTCTGAATCCGTTCTTACCGGACCAAGGTTATCAGATCCTCGCTGACGACATTGGTCCTCTTCCCCAGTTGCAGGTCAGACTAGGGGAGCAAAGTCATTACACAATGCCATCTTTACTCCGTACGCTATGGAGCGCTCTGTCGCTAGGTTGTCTGCTCGAGACATACGCGGGCGTGCTCATACAGGACGCAGATTCGCAGACCCAGGTCTACCAGTATCAGGACAAAGACACGCTGCAACTGCCGCTTACCACAAATCAATACAAGCAAACTTTACGCGATCTGATAGACGCCCTCGATGTAATGCAGGACAGCTACTTCGTCCTATACGAGGGCACATGGCCGACCGGCAATGATTGGACTAGGGCCGTCCATGGAACGCACGTGTCAGCTACCCTAGCTGCGTTGACTGCATATACGGACGACGAGCTACTTGGTGTCCTCTTAAATGATGGTGATGAAAGCGATGATGAAAGTGGGAAAGACGACGGGGACGAAGCAGAAGACGAAGAAGACGACCCCGAAGAAGACGCCCGGGACATTATCACCAAGAACTCCCTAGCTCTCGAGAATCTTGTCAGCCATTTCTTCGCGCAAGTCACAACGTACTACTTTGGAGAAAACGCACTCGGCCTCAGGGATCAGGCTTACGACGATATGTTGTGGGTTGTGCTGGGGTGGTTGGAGAATATCAAGTTTCAGAGGCTGCATTCTGATCTACATTATGACACGGAGAGCTTGTCCAAAACTAGTGGGAGGCCGTGGCATGGGACGCAATTCCAGACGCCGGCTGCGCATCGGGCACGGATATTCTATGAGCTTGCGTCGGAAGGTTGGGACACGACTGTGTGTGGAGGCGGCATGATCTGGAACCCGCATTTGGGCGCGTATAAAAATGCCATTACGAATGAGCTATATATATCGTCGAGTATTGGGATGTACCTTTACTTCCCGGGCGACCAGATTGACGCCCCGTTTGCTGGTGCCGAAGAGTCAGAGGACGGTCTGCCTCATGATCCTACCTACCTTAAAACGGCGCAGAAAGCGTACAGGTGGCTTAAGCACTCTAACATGACAGGGATCTACAATCTGTATGCCGACGGGTTTCATGTTCGCGGGTACCAGGGACCTGACCATCCAGGAACACGCAAGTGCGACGTGCTCAACACCATGATATACACCTACAACCAGGGCGTGATCCTCAGCGGACTCCGCGGCCTCTGGCTGGCTACCGGGTCCCAGGAATACCTAGCCGACGGACATGAGCTTGTCCAGAATGTTCAGCGGGCAACTGGGTGGCCGAATATTTACGACCAACACTGGAAAGGCCTAGGCCGCGCAGGGATTATGGAAGATGCATGCGACTCCAATGGCGACTGCTCCCAAGACGGCCAGACCTTCAAAGGGATTTTCTGGCACCACTTTGCCGAGTTCTGCCGGCCATTGCGCCCACAAGAGGAGCTCTTCCTCCGGACCCAGTCCTACCACGACTCGAGGTTTAAGAACACCTACGATTGGCATCAAGAGCTTTGCAGCACGTACCGCCCTTGGATCGAGCACAATGCCGAGGCAGCACTCGTCACAAGGAACGAAGAGGGCAAATTCGGCATGTGGTGGGGGAGAAGGTACCGCGTGATTGACGAGTCTGCCTCAACCAGCGATACGTCTCTGCCGGATGGTGCAGTGGACTACCGCAACCATCCAGAGTCAATGCCGCGGTCCTGGTCTGCGAATGAGACGAGCTCAACTGTCTCGAAGGCGGCGGAGGACATTGAGGACAATGGTCCGGAATACAATGATCGTGGCAGGGGACGGACGGTGGAAACACAGTCGGGGGGTGTAGCGGTGCTTAGGGCTTTATACCAGTGGAAGACGGCAGAGTCTTTGGCGGGTGATGTATGACAGCTGCAGCTTTCTTAGTACCCACATGGTACTTAGAACTAGCAGTTTACGCACGAGTGTACAGAGTATTACTATTATTGATATTGTTAACCCTATATGCCTAGAGGTATTCTTAACCTTCAGAGTCTACGAGAACACCAGCTGCACTCCACAAGCTATTAATACAGACACAGCTCGTGCCGCTCACAAACTATCTACTGAATGGGTGTGGACGCCGATACTTAGAGTCGGCTGCCGAGGTGGATTACAGACTAGACGCCTATATTCTCGTCACCAAGTACCGGCGTATCAGACCACGGACCACGGCACTACCACAGTTTACGCCTAATCTCACATATTATTACCAGGACCGTATATTAGCCCTCATCGAACACCTGAATTTGCATCTCCTCGTTGGTCCGGAAGATTCGTCCAAGCAATCCGCCCAGCTGGTCGGTTGTCTTCGGGCGATCCTTCGGCCGTGTGCTAGAAAGAACTGGGTTAGTTATAATGGTGCGGTCGTTATGGGGGGAGGGGAACTGCAGACGGGATATATGGATCCTTGTCGATACTCCCTAGACTAGTAATACAAAGTAGCTGTGCCACTGGTATGAGTGTGCTGTACGAGGGAACCGGGTTGGGTTCGCAGTATATGGGACCTCGAACCATGGGCAAACACAGGCTATTAACCCATGACCATCCTAGTCTTATGTATTCCGCGTGATCATTTGAAATCCATTACGAACGCCACGAGTTGGAGATGCCATACTCTGAAATTTGGTGGCCGTTTCTAGGTAGATCATCCACTCCGTATATATCTATCAAGTGGATGGCGTAGGGTGAGCACTGAATGTAACAGGATAGGATAAAACATCCTTGCGAGAGGAACACAGGTCACGACTACGATCCATCGGTATCGCACTCTTTATTGGTTCATTAAATAGAGACCTCGGACTGTAAGGAAGACGCCTCCCGACCATCCAGTCTACGTGCGTGGCCTGTCAGCCGTCGCACTGACATTGCCATGCCATGTCAATCACGTTCACGGGCCCACAACATACAGGGTAATAGCGCCAGCGACTCTGCAGACTGGTGGTCAGACTGAGAATGCAGACAAACAATCAGTTCAATCACTCAGTCAGTCAGTCAGTCAGTCACTCATTCATTGTCTACCTCGGCTCCAACTGACATCAGCGACAGCTCTTGTGCTACTCTGTATCATGGCGCACCCGTAATCCGCGGTTAGTACTCTGTATAACAATACCAAGTATCGGCGAATAGCGACTCGAGGGGCTCGAGTCGGCTTGTTGGTTGGTCGGTGGGGGGGCTAGGGAAGGGTGACTGCATCTATCGCATCCGGCTTGGGTTCCGTGAGGTACGCAGCCGAGGGGATTTGACAGTGATCTGGCAGTGGATCTTTCTGACACTTTGTCAGGTCTATCGGTACCTCAGCCCACGAAGGTACAGCATGGCAGGTGCTACTGGAGAATGGGGAAGAGGACAGCTTAGAAGACAGGAGAAGGGAGAGGAGAATGATGATGAATCCCACGCTAGAACCGTTGAGCTTCCATGGTTGGGAAGGAATCGAGCTTGTATGGGCCAATAATATAACCGTTCAAAGACGATATCGCTTCGCGCATCTTGGATTTTTTTTTTTTTTATTGCTTGTTTATTGTCAGTGTGCCCTGATCAAAGATCAGAGATCACCGCCTGGGCGGGACTTGTGTTGTCTGGTGTCCTTTCCCCATAGCGACGGGGTAGTTCATCTGCAGTTCCTGGGCTGTTCCCTTGAGAATTCACTAGGATCATGGGATGGATTGGGGGGATATCTGGTAAGAGAGTCGACGGTCGCCACTTGTCCAGAGCTGGTCTCAATATCGTGGACACCTGCCTTGTTGGTATTTGAGGTTACATCCCACCATGCTGTAGATAGCAGTTATATGTATACTATTCGGTCGATCAAGATAAGAACCGACAATCTGGGCGTTAAAACTGAAGGGAATAAAGAAAGCCACATGCAACATAGGTGGGTTGTCGAGCCCTCTTTGCGCGGTTCCAAGGCCGGCAATATCAGATATTTTTTGAGCTGGTTAAGTGTCGGGCTCGCTGAACTCGCGTTTTGAGAATTTAGTGTATGTAGTGCAGGTAGTGTATGTAGTGTATGTAACCTTGAAGGTAGGCATACTTAAACGTAGGTTGAGTAGGTTGAGTGAATATGTGTATATAGAGATCGAACCTCGATCGAAATTCGATCGAAACTCGGGGGTTTTGCATAATACAACTGATTAATAAATGATTATTATTGATGATATGCGCCTGTCTCAGCCTCCAGCCTGAGCTGATATGGAGTGCTGCCACACTCGGAGAGCTCCGTCACAGCGATTCATTGGACGATCAGCCTTATGGGCACTGCATGCATGGGAGTCATGGACAGGTGGTTGAACACGGCCTGAAGACTGAACATGCATTTCTATCCAAACTCTCCGCTTTGCCTGTCAGGCAAGCATCGGAGCATAATCCCACTTACTCGGGCACGGCCGTTAGCATCACTCCTTCGCCTATCGACCTCGTCAGAGTGGAACACAAGGGACTAGACAAGGGACAAGACTCGAAAATGCCTAGTGGATGGCAGCCAATGGACAGTTGCAGATCAGCCCGCGCGGCGGCCGTTCTTTACCGGCCGAACAGGGGATCTTATGGTTAACTTGGTCTTGCAGCCGATGTTGACATCAACGGCTTAGACATTTCCCAGTTTCCATTATTTCACCCAGGAAGCCGGACTGATACACAAGTAAACAATAAAATTGGCCCTGAGATACAGATACATACAAGCGGTAGAAAATAAAGACATTATTATCAATCTCATGGAAGATAATCGAACCACGGATACATGGGAATTAGGAATGGTGGAGACTAGAGAGTCACGCGGGTCCCAAAGTCCCGTACCGTTTACTGTACAGTAATCGTACAGTATCATTACCGGCCGATTGGCGCTGGTTTCGGCGCTTCACAGGGCCAGCTGAAGACCAGAACCCACAGGGCAGGCGGTAGACAAACTGGGAGATGAAAATATCATAGTGATTACAGTGAACGGTGATCAGGGTGATCACGGTGTATACAGTGTATATGGTGTCTACAGTGCATTCAAGAATAATGGCAAACCAGGTGTGTTACAACCTGAGAGTGAGGCAACTCATTGCGACATATGAGGCCAAACCGCGCGAGGCAGCACAAGCTATCCTCATCGGTGACAGCTTGACAAGCTATATAGATGCGGGGCGACAAAAAACGGCGTTTGATGCCTTACGGAGTGTTCCTCCGCAGTCAGCTCGTCTCCAGTCCGAGAGCCTGATGATACTACTCTGAGTATGATTTACTAGGCCATCGTATCCCGGGAGGGGACAAACCTCGCGTTTCGAAGACGCTGCGTTGTCGGTCAAAGCATGCCAGCAGTACACGAACGTGACTCGTGAGAGCCTGAGAGGTCGACTTTCGAGTTCCGAGTCCGCCAGCATTCTCTGGCCCGCAGGAAACAACCGGGGAACTTCCCGGCAGCTTTTTCACCTGATGGGGCTCATGTACGTTGACTGCAGAATAGCCACGATTTTTTGGTCCTGGGCGGTGGAGAGTCGCGATCAGCTGCTTTCTTTGCTGTCCCAGCATAGCGTCCGACAAGGCGCCCTGGCCATGACGTACCACTTTCGCCCCAGACGCCAAGGTGGATGGATGTCTCAAACAGTTTCTGATTTTTTCTCTGCCTATACCGACGGTCAGGCTGAGCAGATGGCGGTGCGTGTGAGTCTTGACAGTTTCGTCTCCACTGGCCACCAAACACTGTACTAGTGTACGGAGTATCTACACCGGGCGTTCCACGGCTGGCACGTCAACGGTGTACGGGGTAGGATAATGTGAAGGTTCCAATGCACCAATGAGGAGCCATCACTGCTGAGGGAGTCCAATAAGAAGTCTGAGCACTGATGTGCTTTGCCGTTGACAATCCTGGTGAGAAACTGCCCAGCGCCAACTGTCAACCCTTTATCCGAAAAGACGCCAATAATGAGAGGATCAAGATTCAGTGCGCCAGCGTATGGATTATGAAGTATAAACAGCTTAAAAACCAGGTTTGATCTACATTATTCATGGTAGGGGGATCCGTGAAAGCGCAAGGGACGCGCCGAGTTGGGAAAGAAACTGGAAAAAGAAACTTCCGTATTCTCCTTTTCCACCCCCTGCCATCGATCATTGTACCCGCTACTTTGGGTCGGGCAATTTGAGGATGGTAGTAGCCACTGGGCGGCAGTGCGGCACCGGCAGACGCCTCCTGCACCACCCCGTAGGGACTGGCGACCTGGAGACTTCAGCCAAGCAAAATAAAAGCATCGTGCATACTCCGTATCCGAATCTTTAATATGCCAATCTTATATTCAAAGTGTTGCCCCATGGATCAGCGTTGCAGAAATACTGGCAGGACTGAATCCTTGTTTCAACCAGACCTCGCGTACCTGTAACCCGTGCCCGTGGCCCGTCTCCCAGATCCCAAGGGATCCCAAGGCGATACCGCTGCAGGAACGGTTCGTGCACAGTAGTTCAGAAACCGCTTTGAATCTTCTCATCTGCCGTACAAATTATTGCATCCAATAACCAAACTCTGAAAAGTCTGTCAGTCGTATCGGCGGATGTCGGATCGGGTTAGTATTGTATCGAACCGAACCGCACGTCGATGCTGAGCCTCTTGAAATGATTCTTGGAGAATTCCCGTACGACTACTCTCGCTTGATCGACATTTCGTGACCTCATCTCTCCTAGGACTGCGAGCATGAGACCTTTATTTCAGCCACCCCTAACCGAGACGGAACTGACCCCATATTTTAGCGATCCATCGGCAATCGCATTTGGATCAGCGATGCCTTGTCATTTGCTCCTTCAATGATAGCGGCCCCTTGAGGCGACTCGACGAGAAGTGAGACTAGAAAAGAGCTGGAAGGCAAGGCGCAGGCAGTGGCAACTGACACGGGAAGTGTTGATGGTGATGATTTCCCATGATTTTCCCGTCATGATTACCATCTGCGATCAACAGTGCTCCGAGTTTTCAGTAGAGTATTCAGTAGTAGGATCAGTAGTACGGAGCGATGGTACGCAGTAGTAGCGGTCGCTGGCCGATGATGAGGATCACCATCTGCTGGATTCTTCTTGGCTTAGCGCCATTCCCACAAGATTGGTGGTCCCCAACTCGTGGCCGCCACTCCAAGGTACGTACAAGAGACGGACTCCATGATTTAGGTATCCACCGTCCAGTAAAACACCCAGCGCAGCGTGATCTGTGACACTTTTCGCAGAACTGTTCCGAAGTCAAAAGAATCATACTCCGATCCCCTCATTTCGGTGAAGCAGCAGCTGAGTTGGAAGCAATGTTTGGTTGGCGGTGGAGGTTTAGGGGTTCGATTCGTCGTAACCTGTCCACAGTCCATGCCTATTTGGCCCGGAGCTCGGTCGGCCATCCACGGTTCTTCCTTGTAAGCGCCCCTTCCTTCGACCGTAATCTGAATACGCCGTCCCGTATTGAAAAAAGTACTGCTCGGCCTGCCGTCCAAATATCGTGCAGTCGTGAAGATCAGAGCAACATTGCCTTACCAAGCCTCTACAACGACAATAATAACCCAATTCCACCGCTCCTCCGATTTTCCTCCTTCCGCGGTCACAAGGATCTCCATTTCAATCAGTTCCTTCATCTTCCATTGCCTGAATTACGTGTGGCTCCTACTACCCACTGACGGTTCTTTTGACCGCGACTCCGCCCGCCGTTTTCAGGCTTGACCACTTAACTTCATCACAACACACGTACATCCTGCAGACCACAGAGACCACAAATCGAACCCGAGAAGGGAAACACTGCTTGGATAGAAGTGCCTGACTTGTCTTTCAGGCAGGGAAAGTGACTCGCAAACAGTGGTCCCAGTGCAGAACCAGATTTGGTGAATTGCTTTGCCCAGCATCTATCAAGTCGCTCAGTCCCAACTTTCGCTAAAACCGAAGTTCCACCCCTCCAAGTCAGTCTTTCAAGCTTTCCTTTCCTTCCCCTGGATCGCTCCAACGGTTTTCTCTCTTGCTTTCTTTTCCTCTTTTCCTCTTTTCTTTCAATTTACTCTGTCTATCTCGCTTCTGCCGCTTGTTCATTCTCCATTCTCCCGTTTCTCTTACCGGCTTCCTGCTGTTGCTCCACCCCCTCTGCAAACCCTCTCAGGGACACCCTTTCGAGCCTCGACGACAGCTACCTCCAGCGAAACGCAGATTTTTCATCTGAAGTGATCGCTAGAGGTAGTTTTCAACCTGTGGTGACCGTACTTGCCCGTCTGTCCATAAACCAGCACTTTCTTCCTGGGTTCGCGTCAACCGGAGACCAATAGCGCCCCTTCAGAAACCTCCGCAGGCGCCTCCGTAATATGGCATCGACATCAGAAGTGCATAGCTCTTCTCCGGTTCCGACTCTGCCCCAGCCGAACGAAACCAACCGTGCCCATATGTCCTCGCTCTCATCATCCTCTTCCATATCCGACGCGGAGACCGAACGCAGGGGCCGCCCTGAACGCCCTCGTATGGCCAGTCGCAAACCTAGCGCCTCAATACTGGTGCCTCGGGATCATCCCGAAATCGAAATCGAGGAGGAGGAGTTCCCTCCCGACGACGCGCGAGCCATGAGCCCTCGCCGCAATTCAGCGGATCTGGAGCGACTGGGGAAGGAGGCCAGACAGACCCTACAGGAGTAAGCACTTCCTAAAGCAATTTGCCTTTCCCCCAATTACTAACATGGTCGCCTTCTAAAGACAAGCCAAGGCTCTCCAGTCGTCTCTCCAAGCTCTCGCGGAACGAATTGATGCAGTGAAGACGGACCACGACAAACTCGAGAACGAGAACAGATTCTTGCAAGATTACATTGGGGGCTTAACACGTAATATGAAGAGCGAGATGTCGAAGAGTACTAAAGTCAAGAAGTCGCACAAATAGGACAGCCGCGACGTCCCCTCCCCGACTCAGATTCAGCATATTCGGGGACTCTTTTTCGCTTTGAGTTCGCGAAAAGACCGAATCGCTTTCATGCTATATCATCGCGCATTTTTCCGTTGGTACTTGGCGGATTTTTACGTGGCCATTCATCATATTTTCAGATCGGTCAGTCCGATGAACATTACTCAGCATTACACTGGTGAAACCTGGGAATCAAGATCTAAGCCGTCGATGACTTGCAAAGAGGCAGCATTCGCGAGGTCAATCATATCGCTCATCTACAACTGTGCGATAACTAATCGGCTCTGAATAGCTGGCGACTGCGCAGCCGTTGATTCGCTTTTGTGTTTGTTCGACAGTCACGTTCACACTTGACGCTCCACTTCCGCTTCATTCGCCTCTCGCCCCGTATTCCCTTCTACGATCGACACCCTGTCCAGCGCTGTGACATCATTGCCTGCTATGTGTTGGCTGTTGAGGTCTGATCACCGGCCTTGGCGCTGATGCGTGCGGACGAGGGCCAATCTGTGACCGACTCCGCGGCAATGTGACACCTTCGCTCAGATGATTCGGGTTTCAACTGTTTATATTCCATTATTCTTCTTCGCCGAACCACGCATTTCTTTGAATTCTTATTTCTCTCAAATTCTACGGGCGGCATGGTGTATTTCTGTGGCATAGCACGCTCGGCGTTAGGACAGCTGTTTTTACTGGGGAATTCTTTTTTTTTATTAGACGCCGGAAACCGTACTGGGGGTTGCATATGTTTCTCACGGTCTTCAATCGATCGCACGGCAGCAGATATCACAAAGCTAAAAAGGGCGACAGGAAAGCATTTTCATGGAGCGATTCACTCTACCCTTTTTCTCTTTCTCATCACTCCATCACCCCCCTCACGTGCACGCGATTATACCGTTTTCTTCCCTGTCACCATCATGCCTGTATATTGGAAATCGTCCTGGTCTGACGATTTGTCCAGGTTGACATTGACACCAGCAGCATTCCATTTGGACTTTGAAGACATTTGCGTATTATATCCCGAACCAACAAGCAGTTATTTATTTATCTTAGCAAAGCACATAAAAAAATAAATAAATATTTATTACTACTCAATTTCCATCTAAGCAAACCCATTCATGGCATAACTTCACTTAAAAAGAGACAGCATAGGTAGGTAGCTGAAGTCCTAGACTATGCTGGTACACATGCCGTGCACACCGTACTTTTGCACATTCGGCACGATAAGCCACGATACTTGACCCAAAAGAACTTAAGGGTATATTAATTCTCCGATTCGAGTCTCCTTAAGTCTCCTTCCATACATACAATCAACTAGTCTATAGATGCAGAGCTCAGTATGGAGTACAGAGTACCTGTCAAAGACGAAGCGAAACGCCACAGCTCACAATCACAATCCCATTTCTCAAACAAGCCAGCCAGCCGCCAGCCACCATTCAGCCCATTGGCCCAATCTTTGCTGATGAAAGTTTTTGGTAGTCACTTTACGCCTAAGGATTCAGGAATCATCCTCCGGTATGATGTATCTTATTGTACTAAGTACGGAGTGCCTAGTGCTAAGGTACTGTAACTAGTGCGTATAAGAATATAGCTGGACTACAATAAAGCCGGGCTGCGCCGACAGAGCTTGTGGACTCAGCCAGATTACCTAGGCTTAGGCTAAGATGAAGGGGGTATTTGACCCAACTTTCACTCTTTACCTCTCTCTCTGTGTAGTGCTTAATGATTCAGCCGTCGTAGTACGGGGAAATTAGGCGGAAGAAGCCTCGAGTGATTGCTTTTATACAAGGCAAAAAAAATTGGTAGACTTTTATACCTATCGCAAGGAAAGGAATGTGGTTGTTTTATTCTACGTCAGATACCCTGGAGAAGTCAGTCATCCAGTACATGACCTCGTTCAGGGCCAGTAGGCAATGTTTCCTCTGCTTGGATCAAGTCAGGGACCGCAGATATCAATAGAAGAGAATGATGAACCTAAGATATTGATTGATTGAAGGATAGACGGCTTGTCTGTGAGATCGGTTCCCTTTCAGGTGTCGGGTAACGCATATCATATACTCCCTACCTATCTAGTGTTTGTGGCAACGAACAATGATAGGAAAGTTTGAATAAAGGGGCCGATTGAAGGTTGCAGAAAGTTTCGCGTGGTGTTTTGTTTGCACAAGCCGCATACGTCATCTGCGTTCTTGTTCAGTGTTGATTAGCATCTAAAACTTTGTAGATGCTGGAGATGGGTGACACATCGCAGGCCTCTTCCGGTAGAAGTCGGTTAGCTACCCAGGTCGTTTTGACTATAAAACTGGGTGATGATCGACCGACGCAGAGGGGAGGTCATCTCTCGGTGGCAATCAATCTGAGCCGTTGGGCCAAAGTTAGTCACATCTCTCGCCAAATGGCATACAGATATACTACTACATGGAACTATGAATTTCAACTTTCTTTGAAGCCACTGTCGGACTGAGATCTAAACTCGAGCTAAGGCGACAACAAACGCCAGGTGGCACAAAAGAGGCAGGACCAAGACAAATTTCATAACATAGTCAAGGCTCGGGAATGGGAAGCGATTCGATGGGGGGAGGGTGGTAAGGGAAAGGTATTCTTTGAGACGAGGTAATAGGCAAAATGTAAATTAAAAGCGACCAACGAATATATGAATCGACGTGCCGCGGATGGAGACAACCGATCCACCAGCCATGCTGTCATCGTAGGAAGGAAAGGGCCATTAAAGCGCAAGGAAGCGAAAGAAGCACCGCGACCGGCCATGTCCGGAAGCTTCATGTTAGCTGACGGAATTGTGACCGTACATCTCCCTTCCCTCCTCAACACCTTCAGTGAATTCCTCAACACTTTCCACGGGCAACCTAGCCTTGTTTCCAATGGTTGGTCCAGCATCCATGACCGGCACGCGTCCACCATACTTTCTTTATTCAGCGGGCTTCTCCTCGCCCTCAGCGGCGGGGGCTTCCTCCTTCTTTTCGGCGGGCGCATTCTCGGCAGCAGGTTCGGCCTCAGAGGAGGTCCAGAGAGTCTGGATCATGTCAGTAAGAACTATTTCCCGGCATCGCAAGGATTTAACTAACCAGGTTATCCCTGAGAAGCTGCATGATCAGGGTGGAATCCTTGTAGCTCTCTTCGCTCAGGGTGTCAAGCTCTACAACAAAAGTTAGTCGTACGCCCTATATCCGACATTACAGCGCTACATACCGGCAATAGCATCGTCGAAAGCAAGCTTGGCGAGGTGGCAAGCCTGGTCGGGAGAGTTGAGGATCTCGTAGTAGAAGACAGAGAAGTTGAGGGCCAAGCCGAGACGGATGGGGTGAGTAGGGGCAAGATCGGTCTGAGCGACTTCGGTGGCAGACTTGTACGCCTCAAGAGAGGCGTCGGCCGCAGTCTTGCGACTGTCGCCAACAGCGAACTCGGCAAGGTAGCGGTGGTAGTCACCCTTCCTGTTGGTGTAGAGATACGTTAGAACGGGTGGCGTAAGTAAACAGCTACAGAAACATACATCTTGTGGTAGAAGACCTTAGACTCGCCGCTCTGAGCGGACTTAATCAGGTGCTGGTCGAGAACATCCAAGATATCCTGGCAGATTTTGGCGAGTTCGCCCTCAATCTTCTGGCGGTACTCCTTAATAAGAGCAACTTGGGACTCGTTGCCCTTGGACTCCTCTTTTTGTTCGATGGAGGTAACAATTCTCCAGGACGCACGGCGGGCGCCGATGACGTTCTTGTAGGCAACAGAAAGCAGATTCCGCTCTTCCACGGTGAGCTCTACGTCGGAGGAGGCGACAACTTTCATGTTCTCAACCATTTCTAAATGGAATTCCGTCAATATCGAGGCCACGAGTTCCAGCAACGACCCAGAAACAAGGAAAACGAACCCTCGTAGCGTTCAGCCTGCTCGGCGAGCTTGGCCAGGTAAACAGCATCTTCGTGACCCATTTTGATGATCTGACCGGTATTAGACGAAAGTTAGCGACTGTCACCAAGTATGCACATTCATTGGCAAGGACTCGAGTGTGTGGTAATTCACAGCAACTTGGACCAAAAAAAAAATACAAATTCAAAAACGAAACTCGTGCAGCAAAAAAAAAAATGTGTGAATGACAAGGCCTAGACTGTAAGAAACATGCGTGGGGTAGGGTGCAAGCATCACGGGGTGATGGAAAGTGAGGCTGTGAGTGAAGGCTGCCCTGGTCTGCCCTGCACTAGGGAGCCCAGCTGTCACACGGCTGATAGCACAATACACTTCAGAATCCGACGGCAGACCATGTTTTCAAATCAAGAGAATAAACTGACGATTTCGCGAAAGTCGGCTGAATCGCAAACTCTGTTGGCCGTGTACATGTCGAGCAGCTAGTTGTTCCGCCAGTCCTCCACTCAGCGAGCAGCGAGTAAACAGCATCGCGGTTATAGAGTCCAGCGTAGCTGGGGGCGGCTTGAACTCCAGGCATGCAATTCGACCCAAAACCACATTTGTAGAGATCTGGAAGAATTCGACAGATACCAGCAGAGGGGAGCAAGTAAGGCTATCGATGAACGCGTGAAATATACAGATGGGTGCGTTGAGGCGAAGGGTAAGAGCGAGGGAGGGGGAGACTGGGAGGAAATGGAGGGGAGTATCACTCACCTGTGCGATGGCAACGACAGAGGATTCAGTTGTTGAGAAAGATTGTAATTAGGAAGAAGAAAAGAAGTGGGAGAGGATTTAGTGTTAGAAGTGGTAGGAGGTTAAAAAGTGAAGGGGAAATGAAATAGTGACGGAGCGAAATCGCAAAAGGAGGAGAGGAAGTCGAAGTTGGGAGAGGGGGAGACCTGCTCACAGGTGGGAGGGGAGTCTTCTTCCTGCCATTTGCTGGGGGGCTCTGGCTGCCTCACCGTTAACCACCCACTCGTCTCTGCCGATAACCTGTGAGGCACGCTACATGTCTACTATTACTCTGTCCTATCAATCTGCCTGACCATTTTGATCTGTTCAATTGTATATTCCACCCTCTACCTCTACAACAAGGTGATTCTACTCTCCCCCTGCTGATGAGTTTCCTGTGTGTGGTTCAGCAGTGGGCCACTCCGGCGTCATCCCTATTTCCCTCCGCCAATCGCCAGGTGATTCCCGCATTATTGAATGAGCCTCGCTGCTAGTGGTTTCGTGCTTACAGAAACCGAGTAGGCAAGAGCTGTATTACGATGGGTGAGTTGGTGATGCATAGTTGTTCGGCCTGTGGGTGTTCTTCCATCGAGTTCTATGTACAGCCGCCGAAGCTTCAGTTCCTGTGCGGTCTCCTCTGCTTCTGATTCCGCAGCTACTTTACTTCTTTTTCCTGCATTTCATTACATCTCATATTAAGTACAAGGTGGGGGTAATTTGTAGATATCTTATAGCCTTCATACGACCATACCAGGCAGAGCTAGGGATTTTCCCTAAAATCACCCCTGTACAAAGTCATTATTTCAGGCGAATCCTTTACGATCACATGATCTTGATGGGTACGGCTGACTCATTTTAGTCACATGATTTAATGACGTCAGCTGGGCCCAGCCAACGCCAAGCACATCCTCAGCCACTGCCATATTTCCAAGGCAACGAATAAGGTACCACTGTTGCTCACCAGTCAGACCACCCCCTCTTCTTCTTTGCTTCATCCATTTATCTTCTTCTCACATCACCGATTCAAACCCTCTCACTTCCGTCTACAGAGAATCACAATCTATATTCACCATGCTTCGCCAATCCATTACTCGTCCTATCTCTACGACAACCCGAGCCATCCTCACCCGCCCTTTCTCCGCAATTGCTCCCAGAATGGGTGAAGGCGATACCGGTGCTCCCCGGCCTGGCGGTGCTGCGCAGAGGTGCGTATACAACTGCTTTTGCTTCTTCCTACTCTGCGACTTTCGCAAACTACGCTCTTTGCTCCATCTCACCGCGTTGCCATGCCCTCCGATTGGATGATGTCATTATCCTCATCCACGCTCGAGACAGCATTATTCCCATTCAGTTCTCAGGCCGGACGGCTAACACCTTGATCTTATGATGTAGTGATGTGTGGCAGAAGCGAGAAACCGCTCAGGAGAACCTCTACATGTACGAAAGAGAGAAGGAAAAGTAATACTCATACCTCAGTTCCTGCAACGACCAGTTACCGCCCTTGGACATCTTACTGACCTTGAAATTCAATCTTTTAGGCTTGAGGCTCTGAAGAAGAAGATTCAAGAGCAGCGCGAGCATCTGAATGAGCTAGACAAACATCTGTATGATTTCATTCCCCAACTCCTTGACAGTAGTCTGCGATTCGTGCCTGGGGAAGTTCCAGCTAACGAGATTCCACTACCAGTGACCAGTTCACCAAGAACGAGAAGAAATGAGTTTGATTTTTTATAGCTACTTCTGAAACTGGTGCTCGTCGGAAATCTTACTTCATGGCGAAGGATATCCGCTATTTCGCGCAGCACATGTCATCCGCATCATTCAGCGCTGATATATTTGGCTCAATGTACCCTAGTTGACAACTCTTCTCAGTTCACTAATAGCTCGTAATTATGTGCTCTCCGTATGAAAGCAGGATTACGAAGTCTACCTGTACACTTGAAACTTCCCGTAAGTAGGTATTGAAAAGTATTGACCAAGCTGTAATAGACATTAAGCCCCGAAGTACGCCAAGTACGAAAAGTAAAAGTCGGGCCTATTGCAATGTGCATCTTTTACCTGTTAAGTACTATCCTATCGCCATCCTTAACCTAATGATCTTGATTGAAGCAAACGAAAGACCTATGGAGACCCAAGCTTTTACCGACGTCCCATGTAAGAGCGGTAAAAGTCATCCGCAGCATTTGCACTTCCAGCCCCTGACATGTTGAGTCCATGCCCGAAGCGCGCCGACATGCTCTGCCCAGCCTTCTGCGCCGCGGCAACCTTTGCCTGCAGTTCAGTGGTGCCCATATCGATGGCCTGCAATTGAGAGAGATGCGAGTTGAGAATGCGAACAATTTGGGAAATCTACATGGCTCAAGTAAGTATTGATTCGAGGCTTCTGAAGGGAGCAGTCAAGCCAGGCATTCTTACCGGTTCGTCAGCCTTGTTTGTTTTGCTGAGCGTCGACGAGGCATTGTTAACTTCCTCGATCATGCTGGAGAGATCCCTGCCCATGTCGTCGAGACGTTCGGAAAGTTTCTCGGCAAGTTTGTAGCTAAACGATTTGTCAGTAAGAGAACAAGAAGGGAAAATGGCGAATATTGTGTGATAAAATGCAGGCACGTACGTTCGTTCACGCTCCTGGTCAGGCCCTTGTAGACTCTCGCCAGGTCCAACCTGTTTGGACATCATCTCGTCGACTTCGCGTTCATAGCGATCCAGCCAGGAGCTCAGCTCGTCTTGTTGCCCCTCAACGGACGCAAGCTGGCGTTCGATCTCCTGGGTGGCACGTTCGGCGTCCACTGTACTGCCATACAGTTTTTGTACCCTGCTGCCATTCTCGACTATCATTCTATCCCACTCGGCAACCTTCTCGGCTTGCTCCCGGAATTCTTTCTGGTACTTGGTTAAGTCAGTCGCCCATCGAGTAATGATTTCATCCATCGTCTTATTCCTAAGGCGTGACTGAGCCGGTGGAGGTGGACCAGCGGTCGATGCACCGAGAGCAGGACCGCCGGTTGCAGTGGTACCACTCGTACCGGAGGTTGCTGCAGTGGTGGTCGTAGTAGGTCCGGATGTCGCAGTCAGCGCCGGTTTGGCGCCAGTACCAGTTGTGGTAGCTTCTGCAGACGTGCTTGGAGCTTGCGTAGTCGCTGTCTCAGCGGGCTTGCTAAACAGGCCCCCTGTCGAGGCTGCAGGCTTCGTCGTCGAGGTTTCCGCGGGTTTTGATGTACCCAGAGCACCAAACAAACCGCCAGAAGGAGCTGCTGCAGGAGTGAATGAGGGTGTAGCGGAGGACGTTGTTCCACCGAGAGAGAAAAGAGGTTTCTGGGGTGTAGCAGAAGATGTAGTTGTCTGGGTGTTTTTAGATGCTGCGTCAGTGCCAGAGGATGGAGCCGCAAAAAGAGAGGGAGTTTGTGTGCCCGATGCAGGCGCATTTGAAGTCAGCGACTTCGAGGTATTATCCGCAGTTGTCGTTGGTTTTGTTGATTCAGCTGGTTTGTTTGCGCCGAGATTGGCGAATAGGTTACCGCTAGTAGCAGTAGATGATGGAGTACTCTCCTGCGTAGTTGTTTTGAACAAGCTGCTGCCGCCGGTAGACTGGCCACCTCCAAAAAGCGACGGGGCTGATGTAGCAGGGGTTGAATCAGATCCAGACGACGTTGTTTTCAATCCGAAAAGGCCACCAGGCTTTTGCTGCCCGAATAGAGATTGGCCTTGTGCGGGAGCGCTTCCCTGCGGCGGAGGACCAGCGGGCGTAGTGGACGGCTGGCCGCCAAAGAGTGTGTTCGAGCCAGAAGACGCAGGAGTTGCTGTAGCGGCTCCAAAGATGCTACCGCCAGGTTTACTGGTGCCGCCAAACAGTCCGGTGCCCGATGACTCCGACGCGGGCGACTCTGTCGACTTGTTGGGTGTTTGGGAGGATGCAGCACCACCGAAGCTGAATTTAGGAGTACTGCTGCCGCTACCAGCTCCAGCACCGAATAGAGACGAGCCTTGGTTGGAAGCGGCCGCGGCTCCAAATGGCGATGGTGATGAAGTGCCGCCTGTGGTTGCTCCAGCATTTCCAAAGAGACCGCCGCTTGAACCAGTATTCGAGGATGCTCCAGCGGATCCAAACAATCCACCACTTGACCCCCCCGAGGAGCTCTGTTTACCGAAATTGAACGCCATAGCGCAGGAGGGAACGATAGGGATATCGCGGAAGGGCAGCCCTGGGTTAATGGGCAAAATGGTTAGCGAAATTTGAACCATTCGTAAATATGGGGAAAGATCTAAGCATTCTTACTGCGCCCAAAACTGGAGAGAAGCCCGTTTATTTGGAAATAGTTCGAAACACAGGAGGCAAAATCAATAACAACACCGGATAACTGCTGAAGATAATAAACCCAGAAGCGGCTGGAGCTGGTCGCGAAGTTTGTTGCGCTTACAGAAGCCAATCACGTTGCGGTGCGCTTATCTGCGTCTATTATTAACACCTCAGGCAGGAGATTTTCCACCTCAGGCGCTAAGGCCGACAATGGTCGAGGCTGGACTTCGTTGCCAGATAGTCTGAATTATCCAAGCTGTAACCTGCTTTCTCCAGCCTTGCCTCCTTTTGTGCATCTGATCGCCTTCTGTCGAGCCTCCATAGCCACAATTTACGCCTACATGATTGATCTTGAATTCTAGAGCGTACTCTTTCTCCATGTCGGAACGCCCCTCACCTCCGACTAGCTCGTACTTGGAGCCCCCGAGGCAGAGCGTAGAGCTCGAGGACCCAGGGGCCCCTGACCATGGTAAGCCGCTCAAGCGCTCAGACGCAAGTCATTCGTCGGCAGATCTTTGACTGATACCTATTATCTATAGCCTCCGATAGCGACGAAGAGCATTTCTCAGATGCCAGCGAAGGCAACTCACGTTCTCGCTCCCGCGCAACATCTCGTGCTTCTCCTGTACCCCGGACCCGGGTGGAGAAAGTGGACGATGTCCCTTCACACGGTGACGTCCCAGGGACCAGCGCATATGAGAAAAGGGAGCAAGATGCTGTTCCTGATGAGGTTGAGGTGATCTCACGCAGCAGGAGCCCTTCCACTGCGGGGCAATATCGCCGGTCTGTAACCCCGGGGGGTACATCAATTCCCCGAACTGTTGTGGAAAAGGTCGACCCAGGTCAACCAAGTTACGGTGATGTTCCTGGGACAGAGGCGTATGAAAAACGGAAAGCGGACGCTGTTCCAGACATAGTCACCAAGGCATCCGAATCCACTAGCCCATTGGTAGCACCTACGGAGTTTGGCGAGGCCAACACCACAACGCCTCCTGTCCCGGAAACGCTACTTTCTGCGGTCGACAATGCAGCAGATGATGGGGCATTACACTCTGGTCCACGTGCTCATCGAAGACGACCGAGCGACACTTTGCCGGATGCAACAGAGACGGTCTCGGACTCACCCGGTAAGCATCCGGTTCTTTAACCTCTTGGGGGGGCTCAAAAAAACTCAGGGACGATTGACCAATTCAGATCTTCTGCCTCAATCAAATAGCCCCACGCATCCGACTCACACTGGACAAAACACAACATTAATTGAAGAGAATTCTGCTGAAACCCTAGGCGGTGATGACTTCGACGACTTTGAAGAGGGAGGTGATGACGATTTCGGCGACTTCGACGACGGTTTTCAAGAGCCGGATGCAACCCTCGAAGAACCTGAGCCTGCCTTATCACAGCCCTCCCAGAATCAGGCGCCGCCTTTTGTCGTAAGTCTACCGCAACAAATTGTGCTCATTGTTTTGATGTTAATCAGTGTCTAGCCTCCTTTAATAGACTTGGAATCTATACAATCTTTGCCCGATTTGCTCGCCACTCTAGACGGAACCCTTGACCGACTTTTTCCTGCATCTAAAGCTGCACTATCCAGCCATTCAGACTTACAACCTATCCCGAACTCGTCTGCCATCTTCAGCACTGAACGCTCACTCTCTCTATGGTCTCAGCTTGTTGCCCCACCCCCGCTTCAACCCCAGAACTGGGTCAAGTCCCGGATCCGTCGCCTCTTCCTCGTCTCCCTTGGTGTCCCCGTAGACCTAGACGAAATCCTACCTGCATCAAAACAAAAAAAACTTGTTCTCCCATCCATTAACATTGACGGGTCTAAATCGACTGCCCCGGGCTCATTATCCCGCTCCCAAAGCCTTGCTAGGAAAGACTCACAAAGCGGGCCCAACAGCCCACGAACATCCAGCACCGCGACTCGACAGCGGTCATCCAGACGGCGCGAGCCGTCACCACCACCAGAGCTCGACCTCGCGGCGGTACGACGACTTTGCGCAACCACCGACGCCGCGCTAGACGGCCTCACCGACACCGAACTCCAAGCACATGTCAAAGAGCTTGAACAGTTCACGCTGCGCGCTTCCGTCGTGCTTGAATTCTGGCTAAAACGCCGCGATGGTCTCTTAAGCGAAAAGGAGGCTTTCGAGGGTGTGATAGAGAATCTAGTAAATCATGCTCGGCGTGTACGGAAATGATGACCAGGAACGAAGTGAAAGAATGACCTCTCTATATTATAAGTGTTTAATCATCCATTCCTCCAGCCTCTCATC
Organism: Aspergillus spinulosporus; assembly: GCA_003574815.1. Classification (NCBI taxonomy): domain Eukaryota; kingdom Fungi; phylum Ascomycota; class Eurotiomycetes; order Eurotiales; family Aspergillaceae; genus Aspergillus; species Aspergillus spinulosporus. The sequence goes on along the minus strand of QPHH01000002.1, from coordinate 1,378,036 downwards.
CGTACCTTCTACACCCATAACTAGCGCCTTTTTATTTTCACTTTCTATACCTATACTTGACGTTGCTTAGACAACCCCTTCTCAGTTGATATCAGCTAGCAAATGATACTAAGCTTCTTGGGCACTTTTTTATTTTAAAAGTTATTGAGAGCATATTCCACACAGCGAGCTTGGAGTTCTATAGATTCCAGTTTAGGGTTTTCCTGTCATTCAAGCTTAGCTATATGTGTGTGATATCACTAAATAGTCTCTCGCTATGGTTCCATGACTCTCCATAGGAATGTATAATGTCATGGTGGAGTCAAGGCCATCAATTGGCTGCCCCAGATCTATATTATATATCGGTTCTACGAGGCAGATGATTCAACTGACGGGTATATACAGCAGTACATTCGTTAATCCGACTGACGTATATGTACGCCAGCCGGCGTTACTATCTCAAGCTTTCCTTTGACCGTGACCATACCAGGGTATAGTCGGACGTGACTCAGATATGCCAGGGCTATACCATCAGGTTCGTATCGCCTTCAAAACACTAGGGTTTCCATCAAATCCAAAATCACTTCTAGTGCAGAGCTTCTGGACGAACCCAAGGTTAGGATCTCTAACGAAACAGTTAGATAACATGTACACTTATACATTTTCCACTTTCTCGAAGATCAAAAAGATGCCTACGGAAGTGACAGAAGCACATTATATATTTATGAATAATCAGCCTATTACTAAGCTGAAAATGGTCTCGTCAAGGGAAATGTGTACTCCTGGGTCGAATACCGCCTTTTCTATACTACAAAAGTGCGAAAACGAGATCCGTGCAGCTCTGCCCTCAAAGCTGAGAGGTAATTTTCCTGCAATGATAGCTGATTCTCTTTGACTTTGACTAGCACCGAGGTCAGCTGGCCTGCCGTGATACAAATGTTGAATTCGAAGCCCTATTACCAGGGATTATTCCTTTCTATTCATTCCGACGCCCAAAGTGATAGCACTGCGGCATGAATCATGCCCTAGCCATGAAATGCCGAACTCAAGGAAATTGGTGTTATCGCATATTGATTGGTGCTGGCATGGATTACCCATAGACGCGTGTCTTGCGAACCATTTATGTGTCGTATCAAAACAGATATTAAGATTACTTTCAGCAGCTTTATTCCCCTTAATCAGACAGTATCCTCTGTCAAATAGCAATGCCAACAAAACTTCCTCAAGAAGTATTAAGTATTGCACTCATCTTGTTATAACTGGTTTATTTGTTATACGATTCGGGCTTTGGGGCAACGAACACTGCGCGGTCACAGTAGGCTCCCACCAAAGCATCCCATACCTCCTTTTTTTCCCGCTATCATAAAAGAATTGCAAGGGCGCCTCAGAGGGCCTCCACTCCCTCAAGAGGATTAAATCGGGATCCATTTTCCTGTATAGCCCTAACAGCGTTGAATGATCTGATGAAAGCCAGCCCTGGGCCGCTTCATAGCAGCGAAAGAGATTTCCAAGAATTGAACACCGCAGCATTCGGTGAAACAGAAACATCGCGAGGTACCCGAGCTCCTAACGCAGCGCACGCCTTAGTGACTGGTACTGGTACACCAATGTCCCAAACGACTGGTGAGCTTGAATTGAGCGACGAGATGAGGGCCCAGAAGCTGCCACAGGTGCCAAAAGCTACCCAAGCAGTGTCTCGTAGAGGCTTCGTTTTCGCACGCTCATCACATAAATACGGGCAGAAATTTGATAATGCCTTCCCTGAATGGTTTGGAGATCGCCTGCTCAAGCTCTATTGAGTACAGCAGCTGGACTTATTATCACCTCCTTAAGAAAATTCAAAATCAAAGGTACAGGTTAACCTACTAGCAAATAAAGAAATGCCAGTTAATTCAGAAAACTGCGGCTGTTTGCTTAAACCCAAACACAGAGCTCGACGATTTAGGGTGGAGCGAAGCTGATCAATGATCCAAACCTGCCCTATCTCGTGAAGCCTGGGCGTTGTGAGGGAGGATGTGAGTTAGGTATTCTGCAGGTACGCCGGTAAGTGACTTGATACGATATCTTATATCGTCGCTCCTTTGCCATCACTGGTAGTTATACTGATTGCGCCCAGGAACCGTCTACCATTCTTGGATTGACCAGTAGTACCAACACATCTACATAATTGCATCCGTAAATCCGCCAATCCAGACTACAGTGGCAGAGCGGATACGGTCGTTCATAAAACTAGGGCATACAAAGACAGCATCATCTTTTCCCAATCCCACTCCCGAGCCCGTGCCCGAGATTACCATTGAGATGTTTGAAAGGCTGAGAGTCCAGTAGATTGTGATTCTCCCTTTCAAGCCATTCTAATCAGGCACGAAGCACTCTTGTCAGACTGCTTCGGCTTCTGCCTGTGCATTACCCGACTTGCTGTCAAAATCCGGGCCTTGATAAATCCCAGGCCTGCCATCATCTTGCAGATTTTGTAGCATTTGTCATCTGGCTTCTCAACTACAAAACCCTCCTTTGTGTGGAATAGGCTATTATTTTCTACTCAAGAAGTTGATGGCCTCAAGATTCAGACATCAACTCAGGGTTCAGATATCTTTGCAGTGAAGAATCAGATAAAACGGTTGTAGATTAGATGGCGATCTTGGAAGGCTGGAGAGCTCTGTTACTACCCACACAAAGAATTCTCTATTTAAACAGCTAGACATCTGACCTCCCTCTGAAGTAGGGCAGCGAGGTGCATAGGAAAAGGTCAATGAAGCTGGTACAGAACTGGGTACGCGCTCGGTGTTGGAAGAAATAATAATCCACTAGCTTCAGCCAGTGTTAATCTAGATATTCGGTTCTAATTCAGTCTCTATTCAGCATCCCCAGTCCAGAGTCAACATGTCAACCCCCAACACTACTTTCCACCTGTTCCCCAAGCTCCCTATTGAAATTCGGCTGATGATCTGGCGCGAATGCCTCCCAAACCGAGTCATGGAACTTGATAATCAACGAGACGAGCTTCTCTGGGATGAGGACGACGGCCCACCATGTATGTTCAACTGGAAGATCTCCAGCATCAATAACGCTCCTCCCCTAATCACGCTGGTTTGCCGCGAGTCAAGAGCCGTTGCTTTCGAACGTGGCAGTCGCCAGCGCTACCGGATCCAAGAATCGCGGAAATGAAGGATATCCTGGATTTCAGCTACTACATGCTTCCCCGCCCGTGGCTAGAAAAAAGCGTGACGCAGTCCACGTGAACTGGGAGCCTTGGGCTGATATCGAGTGGGAGACCTACGATTGGGGGGATCCAATCCGCTGCATTATGTGGTATGCGGCGCGAACGAGACTGCAACAGGCTTCAATCATGATCAAGGTCTTGCAGGTGTTTAAGAACCTTGGCGACAATCCTACAAACCCTCATCACTTCCGGTGGACGCGGTCTGAGCTTGCCGATCTAATGCGCACATGGCCGTGCTGGAGGGTTGTGGTTTTACCGCCGATGATTATACATACCGATGTAGAGACCGCGGCGGGGTTCTTTGGCCTTTTATCCGATGCTCGCCTGCAGCTTGTTGCAGCAGACGACGAGGCTGAAATTGACAGATTTCTGGCCTTGGGGGGGAGACCGAATGTTACAATCACCCCGGAATTCTGTCGGGAGCAGCTGCCCGTGGCGAAGAAGGAGCTGCGCGATGCAGTCAAGGCTGTCTTTGGGTCTGAGGAGAGATCCCCTATCATGCAACCTTTTGTCATGTTTCGACTTTGTACGAGATTCTGTAAATAGATATTTCACTTCAATCTACCCTAGCATGAACTATCCCCGTGAATTCGCGCGCTCAGCTGCTGAACTCCCTGGATGGCATCCAAATGCATCCTAGTTCTCCCCTCAATCGTCTTCTTAGTCCTTCTCTGCTTCGATAGCCACTGTTGAAAGTAGACCGTGACAAAACCCGTAATGGGTCGAAGGTCAGAACCCGAACCCACGGGTTGGGTCGAGGGTCAGGACCCGTGCCCAAAACCCGCAGACCCGCGCGGGTTTCTGGGTAACCCGCAGGTTACCCGCCAAGAACCCATTTTGCATAAAACTTCTATATTTGGCTCTATTCACTGCATAAACTTGCTGATTAATCAAATTTCTAGGTTTATATAGCATGTTTGTTTTGTTTGGCAACCCACGGGTTACCCAAAAACCCGCGCGGGTTCAGACAGTGAACTCGAACCCCACCCGTTACGGGTCTACCCAAAACCCGTAACGGGTAACCCGCGGGTTGTGTCACGCCCTTATTATAGTGTGCCTCCTACAACCCTACTTGATCGGATGAAGGGCCACCTATCTTAGCCAGGATTCCACAACCAGAACCACAGGCTATCTCTGTTTCAGGAGGAAGTTTTAAATGCCAAGCAATAATTAACAGGATATAGCAGGATAGTAGCTTGGATAGTATCCCTGGATATACAGTGACGGTCCATAAGTTTCGACACCCCCGTAGTGGGTCACACTCACCGCCCTTACCGCCCGCTTTCATGACGCGCTAGTAGACCTACTATTATCTTGCATTCTACGTGTTTTACCTTCTTAAACCTCTCCAAAGTTGCTTTTTTTTAATAATCACTAATGGCTCTATGCTTAGAGCTTACCCCAGCACTACGTGAGCATATCTGCAAGCTTTATAGCGCCGCTGGATGGGGCTATAAGCAAATTTAGAAGCATTATTCTTTTGTGTCTTTATCTGGCATCCGATATACAATAAAAAAGGACCGTGAACGACTCGGTGGTGTTACAAAACAATGTAGTAGACGTCCAAGAAAGCTAGATAAGGCTAATTAGGAGAAGTTGCTTGGTGCTATTACTAAAAATTTAAAAATCACGCGTGAGGATCTACTTGCTAAGGTATTGTATAAAGTAAGCAATACCTTTATAAAATATTATATTTTCTAACCTGTTTATAGGTTAAATATGCATCAATCTAACAGCTTTTAAATACTAAAAACATGTAGAAGTGGCGCTGCTTATGGCACTATTTAACTAAAGAAAATGCTCTAAAACAACTTTAATAGGCTTGGAGATATTACCACTTTATACCCGAGGATTGGGCTCGCGTTTATTGGTCTGATAAGTGCTTGGTAGAGCGTGGGATTGGTATTAAGAGGGAGTGGACTTTTACACGCCCGCGAGATCAACCACGCGAGAAACAATGTTAAGGATTGCCTCTAAAAGGGAAGCAGGTAAAGCAGATGTTTTGGGGTGCTTTCTGCGGTAATATACAACAAACTGGCCTAATTCCACTATTCCCTGATGCTTGATCTGAGAGAGGAGGTGTTAATTGGTTTGTTATTAAGGAATTTTATTACCAAATCTTACCTACTTTAATCATGCATGAAGATGGTATCTTTATGCATAATAATGCCCCTTCACATACTGCAGTTATTGTGAGGCAGGCTTTAGATAAGATAAAGATTAAAGTTATGGATTGGCCTCCTTATTCGCCTGATTTAAACCTAATCAAGAACCTGTGGACATTGCTAAAGCAAAAGATATATAAGCTTTAACCAGAGCTAATTTATATGCAGAATAATAATAAAACAAAGGAGTTACTAGTGGCTACTGCTTAGAATGCATGGAATCAGCTTGACTGGAAGCATCTTGAGAACCTATCAGCTACTATGCCACACCGTGTGGAGGCTATTATTGAGAGCCGGGGCTGGTATACGCCATATTAATTGATTTCATGGAGTTTTTGGACCGGCAGAATATTATGTAATACGAATGGTGGGTCTAAGGGGGTGTCGAAACTTATGGACCGTCACTGTACATGGTGCCGCGCTTAGGCGCTTCCAGGTACGAGAAATGGCGCAATAATCTTGGATGCTGCAACATCAACTCCGTCTCTCCTGATTGAAAAAAAACTGGGTTACAGAGTTCACCAAGAGGCGCCTTCTAGCTTGTGGTTGTTAAGCTATTCAGGTTTAAAAAAAAAAAAAGTATGATTTGTATGGAAAACAGCACCTGCGGGTGACCAGGATCTACGGTTGACCCGGAATTTACATTATTAGCTAGCCTTATCTTCTATAAAGAAATTGAAGGATTTATTCTGAGACCGTCTGAGGGGCCGGCGCGTAATCCACTCTATGGACGACTATACTGTGTAAATCACACAATCCTACCCCATCCTGTAAGGGAGTCTGCGGCAGCGGTATATCACTTCAAAATGTAGTCTGAAGTCCTGTAATCAAATCCATGCAAGGGTCTGGGACTCTACCCAGAGGGCAGAACGTCCTAGACTACTAGTCGACCGGACTTCTGTCGACGACGGACAAAACCAGCAGAGAGAGTCACATAAATCACTCAGAGCCTACTTCTGCCTTCCCATTCAAGGGTGCAACCATTGTATCATTCTTTCTCTGTACCCGTTGCTCATAATGAGCAGCGTCTGCTCCTACATTCAAGTCCAAGAGGCGAGGGCTGCTGGGCCCTTGCTGACAGATGTGGCATCACGTACAACCCGGCCGACGACTTCTGCGACACCCTTCAACTAGACCAGTATGTCTGCTGTACTGAGGGCTCCCTTGCGCCCCAGCCCGATGATAACGGCAATTGCTACGTGTACATAGTTCAGACGGACGACTTGTGCGACACAATCGCCAAAGCAAATAGGATGCTCGCCAGCGACATCCCGGACTATAATTCTCTGACCTGGGGGTGGATGGGGTGTAATAACCTCCAGCTTGGGCAGAGTATCTGTCTGAGCGAGGACCGGCCGCCGTTCCTTCGGCGGTGGATGGGGTTGTTTGCGGACCGCAGGTTGGGTTTTCTTCATTTGAATGTAGGAGCTCATGTATCTGACTGGTATTGAAGGTTCCTGGAACAGAAAAGCCCAAGGAGGGCTCGACGTGGGACTGGGCAGAGTTGAACCCTTGTCCTCTCAACGCCTGCTGCGACGTCTGGGGCCAATGCGGCATCACTCCTGAGTTCTGCACCAACACCACAGAAGATGGCGGATACTAAATTGCACTCTGCATTCAGCCCAATGAATCTCATGGATGATACTATACTGATCACATCTACAACAGAGCCCCGGGTACCGCCAAACCCGGCACAAACGGATGCATCTCCAACTGTGGCACCGAGATCACAACAACGACACCCCCTACGAGTTCCCACGGCGCATCGGGTATTTCGAGGCCTGGAACCTCGACCGCAGCTGCGCCAACATGGACGTCTCCAAGATGACCGAGGACAACTACTACACGCACGTGCACTGGGCCTTTGGCAATATCACTGAGAACTGGAAAGTCGATGTCAGCGGCCTTCAGGAGCAGTTTGACGGGCTGCTCGAACTGGAGGGCATCCAGCGCATCATAAGCTTTGGCGGATGGGGGTTCTCGACGGATCCTTACACGCACCAGATTTTCCGGAATGGCGTTCTCGATGGTAATCGCCAGATTCTAGCTGCTAGCATCGTAGATTTTATTGTTAAGAATGATTTGGATGGGGTGGACTTTGATTGGGAGTATCCTGGTGTGAGTGCTCTTGTTCACTAACTATGACTGGAGACTGATTGCTTTAAACATATAGGCCCAAGATCTCCCGGACATCAGCCCTGACAGTCCTGAGTCGGGTGAGAACTATGCCAAGTTCCTCAAGCTTGTGCGTGAACAGCTGCCAGACGATAAGTCCATATCCATGGCCCTACGGGCCTCATACTGGTATCTCAAGGGGTTCAACCCGGTCACTCAGTATGAGGATTACATTGTGAGTACTCCACCATGTCATCGAAAGCAATTCCTCGCTGACCCCCAGATAGGACTACTATGTTTATATGACATACGATCTGCACGGACAGTGGGACTATGGCAACGAATTCGTCAAGTAAGTCAGGATTCATCCCCCTACCTATCTGTCTGGTCAGTCACCATGACCGACTCAACTAACCTAACCATCCAGCCCGGGCTGTCCAAACGGCAACTGTCTCCGCAGCCATGTCAACAAGACCGAGACCGAGTATACATTGGCAATGATCACCAAGGCCGAGATTCCGTCCAACAAAGTCGTGCCCGGCCTTGCTCTCTACGGCCGCAGCTTCGAGATGACGGACCCGTCCTGCAGGGGTCCTGAGTGCACCTTTACCGGGAAGGAATCTGGTGCCACCAAGGGGGCTTGCACTGATACGTACGTAAATTTCCGCCTTGCCTCTTTCCCATCTTTGAAATCATGTCAGGCTCGCCGTTTCTTAACTGTTCTGTGGTGCAGCGCCGGCTACCTTTCAAATGTTGAGATCTTCAGCCTCCTTGCACTGGCCAATAGCGATGACAACTACGATAATGTCACTGTCAGCCAATACCAGGATGAAGGCGATGTCTTAGTACGTTCTTTTCCCGAATCTTGGCTGGGAAAGTACCACTAACCCAGAAACCCCTGTTGAATAGATCTACAATGACAACCAATGGGTCTCCTGGCTCTCGCCCGCGAGCTATGAATCACGAAGAGACTGGTACGACTCGCTCAACTTCGGCGGAAGCGTCGACTGGGCCGTGGACCTGAATCGCACGTACGGCAATAACGGCACCGGCGACCTCGAGGAGATCGGCGACGACTGGGCCGCGTACGTGCCTTGCCCGAACATCTGGTTCCCCTCTCTAGATGCACTAGAGGCGGCGGTAGACCAGGACAGTTTTCCCGATTACTGTCTCGCGCCGTTGACAATGAATCCGCTGCTGACCCGGTTGCAGACGGCATATGACAACTATACGGACGTGAACAATGGATACGATGAGATGTTCGAATATTACGCCAAGTATATCGAAAAGGTGGTGCCGTCGGTTTTGACTTATGCCTTCATGTGGAATTGGAGTATCACTGAGGCGAGTCAGCTTATACCGGAGATCGGATATGGGATGGAGTGTATGTTTTTCTTCCTCGGGCCCTTTCTAATTCATTCGGAGTAAGCTAGGTGGAACGGGGATTTCAAATCTGGCTAACTCAACTTGCTATCGGCCCAACAGACTTCGACTGTGTCTTCCCCGAACAAGAAGAGGTCGTCCCCTGCGCCGCCTCGTGGGAGGACAACCTTAACCCGCTCTTCCGCTACCTCGACGCCACCGATCTCACCGTCCACGACGCAGACTATTTCTCCGAGGGCCTGTCAAAGCAGGCCTGTTAGACGAATGGGCCACCTTCGACGACACTTCATCACAAGGCACAACTACAACGTGCATCCCGTGGAAAGCGTCACGCTTAGCTTCACCGGGTGGCCGAGCAAAAACGAGTCCATGGTCGTGGACAACCCCAAGGATATTGTCGCCAAGGGCTTGCCCAACATCCCCACGATGATCTTGGAGATGCAGATCACGGCGCTGGAGATCATGGGCGGAAGTTGGTCTGGTGGAGATGCGCGCGACGCGGCGATCGCGTATGCGCCTGCAATCTTCATGCTCGAGCAAGCGGTAGATAGCATGGCGCAGGCGAAGGAGATCGGGGCGCAGGAAGAAGAAGCTGAGGAAGAGAAAGAACGGAAGCGTATGGAGAGTCTAATACTACTAATTCTGGGCGTTGCCTTCCTGTTTGTGCCGATAGTCGGCGAGGGCATTGCAGCCAGCATGGGGCTTGCGAATCTGGGGAGGGTTATTGCCATCGCGGGTGAACTGGGCAATGCTGCCCTGGCGACCTATGATACGGTCAATAACCCGGATGCGGCGGTTGTCAATATGCTGGGCATGCTGTTCGGCGCGGGGGCCTTCACGAAGGTGTCGCGCGACGCGAAGGGGCTAAAGAATGTGGCTAGTTATCGCAGGGGGATGTCCACGGGGGAGATTGCGTCGCTGGGGAAGTTCTTTGAGAATGGGGATGGCAATGTGCAGGCTATACTGGACAAGATGTGTAAGCTGTAGCCTTGACTTGGAAACTCAGTGCATAGAAGGCCATAGAGAGTTTCATATCCTGTGGGGGAAAGTGTTTTTAGGGCCCCCACTGCTAGCCTTATTTCACATTCATCGTACCAGCCAGATTCGAGTTCAATAAACAGCCTCGGCGGAGGGCGTATTGTTGGACATTCTCGATAGTGCTGGGCCTGTCTTGAGGAAGTAACAGCTGTATTGTTGCACCAGTCATTCGGAGAGGATTCGAAGAACGCGCTCTCAAATGTTCTGCAGTGTGGACTGTGGGTTGTCCAGTGTACGTGGCTCTAACAACAGATATATATCTCTGATGTATGCACGGAAGGAGATGAAGAGGTAATAGATGTGTTGGGTGTGGAACAATGCCTAACGGATGTTTTCGTAACTGCACTGGCGAATCTAGAGGGAGAATAGAGCAGTAAATTAGATAAAAGCACCAAGGCACCTTTGAGATAAGACTGTTGATTCTTGCCCTTCTACAGTAAGGGACATTCATCGCTGGCATTCTACATCCACGAATCATAGTAGGAAATTCCAGCATCTCATTTGAGGCGATTATTAAGAGAGGCCAGCAATACGCTCTGAATCAATTAGCCTGTTTGATCTTGGACTATCCCTCCCTGTCGACGTCCTATAACATATCCTACTCATATACGTATTTCTCAACGCTACTACTGTGTCCATAAGGTCTTGAGCACTTTAGGGCTGGAGAATATACAAACCCTATAGCGGAGGGATCACCAGCTCCATGATATTTCACCAGGGCCTCTCTCGCCTCCTCTACCGATCCTTATAGATCAACCACCGCGGACTCTTCAGCGGAAAAGGCAACAGCAAAACGCAAAGAAGCCACGGCAGAATTGCAACAGCGACGGGCATCTCCAACTCCAAGTCATGTTAATATACTGCGTCCCGTAGGTCACCGCCGCAGCTATCACGCTCCCGACATACCAAGCGGCACCGCAAAAACCGGTCAGCATGACGCGGTGTCGAGGGTGAGCGGTTTCGAAAATATAGCCACGCGCAGCGGTAGCACCAGCAGTAATGAACTGCTGATAATCAAGCAGCCGATGCAGAACATGGCTTCGTGTACGGCGGCGGTTTGGATCGCGACGCCGACCACGGCAAAGAGGGATGTTAGGGCAAGTCCCCACCGGCGGCCCCAGCAATCAGACCACCAGCCGGCGAACAAGGTTGCTAACAGGCGGCCCAGAAGGACTCGGCAACGTTAAGGGAGGTGGTTTCTGTGGTTAATGGAAATAGTCTGTGTAGGACGAGAGCATTTGGAGTCCATTCTGCACGATAGTCAGCAGAGTGCCAAATGTTGGCAGGAGGGGGTGCTACCATCCTGAGGCATCATAGCTAGGGCGTGACACAACCCGCGGGTTACCCGTTACGGGTTTTGGGTAGACCCGTAACGGGTTGGGTTCGGGTCCAGACTATGAACCCGCGCGGGTTTTTGGGTAACCCGTGGGCTGCCAAGCAAAACAAACACGCTGTATAAACCCAGAAATTTGATAAATTAGCAAATTTATGCAGCGAATAGACCCTAATATAGAAGTTTTATGCAAAATGGGTTCTTGGCGGGTAACCCGCGGGTTTTGGGTACGGGTCCTGACCCTCGACCCGTTACGGGTTTTGTCACGGCCTAACCATAGCCCTGTGTTGCAGACATGAACATGCCAGGAAACATAGCAGCATGTACGGTTTTGTCCTATTTTTTATCCATCGTGTCGCTTGGAGCACGCTCCATGGGCAAACGATTAGCTGGCTCGAGATCTACCAGTGCTGGGTGTGACGCAGTATCGCTTGGGGCACGTTCTATGGGATTAACTGGGTTAGACGTTGTCTCCGGGGTTACAGACAGTCCTTGCCATGGCGAGCCAAATCCTTGTAGAAAGTGTTCTCTCCCAAAGAAGCTCAGAATAATATCGCGAATTATGGCGAGTGTGGTAGGGCGCTCCTCAGACACTGACACTTGATCTGAGCAAAGGTGGGGAATATAGAGAAAATAGCAATCTTTCGCAAATGATCTGCTCACAGGAAGCCCACATCACTTGCATGCAGATTGTCTATTCCTGTCCTTGCTTATAACCAGGGAGCCTTTATCTTCACTTTTAACACGCGGTATAGACAGAATCTGCACCACTTTGTTGATTGCATTCTTCTCCCAGTTATTAGGGTACTTATAGACCTCCTGAGGCCGCGTAGAAACTAGAAAATCTCTTGTGTTCGACTGCATGGTGTTTTTAAGGCACATGGACTGGATTCGCGTAGAATCAAACCCCAGACGCTGAGCTCAGACAGCTAGACGACGTCTAGCCTCTTTCTTTGTTGGCAGAAATATATGAGGTACCGCACTGCTGTCCGCATAAGGTGCAGCAAGCTTTGTATCACCAAACGCTTCTATATAGCGCATAGCAAAGAGCCAGAGCTGCAAATAGGCAGTCATTATTTGCTAGACTTAATATATTTCTGGTGATCCTGTATAAGCCATATTAACATCTTTGGTCAAACTGAATTGACCAGGCATTCCCACCACCACCGAACTTCTACAGAAGAGCAGATCTCAGATCCTCAAATTAGGAGGGACAAGCTACTTGTAGAGCCTTCGCACATGGCTCCAGGAATAATGTATCCTGAACCAGTAAGAACAAAGTCAATATCCGCCCAGGGATTGTTAGAAGTCTATCCAGGAGCCTCTCCCTTTCTACCCCTGTTACCAAAGAAAATAACTATCCATTTTGCATCTGTTGTGTAATAGTCCGGCAATCAGCACCCGAATCCTGGGGTATCAGATTTTGTGCACTGCAAACAGACTCTGGATCTACTGCATAGGTAAGATTGTCAGGAAATAATCTGGACCAAACTTGGTTAATTAGATGTAGGTAATGGGTAATCTCCTGTAAATGTCTGGTTTAAACATTGCTTGCTTCTAAATTAACTGTTGCCACGCCATTCTAAGACTTACTGTCAGATATCTGATATATCCCCGCCGCCTCAGAAGAGTTGGACATATGTCAGACCACAGCCCCCTGTATGGTAGCAGTCGATCCAAAGACTAAATAATAGCTGGGTATCTCTGTGCTAGGCAATCTATATCCTCTTTGCCTTGATTTGATATTTTGGACTCCCAACCCAACTGCTTTATTGTCTTGAGCAAGACAACTAAGACGCAAGCCACGCAGTACATTACTAGAAGCAAATTCTTTCGCATTTGGTGCTGTACAGGCAAGTCAGTTTGGTAACCTCTCTGGTAGAACTGCCTAGCTCTTAGCTGGTTATATCCAGAGTAAAACTGGCTGACCTTACCATTGTCATAGAGTGTAATACACCGCCATCGGTTTCCTGGTTCCAAGGCCTGCCTTGCTGCCTTGCTGCGTGAATACGATGTTTTCCATACGAGCATACGAGACGAACATCTTTAGGTAAGAATAGCCATGGTGCCTCGGAAGGGTTCAGTAGTTCCTGTTGAGAGATACCAGACTGCTAACACATCCTGAAGAACGGTGCTATTGATTACGGCGGCAATCTCATTCCTAGACTCTTCCCTCAAACAGCCCTCCAGCTTAAATATACTTACCAGCCTGTCAACATTTCCCTGGTCAAATGCTATATGGTTGTCTGAAATACTAGATGCTCGAGCCCAATCTTGGCGGGCCCACGGAAAAACACATTCCGTCCCTCAAGGGAATCTGTCTGCTCCATGCCTGCATTATGTGAAGGAGTGGGAGAGGGAATACGTCTATTTTTCAATCATTCGCCCTGCGAAACTGTTTGGTATCGCAACCAGGTCCACATAGCTGGGTTAAGTGGGTTTAGGCTGTATTAGTTGTAGTCTCCAGACCTACCTCCCCTCGAGACCTATCTCACCCTTCTCACCCTAGTCTTAGTGTCTCTCACCCCTAGAAGCAGCAACACAGTGCATTTTTATCCACATTGATGATGGGACAGTCAAGGACAAAAAAAAAAGAGACAAACATACAACAGCTGGGATTCGCATGTGGTCACCCACCATACTACTAACCAGCCGGCGTGTGGCTTAAGTACGGCTGAGCGGACGGGAAGCCCTGTTCTCCACACCCTATGGTCGTATGTAGTAGTTTGGGCCTCAATAATTTCCATATAGCTAGTGTACAAATAGAGCCATCTTTGCATCTTGCCAATTGGAGAGAGCATGGCTCTTAGACTCAGCCCGGTGGATTGGGACATGCCATGCGTTTGCAGAAAAACCGGGGCACGCGTTGTAAATGGCGGCTTTGAGTAGAGGCCCCGTGTGGAGTTTGCCATCAACAAAGGCATCTTATTGCGTGGTGATGTTGTCTGATAGCGGCCGTGTGAATTTGATTGTATTGCTATCACGGGACGTAGATGCATCATATTTGTTTAATCACAATTATGATGAAATGTGCGGCTAGCTATTTAGATACATAACTACGGTATCCAGTAAAGATTTAACGTATGATTTATCTGCCCAACCAACCGACGAATCCTCGATAGCTACAAAAGAGGACCCAGACTCCATACATTGCAATAAAGGCTTGAAAAGGATTTGACGCGAGCCGGATACAGTCCACTGTAATCTAGACAGTTGCTCCCGGATGCAGAAAAGCTCCAACATGACTATCCTTGAACGGAAGATGGTATGATGTGTATCGACCTTGAATGGATTCGCCTTCGTTTCAATGCTCGTCACAGGTAGTTGTGAGTACTTACTGCGACGCAATGGTGCTTTCCTGGATTTGGACCGGCTCAGGTCTGTGATGAGGTATAGGTACATGAACACAAAGAGAAGGGTAAAAGTACTAAAAGGGACATGAGACATGAATCGCGGGGTATCATCGTGCAACAACCAGTGCGCCTGTAACTGTGCAAGTGGGAGAAAAGCAGGCCGGAAAGAGAAGAGCGGCCTAGAATTTGAAAAGAAAGCAACGAAAGAGAAGAAAAGTAAACGAAAATGAGATAGACGTGTGATCATGGCAGGAAATATTCCAGCTCATCAGTCCAGGACAATAACCTCGGGAGACTGATCTGGCGTTCGCTCTGGTACAAAGGTAGAGGCAGAGCGGTCGACCTTCAGTCGCTGTTGAATCCCAAAGTGCAGGTCACTTGATTTTCGCTTTAAAACTGCTCGAGAAATCCGTTGCTCGGAGGACGAAGTGTCATTATCAGTTACTACGTCCCAGGTACCATCGGCTCTGATTTTCAAGGCGCGAGCGCCTTCATATTGGTTTGTGCGTTCCAACTGGTTGCGCACATTGGCCAGAAATTCGTCAACAATGAGGTTTTGGGGGCGAGCATCACGGCCGCAGATGGGACATTTCCAGTCCGCTTCTATCGCAGATTGAAATCCAGATTTGAGGAGACGAGTTCCTAGAAAAGTCTCATGATCGAAGCATTCTGTGTGGTCACAATGACGACCGCGCACGGGGACAGCGAAGATGCGTGCAGTGTATGGATCAACGAGGCTGACCTTGAGATCGTCGCTAACAATACTCAGCTCGTCGCCATATTCGTCGGGTTTGAGTGCAAGCTTGGCTTGAATACGCTTTTGCGACTCGGCGGCTGGCAGAGGCTGGGCAAGAGCTTTTGCAGGGGCAAGGGAGCGGAAGGTGAGTACTTCTACAGCCACTGCATAGGTGAAATTCTTTTGTTCAGCAGGTCCTAGGATGAAGTTGACTTCGATCTTATTTAAGCCTTCCTGGAGGACAAGCGTGATGTCTACCGGGAGATCTCTGGTGTTGTGGATTTTGCGACGCGGGAATAGCTCTATGTTGTTGATGTGCACGTATATTGCGGTAGGCCACGCGGTTTCTGCAACGCACCACGAATGTTCGTTCAAACTGGCAGCAGATTTCGGGGTCTTAATGCACCTTAGACGATAAGTCTGGCTGCCCTCCTTGATGGTCCGTAGCATGCGCTCCCCTTTCCCTTGTCCACGATAAAATGCGCGGCGATTCAGCTCATCTCGCGACAACGAAATAGACTCCTTAACGGCACCATCTTCCTGGCGGAGGATCTTCGGTTTCATAAAGAATGAGGTCATGTGAGGCAATAATTCTGTTTCACTGACTCCAGTGCCATCGCCAGAGATGAACCGGTTGATGGGATCGCGAAGATAGGCCTGGTGGATAGCAAGCCGATTAGGGTTAGGCCGTGTGTTTATCACAGGGGGGGCATTCGGTGGGGGTAGGAGTGGTGTCCAGAAGGGTTGGCGTGCCTGCTGCTGTTGTAATTGCCGAGGCTGTGTTTGAAGTAGCGTCGCATATTGTAGGTTAGGAGACTGTGTTCTGTGGCCTTCAATCATTTGCGATTGCGGCGGTAGACCTTGAACAAGCCGTTTGTTCTGTGGTCTTGTTCGCTGAGGTTGCTGCAATTGCTGAAGTTGCTCGGGTTGCCGAAACTGAGGCTGAGACTGCGATCGAGGAGGCTGTTGAGGATACTGTTGAACAAGACGCCCCTGGTGCGATTCACGTGGCATCGTGACTTGAGGCGTAGTGGCCACGATGGGCAATATACCTTGCGCTGACAGAGCCTGCGGCTCGGAACCGCGCTGTTGTGCGTCAGGTTGCTGGAGGACCGACTGTCCTGGAAGCACGGACGGTGTTGCGCCGAGACCTCTGGCTGACGCCGGAGCCATGTCGTTATGGCCTCCCGCTGCAAATTGCAACTGCATATGTGGTGAATGATGCTGCACCAACTGCAGGTTTGGTGGTGCTGATACAGGAGTGGGAACAGTCTGTCCTGGACGCGAAACCCCATGAGCGACACCGGCAATCCTCGGTAGGCCTGCACCAACGCTGTCTCTCCGCGCTGCTGCAATAGCCGCATAGTACATGGATACAATTTCTTCGTTTTCACGGCGCCTCTGATCAATGGAGATTGGCTCCGAGAGACGGCGCATAAAATAATCAAAGTCTCGCAAGAAGATCTCTCGTAGTGAACCTTCCGCCTTAACGCCGGGAATCCGCCGCGACAAAGAAAGGAAAATGTTGAACTGCAATGTCATGGACAAGACACCGAGCGACCTCAAATCATCCATGAGCGGTGGGTGGCCTTTAGTCCGCACGATGTCTTCAAAAATTGGCCATTGTGTCACCAGGTCAGCCAGAAGGCGCAACATCCGCTGAAACTGGATGTGATACTTCCAATCCTTGAGTAGCTCTGACAGAGGGGATGGAAAATTAACACACCATTGTAAGAAGTTGGGCGCTACGCGCTGATTGTCCACCAAAAGATTCCGGACAAAATACAAGCCTTTCACATGTTCAGGACCAAGGCCGGGGAGGTTTTTGAGCTGCGCCGAGTCATAGCTGTCGAGGCAGTACACCTGATGGAGGGCAAGAAATATGAGGTCCTGATGTGTGAGGGCATAGTCCAGGAGTTGAAGCCGTGGTGCTTCAACCCCATCGCGGACAAACGACCGTTTTTCCTTCGCTACAAACGCATCCAAACTACGTTTTGCGCGCACGAAAAACTCTGCTGTAACAACTGACGGACCGTCCGAAGCCAACGTTTGTGAGGGGGTATCTGGGCGCTGCTGTGGTAGCGGAAAAGGAGCCGGAGCTGGAGCAGTAGGAGCAGGGTGGGAGTGGACAGGCGGGCAATATGGAACGAAGCGAGGATATCCTTGCTGAGTTGAAGAATTCGTCTGTTGATTGCTCGGTATGGAGGCTGGAAATGTTCCTACGGTGGGACCGTTTGGTTGCGCAAGCCGTTGATTTGGATGTTGCTGCAGCGGAGGCGATGGGAAAGCAGTTATCGAGGGACTGGCAATGGGGGCCCCATTTCTCTCGACGGCAGCTATCGGACTGGCATGCGATCTGGGGGGAATAGTGGGGTCCGGCGAAGGAAGTGAGGAGACCGACTGCTGTTCCAGACAGCCCTGCTTCTGTTTCTGCTGGTTTTGCTGATCCTGCTGCTTCTGCTGTGGTATTGCAGTGGAGGAGGGCGAAGTCTGAAGACGAGTAACTGCATTTCGGGGAACTGTGGGCGCAGGCGAGGCGATAGGACTTTGATTACCGCGGAATGAGGTGAGATTCTGTTGTGTGGACGACGAGGGTTCTGGCATCGGAGGAGGAGCAGGAGAAGCAGGAGCAGGAGCCGAAGCAGGGGCCGAAGCAGAAGCTGACGGCTCTGGGGTTGGGAGTGCTGTCGTCTGCGTCTGGTTGTCACGCTGAACGAGAGGAGAATTCATCCACGCGTACCTCGCTTTCCGAGCGGCCCCGGCGAGAAACCGGTTAGCGGTGGAGTTTTGTACGGTCACTTCCAACCCCGAGACCGGTATGCGACGCGCAGGATCGGGCGGGCGACTATTCTTATTAGCCACGGGCGGGGTCATCCTGGCATGTTGAGTGTGCGTTCATCGGCAAGCAAGATGGGCGGTGTTTGATGGCAATCAAGTTGGCCGGGCGCAGGTGGTAAGTTTCCGCTTTGGGGAGGGCGTGAAGCCGGTGAGAAGAAAAACGAAACACAGACTTGAAGCACAAATGCACAAACCAGTAGCGGTTTCAAACGCTGGCCATTGATGCTGGGTCCTGCTGCTCATTAGAGAAGAATGATTCTGTGCTATTCACAAGGTCGGCTCTCTGATGGCTCATCCATGCATTTGCTACCTCTTTTGATGGAGCTCCTATATTGATAGGGAGGAGAGGCCATGTCACCTAGGCGATGAAAGATGAGTCTTTTCTTCGGCCTCACAACAGTAGGTGATAGCCATAATTGGGCTGCCAAGAGATTGCTCACTATCAGCATAATAATAGTTCACTAGAGTTCACCAGCATCAGCCCTTCTGGATATATTTGTGTCTTTGCTCTGGATGATTCTATTCTCCTAGACATGCAAACCAGAATACCAATTAGTCAGCTCTTTCTTGCTCTTTATTCTGTTTCTATGGCTGTCTACTCTACGTACACCCCACCACTGCAGCGAACCCCTGGCCTAATCGATGGATTGCAGCCGGGCAAGGCACGTAGCCGCGAAGAGGCAGTCCAGTGTGTCTGACAGGTATTAGTGCGAGCTTGAATGACGGACCTCATCTCCAGCACCCAGGAACAACGATATGGCTGGAGTCAGACTCGCCAAGGCTAGGCAGTAGCTGAGAAGCCTCAACTTCAGCGTACTGTGTATTTCAATGAACACTTGCATTCTCTTTGATCAAATGCAACCATCCGTCCAGTTACACGGCAAATGTCTGTATCCATGCAAGCAGCCGCAACTACAAGAAATGAGCAATTTTTAACAACCATAGACCTGTCAGGACCGTTTAGGAATGAGGGCCTTAGGAAGGAAGTCCGTTTCTCTTAACTTGATGAGCAAGCATTACCCAATCAGCAAGGGATTTGGATTCTCCAGGGCATCCTGGGCGCTGGAGGATATCGCAGAGGCCAAAGTTGTCACGAACTCAATCGAAGTGAAATTCGAAGACGGCTAGCGGCCCTGGACGCGGGGGATCCTGCAGTGGCAGGGGATGGCTGAGCCGAATACGCAGAGGGATGAATTCTGTCTCCGGTAAGTAGTTCAAGAGGAAGAAATGAAGGAGAACATTGCCGGGGTCGGAAACGCGCCCACCAAGCATCTATGATTGGGTCCCTTGCGAGTTCCTGTCTCTTGGAATCATATTCCGGTCTCATGAAAGTTAGACATTCTTCTTTTTGTATGGATCTGAATGGATGTGCAGGCCTGGTACTCCGCAGCCCAGCCTCAGAGTCAGTTGCTTCTAGAGACCTGTCGATCGCTCACGGAGAGAAAGTATATATTGGACCAGGGTCCAGAACACACTATGGCTTCACGACCAAAGTCACCATTCGGTATCAATACCATATCTTTGATCATATACCGACCGGCTACGGAAAGTCGATATCATGAGCTAATATTTAGATCTTTTCCTCTCTCTCTTAAATATTTTAAAGGAATCTTTTTTTTTTTTTTTTTTTTTTTAAAAGATTGGACAAGTCAAACGTAGTAAAGTGACGGAGCGGAAAGTTAAAGGTCACATGACTTATAGGTATGTTGGTATCTGACGTTTTCATCGAGGTACGCAGTGGGTTAGCATGGAATTAGTAGAGAGACTTGGGTGACAGTTCAACTCCGCTAAAATAGCAGGCTGTTAGCTTAATTGTCCTCCCGCAGGTCGTATGCTGGCTCCAATCACAGACACGTCCGAATTGACACTTCGGCTTCACCTTTGGTATCCCCTAGGAATTCCCCTCGTCCATTGCCCGGAGGGAATAGAGGCTGACATTATAGTTCAGTCCTTCTCGTCCTTCCCTTCCTGGCCTATGAAATGTTCTTTCAAGAAAAATTATATGCAATTTAAATAGTTTGGTCCGGGCCTCAACCAGAACCATTCCATCCCAACCATCATTTGATCAAGCATCATTCTCCCCCCACCTCACAGTGATCGCAGTCGAAAATTCATTCTTGCTACCAGACACTCCTTTTGATCATCTCTTGCGATCTTTTATCATTCCTATTATAGTACTTCACTAACCGCGGGTCTCCGTTGAGAGAGCGGTAGTGCAGGCCGCAGATCCGCCCTTACTCTTATATTAAATTCCATATTGCATCGACTTATTATCGGAGGACGGAGAATCCCATCGCCTGCTTCTCCCTTCCCTCTTACCTGTCCTCGCTGTCCTCAGCCAGCTGCATTTCCTGGGGGCTCCTCGGCTTGGGCACGATGGCTCTGAATTCGGCGCCTCGTGGGTATCACACAGGAGATCTTCTCCTTGTTGTTCGTGAGTCTTTCCTCACCTGCTCGGTCGCAGAAACGCTCCTCCCACCCCACTCTCGTCATCTTCCGCGCCTCGGCTTCGTCCCCCCTCCCTTCCTGAGGAGGTAACTGACGCATCCCTTTTTCAACTATACAGATGATTTCACCGCGCGCTCAGAGGATGAACTCGACCTGCGAAAGGGCGAGAAAATCGAGTTGGTTGAGCTGGACGATGGCTTCGGCGACGGATGGTACCTAGGGAAAGACCTAAGGACTGGGATAACTGGCCTTTTCCCAGGAGGTGCGTGGTCCGCTCTGTTCTAGATAATCGCGCGGAGGTGTTCGCTGACAAGGCCAATTGCTCTCCCTAGTCTACACCACCAAAGCACCTAATATCCCTGTGCGCCCCCAAACCGCTAGCTCAGAATCGAATGCGCTCGCGACGGATGGGGCTAGGGAATCACCACTCTACCAAGGAAATAATGCATTGCACTCTGGAGAGCTCGTATCGACGCCCAAGAGCGACGATTCGACCCCACAAGCGTCTCGACACGTTAGCATGACCGATCTTCGGGGTGCTCATGGGCAAAGCGAGCCGAACCCGTCCCTGCTAGCACCAAAGCAGCAGCAACCGCAAATCTGGTCCAGTTCATCCCCGTTGCCGAACATAAAGATGGCGAGCGATATCCAACAGTCCATCCGACAGACACTCAATCCCCATCCCAATGGTCAAGAGAGCCCGGTCATGAACGAGACTCTGAGTGTTATCGATGAGCACATTACGGATCTCAGCACTCCACGCCACAGTGTGAAGCCATCTGCTGACCAGAAGACCATCAATGACTCGGCCAGTGAATACAGTAGCCACTTGGATCACCGGATGTCGTATATCAACGGCCATGAGACCGATGAGGAGGAAGGCAACCTTCCCTCTGAGGAAGATGTTCGGAGATGGGACGTTGGAGAGACGGCCAAACAACTGCGGCGGCTCGGAGTAGAAGACAAACACTGTGATATATTTGAGGAACAGGAGATCTCGGGAGACGTGCTGCTGGACATGAACCAGGATTTCCTTATGATGAAGGAATTTGATTTCGGAGTAATGGGGCGACGACTGAAAACCTGGCACAAGATCAAATCGTTTCAGGAAGAAATCAAAGGGTACAAAGAACAACAGTCATCGACTGCCCGGGGTTCGATCGCCGCATTTTCAACAATGTCTGAAGAACGCTCGCAAAGCCGTGGTGGTCAGACAGGGCCGCTGCGCCCACGAATACCGAATTTCAGAGGGTCCTTCGGTGGCACTCAGCATCCGCGTTTGGTCAGCAACAACATGCAGAGTGAGACCAGTTCCCCAGTCACCCCGCAAACACCGTCCACTGGGTTTATGGACCATTCTCGCCGACCTTCTGCTGCGTCGATCCGAGAGATCAACCACCAAAGGCGGCATTCGTCATTGGACGCTACAGGTCGTTTTCCAGTTGCCGAAGAAACGTCCCCTCACGTCGGGTTGGCGCACGGCAAGAAAGGATCTTTTGATCGCGGCTGGACCATGTCTCTTGGGGCGCAGCGAGCAACTCCGCGTCCAGGAACCGCTCTAGGGGCTACCAGTACTGGGTCTAAATACACCAATGGATTGGACTCCGCCGTAGCTGATGATTTGGAGCGTGGATATTTTTCAGGACCAGAGACGGACTCACGAACGCAGCGCAAGGTTCTCCAGAAGCGGGCATCGGTGGCCGGTAGCGCTCACTCATTACAGTCCAGCAATCCTGACGAACAGTTCAGGGCCAATCGGAGGCGTTCGCGGATCAGCAGCGCGGACTCAGTCACGGATGCGCCTGCCCACGCCTTTAACGGCGGTTCTACATTCCCCCTCCCTTCCTCCAAAGGTCGGTTGCGGAGTTTGAGTACCCGCATCTCTGCCCAGCAACCGCCTCACAGCTCTGGGTCTAAAGCATCAGGCGGTGGATTCCTCTCCTCGTTTGCTCCGAGGGCAGGGAAGCAAGATTCCGAGTCTTCACGCTCATCAGCACAGCCCTTGCAGCAGTTCAAAAAGGCCGCGCCTCGATTCCGACGTGCTGTTGGACTTCGAATGTCCGATACAGCGGGGAAGGGTGCCGATGCCACTGCGGTCCCAGCATCCCCTGTGAATGATACTGACCCGGCCTCTGCTCGGACGGGGTCTACAACACCCTCAACATCGAAGAGCTCCGAGCGACATAGCACCGACGGCTCCGGAAAGACTGCGGAAGGGGGCATATTGATGCCACGGGCTCGGCCCTCTGTCAAGGCGGGGGTGAAATCCAAGAAGGATACCAGTGCTTATACACGGGGTCTGGAGAAGAAGACACCGCAGGAACAAATGGATGGCTGCGATTTCTCTGGATGGATGAAAAAGCGGTCTTCAAACCTGATGGCCACCTGGAAGCCCCGGCTATTCGTGTTGCGTGGTCGTCGCCTTTCATACTACTACTCGGAGAGCGATACTGAGGAACGAGGCCTAATTGATATCACAGCTCATCGAGTTCTCCGAGCAGACAATGACCCGATCGTTGCGCTACATGCCACGATTACGGGCGCTACAGTCTCCCCTACGTCACCTGCAGGTAGCACACAGGCCGGTAATGGCTCGGTTTCGGAGAATGGCTCGACATCGGAATCCAGGCGCGGATCGCGCTCGGACAAGGAGGGCCCTTTCTTCTTCAAGCTTATCCCGCCAAAGACGACTCGTACAGTGCAATTTACGAAACCCGCGGTCCATTACTTCCAGGTTGATAGTGTTCAAGAAGGTCGCAAGTGGATGGCCGCGTTGATGAAGGCGACGATCGAGCGAGACATCCATCTGCCGGTTGAGACGACAAACAAGCAGAGAACTATCAGTCTCAAGGAGGCCCAGATGAGTAACCAGCGACCTCCAGCCTTGATGCCCGAAGGTCAGACACCGGCAGAAGACGCCTTGGCCGAAGATGCCTCTGTTGAAGATGCCCTGGTCGAAGATGCCGCCGCAAAGGATGAGGGAGCTGGTTTAATGATCCAAGGCCTTGACATTGAACAAGTTGAGTCTCCAGTTGACGTGGGCGATATTAACAATCCTAATCAACTGGGCGAGCTTGACACCGGTCCGTCGTCTTTGCTTCCAGAGACGGCTCGCACATCCTAAAATTGATGTTTTCACGATTGCTTTTTCATTCATTCACCCGCTTTCGTTCCCTCCAATCTTTTATATTAATAATTTGGTCCCTTATGTCTACCCCGGCGTTAATGTGATATACCCCCCTGTTTCGGAACATGTTCAACGGTCAGCATCATCCTTTTTTTTATAATCAGATATGGGTTAGTTTCCTCTGGAGTGATTGAATTTTAACGGGACATTGGATGATGGTTTGGTAGTGTTGGACAGTCACGAAAGCAGCGAGGATATGTAAGACTGGATCAATGTATGCAGAACTATATAATAACCACCAGCTGCTAATCCTGTCATGTTTTATTAATTCACTATATTAATTCACTACTGTCACTTGCCAAGTGTCAAAATTGATGTGCACTGCCGCCGAGCCGCCAATGGCACTAAAGCCTCCGAATCAAGCTTGTGTATATCTTCTTCCCTCTGTATTCTGCAGAGGCGACCGTTGAGCATGTTATTATAATAAATTATACATTATTCTTCCGTTCCATGTCGCCTCCATGTCCCTTAATTGGATCCTCTCCCGGCTTTTCCTCGGCCTCCTCCCGCTCGCTCTTACCACTACCTTCTACCTGTACCTGTACCCCGTATTCTCCGGCTGCGCATATCCTCTCCCTCTGAACACTCCCAATGCCTCACAACGTCCCAGCGCATTCATCCACACGCTCAGAACACATCTCACACCACAGTCAACGCCAGATCTAGAGCCAGCAATCTTCCGCCTCCTCATCTTAGCCGATCCCCAACTTGAGGGGGACAGCTCCCTCCCACGCCCGGAAAACGAACTCGGAGCCCGACTCCAGAAACATTGGAGCGATACACTCCTGTCTATACATACCGCACCGTTCCCCGTTCACATTGATGTGTGGAGGACCATCTCAGCGGCTCTACGGAGTCTCCTGACGCAAGACCTGCCGCGCGCCTTTGCCGCACAACGGAAACGGCTCGATCTTCTAGGAAACGACTACTACCTCGCGCATATTTATCGCACTTTACATTGGTGGACGAGGCCGACGCATGTAACCGTCTTGGGTGATCTAATAGGGAGTCAGTGGGTTACAGACGAGGAGTTTCAGCGGAGGGGGAGTCGGTATTGGCGTCGTGTGTTCAGGGGCGGAGAGCGGGTGGACGATGAGCTCACTCGGACGGGAGAGAATGGGTATGCCAAGTCTGAAGGTGATAGAGTTAAAGCAGATGAGCTGTTACCATCCTCACCGTCATGGGCACACCGGATCATCAACATTGTCGGTAACCACGACGTCGGGTACTCGGGGGACGCCAGCGAACAGCGCATCTCGCGCTTCGAAGAAGTCTTCGGCCGCGCGAACTGGGATATCAGGTTTCAACATCCGCCGATTGGTAACGTCACGCCGTCGCTACACTTAATCAACCTAAATAGCTTGACGCTCGATGGACCACCTTATTCTCAGGACATTCAGACTCAGGGGTACGCTTATATAAACAGTCTCATTGATCGATCATATCCCGTCGAAGACCGGAGCACGTTCACGCTCCTGCTTACACATCTCCCGCTCCATAAACCGGAGGGAGTCTGCACGGATGGCCCTTACTTTACTTTCTTTGAAAAAGACGATGAATCCGGGAAAAAGCGGTATAAAGCTGGTGGGCTGCGCGAGCAAAACCACCTCAGCGAGTATGTCAGTTCCAACGGAATCCTGCAGGGGATTTTTGGGATGACTGGGGACGAAGGCGCGCCAGCGGGTGGGCGGGGGAGGAACGGGCTCATCTTGACGGGCCATGACCATACGGGATGTGACGTCGTTCATTCTATACAGAAACGACCACCGCAGTCACCTGTCGAGAACACTGAAGGCTCTTTCCCTGACAAGGCTGATAGTGGCCAAGTACGCTGGACGTGGAACACGACCCGCTACGACCCATCCGCACTCCATGACTCATCATCTCCTTCCATTCGAGAAATCACCCTTCGCTCCATGATGGGGGAGTACGGCGGCAACGCAGGCCTTCTGTCATTGTGGTTTGACACTGCCGCTTCGGAGTGGAGGTACGCTGTCACCATGTGTCCCGCTGGCGTGCAGCATATCTGGTGGGCTGTTCATGTCGTTGACCTTACCACGTTTATTGTTGGAGCTTTGTACGCCTTGGTGCGGATATCTGGATATTCCGGCTTTGGCTCGTCCTCGATACCGCCCGCAGTTCTTGGGGAGGATAAGAAGATGAGATGAGCTGGATTTAACGGAGGCTGTACCTTTAATTTTTGGTGACATAGCGGTTTCTGTTTCTTGCTATTGTACATTATTATTGACACGGCTCTCGTGTATGATAAAGAGCGTTGGAAAGTGATAAGAGTATTTGAAATGATTGAATGAATGATATGTTTCGACGTCTTGGCTTAACTACTTTAAATAACTACAGGCATATAGATTCGTAGACAACACGACAGTCTCACGTCTTTGATATGACGCCGATCAAATGCGATTAAGAACGAGGTGTGATGTCTTTCTAGGCACCATTCGGACTTTCTGTCTCAAAAATCCGTCATTCAGTGTTAGGTCGGATGGCCGTATGGGAAATTTACCCAAGGCGATGCCGCGTACGACCATAAATTCATCAAACGACAAGGCCAGGAAATGGAAAGTAGGATGGAGAGAGTATCAAATCTTTTTCATTTTAAAAAGAGCCCGCTGGTATTTCGTTCTAATACATCCCATTTCCCCGCTGTAACCCGTTTACATGACAACACCGGAGTTGGAGGCAATACGCTGGAGAATGTCATGTTAGCACGGTGCCAGTCATATGACGACGGAATAACTTACAGGCCAAAGCTCAGCAGCCTCCTTACCGACGGGGCCGGTAATAGCGGAACCCTTCATTTCACCCTTGGCATTGACGATCTAAACGGATGGATGTTAGACAATATCCAATACGAATGACCTGGACAAATTGATGGCCGGAATTGGCGAGGCATGAGAACTTGTGGGAGTGAAACATACAACACCGGCATTGTCCTCGAAGTAGAGGTAGATGCCGTCAGGTCGGCGCCAGGGCTTGCTCTGGCGGACAACGACAGCGGGCATAACCTTCTTACGAAGCTCGGGCTTTCCCTTCTTGACGGTGGCCATGACCATGTCACCGACACCAGCGGCGGGGAGACGGTTTAGACGCGCACCAATGCCCTTGACGGAGATGATGTAGAGGTTACGGGCACCGGAGTTGTCGCAGCAGTTGAGGACGGCGCCGCTGTTTGAATGTTAGTCTTCGCTTTTCCTGATCTTTCTCGAAGTGGTATCGTGTCTTTGGTAGATGTAGGTGAGGGTAAAGCGATTTGAGGAATTGATCATATCCGACGTTCGATGCTCGATATCGGGGACAAAGTTTGTAGAATCGGATTGGGTTGATTTCATGGCTGGAACATACCAAGGCAGACCGAGCGTCATCTTCAGCTTGTTGCCGGCAACACCACGACTATTCAAGAAGTTTGGTCAGCTATTGTTCCCTAAGATGTGATGATTTCCTAGCAAAATCTCGAATTTCGAATTCTGAGTCCATATCGAGTCCAGTACGGGTCGCAAGGAATGGAAGCCGATCAATCTTCGCGTGGTTTTATCCTGAATCCCACAAAAAAGCCTCCAGATCTCGTTCCACTTCAACATTCTCGCATCGTTTTTCTCTCGCCGTATATTGACGCAAGCCGAATAATCGAACCGTTCATGGCGTAGGTATCCCAGCGCAAACCACAAGCACAACCGAATAAACTCAAAAAACACTCACCCTCTCTTGGAAGACATCTTGGCTATGTATTCGCGTTAACGGTGTCGGATAACGGGTTTGGCGACAGAAGGGAGGCGACGAGAGGTCGAGACAAGTTGGATGGCTTTCCACTTGGGTTTCTCAGTGTTCTCGCTTAGTGCGGGTGTGCTTGCAAAATCTTGGCGGTGGCCACTTCATTGGTTGAGTTAAGTGGAGTTTCTGAGCCCTAATACTTTTCTGCTTTGGGAAGTGGTCGATCTGCTTTGTCAGCTTCGCACAGAGCCGATTCTGCTCAGGTGCACCCATGTAGCTGATGGACAGACAGATCAGTCTATCAAGCATTGAGCATTATTGTTACAAAGTCTATTGATACATATAAGAAGTCACGTCTCTTATTGAGTTGGCTCTCACCGTGCCAGACAAGTATCTGATTCTTCTTGCTTTTTGTTCTATAGGACAGCCCAGTCTAACAAGCATGTAGACGGCGCGTTATGCTGCAAGACAGAATCATAATGCAATACATGGATTAGTTCATCACCGGCTCAAATGTAAAACAATAGCACAATATGAAGAAAAAGAACCCTCCTTAAAAAGCCAATGCCAGTTAGTAAATTCCAAACACCATACCCTTTGCGCCAGGAACCCGAGTACCAACGCCGCCGCCATAATTGCTGCGCTAGTCCTCACTCCTTTGCGGCTTCGGGTTGTGCTTCTGCGCTGGGCTCTCCTTGTTTGGTCGTCTCTTGTTCCGCGATTACCGCAGGGGCAGCCCCCGTTCGAGGAGCTTCAGGAATCTTGTCCTTAGTCTCGGTTGTCACTGTTGCAAGACCGGCCTCCTTCACTGTCTCTGGTTCTATCTGCTCCCGGCCCTCATTGTTCTCTAGGGATGTCTTTGTTTGCGGCGTTGACTTAGCCACTGCGCTCTCCGAAGCGGGTGTTCCTTCTGCGGGCTTATTCTGCGTTGCCTGGCTTACCTCTGGCGCTTGCTCCTGATTCATCTCAGACGCAGGCAGATCTGCGTCCTCCATAGTCGTATCCTCGTCTGTTGGTTTGGGAGAGACAGGGCGGGAGACAGGAACAGACCTGGGTGGTTCTTTCGCATCGATAATCATCTCAGATGGCTCATCAACAGGTCCGTTTCCCGCCCTGGATGGCGGTTCGGCTGCTGACGATGTTCCCTGGGCTTCAGAGTCAGGTTCTGGCCCAGGCGCTTCTGCTATCTTCACATCAGGGCCAATGTCCATCTCTTCATCAGCCACCGATGAAGCGTCCTGTGGGGTAGCCATTCCGCTTTCAACTCCAGAATCAGCAAGGTCTAGTCGGTAATTGGCCTGATTGCGTCGTTTTAGGTGAGCCGGTTTGCGGGCGACTCCGTTCGCGGCATTCTCGTCTTCATCCTCGCTGTCGCTGAGCTCTCCGGGCTTCTCGACATACTGATCAAAGCGTCGCTTTGTAAAGCGTTTGTCTTTATTCTCGTCTTCATCCAAATCGTCCAGGGCCGCCTCGGCTTCGTCGTCCATACCGTCGACCAAAGGTTCACGAGGAACGTCGGTCATCTGCACAGATGGCGCAAAGGCTGTTCGCTTCAGGTTCTCAACGACCTGTGTTCGAATCTTGTCTAGGTATTCTCTCGTGTTGGCATTATCCATATTTGACGGGCGGACGTCCAGCTCGTAATCCGGTGCGAAGTACTGTCTTGCATAAGCATATTGACCGATACACCAGGATGGAGTAATTACCTCGTAATAGTCGTTATAAGGGAGCTCAGATCCTAGGTTATCCCCGACAAGTATACCAGTCTCAAATGCCCAGGTTCGCGCAACGTTGCGCATGGTATATCCACCACCTCCGACAATCAACGTCGGGAGATTGAAGCTTTTTACATATTTGACACAGTTCGCATGGCCTCGCATGCTGAGGTTGAAGCATCCTAGGCGATCACCTGAGAGACTGTCACCGCCGCATTGGAGAACAACAGCCTCGGGTCGGTACCATTCCATCACGCTCTTGATGACGGGTTCGAAGATGCTCTTGTACGAGACATCATCGATGCCGTCGCGAAGAGGGAAGTTGACGGCATAGTATTTACCCTGTCCGACTCCAATATCGCGCAATTCACCTGTTCCTGGGAAGTACTCGCCGTACTTGTGGAATGAAACAGTCATTACGCGATCTGTAGTGTAGAACGCCTCTTCAACACCATCGCCGTGATGAACATCAATGTCGACATACAGAACTCGCTGCTTGAAGCGGAGCAACTCCAGAATACCGAGAACGATATCTACAACGGTTTATCAGTGTATTGTTGGAAACCGCAGAACAGCTTGACCTACCGTTCACATAGCAGAACCCACTAGCTTCGCTCTTCTTGGCGTGGTGAAGGCCGCCAGCCCAGTTCACAGCAATATCGCATTTGTTACGATTGAGCCGGGCGGCACCCTCCATGCTACCGCCAGCACTGATGCCGCAGAACTCGAAAAGCCCATCGAATACAGGGCAGTCATCACCGACATTGTATTTGCTCTGCTCTTTCGCGAATGCATCCATATTGTCGGGTGTAACTTTGGAAAGGAAGTCGATGTACTCATCGGTGTGAAACTGGGTCATCTCGAATTTGGAGGCGGGCTTCGCACGCTGCGAAAATTGAGCATTAGTAAGTCCCTTAGAAACGTACAAATGGAGAGAAACTCACGTAGATTTCCATCTTCTTGTAGAGACTGTAGTTCATTACCAAACTGTGCGTCATCCTGATACGGTGCGGCTTCATGGGATGCCCCGACACATATGCATAGTTTCCCACATCTGAGTCGTAGAAGTAGGCAACCCTCTTGCTGCGATCTCCAGACACATTTAGGTCGATGGGGTCCAGCGGAGGCCCAGCCGGCCCCGACGTTCCTGAAGCCATTTTTGGGAGGTACGTTCGAAGGAAAAGCGGCAGTCAGTCCTCAATCAAAACGACGAGTGGGAAGACTTCTAAAGCGCGGAGTTTCCTTGAAACGCGAGAAGGTCTTGGGAACAACAAATGACTTTAGGGAATGAGACCAAGACTCGTCAGAAACAAACAGGCAGATATCTCTACCAGGAAGAGAGATTAATGAGAATACATTAGAGAAATTGGATTAACGAGATGGATCGGAGTGGAGAGAATCTACTTCGGCTGGGAGGAAACGAAGGAGAGGCCGAGCGAAAGGCGGTGCCCGCAGATGAGCTACGTTCACCGCCTTCGTCAGCCTCTCGTCCCTGCGGCCCTGCGCAGCTCAAGCCTGGATCATCGCGGACACGGCATCTTAACTAACGCCATTCGATAGCTTTCCCTCCTCTTCGTGTTCCTTTCCCGTGCTTTCTCATCCTCAACTCCGACTTCCTTATTTGGCCTGATCTACTTTTCATCTTTGGCTTACGTCTCGGTGCCGTGCCGACGCTTACAGACCGTTTGGAGCTTCCCGTTGAGGAAGTAGTCCTTTACCCTCCAGAATCCGACTTGATATTTCCCTTAGACATCATCAGCAGCAATGGATAGACTCACTAGAATGATCCAGGCCGCCCAGGGAATGGGAATGAACGGCTCTGCTCCAGGTGCTGTGAGTTGTGCCTACTCGCTGTCTTCCGCGTGTTCGTGCCTTTTGGATTGCTGGGCATTCTGTGCTCGGCTGCCCTGGAACATCGGACACTTATTATGGCCAAGTCAGCATATACTAATATTTATATTGTGATGAATAGGATACTCCGAACCTCCTTGATAATTCCGAAACCGTACACATCTCATCTCTCGCGCTGTTGAAGATGTTAAGGCACGGTCGAGCAGGTGTTCCTATGGAAGTCATGGGTCTGATGCTGGGTGAATTCGTGGATGAATATACAGTACGAGTAACCGATGTGTTTGCGATGCCTCAGAGCGGTACAGGTGTCAGTGTCGAAGCTGTTGACCCTGTATTCCAAACCAAAATGATGGACATGCTCAAACAAACCGGACGGTAAGCTATAGCCATAAGACTTAACAGAGGTGTGCTGAGAATGCAAAATTCAGACCGGAACCCGTTGTCGGTTGGTATCACTCCCATCCCGGGTTCGGATGCTGGCTCTCCTCCGTCGATATCAACACTCAGCAATCGTTCGAGCAGCTTACGCCTCGCGCTGTCGCTGTAGTCGTCGACCCAATCCAGTCCGTCAAAGGCAAGGTTGTCATCGATGCCTTCCGTCTCATTCAGCCCCAGACGGTTGTCATGGGTCAAGAGCCCCGACAAACCACTTCCAACCTGGGTCACCTGAACAAGCCGTCCATCCAGGCTCTGATCCACGGATTAAACAGACACTACTACAGCATTGGCATCAACTACCGCAAGACGGGACTGGAGGAGAACATGCTAATGAACCTGCACAAGCATGTCTGGACCGAAGCGTTGCAGATGAATGACTTTCACGATGAGTGCCAGCACAACGTTGACCGCATGAAGCAGCTCGTCAACTTAGCTGAGGGCTATGAGAAACGAGTGAAGGAGGAGACGGAGCTCACCAAGGACCAGCTGAAGACAAGATATGTCGGAAAGGTTGATCCCAAGAAGCGTAAGTCATCATACCCTCCACTCACAACGTCAGGACGTTTTCTAAACAAATGCGTCTAGACATCGAGGATGTAAGCCAGCAATTAATCGAAGACAACATCGTTGCTGTCTCACGGCAAATGATTGATAAAGAGGCTTCGGTGGCGCGACAGTCAAACGGCACGAACGGCAAAGAGCCTCAAAATGGCGTCGGCATGGATGTGGATGAAGAGCTATAGTAGATATATGCATGAAAATAGCTACAGATTTTTATTGGCTTGACGAAATGCATTCAAACGGTCGTGTTCTGTTAACGACCTAGAGATCGAACCTCGTTTCTCTTGATTCTTCATTTCCAGTAGGTCCAGTGGCAAAAAAGCTATATACAAGAGTCATTTTTCGAAGGGAAAATGGTATTTACACGACCCCCTGGAACAATGAAGAGCTCTCCCTGATATAAGTTACGGGAGGTCGTCTAGCCGTACTCTGCAACCCGTAGACAACTCTTTCGGCAATCATATCCTCTTTATCATAATCAGTCCACCCTCGCTGGGGCCCCCAGACGATTTTTTTGCCCGCTGTTCTTGCTTCATGCAGTAGTCGCTTCATCAACGCTCCGCCTTTCATTACAGATGGATTCCCATCAAATTCAACATGTTCCAAACGTGGCAGCCTCTCCAGTATCTGCCGCAACAACCCGCCGGCGAAATCCTGATAGAAGTTATTGGAGATACGGAAGCCGTCAAAGACCGGATGAGATGGGTCGCACTCAACAAAGACCTTCAGGAGTCGGAGGCGAGTCATCTCCTCCAACCCTAGATGGCGGGTAACCCTCCAAGAGCGAGGCGGCGCGGTCCAGCTAGAGCCAAGTATCAGCTCGATCGTGCCGATAGAAGAGCGGTATCTGGTCGGTATGCCACTGATAGTAGGTATCCGGGAATAGTCTTGGATGTGGAAGACGCGGAAAGCTTGCGTCGAATAGAAATAATCAGACGCTTCATCGTGCACTCGTCTCGAAGTGAGAAATAAAGCAATTCGGTCCGATTGAGGGGAACGCGATGGATTCCTCGACGAGGCCCCAACATTGCCGTTCGTCTGCCTGTTGCGACGCCGAGGTGTAAACAGGGCAAAGTGATAGATGCGTAGGCGGATCTCGGCGGGTAAATCAAAGAAGCGAAATGGCTCGCTTGGGGTTGGATATTCTTCGTCTTCTTCCTCTTCTTCAGAATCGTACGCTGTTGCCGCTACATTTCGGAGCTTGTATGGATTGGCTCCGGCAGGCGAATCCGCGAATCGTACTCTTTGCAAGGGTTCTATGAGGTCGTCGGCCATCGTGATAAATTGAAAAAAATGTGATCTAGAGGGTATACGCAGGAACGATACGAAATGGAGAAAGCCGTCACTAGACGATTGATGGTCTATATCATGCCATTATTGAACTTAAGCTGAAGTCGAAAATGAACAGGAAGATACGTTCTCGGAAGATAAGCAGGTATGAGCCCACCACTTTATCATCAAGAGAAGATAGATGAGGTTTGTATCCCACTAACGGGGCTGCAGCTGCACAAAAGTTCTTCGCTGCGGCTCTTGGGTGTGGGATAATCAGTCTCCCCAGCTAATACAACCCGGCATGCATGAAGAATTGGCTTGATGGGTCAAATTTGTGGACTGGGTGATCAACTTTCAATATTGGAGAAAAAAAAAGAAAATGTAAGAAATCGGCAAGCGGCAGGTCTTTATAGTCGGCCGGAACCGCGCAAGTGGTCTATTTGCCCCCGCCGTAGCAGTCAAAGCGATGATGAAACTTCAGGTTTTCCTGGCAGCGAAACCTCGAACCTTGACCATTGCCTTGGGTTTCCAGCTTCACTCGCGGATACCACTTTGTGTATCTCTCGACTTCTTTTACTCCGATCGGAGTCATCCCGGCGTTGAGCCAACGCTCTCATCCTTTCTGCTTGTGCAGAGAAAGAGTATATTGTTGCCTTGACTTCTACTTATTCACAGCATGCTTCGCCGTGCTATCTTGCCTTTAACGAGGCCGAGTGGTCTCGTCTCCGCTCCCCGCCTATCAGCCCTTCCTATCTCACATTCGCGATATTACGCGAAAGGTTCTAAGCCTAAAACTCCTTACAAACTCCCCGAATCAGTCAAGTCCTCGAAGCCTGAACAATCCGCCAAGCCCTCTCAACAAGAGCAATATGCCGCGGAACAGGCGGAGTTCGAGACGACATCAGATCCTCAAGCCAACACCGCAAACACTACATCACAGGCTTCCGGCTCTGTAAGTTAGGGCTTCGAGATTTCTCAAGTACGCTGATCTGACCAGAATCCCTAAGCCGGAATCTTCTCCTTCACAATCCGAACAAGATGCGCCCCAGAGACCGCTCCCCGATCTTACACAGGGTATCCCTTCCACCCTCGCCGCAGAACTGGAGGCTCGCTCGAAGAAAGGTGGCTCCGGAACACTGAATCTGACCGAAGATCCCTCTCGGTTTGAAGAGGATTACAGCGATGATGGCCGTGGTGATATTCCCAAGGGTGGCTACGAATCGTCTCTTGACCGCAAACGAGCCCGCATGGCCAAATTGATGTATGCACTGTTCTTACTGGGAAGTGTCGGTGGTATGGCTTATCTCGGGCGAAACTGGGATACCGTTGAGGAAGAAAATGCCCATCCTGATGTCCCATCCGGCTGGGGCTTTGGACTCTGGTATAATCGCATCAAGGCTCGAATGGGCGACTTCACAAGTTATTACAAAGACCCTGCTTTCCCGAAATTGCTTCCAGACGAAGATCCAAACCTTCGCCAACCTTACACACTAGTCCTGAGTCTGGAAGATTTGCTTGTCCACAGCGAATGGAGCCGTGAACATGGATGGCGTGTTGCCAAACGACCTGGGGTCGACTACTTCCTTCGCTACCTCAACCAGTACTACGAACTCGTCCTCTTTACCAGCGTGCCCAGCATGATGGCCGATCAAGTGCTCCGCAAGCTCGACCCTTACCGCATCATCCGTTGGCCGTTGTTCAGGGAAGCCACCAGGTACAAGGATGGAGAATATATCAAGGTACATAACAGTTGAACCTTGCTGCAAGAGACTTTTAATATGGCTAACGTGGTTCATCAGGATCTTTCATACCTTAATCGTGACCTTTCCAAGGTCATTTTAATTGACACTAAGGAGGAGCACGCCCGTCTGCAGCCTGAGAATGCTATCATTCTCGACAAGTGGAATGGAAACCCCAAGGATAAGACCCTTGTCGCACTGATCCCCTTCCTTGAATACCTCGCAGGTATGGGTGTGGATGATGTGCGCACCGTCCTCAAGTCTTTCGAAGGTCAATCAATCCCAATCGAATTCGCCAAGCGCGAGAAAGCTATGCGCGAGCGATTCGAGAAGGAGCTTGCCGAGGAGAAGAAAAAACGCCCAAGGAGTGGCATGGGTAGCCTGGCCTCAGCGCTTGGTCTGAAGTCGTCTGCACGCACCCTAGATGGCGAGCAGTCACCCTCTGCGGGTTTGCGGGAGGGCAAGATGCTCTGGGACCAGATCCGTGAGCGTGGTCAGAAGAACTACGAGCTGATCGAGAAGGAGATCCGAGAGAACGGAGAGAAGTGGCTGGCCGAGATGGCTGCCGAGGAGGAGAAACTCCGACAGGAGCAGATGGAAAGCATGAAGGGCTCGTTGACTGGCTTTTTCGGCGGTGGCAAGAAAGAGTAAAATCAATCTTGCCTCTCGACGAAAGCTTATAACATCTCTATTGCTATCTATTTAGAGGGCAGGGACGAGTATACCTTGCTTGCTCGAAGCTTTTTTTCTCTCCTCTCTGGTCTTAATGTGCGCTCAAGATTCTTCTGTGGTTTTCTTTTCTCAGGTGGTGGTGTATTAAATAGAGGGCTTTTTTTCTTGGCTACTGACTACTTGAGCATCATGGGTGACTGTAAAATAGCAAGTTGATGTTAATCTAATGTTGTATAAATTGAACATTATCTCTAATAGACCTATCTGTGCTTGTTCGATATTCTTATCCTAGGAAGAATATGGGCTGAACCTCAGATAGGGATTTTCTATGATTCTACTATTGTTACTATTGTTGAACATGCACTTTGTGAACCATCACAACTGGGTATATAAACAATGAACATCCGCCCAAGCAAACACCTGTTAAGAGGCCTTCCCTTTCCCCCTGCACGTCGATTTCCCCTCAATCATACAGACCGTCTAGAGCCCGAGGCTAAGTTAGCCGAGCAATTTATGTAAGATTCACATCCTGGAAAACCGAAACATCCCAGATCCCCGTCATATCAAACGGAAACCCGTCCATGGTCCCAAAGGTATTAGATATCGACATCATATCATCCACAATGTCATTATTCGTCTGAGTCTCCGGCAACGAAATCGATATCGCTGCTGGATTGACAAGCCCGTTCGTGCTATCCGGCTGTCCCATGACCGCCCCTCCTCCTCCGCTGCCGCCTTGCGCGTTGGGCACGCTAGAGGCAGTGGTAGAAGAGCCGTTGACGGCATGGCCGTTCCCTGCGGGGAGGCGGTTGAGAATGCGTTCGCAGTGGTCGAGGCACATATCTGCTACATCCCAGTCGTATTCCTCGCGGACGCGGCGGAGGATGGCGCGGAACGATTCGACGTTTGCGAGGCAGGTACGTGCAACTTCAGGGTCAGAGGTTTCGAAGGCGCAGCGGACCAGGAGCGTTGCTGTTGAGGTTAGATGGAAGGCGCTATCTGTGAGGGGTTAGAATGATTGCGTTTGGAGTTGATAGACAAATAGACATGGTGGTCGCGTACAAGGTAGCCAGAACTCCTTGAAGTTCTCTTTTCGGAGTGATGAGATAAACTGCACAATCTCTTCGGCACCTTTGCGACACTCCGTCTGGAAGTATCGGCGGGCTTCAGGGAGGTCTGTTTCTGAATTATTCACGTCCTGTGACGAGGTTGGTTAGATTGGCGCACAGATCCACTTCTATCTGGGTCTTACATTTAGCTCTACCCTTCCAACGAGCAACTTTACTGCCAAAAAGGAAAGATGCAGACTGGAGAGACCGGCTATCCGATCTTCTGAAGGCCCTAGAGGCGACCTTAACCAGTCAGGGAGCGAATCTTCCCAAATATCTAAGTCTGTCCGGATCTGGCGAATCTTTTTAGACGTTTCGCGAGGTGATCGCTGTTGAAGACCGTATACGAGCGGAAGTAGCTCGCCCAGAATCTCGGTTAATCGGCAGAGCGCAATATGGCAATGCGCTGCTCTCACTCGCTCTGGAGAGCGCGACGCTGGTGGCACCAAAACTTCCACGGTGGGAAGAGGTACATCATACTGATTCTTGGCAATCTGTGGAGGCACACCATGTCCAAAACTCCCCCTTTGAAGCGGCATGTTAGCAACTAAGAAATATGCGAGAGTTACTCTTTACGCTTACCAGCGATCATGTATAACAACAGCCCACCAGAGGCGGACACGATGGTTTTGCTCTTGTCTAGACAGTTTCCAGTTGCTAGGATCTCGGTTCAATCCAAGACAATGAGCGAGGGATACCATCCGTCCACAGCTGATGGCATTACCAGTCATCGAAAAAATAGGTCGGCCAGTTAAGTCGATAAGAGCTGCACTAATAGTTGAGAGTCCCGGGGCAGAGAATTCCTCGTGGAGGGCTGCAACAGTCAGATTTACGGCATATCGGACATCGGGTTTCGGATGGCAGGCAAGCTTAGGTGTGTGCTTCCAATGGACTAGTGACATCGAGTAGACTTGGCATAAAAGAGATGCCGGCGGTTCGCTAGGCGAGTCTGAGATGTATGCTTCCCAGAAAGCCTCGCCGTCGAATATAGGAAACGCTGCATTGAATCGATCTAGAAATCTAAGACTCGGTATCAGCAGGATTCACACGTGGCAGTCGTCGTCCACAGAAGCGTACAGTCTGACTAAATCGTCCTTAAATGGCCCAAGGATCTGTTCCAATATCTCTTTTTGGTTCTCTCCCGGCGGTATGCCAACGCGCATGCCCTGTCTCCGCCTGGACACTGTGGTGTAGAGAATGGGCTTTCTGGGGTCATTCGAGTAAACGTTGTATGGATGATTTTTTGGCTCCACCGATCGATTAGACTGCTGTGGGGGCATGTGCTTCTCAATCACATTTGCGTCGTCGGCTACTACTGGACCGACTATAAAAACAGACTCGTTCTGGGGGTCCTCAACTCCTTGTCGCCCAGGTTCACTTCCTCGACGAGGCGCTGCTGAGTGAGATCGCCGGACTTCAGGAATATCATCCGTCCGCGAAGAAGTCATGGGAGGCGACACAGTGTCTGGAGAGCGCTTGCGCTTCTGGCCGGCGTGGAAACCGTCTCCAACGGCGCGCGAATGCCATACCGCAGGCTCAGGGCCCTGAGCGGCAGGTAGCTCATTGCCAGGTTCCTCCTGATAGTGACAATCCGCTCCTTGGACTCGACACAGAAGACATGATTGACCGGGAATATCAACTGTACACCTCGATTTGCGTTTCCGACACAGATCACAGGCCCTGACTTTGTGTGACCGGTATGGTCTTGCCCCAGCGTTCAATGCCGGAGTGGCAACCTTTGAGTTTGGACTAGGCTTGACAGCTGCAGGAGGCATGTTGTGCCCCAACAAGACGTAGTATCCAAGCGTCTCACTCTGCCCGCATGGATTATACGGCGTTACGGCGTCAAAACTAGGTAGTGGAGCACGCGACTCGTCCGCTCGCCGGAGCGGAATTTCTAACGCTCTTCACAGGGACCGCGCGGAACGGAAGGAGGGAGATGAATGATAATATCTGCCGAGGTCTCAGGTTGTGATCTGCAGCCGGGAGCAGATAGCCACAGACAGATCTTTAGCTTGGAGCTAAGGCTAGAACATTCAGCCAGGGTTCTAACTTATCAACCTGAGACAACCTGACAAAGCAGTTCGATTGAGCGCGGGCATCCAATTGCAATTGCGGAGTCACTCAGCATGCGACATTGTCCCTCGCTGACCACAATGACGAGCCGACGAGGCCGGGGTTGATTGATGGACAAGCCAGTATATGCTCCCCTAGTCGACCGCTATTCGTTAACCCGTCTTTCGATGGCAGCAAGCGGTTTCGTTTCTTTTTCTTTGCGGGCCCTGGACTGACCGAGATTCTAACATTCTTATCGCCCGCCAAAGAGCGACGATTTGCTGTGGGGGGTCGGCTGACTCAGCATTACGGCCAACCACGTGCCTTTTATTTATATCGTCTTCGCTTTTAAGGCCAGGGTCTAGGACTAGGATACTACACCAACCCAAGGCAGCCTCAAGCACGGTTCTGCCTTGTCTCAACCTTTCGCATCCGCTGGCCATCCAACCTTCATCGCTCATCTTCAGTCGCGTATCAGGCCGTGCTAGCGTGTTTGAGGTATCTGCGGGGAGGCGTTTTTGCTGCAACACTGAGGGCCAATAGGTACGGATACGGAGTAGGGCGGCCCCTCCCTCTTGTGAGTGGGCGAGATCTCCGTTGCAGCGACACAGCCACCAGCACCGGGTCACTAGCGAGCATCTTCGGCTTTTACAAGGACGTTCCCTCCCCCTGATTTTATTCTTAATCGACCGGGAAGATCATGTGTGCACGGAATTGATTTCGGATATGCCTTTGTTTTTATCAATGTGCCTCGATTGAATATGGTGGAGGAAGGTCGGCCCCCTCCGCCAGAGCGACTTGGTGTTGACAGCGAGTCGCCCATCGAGCCCGATACTGCTCAACATCCTCAAGATACAGAGTCTCATACCTCACCGGGGAACGCTACGGGGACGGCCGCTCCCTCGGATACGCGGGGGAGCCCATTCAGTCGTTTACCTCGGACTGTGATTGAGCAGTAAGTCCTATTTCGCCTTCACAGCTCTGGTGGCTAGGGGTTATTCGGGGAACCCATATATGATGCGTATTCTGTTTTTTTGACTCGCGATACAGCATTCTTTATGTAGCCGATGCAAGTACATTTGCATCGCTGACTTTGTTGAACCGAAAATGGCGGCGGATATCTGACTCGCCTTTGCTGTATGGCCATCACTTGTCTCATTGTCCGTCCTTTGCTTTGTCGCAAAAGGCCAATGACCAGCGTCCGATACAAACTGGCGACCTGGCGGCTCTCAAACGGCAATTCGTCTCTGAAATTAGGCGCAATGGGTTCGACGT
Organism: Aspergillus spinulosporus; assembly: GCA_003574815.1. Lineage (NCBI taxonomy): Eukaryota > Fungi > Ascomycota > Eurotiomycetes > Eurotiales > Aspergillaceae > Aspergillus > Aspergillus spinulosporus. The sequence continues at coordinate 1,337,825 of QPHH01000002.1, read as the reverse complement.
CTTTTTCCGCCCCCACCAGACGTTGGTAAAATTAATCTCCACTTCGATGAGCTCGTCGACGGCATTTCCACGCGGTGAAGCTTTTCGGTTTGCTTTTTCTCAAGATGGCCAATTCATCCTCTGCATCAGCTCTTCCCGGATTGTCGTGTTGGACGTGGCATCAGACCCACCGGCGGTGAAGCATGAACTCAAGACTCTGCGGCGCCCGCTTCATGCTACTATTCTGGACGACGGGTCCCTTCTTGCAGTTGTGTCTTCGAGTCATCGAGTCAACATTTACAGCCTTTCTAGCGCAGAAGCGAAACTTATACAGGACCTCAAACTAAACCATGTTCCGCGTACTTTAGCATTTTCCCCGGCTGGTAGTGTCCTTGCTATTGCGTACGATGACATGATTGAAGTGTACGCTATTGGGGAGGGAGCTCTAGCAACCGAGCGAAGGGCCGTTCGATGTGCTGGGGTCGACTCGTTGTCGTTTTCCTCGGATGGTGTCACCCTTCTGGGCTCTTCCAGCAATCCCTCAACAGGAAGTCTGGTTAGTATAACCGTGCCCCTTTATGGTGAGCAGGAGCCGGAGCTCTCCATCAAAGACGTTCAAGTTCGGATGTGGACCACTCAGATACTCTTCCCAGAAGTTGTCCAAAATTACAGCTATGCTTGTCTGGTGCCTTTACACACAGAGGGCGAAGGTAGTTGGATTATGGGGTTTGATAACAAGCTCAAAGTTTTCAGGGCTACTGGACTCACTAAGGCTAGTTCTGGCACAACATACTTTGTCAGCCCCATGTCTGAAGATACGAATATAGAGCACCCGCCTATGATGATGGCCTCCGCAGATTGTGGGGGCGAGCTTGTTGCTCTAGGTTTTCAAGGCTCCGGGGTCTGGGTGTACGGTCTGCCTGATCGACTTGATATTGCTCCTGTGGCGCAGAATGCCAGCGGGCCAGAAACTAGGCGCACTGCACAAAATCAATCAACCGTGGCTCCTGCTGCAGGAACCAACCTTAGCCGGCTGCAGCAGACCATAACCCGGCCGAAGGTACTCATTACTGGTCACAAGGTAACTGATATTCCTGGTATTACTGCTGCCCGCTGGGTACGGCGCAATAACAGCCTGGGTGAGCAACGGCGGCTGGCCGCTGTGGCACCGGGTGGTGTTGACCATGCGAGTTTTGGCGAAGAAGACGTACCTCTTGACGGCGGAAGAATCTTAATCTCGGATTTTACATGCTCAACCACGAATGGAACTATGACAGAGCTCGTTATCGAGATTGGCGAGGCAGAGCCTGTGCTACTCCGCGAGCCGGATTCTAGTCTAGACACTGAAGTCGAATTGGAAAGAAGAAGGACTCGTATACACCGGGGGAGCACTGGCAGAGGAAATCGGGAGTCGTATCCGGCGGCAAACTCAAGTAACCGTCCACGCCCTCGCAGGAACAGCTCCTACCTATCGGCTTCCTCAAATGAAGTTGCAGACGGTGAAATACCTCCTATCCTAGACAGACCTTACGACAATACGCAGCCGCGATCCCAAGACACATTACGGCGTGCTGCTACAGCAGCTGCTGCAAGCCGCAGACGAGTCGCAGACGAATCGCGCCGTGTGTTGCAAGAGCCCTCCGTTCCCGCTGTTTTCCAGATCCCTCACGAAAGCGATGCAGACAACTGGGTTCCCCCGCCCCCTCCTTACTCGCGGGAGGCAGACGTACCGCTGCCTGATTACCTCAGAAGGACGCTACTTCCTCCTCAGCAGAGATACAGCCAGAATGCAATAGAGTCATTTCGGAGGTCTCTTTCAACCCGTTTCTCGTCCGATACTTCATCTCGGCCTTCGTTGCACAGGTTGAACACCATCACTGGTCCGAATTTGACCTCTCGGGTGAGACGACATATGGGGGAGAGCTCAACTTTCGATGTTCATCGAGGACATCACAGCTGGGCTCGGGGAAGAGCAGGCTCAGGCTCACAAGTTCAACCTCTAAGTAGCGTCAACGAGTCTGCTGTCCCGGAGCAACCGCATGACTCCCTTGTTTCTCCTCAACTGGTGCCTAATGCCGTGCCCGTGATGCCGAATGGCACATTAACAGACCCTCTTGCCCCAACGATGCAGGCACATGCGCAGCCAATGGCTATTCAGATCCCAAGCAACACACAAGTCACCAACTCACAATTCGTCATGCCGGCAGTGCCACCAACTCCACCTGCCATGAACAATTATCTCTACTCTCTATCCTCGCCAAACCTCATCCCCGCACAACTCATACCAGAATCGCCAGAGACACCGACCCCAGTTCAATATCCCGGCGCTCGACAACATGACCGCACTCAATCATACGATTATCAGCCTCTGTCAGCGGCAGCGCTCCGCAACCGCCGGGCATCGACCGACCCTACGCACTCAAGCTCACAGTCTGTTGCGCCGGAACAGCAATGGCGAAGGCGCATTGAGGAGTGGAATGAGCGAACCATCTATGAGAGAAGCAAAAAGCGGAGCAAGTGTGTCATCATGTGATGCGACTTCTCGGAAGCATTATCCCTTCGTTTCTTATGTACAGTGTCCATCATTATATCCGTTTCGGTGCTGGCTGTTTTCATGCGTATCTCCTAGTGATATTGGCCTTGTTGGAAAGCAATGATACCAGATGTTGATCATTTTTTGAAGTCTATATAACTGTATATATCCATGATGGAAATTCACTTGCAGTTTTCTATAGCGTCAAGGTTAGGAGTTCAACACGCTTACAATCGAATCATACTAGTATTAGGAGTCTAATTTAGTCGTGAATAACCCTTTAGTTCCCGTCAGAACATCGGTTCGGCACCAAGTAACAACCGTTTCCAGTCTTCACGCTAATGGTACAGGTGCTTCAGCTTCAACTTCAGCATCCCCCTCCACCACCGCATCCGCCGCCGCCACCACCACCACCACCACCTCCTCCACCACCACACCCTCCTCCACCTCCGCCACTGCAGCCGCCAGCTCCCCCACCGTCCCCTCCTCCTGCACAACCCCCGCTACAACCCCCTCCCTTCCCACCACAAGCCCCAGCCGCAACCGCACCCCCACACGTCCCCGTAGCACAGTTTCCAGGATGCCCAGACTGAAGACTCATGCAGCTCGGATCCGCAGCGTACGCATCACAATGCACACCGGGATCCCCACAATAGGGCGCATAATAAGGCACGTACACTGGGTAACCCCACACGAGCGGGTACGCGGCATATAAATCTGCGTCGTCTTTTGAGTGGCGCCTCCCCTTATCCTTATCATCAGGGGTATGTTTAAGAGGGGGTGTGGTGTTGGACTTTCCATAGCGGGAGTTCCGCTTGTCTGCGCGCCGGCAAGTCCGCTCGTACTCGGAGCGAAGCTTGAGAAATTTCACACGGTTGGGATCGATTCCTGCTACAGCTGTCATGGCGTTCTTCGTCTTGACGGCGCTGTGTGCGGAGATGTGTGGGTTTTTGTCTGGGTCTGAGGAGATATCAGGGTTATCGTGGAGATTGGCAGCGGCAGAGCGGGCCTTTGCGCCTGAGGAGGTTGGAAGAAGGAGACGGCCGCGGCCGTGGAGGTCTGCACCGCGGGTAGCTTCGCAATACCAGCAGGTGCATTCGCTATATATGCCACCGTCCGTGAGCTTACGGTACATTTTGCTGGTCCATTCGAAGCCTTCGGAGAGTTTGATTTCGCTGACTTTGTCGTCATGGTCGATGAAGATGGCGCGGTGGCCGTCTTGTTTGGTGCGGTGAACGGAGTATTCGAAGTAGCGGCCGGGTGTGAGCTGGTGGGTGTGCCAGGCGAGGTCTACGTCGAGGGTCGGTACAGCCATGCGGCCTGGGTTGGCGGCCATGATCTGGAAGAACACGGAGTATTTGCGTATCAGACGCTGCATGGTTTCGGTCAGAGTTGGGGAGTGCAGCCAGTCGATGTTGTCCATTTTCTGAATGAACGTCCCTTGACGGACGACGGCGCCGACGAGGTCAAGGGCAAACTGGGAACTATTGCTCCAGTATCGGGACATCATGCGGCGGAAAGCGATCTTCTCATCTTTGTAGAGGTTGGTTCCGAAGCTGCCCAGATTGGCTTCACGCATGACTTCTCTGTCTTGTAATAATGTCCCCAGGTAGTCGCGCAGCATGGTTACGCCAGGGCAGATCCATAGGGTTGATCGCAAGTACTCGCGGATATCTCGCCTAGTCGTTTGCAGAAGCCGGTTGGGAAAATTTGCTTGCTGCAGTCTTCGTCGGGTCGCGCTCTGAGGCTCGGGGACACCCCACACGTTGAGTAAAGTGCCTGGCATGGGAAGATCTCCATCGAAAAGATCTGTGACATCGTTTTCAAACTTTCGCACCCGCAGAGTATCGTGAGTAATTCTGAGCTTGCAGTATCCGCAGTAAATGTTGAAATTCTTGTCCGTGAATCCAGTCCAGGTGTCAAACGTTTTCTCAAACGGAAGTGTTAACCTCCCGCTAGTCCAAGGTGCAGAATTTGTATGACTGCAACTGGGACAGTCTAGCATCATCGAAGGCATGTCTTTGAGGTTATCCCATTCGAGGTTGGTTTTGCTGGTGAAGACATCGGCCGCATCACCCCCAGCGTCGTACACCAGGGTTCGGTCGTCGATGGAGGCGTTGATGGCTTCCCATGGAAATCCAGCGGACCAGAAACTGATCTTCCCGTGTCGAATGCAGTCTTCCAGGAAAGATCTGGGATTGAGCATATGCGCATGCCAAACCATCAGGACATCTAGGTGACAGTGAGCGGGTGAACTAAACTTTGGAAACCAGGGACTGACCTAATGGAGGCAGCTGATCCCGGGCCCAAGTTAAGGGACTTTCACAAACTGTGTTTATGCCGAATGTGGGAGAGGAAAGTTGCTGAACAGTAGGCCGTGGCCGAGAGGCTGGGACGCATGTATTCCACCAAGATGTATAACGCGCAACAGCCTTGGCGGCATAGACAGCCCATCGCTTTTCCTTGACGAGTGCCCAGGCTTCGTTGATATGAGTACCAAACTCCTGAGGACCGGGATCAGGTATACTAAAGAGATCTGGAATGCTTGTTACTGTATCACGCAGGTCAGATAGCGCTGCGAGGAATTTGAGGTGAGCGATGCACTCATAGTGAGTGACGGTCGTATAGAGCGCAGGTCCAGCATTCTGAGTCAAGTTCAGTGGGGGAAGTCCCGGCTGCTGTTCCTGGGTTTGAGTATATGCTGGGAGGCCGCTACCAGACTGTGTTCGCTCAATCTTAGTACTCTTGTCTAACAAGACCATGATAAGAAGATTGTTCGGAGTATAAAGCTAGGGCCCTCTTCAAGCAGTAAACGTAGTGTCCCCGCTGCCTTATATCCAAGATCTAGAGTGGCTTTGTCAACCGGGCAATGCAGCAGTGCCCCGCTGATAGGGAATGTGATAACAGCTGGCCTTCAGGGCACCGTTTTCCCGCGCTTCATTCGTGTGATCATCTGGAGATAATGGCTTGTCTGAGATGCTAAGCCTTGCGGGCGGCCTTGGGACTAAGGAGACACAGCCCCGGGACTTTATACCTTCCCAAAAGTTCCGTGCGCATCATTTTTCTCCTCCGCCACGATGTAGATGTCACAGCAATCGGGATCATGATCCTTTGATCAAGGATGTATTGCCAACGGATGGCTACTGGAACTCTTGGTCCTGCTGGCGATGTTCTCGAAGGCATGGAAGCCTGCCATTGTGGGTACAAGGGCTAAAATAGTAGGTAGATTATGCAATGCGATCTGCAGGAAGATCATCAAGTAGCATGGATTCAAATGGAAATTCCGTCGGCCATGCTAATGTATTGTCTTCTCGATAGAGAACCAAACCCCAGGCTGACAAGATATCGAAAGAGAGTCCTGGTTATTGGCATGGATCTATTCAAAGAGAGGTGGACCTCATGAAGAATAAAGCGGCGAGAGGATCCAAGTCCCGTGACCCAAATCACGTGATATGGCGGCCCCGCCCTGAGACTCGGACTGTGTTACTCATCCTAATCCAGCAGAACCCAAGACTCCGGATCATCCCACCGAGACCGTATCTGCAAGACAAGAAGAGCGAAGAGGCAGCTTGCAAAAGTTGAAGTTGAATCCCGCAACAGCTTTGCGTTGTTATTTCAGCTGCTGATTCACAGTGGGTCCGTGGAGCTCGAGACGGTGACTTGATTTCTCTCGGGCCTTTTTTTTTGCCTCGCGCAATCGCATGCTTTTCACTTATCGGTCGCGAGCAATCCCATATAAATTATTACATCTTCGTTCGAACAATTCGTTCTCTATCAGCTATATACGTGCGCATAATCCAGCCTGGCGTCATTTGGAGGACCACCCAGCGGAATCGGAGACGGGGGTCTGCAGGGAATCACACCAAAGCCAAGCCCGCGGAATAATGCTTCTGTTGTCACTAGCCCCGTGATGGGAGGTATTGGTCATACGTCTATTTCACCGGCCGTCGCGTCTGATGGCGCGGGTCAGGCCAGAAAGCGAAATGCTGGCATGGCAGGGCTAGACAGTTCGCCCGGAAGTATTGATGATGTTGAGGAGGTCGAGAATCGCGACGAGAAAAGAAGACAGCCGGTCAAGCGGGCCTGTAATGAGTGTCGGCAACAGAAGGTGAGATCAGTGGTTATTCCTCCGGGCATCAAACAGCTGATTCGCTTCCCTTTTTAGCTTCGATGTGATGTTGTTCAGGATCCGTGGACGGACTGTTCCCGCTGTCGCCGACTGAAGCTAGAGTGCAAGATCGAATCCAATTTCAAGCGCGTCGGGAAACGAAGCCGAAATGCAGAGATGGAACGAGAGATCATTGAGCTAAGGAAGCAAATTGCAAGCGTGCAGTCTGGGTCTCTTGGACAACAACAGTCGCATCTTCCTTCGGCGCAACAGACCCCGAAACAAGAAAACCCGTCCAACCAAGTCAGTCCAGCCAGAGCCTACCAAACACCATCGGCCATGTCCGCAGCAGATCAATTCATGGGATCGCACGAAGCTGTTGCTTCATTACTGGACTTGCGGTCCGGGTACGACGGCTCGAGCTATATGAGAAATGGGAACCAGCACTTCAAGCGAATCGAGGATGTGGCGGTGGTACCTGAAAGAGTGACAGAGCTGTTTGACCTGTAAGTTGTGGAAAGAGTCAGTGCGCCGGACAACGTGCTGACTCATACTAGTTTCTTCACGTATTACCATCCGTTCCTCCCATTTCTTGACCGAGAGCAATCACCGGAGGAGTATTACACTGTCTCTCCCTTACTTTTCTGGACCATCATCAGCGTGGGCGCTCGTCGGTATCAACCCGACCCAAATCTACTGAATTCATTGGCCGGTCCCGTAACACGGTTAGTATGGAGTACATTGGCCGACGTCCCCCAAAGCTACCATGTCGTCAAGGCGCTATGCCTGCTCTGCAGCTGGCCTTTCCCTACGAGCAGCACCTCTACAGATCCCACTTTTATGTTATGTGGTTTAATGATACAGATCGCCATGCAACTTGGACTGCACCGCCCCTCACATACGCAGGATTTCAGCAAATACAGGGTGGAGCTTGTTGAGGAAGAGCTAAGAGATAAAGTGCGAACATGGGCGACTTGCAATATCGTTGCACAACGGTATGCCTTCGAATACGTTTCTACAGGGGTTGGCTAATCTTTGATAGAGTTGCAACGGGATATGGACAGCCACCCTGTACGTTGTATGATTGGACGTTGTCGTCCCAAGAGTCGATGGACCCGAATTTCAAGCTTCCCGAAAGCATCAGGCACAGGCTTGATATTGAGAAATTTTGCGACAAGGTCACCAAGGCTCTGTACACCAACCGCCGGGATCCTGTAGGGCTGTGCGGTAGCCAAGAGCGGTCCACATTGACATCTCTCCTTTCGCGGGACTTAGATGAGCTGGAGACTCAGCTCAAGCCGCATAACGATTGTAAGTTCTGTGGACAAACTTTGAATGCCCGGCTAACTGGTTAAGACATTACCGATCTCTATTTGCGCGCATCAAATCTCCACCTTCATCTATCTGCTTTCTTTGACGATTTCACTGCCAAAGATTACCGCGAACGACTTCTCTCCCTCTTCTTCGCGGCCACAACGTTCCTCGAAGCTGCAATGAAGCTGCAGACTCAGGTTGGACCGATGCTTTCTAACACGCCGTATTACATTTACCAAATGATGGTTGCCGGGGGCTGTACGCTACTGAAGCTCTGCAAGAGTTTCTTCGCGTCTCACATCGACATGGACTACGCCAAAGGTCTCTTCAATCGTACCATCTGGGCTATTCGTAGCGTGTCAGTAATCTCCAACGATCTTCCCGAGCGGCTTGCCGAAGTACTAGCTCAGATGTGGAAGCTTGGAAGCACGCCGTCTCCGAAGCCACCTCCCGACAATGTTGAAATGGACGACTCGCTGATGCTCAAGGTACGATGTCGCATGAGCATGTCCCTACTCTTCGACTCTGTATGGCGCTGGAGAGAGGATACGCGGACCAAGGGCCGCAATATAGAAGGTGATTCCCTCAGTGCGTTCCGGCCTGATTCTGTTGTTGACCTATTCTAGCATACCTCAAGAATCCCACAAACCCTGATTCAAACGCAGAATCTTCTGCTTCATCGTCAGTAGGACCGCCACGTACATCACCCGGGCTCGCTGCTGGTGATCCCAGTCTCGCCCCGGCTCTTCTTCCTCAGTCCAACCTGGGCGTGCAGTCCGGAAACAACCTTGGCGGCCTACCGAGCGGGTTTATGGAGCCCAACTACGAGGTCTTCGATCCCCTCAACTGGCTTCTCGACGGCTTGGTAGACCTGCCGTATCCATTCTCTGTCTCCGGCATGGAGGCTCAAGGAATTGCATAATATCTGTTTATGTTTTTGCTGTCTTTGTTTACCTGGCGCTTGCACTGTGGGCTGTTATTATACCACTATACCAATGGGATGTATCACGGCATCTGTGTCGGATGGGTGTGAGGCGTCGGCGCTTGAACTCTGCTTGATGCTTATTAGGGCTAGTTATTATACGACTGACGACTGATATTACGTATATACAACGTTTGTGCTGGTGTTTACTTCACTACCCTCCATGCGTACACTGCATAATCGCGTAAAGCATGGTCCCATACTCGTCCAGCCCTTCCACCCACCTCTCCACCCTCCCCTTCCTCCATTCTTTCTCCCTCTCATCCAAATCCCGAGCCTCCGGCCAAAGCTCCTCAATCCTCAAGACCCCATCCCCCCACTCCACCAAAAACAAATTATACTCCTTCTCCCAGTCTCTTCGATGCTGAGCCCTCCAGAGCACCCCCGCTGCTGGCGCAGGGAGCCCACGCAGCTCTACTCCTAGAAACGTAGGCAGCCCCTCCTGCGTCGAGAGAATGCTGTCGAACAGGTACATGATGTAGAGCGTGCGGCGGGTGGTCTCGGCCACAATCCATTCTTCCCAGCGGGGCCGGGTGCGGACTGCGGCTGACTCGGCGGTGCAGAGGAGGCCTTGGCGTGCGCAGGCGCATGCGAGGTCCTGCAGGTTTGTCATGAATACTCGGAGGGACTGGGTGCTGTCGTTGTCGTTGTTTGTTGTGGAATGGTGGTGGAGGTCAAGGTGGAAGAAGAGGGTCATTGTGTAAAGGAGATAGGATTGAAAGGTGGCGAGGAGGCTGAGAGATACACTATCACAGCCCCTAAACCTGTTTCTGTTGATATTCTGAGCACTCTCATTGTACAGACGCTGCATTTCGCGCTGGATAATACCCGCAACGGCGTCTCTGCTACCGCGGCTGTGGTCTCCCGAGGGAGAGGTTGAGGCAGTCGAATATACCCGTACCAACCTCAAACAAGTAGTCAGCGGCGTACTGTCCCCTGATTTCTGGGATGCTTTCATCTGCATCGGATGGATGAAAGGCAGAAGCGCACCGCGCCCTTTCACGGCAGTGGCCGTATACGCCTTCAAGGTACGGTAGATGAAGGTGCTGACGCCTGCCGGATATGTCTTTACTGTTTGTCCTGGGACGGGAATGTAGGCTTGAATCCAACGGTTTCTAATATCGTTTGCGTTGATGGGGCAGAGGAGGTTCAGGTTGGAGAAGTCGAAGGTGTTGTCATTATCACCCAGTACCTCGCTGTCATGGAATGTGGATCTATTTGCTAATAATGCTGCGTGGTTATGTGTTGAATTTTCATACTCTCCTGCTGGCACTGGGACTGGGAGCGTGATACTCGATGAAGCTGTGTCTTGTCTTAATTGAGTGTCCAACAGAAGAGCCCCCGGGTCGGTGTTTGTGTTCGTGTCTGTGTTGACCGGCACTCTTCCTGGACTTCTAGTTGAGGACTCTGAGACCGAGAATGGGCTGGATGGCTGTGCCATCTCAATGGTGATGTTTGCTGTGTCATTGCTATGCAGATGTCTGATATCATGTGACTGTTTTGGTAACCATGAGCAAGGCAACCCACGCCGTGTACATCTGGTACATGAACCATGTTCAGGTCTGCGCTCGCAGCGCGTCTTGGCACTGGAGCACTGATGGCAGGCTTTTTGGCGGGATGTTGAGTATCTTGATGACTGCATGCCGATCTATCTATATACAGCCAAGTGAAATGAATGAGGCTATGGCCACTGGAACGGACCTCAAGACGTCGGAGTTGAGCGCGGAGCTGAGGAGCAACGGAGTTGAGGAGCATAAATTTATTATTACTAAGCAAATGTAGTGTAATGCCCAAATGAGCCGCGCGGATATAGCCCTACCGAGCTTTTCGTTCGAGCTTATGAGATACACACTCATGTAAATGACGCAAAGACCGTTATCAGCGGGATTAACTAAGCTACAGGTGCTTACAAAAGCCCTGTCTGTCCACTCTCCCACTGCCTCTTCGCTTCGTCCAGCCATGGCTAAGCGTTTACATTGTACGAAAATCACTCGTATTTTCCAGTTATGCACCCTCCACAAGACAAGCTTAGCACCCGCGCGTGCTCTTTTAACAGTTTAAAGGATACCTGAACCTTGTAAATTGCTCGAGTACACCACTGGATGATGGATGTATGTTGCGGGCTAGCATCTCCTTTCTGCTGAACTGTTTGGCTGATATCCAAATCTAGCTATAATGACACGTTGAGGCATTGCGAGGAGACGTGCTTTCAACGTCTCTGAATTGAAGGGCCTTGCTGCTCTAGCTATTCAGCAGATGGAAGACAATGTCGCCGGCTTCGAGAAGCTTGCCGAAGGATGATTCAATCAATTAGCCGATCAAAATTCAACAGATCATGCAAATGGACATGATCAGATCGGTATGGGTGAGGTTTGGGAAGTTCTCAAATGTCCATCCTATCAGAAAGAGGACATGGGAGTTCGACTTATAAGAATGAGAAGGTTCGAATATTTGTTTCTCAAGTAGGTGCATGAGATCTTCATGAGTGGCAAGATGTTGGTTGGCACGGACAATATAATGCAGGGCCCTAACGTCAACCAGGTGTTCGGCAGAGGACGGTACCTCGATAGGTTTATCATTAGCGAATGCATGACACTGCTGGAGACATGGTGGTGCCTTGGTGAGCATGGTGCATGCCACAAAGAAAGAATATTCGGGTTTCCAGAGTAAGGTCAGATTATTGATTTAAAGGCTCGACGGCCGCCAATCACAAGCATGTGTATATTTCTTTAACGAGACCCTGGTTCTGAAAGACATTGACTACTATAGATGAGTCTCTCGCTAAAAAAAGGCCTCTGCTCTCTAGTAGCAGCATGGACTTACATCTACGCCATACTCAGCAGATCAGAGACGGTAACGTACACTAACATCAATCTCATCATCGCTTCCCGGGCCGCGATCTGACTCTTACAAGGCCAGGTATCAGCACCCAATGTTAGTCGCTGCTTCATTTTCCACTGAACACTTTGCAGAAATCTCACTGACCTCCGGGTGATATTGACGCCTTAGTGAGAACACTATAGTGTTCATACATCCTCCAATCGCACCGCCTACAGGACCCCTCATCCTGCCTTTGGAAGACGTTTTTCAGTGCATCATAACGAGATCGAATACCTGAAAGTATACTTCAATCATATACAAAGTCCACGTATGCAGCATTGTTTCGAGGCTGAGATACAGCACGTGATCGAAGAGTCCAAGGTTTTCGTAACGAAAGAATACACCTTATTATTCAAAGATGCATTTCCTCATCGAACCAACGAAGCTGCTGGACTTCTAGAGCCGCAGCGCTCACGGGTCCGTGAAGACGTGGATGGGCTCCTTCAGAAGCTTGACATGCTGAATAGGGATATCACCACATGAGCCTACCAGAGCGCTATGATTGATCTACGGCAAATAGACACCCGCAAGAACATACTGACGCAGGGCGAAGCAATCTGGACTTGTCGGTTCAAGAGTATTAAAGAGGATATTGATGCCATTCTGGGACAATTCTCATACCATGGACATCCACTGCAATATGTGGTGAGTTTGAATCATGGGATCCGATGATCCCATAAGGGCAAAACCGCCATCAATATGGACAATTTTGACGTCGACCCCTTTGTGGCACATGCAGAGGAGTGGCACAGGCACCTGCCAATGATACAAGAAACCTTTCCCGAGAATTTCAGCAATGGAAAAATATACCCATTGGGTACCCATATGCACGAGTTACAGAACCTCAGTCATGCGGTAGGCCATGTATTGGCCACGAAATCTTACGGGCAGGGTAAAACAGTCATGGAGATTTATCGGGAACACGGAAATCGTGCTTCGTGAAATGGATATGTATTAGTCAAAAAGGGACTTTTTAGAGTAAGATATAAGTGAGCGGCTCGCTCGCGCGAACGGTTTCTTGCTAAACATCTTACAGTACGGTATTATCCTAAGCTATACATGGGATTTTTCGAAGCGACGGTCACCGCCTGGTCACCACTTTACATCAGCCTCCAGCCTGGGCTCGTTCCCTTTCTTTCCTTCTCCACTTGCTGGCAAACGTCCACTGGATCCATGGCCCAAGCAACGCAACAGCCTGCACAGCAACACAGATCGTGAACGCAACGCCGACACCTGCACCATCAATCATGGGCATCACAAAACTGGTCCCCCCGGCTGCAAACAGGCATCGAGCCAGATTCAAACTCGCACTAGCTGCTGCACTGCGGTCGGGGAACAGGTCGACGAGGTAGGTCATGATCAGACTTTGCGTTGAGACAGCCGTCCACCCCGTGATGAATGTCGAGACGATGGGGACGGCTATGTGTACTTTGTCGGCATACTGGATGGTCCAGCCGAAGAGGAGGATAGAGAGGCACTGCGCAAGCGAAAAGATGGGAATCAGACGGAGCCGAGCCTTTTCGAGGGGAAAGCTCTCTTCTCTTTCCGACTGCGACGGCGCCTGAGAGGTTCTCTGTTTGGGTTCAGATTCAAAAGAGGCGTCGTACTTCGCCTTGACGCGGCGATAGTCTGCATCCAGGATCTTCCCCGTAATCAGAGTGCCTACCATTGAACCGACCCCGTTCGCGATAAACGTAAGCCCGATCTGGATCTCCGAGAGGCCATACCGGCTCTTGAAGAGGGAGGACATGGCCGTGATGCTCATCTGCCAGACGGAGTAGTAAACAGCGAGGAAGACGATGATTGGGGCGGCGGAGCTGCTAAGAAGCATCCGGAAGGGGCCGAGGAGGTCGATCTTCTTCGTTTCCGCAGGCTGGCAGTCTGCCGCCTGCTGCCATTGGACCTTGGTTGTCCTTTGATAAATGAGAAGCGGGTATTTGGTGACTGGGCCCCCGGGTGTGCGGCTACCATTTGCGACCTTGGATCGCAACGTTTCTGGCAGAAACAGAACCAGCAGACACAGAAAAACGCCGCCGTAGATGGTCAAAAACCAGAAGATAGCCTTCCACCCCAATGACCCGGCGATCGCACCGCCAATGATAGGTCCCACAGCGACGGGCACCAACAGGCCGGCCTGGAAGATGCCCATGTATCCGCCACGCTCAGCGCGGGTCGTGATATCGCCTACCACGCCGGAGCCAATGGCGATTGTACTGGCGCTGCCAGTACTCTGGAGACATCGCAGCACGATCAGCATAGCGTAATTTTTAGTCTCGGCGAGCCCGATGCATGCACAAACGAAGACGATAAAGGTGCCGATATATGCAGTTCGGCGGCCCTTGACGTCCGACACGGGGCCCCAGAGACTGGGCGCGAGGCCTTGGAAAATTAGATATGTAGTCACAGTGAGATTGACTAGCTCGAGGGAGACATTTAGATTATCGGCGATTGTTGGTAGAGCAGGGAAGTAGATGTTGGATGCGAACCCGGAGACTGTCAAGTCAGTAACCAGCTTATAACAAGATTATACTGGGGCTCTGTACATGTGGCGGCCGTCGAGACAATGACAATAATCAGCCACTTCTGCCGCTTATCAAAGATGCTGTATGGTGGTTCGGGAGTCTGCAGATTCATGTTGTCGAGTTGAAGTTGTTTGGCAGGAGGTGCAAGAGTCGAGGTCCATCAGGTATAAATACTTATGGATAGCAGCAATCTCAACTCCGAAGCTCCTTCGGAGTTGAGCATCCCTTCTAGCTCAACTCCGTACATAGACGAGGCCATAAAGAAGCCCATTTTTCATAGAAACCACAATGCTCTCCTAATCCTCCTGTATCACTCTCACTCTATATTACGAGAATGTCAGCACCTCACACCCCACTCACCTTCGACGCACCCTACGCAATCCTTAATCTCGACTGGATGACCGCGCTCATCACCGCCATAGAAGACACACCCCAGGGCGAAACCTTCATTTCTAACTGCAAGCAATGGAACGATGCAGTTCACAACATGCAAGAGCGCCCTCCAACCATCTTCACTAGCCTCTCATTCAATCCCAATCAGCCAGAGGTGGAACCCGGCTCCCCCTTTGCTAAGTTGATAGCTCCATACGGCGAGTTCACGACCGGCTCGCACAGAGTCCAGATCGATGAACGATTTCATATGAATAGATCCGACATTGTGCTGCAGAAGACGCGATGGTCCGCAACGGCTGGGAACCCGCTTGAGCAGATACTACGGGCTAAGAGAATTAGGTCTGTCGTGGTGGTCCGTATGACACATAACTCCGCCAGGATTTCCACCGTGCTAACCAGTGTCCATGGGCAGTCCGGTCTCAGTCTCTCGGGTGTCGTGATGGCCACAGTCTATAGACTGTTTGATCTCGACTACAACGTCTACGTGATCCGGGATAACGTGTTGGAATTGCCGGTGGAGCAGACGACGGAGGTTGCGCACGTGATGTTGGATATCCTGTTGCCCAAGATGGGGTTAAGATCTATCTCTTTAGAGGAGGCGATCGAGGCATTGGGGCGGTCATAGGTTAGATTTTCTGCTTGGACGACTGGAGGTGTCTATAGACTCTCTGCAAATTATACTCTCTGATTGCATTTGAGTAGATGATCACGTGAGCATGAACCTGGCCTTGAGAAGAGACGCAGATGGCCCTTCGTCAGTTCTTATGGCGAATCAGAACAGGTAGAAACCCGATTACGGTGTATCCCTGTTCCATCCAGATAGTAGGATAGTAGGATAGTAGGATCGAAACAGTTGTGGTGCCCTCGACGAACGAACGGACTCCCCGGCAGGTCTCTCACATCAGATGAGCCCAATTTACCACTTTTATCTTTTCTCCAGACCCATTCGAGTCCAAACAAGTCCGTTTTCTTTCGTTGCGGACAGTAGCGCCCCGTCTGTGGATATGTATAAGGGTTATGGAGGATAAAAACAGACTAACCCAATATGGTCAACAGTGTGTGGGTCCCCGTTGATCTTATCCGCCACATACTCACGGTTCAAGATCTCGCTCGTCAACCTCACACTTGGCTTGAACACCTCATTTTCCCACTCCAACCAGACCTCCTTATGTCAGCCCATCAAGAACCAAAACAAAGTTCCACATTTACAGTCCACCGCCCAAAATCCTCGCTCTTGATTCCATCAACACGCCCTCTCTCCCGCCCCCGGCCATCAGAGTCTCTGAGTCCGAAACACGCAGTTCCCACACTCCCCATCCGCAGCGTGGCACCAACGGAAGAATCCACGAACCGGGAAAGGGAGAAAGAGAAGAGGCGCATCGAGGTTGATTTCTCGGCGGCGCCTCAGCCCTTTCTGGATCCGGAAATCTGGGAAAAGATTAGGGATAGGACGGAGTGGAGTGCGTGATTGGTGTCTAGCGTGGGGTTGATCTGTGATGAGTATGATGTCATGCTCCTACGATTCCTAAAGATGGGCTGCATACATGCGATATTCATGGAATGAAATTCCTCGGTTACGATGGCATCCTGGTACTACGTACAGCATTGGAGACCCAGAGCTTCCCACTAGAAAGGACGTGAGTAGAAACAGATAGATTAACGCATAGATTGAATCGCACGCTATAGCTAGGATATGATACAAAGTCATCGACATCATCATTGCAGTCATCATGCGAAGATTTCATAGTATTGCAGCGCGGTTTTTTTTCCCTACTTATTCATCACGTCGTAATTCATTTCATATCGACAAAATCCCAGATAAATGCCTAAGACTCAGCAAAAAATTCAAAATCATCAATCATCGTATAGGTGTATCATATTGCGTCGTGTGTTGAATCTAAAAGGTCATGTCTCGTGATGGTCATGTTCATTTCATTGTATGGCTTTTCGAACTTGTGTGCTCGAGTCCATCAAAACGGCCTCGCCAATGCTCTGCTTGAGCTTCTCGCGCCGGACTTCGCGCCTCCCCTCGGCTCGTTGTTGCATTGAGCGTCGAACGCGCCGACGGAGGGACCGTGCAATGCCAGACCGGAATCGTAGTCGCCACCTCGACACGGCTGGGAGTCTGCGCTGGTGGAGCGAGGTTTGGGAGTACAAGGCCTCCGGTGAAAAGATGCCGCTTCCCATGAGCATTTTTGTGTTGGCCCGGTGACCGTCGGTTCGCCGTCCGCCTGGACGGGCAGACGAGACAGGTGGGCCATCGAATACAACTCGCTTCTGCGGCATTCCTAATGAGTTGCTAATGATCTCGTCAGGCTGTTTGAGGTTCCGCTGTCTGAAGTTGCCTTCCTCAGGTGACAGAGAGTCAGGAGAGTCATCCCAGAATCGGCGCGGACGCCAGAAGGGCTGCGATCGCCCGTCAATGTCTTCGCCAGCTTTAGGGTTCTTGGCTGAGCTGAGCGAAAGTGTTCGTACGAACGAGTTGAAGGACTCAGACCGAGGTCGGACAATCCACGGCCGTCTCTTGGAGCTCGGACGACGATCGATACCATTGATTTGCTCTTTCCCATTAGTCATTTCCCCGGGTAGCTGGTCATAATCGACGAAGATATCAGCAGGTGCAGGGACTGGCGGTTTTGGCGGTGGTCGAGGGTTTCTTAATGGGGAATCCACGTCAGCAGTCTGTTGAGTATTATCGGGAGTCTGGGGCTGTTCAGTTTGTTGTAGCTGCGCTCGAAGGTTGCTTTGCCCATGTGGATTGACAAGTAGTAGAGACTCATTGTTGTGCGGGAAGATAGCCACTCTCCTCACTTCGCTAATCTCGAACGGACCAGGTGATGACGATGGGACTGAATGAGGTGTGAAAGGCACTGACGGTGGCCGCAGATAGCTTATATCTTCTACTCCAATAACGATCGACTGAGTCATGGGGATATCTGACGTATCATGCTGATCGAGGCTGGGAGAGTCTATTGCCATAGATGCAGGTTTTAGTTTCTCAGGTTGCTGCTGCTTCTTGACTTGTTCCAATGCGAGATTATGGCTCCGTAAACTCTCCGAAGTCAAAGAAGCTGCTCGAGAATTGTTTTGACTTGTCGGCGCGGATAGTGAAGAGCTGCGGGGCGGAACATGTGGTCGACTCAGACCGCGGCCACGATCGTCATCGCTGACACGCGATTCGGACACGGTGCGTCCTCCACGTGGAAGATCCAGAGAGCCGGCCCGTCTTCCGGGTACGGCTGGCGCGTGTACGGATGGTCGAGAGCGCGATATAGACGGGTTCTTGCTCGACGGATTTGAAGAACTCTTGAGCGACGAGTGTCGCTGAGGAATCACAACTACTGGCACCACATCCACAGACTGCGGGGGGACCCCCAGAGTTGAGCTTGCAGAGACAGACAACTCCGAGGAAACGCTCCTCCGGTCATTTTCTGTAATCCGAATAGGTTTGTGACTCAGCCGGCGGCGCAAATCCGAGCTAGAAGTAATAGACGTGCGCTCGGACACTGTAATCGGCAAGCTCGCGCAGCGTAGGGACGATCTCTTTTCTGTATGTCGCAGAGCGCGCCGAGCTGGCCTGGGTTTATCAACGATCACTGCTTCGATTGTCGAGGATGCAGATACCCCCGAAAGACGTCTATGATCCTCTAGCCGAGCCAGCTCATCATCCGCGGACGGCCAGCCGATCTCTTGACGGAAATGATCTAGCGTCGGGCTGTCTTCGGGATGCTGTACATGAGCCACGCGGTCCCGTAAGCTTCTTCTTTCACGCGTTGAAACGTCAATGTCGGTCACAATAGGATCGGCTACGTTGCAAGTTCGCTTCGACTTGTCACGGGTGGGCTTGATACAAAGTTCCGAAGCCCGGCCATTCGCCAGGCCCTGTTTGGGTGAAATATCGGCCGTAGCTAGAGGTTGCTTCTCGACACACTTTTCGACATTTGAACGCGGCGATTCTCGGGAAAGCTCCCTAGTCGCCAGATCCCCCGTGCATGCATCGGTGCGGTTGCCTCGACTGTTCTTCATGCTCTTAGTACTTTTCTGCGTGTTTGAACGGGAGAGCAATGGCGGAGAAGGACGAGGAGTCACTGTTTCGGCATCAGACATCGTTTCGTGGGCCGTTTTGAATGATTCCGCCCGTGACGAAGAAGATATATACCCAAATTGACTCAGCCCAGGTCGGTTCGAAGCCATGGCTCGTGGCGGTGTTGTCTCGGGAGTAGGCGGGTGTGACAGTCTGGACGGTGTAAGTACATTAATGACTGAGTGGGAAGAAAGAGTCGATTTTGGTGCATCAGCTCCGGTCGGAGATTCGTTCTGGGTGATGCCAGGTGGTGTCAAAGGAAGAATTGGTACGGCCGTAAGAGGTTGGCCGCCCGAAAAATGGCCACCATGTTGCGTAGGTGACGATTGGGAAATTTGACCATGAGGATTGGTATTTGTCGGACGGGGCAGTGACTTGTGGGACTTTAGCAGGAGCCGATCTGGATGTTCTGACGAGGCAGGAGAGGAAACGACCTCGATGCTGGGCATTCTGACGAGCTCAACACGCACGGTGAGCGCGACGGAGTTTAGGAGGGAAAAAATTTGCCAGACGGGGTACCGCTGTCACAAATACTTGCGAGTGTCAATTGGAGTGAGGATCATGACACTTAAGTCGTTTCAAGAACAGTCGGAAGGGACCAGTCGGCGAGGGCGCATAGCGGAACAGGGCATCAGTCAAGACCGAACCTTGACCCCGACTGAAGCTGCAAAGAATGTACCCTGTATCTTAGTACCTCTCGGAATCCTCCCTGAATTCCCCTGTCGTAAAAAATGAGTCGGATGCAGGTTGGATGAGAATTGCAGGGTGAGACGCAAGGAAGTCAAGATGAGCCGATGGACGACGAAGCCGCTGGCCGCCCGCGTCTCACAAAGAAGCCGACGCTCGAATAGCAAACAAACCAATCAGAGTCGGGAAGGGCATTCAAAGAAACAGATCATTCGTAGCCGAAGGAGTCAAAAAGGAGATGCAAGTCTGAGTGGCTGAGCCGGCCAAGGACTGTCTGCAGGAAGCGATCCTTAGTGACAGTTGGACGACAGCAACAGAGGGCAGCCTCTGTCCACGTTGCCGGCAAAAGCAATTCGTTCCTGAATCCACTCGGTAGCCGAATGTTATCAGCGTGGCCATAAATAGGAAGATGAGGCTGCAGTGGTGATTATTAGGAAATATCTCAATATCGGACGCAGTACATCGTCCACCGTGGATGTGGATTGGACCGTAAGGAACACCCTGGGGGGTCCGGTCACGGGATCTCAACTCCAGGTTCGCTACCTAGACGAAGAACCCAAAGACTGATCGCAGTACGAGACTACAGCGTACGAGGACTTCTTTCGAATCTCACGTATATAGCGGAGGAATTAACTAACCATCTTAAAAGTTGGATAATATCCTGTTCGTCAGATAAATCAGTGTACATCTCACGAGTCACACAGCACGTCCCACTACCTTCGGTTGACAGCCAGACCCTCCAATTCCATCTTGTATTTTACTCCAGGTCTAGTCACTATCTGGTCTAATCTGGTCTAATTGTCTTAATCTTTTAGAATACTTGGCTAGCGCTTTGCTTGGTCACCAGATCATACCCAGCCGGGCGCTATACCACTCGAGTAGCAGCCAAACGGCCTCTCCAGGTGCTTAGTCATGTACAATTGCTACGACGTCATACCTGCCTCAAACCCATGACGAGATCCCTTCATAATTGTTGACAGCGAAAGCGATAGCAGTAGTACAGAGGAGGGTATACAGAGCAGGATATACAGAGCAGGGTACTTTTGAGGTTTCTTTAGGTACAGAGCATAGGGGAAACGAGCTTATGATAGCTTATGATACAATAGGAAGGCCGTTACTGTACGGCGTCTGACGTCGTGATCCGCTATGCCGTCATGCTCCAGCTGCCACTCTCGGGTACGAGAGTCGAGTGGCCGACTCCTGTAAGTCATAACTCCCAATTCCCCACCATCGCCGATTTGTGGCATATCATTCTGCTTTCCAGACTTGCCTTCGCACGCCTCTGATTGACTGAAGCAGAACGCGTTCCCTTCCGACCATTGGATTTTGCTGCTAGTCCTCAGTTTTCGTTCAGGATTTGCCGTCTCGCACCGTGAAACTTCCAGTTCGGCTCCGTTGGCGGGGTATTCAGTTTCAGACACTGGACGTTCAACGGCAGGGCTCCAGATATTTATTCAGAATTAATTCCAGTGCAGACAAAAAAGTCGGGCAGTGCTCAGTAGTGGGTGACAAAGAAACGGGAAAAAAAGCAAGCAGCCATTCACGTCATTGCTTGGGGTGCTCTAATCCCAATTCCCAACCTTACCTAGTCTACTCCAGCTTCAGCCATCATTCATCATCATATCATTTGCCTTGCCTCCTCGACCTTTTCCTCTTTTTTTCGTTTCCCCTTCTCCATCATTTCCCGTCTCTCTTGTTCCTTCTTCCTTCTCCTTTTTCCTCTTCGCTGTTCAGTTTTCTACTTTCTAGTCGCTACTGCTTCTCTCTCTCGCGGGTCTCCCTCCCTTTCCTACCATGAGCACAATTCAGAGCCTGAAAAATTTCATACGTCATGGGAAACAAGCCCGCCTTGTCACCCCCCATGCGGAACCCACGACCAACGTGTCTCCTGTCCATGCTGAGCAACAGCGTCAGCCCCAGGGTCAATTTTCCCCCGCTGCTGGGAATCTAGACGCGATTGACAGCAAGCTGGGGGGTGGTCAGCCTCACTCCACACAACGCGAATCTCCCGAGGTTCCCGTCAAGAGGGCTCGCGAGGCCGAAATCGAGCAAATCATAGCCGAAGAAAAGACCAATCGCTCCAAGATGCCGCATTATCCAGGATTAGAGCGCTACGTCTTGCTGGAGAAAATGGGAGACGGGGCCTTCAGCAACGTCTATCGGGCCAGAGATGCCACCGGTGAATACGGCGAAGTCGCCATTAAAGTGGTTCGAAAGTTTGAGATGAACAGTACACAGGTAGGTCGATCCTTTTAGTAGTTGTCTTGTAATTTTCGCGTTTGCTTGCCTCGGGTTTCCCTTATTCACTGGCGCTGCCATTTGTCGCGGACTGTTCGCCAATGCCGTTCTTCTCTAGTCTGACGCCCACCTACATCCCGACTTCAAAAGGAAGCCGAAAGCTGTGGAGGTGCGCTATATTCCTTCTTCATCTCGATACCTCTCCTGAACTACGCTGCTCAACTCGCGCGCCAATACACTCCAAACCTGCATAAGTATGTCGACTAACTGCTATATAGCGAGCGAACATCCTCAAAGAGGTCCAGATTATGCGCCAGATAGATCACCCTAATATTGTCAAACTGATTCAATTTTCTGAGTCTCGCCAATACTACTACATTGTCCTTGAGCTCTGCCCAGGCGGAGAACTTTTCCACCAGATCGTCCGCTTGACATACTTTAGTGAGGATCTCAGTCGTCACGTTATCGTGCAGGTTGCCAAAGCAATCGAGTATCTACACGAGACATCAGGCGTCGTCCATCGGTATGGGTACTTTTCATCTTCCTTAGGAACGCAGCTAACTTGGCCAGTGACATCAAACCCGAGAACCTCCTCTTCTATCCTACCGAATTTGTCCCATCGAAACATCCAAAGCCGCGCCAACCTGGCGACGAGGACAAGGTAGACGAAGGCGAATTCATACCCGGGAAAGGCGCTGGTGGGATAGGTGTGATCAAGATTGCCGACTTTGGTCTGTCCAAGGTCATATGGGATACTCAAACAATGACGCCATGCGGCACCGTTGGGTACACTGCTCCCGAGATTGTGAAGGATGAAAGATATTCTAAGAGCGTCGACATGTGGGCGCTAGGCTGCGTCCTTTATACTCTGCTTTGTGGATTTCCGCCCTTCTACGACGAGAGCATTCAAGTTCTTACGGAGAAGGTCGCTCGGGGACAATATACCTTCCTGTCGCCCTGGTGGGACGACATTTCAAAATCGGCCAAGGACTTAATTTCCCACCTGCTGACAGTCGACCCTGATGAACGGTATACCATCAAACAATTTCTGGCCCATCCTTGGATCCGACAATCCGGTGAAGAGACGCAAGCTGCCGCAGACGCCCCGCCACTAACGACACCGGCTCCCGAAGGCCGCAACCAGGCACTCGATGCAATTGCAGCAGAACTTGCGCCGTACCCGCCAGCGAGTGCACAGCTTTCAGCCGGGGAACGGCCAATGGACTTCCGGTCTCCTGGTGCCATTAACTTGCGTGAAGTCTTTGATGTTGGCTACGCTGTCCACCGACAGGAAGAAGAGGGCAAGCGACGCAAAGCTGGCCGCGGTTTTCGGCAGTCGAACCCGACCGCTGCATTCCAGTCGGCACTTAACCCGCTCAATGAAGACTACGATGATGAGGATGGAATCACATATCAGACCGTCGACGAAGAGGGTCATCCGCCGGCTAAAATGCAAAAGTCTACCCAACAATCCGGTGACGTTGCTGCGATGGAGGCTAAAATGCGGCAAACCAACCTGGGGGCTACTAGCCATGCTGCACAGATGCGGCAATCACACCAGCCGCGGGGCTATGGACAACATAGCGCCCAGGTCGCAGCCGCCGCCAAACAGAACATGGTTCGCAATGCACGGGCACCATTCGAGCTCAGTCTAGACAACGCAAGTCTTCTAGAGAAGCGCGGCAGGAGACGTCAGGAACAGCCTGCCATGTAAGCGTCTTTTCCAGCTTGTTAGGGTTCAAGAGCCCATGATTCTGCCGGGCTATTCTCTTCTCAATCTGATGACGTCATATTTCTGTTTCTGTTTATCTCTGATGGTGGGATTCCTGTTGATCGGGGCATACCGCCTTTGTTCAGGCGTTTCCTGTATCTGGTCTCATGTCTGGGTTTCGGGTTGGCAAAGCGTTTGCTATATTATGCATATATTGTTTTTGAGGTCTTTATATCTTTGATGCTGAGTTTAATACTTGGTGGGATACGGTACAGATACTTGCGTGGGACATGTGCCAATAGTCCTGGAGTTTAGTTGCCACTATTTTCCATTCTCTGCTTCCTGCCTGCGTGCTTGCATAAGACCGTGAAGTTTTTTTTTTCTTGATGATGATGATACACCTGCTTCGTTCAGTCCATTTGCTACGCTCCTATATTAGTGTCTATACATGACGCTGTCTCAGTAAACCCTGGACCGTGCTCGTTGCCTTGCTGCTGGATTTGGAAAGGCACTGTGTTATGATGTCTGAACGAATCTCTGTAGACCAAAACTGTGAATCGGATCATTCACCCTATCCCGTTTTATCGTTGTTTAATAGCACGAACATAACTTATACTCTGGACCGCAGAAGATACCCAAGACAGTAATTCAACCCCAGCCATGACCTGCGGACCCCAGGAGCATTAACGTCGGATTGACGTATGTACCGGCAGTGGCAACTACTCCCAATCGCCCTCGACAATCTCTACAGGCAACCGGATCAAGGATTCAAGGTCCGTCCCGACGAGGCCCAGGCGCATTGGGGTCCATTCCCTGTTTCTCCTCCCTCCCGATACCTCTTCCCCTCTCATTATTATCCGAGATGATGGCCCCTGTGCCTCCGCCGCGTATCACGCGTGTCCTAGCCATCGTTTAGCGAGGAATGCGTGTAATGTACGTACAGTACGTCTGTTGCTAGGCTCGGTCCCAAAGCAGTTGGCTCGTTTACAGAGTACTCTACTTTAACAGAGACAACATGGACATACCTTATAGTGCACCTGCCGGATGGCAGGGTCAACCCTACGCAGACGTGCATCGCACATATGGGTCGCATTACACTCTGCAAAGTGATGAGTAAGGAGACGATCATTGGTCATGGTATCGACCGATTCTTATACTCCGCTCCTACTCCGCTCCGTACGCAGGGAATAATTTAGGGATTTTTTGTCTATTTTTATTTAATATTTAATCTTCGTACGGAATATGTACAGCTAAGCCAAAGCAACCCAGCCAAAGCAAGAAGAATCATCCACTTAAGCAAGACAAGACCAGAGCAATCCCATAGATAACAAAACCAAAGATCTGGTATCAAGATGAGAAGGCAACACGCTTGCTTATCGCACTACTACCTGGCGTGCTCGTTCGCTTAAACGCAGCAACATAAAATTCAGGAAATCGAAACCTCGAGAGACGGGCGGTATAGATTTATAGCGTCTGTCTCCCCCTGGTTTCGATGGGGAGGAAAATCATAGCCACGAAGGCAGCAAGGATCAGCGCACCAGATGCATAAATTGGGGCATCTGGGTTCGCGCTCGCGCCGTAGATGGCCACGATGGGAGCACACAATCCGGCGATTCGGTTCAAGCAGCTCGAGATTCCGCTGCCAGTACCGCGGTTGGGGGCCGGGAAGACCTCGGGCGTGTAGGCGTATAAGACGCCATACATAATATTCTGGAAGAAGGCCTCGAGAGAAGAGCAGACAAGCTGGATGTCGGGGTCTGTAGACGCGGTGAAGCAGAAGAGGAGGACACCGGTAATCAGGGTTCCGGCGATCATGGTGCCTTTGCGGCCAATGTACTTGATATCCACGGTGAAGCAGGCCAGGATAGAGCCCGGAAGGCCAACGATGGAGGTAATGGCGTAATTACGGTAGACGATGTCCGTAGACTGGCTCTGTCCACCGCCGGCCCTTTGCAGGTATTGCGGAAGGAAGGCGTTGAATAGGGGGTATCCCATTCCGATGGTGGTCCAGCAGAACCAGAGGATCACGGCTGTTTCAGTGTTTAGCAAGGAGGTCCTATTAACGGTTTCAATTAAACATACTGGTGACTCCGAGTCTCTTGGTAGCGAAAAGACCCCGAATGCGTTTTAGAGAGAATTTTGACATGTATCTCTCAATTATCTCCTTGGTGCTGAGTTTCTCGCGCGTTTGCTGTTCCGGATGGCCACCAATCTCGTTGAGCACCTCAACGGTGAGCCAGGTCGTGGTGCGGTTCTTGTAGGCAATGCCTTGAACTGCAGCGACTGCCTCGTCTTGGCGCCCGCGCGAAAGCAGGAACTTTGGCGACTCGTATAGATGGAAGAGGAAGAAGCGGCACACGAACATGACGAAGGTGAGAGCACCCAATGTCAGGACTAGATACCTCCAGCCCATATTATCCTCTTTCCTACACGGTCCGTCTCCAGAGCAAGTGTAGTTCGGGATAAAAGCCCAGGCCAGAAGACTAGCAATCAGATTACCGACTGGCCACCACACACTCAGCATGGTTAGAAGGTTCCCAGAGGCGAAAGGCAGGAACTCGAGGAAAAGAGCACCGTCAACCGGCAGGTTTCCACCGACTCCAAGGCCCAGGCAGGCATACAGCGCACAAGTACTGCGTTTCATTAGCTTTACCATGCGGCAGCAAATCTTGAGACTTACCCGACCCAGTTGGGCCCACCACCAGAGGCAAGACCAAATGCACCACTGATCAAGAGAGTGAAGTTGAAGGCTGGACGACGACCAATGATATCCGAAGCAATACCCCAGAAAGACGCGCCCAGACAGAGACCGAGGAACAGAGAACAAGTCGTGAATCGGACATTGTTTTCATCGACTCCGAACTCCAGTGACAGTTGTGGCAACGTGAGTGCGACACCCTACCATGGATTAGCGCAACACCAGACCAGCCCGGGCCAGGCACCGTACCTGCAGCCAGAGACTACCATCAGTCAGCAACAGTAGAGCCTTGAATTGCACCGGGGCAACTTACTTGTCCGCGAGCCAACCGAATCCACAGAGACAGAAGAGCTCCCATTGGTATCGACCCATACCAATATCTTGGATAGCCCTGTTGATTACTTTTGACTTGCCTACAGATTCTCAAATTAGACCTGGAGCCATGGAGGGATTGGGGAGACAAAGTAGGGAATTTTCGAAACAGAACCGGCTCTTCCAAGAGACGGCCGCAAATTGAACGTACGATCATAGGCAGAGTCCTGGCCAGAAGCAACCAAATCATTTTCCACTTCAGCGCGCAGGATCTCCAGGGTCAGATGGCCGTCCTGGCTCTGGTGGCTATGGATCGAGCCCACGCCATTCTCTGCCGAGGATGACCTGTCGAGACTTCCAGCGTCAGTGTCTTGAGGGCCTACTTTCTTCTCCGAGTCTGGGCTCGTCTTCGAATTCGCGGGCGCACTGGGAAGAGGCACAACCACGCCGGGGTATTCGTGCTTGTCGTTTTTCGCGAACGGGTTAATTGTGAACGGCATGGTGACGGGTTTTGCTGCTATGGACAGATGGGCGGGGGCGGTCAATCCGGATCGATCCGTATCTACTGATAACTCGCTGGTCGCACTGGCAAATCTAGACCATCCGAACGGTCATGCGAATGGGCGCAGTCGAGTCGAGTCGCCGTCGAGTCGCTCAGGGTCAATGGTGAAGTAGTAGAATGCTGGGACCGTTGTCGCTAGGGCCAAATGGCGGCCGCAATGGCAGTGGGCGAAGGGCGAAGGGCGAAGGGCGAAGGGCGAAATAGATCAAGGCAGGAGAAATGGCGTCGGGCTGCTACGGTACAGCTGGAGAGCTATCACCTTGTCGAATGAAGCTATCACCTGGTCGAATGGCAGTGACAGGATTCGAAATGATAATAGTAGTGACTAGTATATAGATGAAATGGCGGCGAACTGAGAACTAGACGTCCAGTTGACCTAATATGACAGGAAGATATCAGAGCCGTGGGTCCTGGGCGGGGGAATCGAGCTTCTTCCCCTGCAGAATCGAATACAGGAAAGAGAGTCTCTTGGGGCTCTTTTGGGGCAGGGATGGTCACAGTGAAAGGAGGCGAACAGGCGAACAGGGGGGACGGTGGACAGAAGAGGAGGAAGGAGAAGAGAGGTCAGGAGCCGTGCGAAATTCGTATTTAAAGCGAATCGAGTGTGGGGGAGGGTAGAAAAAAAATGTAGAGTGTGAGAGAAAGAGAGAAAGACGTGACTGTCGTCCATTCACAGTCGTCAGAGTGATGGGTCTGTTGAATGGGCCCAGTGGCAACCCACCTTCCAAGTACGTAGAGTTCACTACCACCTTATACGAGCGCAAGAGCAACACGTCCTCGGATGCTAGAGCATCAAAGCATAGTCCATCTGCATCTGGCGGTATCTGGCAGTATCTGGAGAGCATTCAGTGTACCGCATCGCGCAATTTTGACAACACCTGTCGTACGACTTAGCGTCCATGATGAAGGTACCTCCTCTGTATACTACTTGCAAGCACGGATGGGGCGTCGGACTTGTCCGCCTCCGGACGCCATGCGGGTCATCCCTCAAGACCTAACATTTAGCGGCACAACGGATGTTGGAACTTCAGATGAGCCCAGTGGGCAGAGCACGCAACCAAGTGCCCGAACCCTGACACCCTGAAACCCTGAGGTCATCGCCAGTCCTGACCCAGACCACTGCCAGTCGAACCAAGGCGCTAAGCGATTAAGACTCAGCCACCAAAAGTATGGACCTCGACTTCGAGCACCCTGACCAGGGACGGGCCCGTGGATGCCTGATGATTTAGGCCAGAAGTGGCTGCATTAGTCTCGAAATCCACGTGCCGGCCGCCCCGACGTCATGGACTATTCCCATTGCATCCTAGGCCACTCTTTGAGCCGCCGAGTCCGTCGGAAATTACGATCGTGAACTTTTCTCTTTTTACCTCTCAAGAGACAGGAATTGGATCAAGTAATCCACCTGCTTTATAGATAAATATTATATTATATATTTATTTTGTGTTTATATTGTATTTATTGTATTTATTGTATTTATTGTATTTATTGTATTTATTGTATTTATTGTATTTATTGTATTTATTGTATTTATTGTATTTATTGTATTTATTGTATTTATTGTATTTATTGTATTTATTTTATGTTTATATTGTATTTATCGTATTTATTGTATTTATTTTATTTATTTTATTTATTTTATTTATTTTATTTTATTTATTTTATATATATTATTGAGAAGCGATAGACTAAGAACTCCGATAGTCAGAGCGCGATAGTTCTGACATAGCAGCAGACCCTTGACGTCGACCCTGGACGTCTCTGCAGCGTCCATGCCGAGGATGCCCGCTGTTCCTCGTGGAGGATACGGTAAATAACGTCGACTTCCAAGTTTTCTTACCGACTGCTCGTATCAAACAACAATACACATGAAGCCGCCTAGGCTCTTACCATCTCGTCTCATCTCGCACAGTGCTTCCAGTGAGCCAATTAAGGCATTCAGAGCAGCTGGTTGTCGATCATCGACTTGACGGTCTGGTCTCCTTTGTTCTCCCTAGCATTTGCCTTTAAGCGAAATTGGTTTGGAGTCGTCAACCTCGTGAGAAGTGGACTGCAGATACACTTAGTAAGCATTGGTTCGGCTGATGTTCGGCTTCCCAAAGCCGAAACGACAGTACAATATCATTTCCACCTTGCGTTTCTAACAGAAATATGTGCCTGAATTATAACTGATGATTAAATGGGCCAGCTGATTTGGTGCGACTTGGAGGCATGGTTTGTATGTCGCAGCTTTCGCAAGGGCTAGCAATGGGTGTATGTTTTGCGTATATGCTTTGGTGGGAACAGAGAGACTGTGGAGTAGATACCTCTTGTCTACCAGGAGCGATGCCCGGACACCAATTTCTGAGGCTAGGTCACCCAGAGTACCCAAGTAGATACGCCGTCTAGTTAATGATGGCATCGGGGAACCTGGCTTGCGAAAGTGCTTATAGTATCGCCTGGTACTCAAGCCCAGAGTCATTTATCAGGAATATCAGGAATATCAGGAATACAGACTTGAGGTTCTTTGTCCTGCATATCCTACTCACTGGCTATATACAGTACATGCTCTCTACAGTAACGGTACAGTAGAGATAGGGCTAGGCGGGATCGGGTGGTCCAAGCTTCCCTCAGCCGGTCGTTCCTCGTGCGACGAACAACCATCTCGAGTTCTCGAGTCTCGATTCTTGACCTGCTTCGTCCCGAGCTATCTCCCCTTCCGTTCATTTTTCATCGTCGTCACTGACATTTCCGTTTTCCACCTTTTGTGCTTTCTGCAAGTTTGAGACAATGTGAGTGCTCTGACCCCGTTCCTTCGGCCGCTCCTCTGACCTTCCTGATCCCGTTTAGTGTGAGCTCACCGCAAGCAAACAGAAGTCAAAGAATGACGCCGGAAACGCCCTGGTCCAACATAACCGGCCCATAAGGCAGCCAAGCGTCAGTCCAGACATATTATTACCAATCGAAAATGCTGCGCTTGGCTTCCTTTCCCCGAGGAAAACCTCCACCCGGATGTCTAAGCCAATGAAAGGCGCTGTTGAGCTCTGTTGCACCTTTTTTTTTTCCCATTAAGACCCTCGACCTTTCCGCCTGTCAAAAGATCATGGCCTTGCCTCGAGAGATTTGGTTTCTTTTACCACGTTATTTCAAGAATACCCGCTGCTCTTCAAGATAATTGATCCGAGGAAAACTCTGCTCCCACAGACGCAAAACGGGCATACGCGGCAGAGCAGTTGTGTGGTGGAGTGGAAGAAGGTCTACCGCGGTCCACTTCGCTCCAAGCTCTATACTAACATGTCACCCAACCTCAGACGCTACTCTGACGGCTCCTCGTTTGAAGAAGCACAGATTGAGTCAAATAAGACCGTTGTTGACAAAACAAATCTGCCGGTGCTAGATCGACAGCGGTCCGAGAATGATGACAATATCGCACCAAATACCAATCCTACCAGCAACACACTAGAGTACACGGAAAAGCCAGAGCTGCCGCCTGTGCAATATGACTCCCAGTTCCAACGGACATCCGATGATGACCTTGACAGGCGCTTCTCCAGTGTTACTGCTCCTGATGAAGTCAGCCATCGCGTTCCCGCCAGTCGAGTGACCACCGATGCCGATGGCAACACCTATCCTGAAGGCGGTTTGGAGGCTTGGTTAGTCGTTCTAGGCTCCTTCTTGGGCCTCTTCGCATCCCTCGGCCTAGTAAACACCATCGGTTCTTTTCAGGCATATCTCCAGACCAACCAATTGAAAGACTACAGCTCTGGAAGTATAGCCTGGATCTTTGGCATCTATGCATTCCTTACTTTCTTTGGTGGTGTCCAGGTAGGGCCCGTGTTTGACGCCAGAGGGCCACGGCTTTTGGTTCTTGGCGGCTCCGTGCTAGTGATGCTGCAGGTGATAACGATGGGCTTCTGTACTCAGTACTGGCATTTCGTCCTTTCAATTGGAATCGCTGGAGGACTAGGAACCTCTATGATCTTTACTCCTGCAGTGTCTGCGATTGGGCACTATTTCAATGAGAGACGTGGAGTGGCAACCGGCCTCGCGGCTACTGGTGGCTCCGTTGGGGGCGTTGCGTTTCCTCTAATCCTGGAGAGCCTGTTTCCCAAGATCGGTTGGGCTTGGGCCACGCGAGTCATTGCTTTGATCTGCCTGGTTTCGCTGACCGGTGCATGTTTATTGGTGAAGTCCCGGCTGCCAAAGAAGCCAGCCTCGAAGGAGAATGTTTTGCCCGATTTTCGTATCTTTCGCAGCCTCAAGCTCAGCTTCACAACAGCCGGTATCTTCTTCATTGAGTGGGGACTTTTCATCCCAATCAGCTACATCTCCTCGTATGCTTTGGCCCATGGCACTTCTGAGACGCTTTCCTACCAGATGCTAGCATTTCTCAACGTGGGCTCCGTTCTCGGAAGAGCAGTCCCTGGCTTCTTCGCAGACCATCTCGGCAGATTTAACACTCTTATAGTCACAGTTGCATTATGTCTTGTTTGCAATGTGTGCATTTGGCTTCCCGCCGGAGACAGTGTGGCCACAATGATTGTGTATTGCGTGATTTTTGGCTTTGCTAGCGGCAGTAACATTAGCCTTACCCCCGTCTGCATCTCGCAGCTCTGTAAGATCGAAAATTACGGAAGATATTATGCCACTTCATACACTATAGTGAGCTTCGGGTAAGTTCAAATATTCTTATATGATTTGATATGATACTAATGTCTATCTGTCAGCACCTTGACAGGAATGCCAATTGCAGGTGAAATTTTGGCCCGCTGCAACGGGGATTACTGGGGCCTTATAACCTATACGATCTGCTGCTACGCTAGCGGTCTGATCTGTGTGACAACTGCAAAATTGCTCCATGTTGGCTGGCGCCGCCCCTGGGTAATATACTAAGTCAACCACCCAAGCTGCATCTCACGCCAGCCAGCAACTTCCTAACGATAATGGTTATTCCATTCTACCGAGTGCCTAATATCTTTTTGAGACGCGCGGTCAACCTTAGAAATGCCAATTATTTTTGTCAATCATCGCTTGACGACGTACGCTAAAAATCTAGGCTCATGTTGCCTGATACCACCACTTAGAGCAACAAGTCAGCGACAAACCTTCTTTGCGTTTCGTCGCCGAGACACAAGCCTTTTGATTCCACGGATGGCCGCAATACCAATCATTCCTAGCCTGGGAAATAGGATAAGCTTAACCTTTACACGGTAATAAGAATTCCTGCAAGTCACAGCGGATCGGAACCGCAAAGTGTCTCAGTATGCTTAGTCGAACTATCATCCGCTGTTGGCTTTTGAAGTCAGCCCACGACACAATTTTCGCCATTTATCGTCATTCACCGTTATAAATTCATAGTCACAGGGTGTCATTTCCCGCAGGATGGACTCATCGAACCACCTTTCCATGACGGCCTCCATGACTATCTTCGCAAGCGACGTGTCGCGTCAAAGTTTGAGGCTCCGTCATTTCTCTTCAGATGACATAAATGACGGCCAGAGTGCAATACAAAAGGCGCCCTCCCGGTGTCTGTCTCACGCCTGTCATAGTTTTTCTTTTGCGCTAGTTTGATCCTGCATTGCTGTCTATTGAGCTAAGTCACTTTTGGTTACAACCTTTGGCCCCAGAATGGCCCCGTTGCCTAGCAAACTTGTCCTCTTTCTCTCTCTGGGGACACTGCTCCATCAGACGGGGGCTGCTCCTCAGCAAGCCCAGAAATCGAAATGCGCTAACTGTGGACAACAAACTGTGACTAGCGCGGTTACTGTGTGCACCTCAACGCCTGTGGGCGGAGGTGGCCAGACCCCAACTGTGCCTGGGGGTGTAGTACCGATTCCCTCTGGACCAGGCGGAGGCGGAGGCGGAACTCCCAGTCAACCTGGTGGTGGTAGTACCCCAAGCAAGCCTGGAGGGGGCGGGGAAGGCACACCGAGCGTGACTCTACCAGTTCCCTCCGGTACTGGTCCTGGAGGTGGAGGGGGAACCAGCCATATCGTCACCCCAACTGTGCCAGGAGTGATTTTACCAAGTCCGTCTGGACCAGGTGGAGTTAGCGGAACTCCCAGTCGGCCTGGAGGTGGCGGAGCAGGCCCTAGCAGTACCCCAACTGTGCCTGGAGTAATCGTACCGAGTTCCACTGGACCAAGTGAAACACCAGGCGGAGGCCAGCCTGGAGGTGGCGGTCACCCTGGCGGTCCTGGTCAGCCTGGTGGTGGTGGTCAACCAGGTGGTGGTGGTCAACCTGGAGGTGGTGGTCAGCCTGGCGGTCCTGGTCAACCAGGTGGTGGTGGTCAGCCTGGTGGTGGTGGTCAACCTGGAGGTGGTGGTCAGCCTGGTGGTGGTGGTCAACCAGGGGGTGGTGGTCAACCAGGGGGTGGTGGTCAACCAGGTGGTGGTGGTCAGCCTGGTGGTGGTGGTCAACCTGGTGGTGGTGGTCAACCTGGGGGTGGTGGTCAACCAGGGGGTGGTGGTCAACCAGGGGGTGGTCAACCTGGCGGTCCTGGTCAACCAGGTGGTGGTGGTCAGCCTGGTGGTGGTGGTCCCGGTGGCCCTGGGGGACCTGGAGGGCCTGGAGGCCCTGGCGGTCCTGGCGGTCCCGGTGGCCCTGGAGTGGGACAGCCAGGAGGCGGCGGCGGCGGCGGCGGAGGTACATGCTTGTGTCAGTGCCCATGTGGAGGTGGAAACAAGAATACACAGCGGCCTGGAGGTTGGGGTGGGCAAGGATGGGTTGCTAATGGTTGGGGTGGAAATGAATGGAATGAAGAAGGATGGAAAGGTCAAGTACAGGACGGAGCCGGTTGGCCTGAGCACGGAGGAGGTGGAGGGCCTCATAACCCCGAGAATAACAACAAAGAGAAACGACAACTCGCAGCGCCTCGAGATCAGGGTAGTGGTGGATATTCAGGTGACAGTACATTCACGCTTCCCACAGTACCGGCTCCGGCTCCTACTGACTACAAATCTGGAGCAGATGCTCCGTCTGCTTACTCAAATCACGGCCATAACGACCCTGATTATAAAGATTCGGACCACGACAATGCGGATTTTAATGATTCCGATTATAAAGATCCCGCTCGAAAACATTCCGGCTACAAATATTCTGACAAAGGGGACTCGGATCATGATAATTCTGACTATGAGGATCCTGGCTACGATGATAATGAGACCAAATATCCGAAATATTATTGCTACAAGCACCCTCACGATCCCCGCTGCAAAGACCCTAAGTACATTGGCTACATAGACCCGAAGGCTCCCGACTACCATAAATACGCCAATCCCGGCTACAACGATCCTGGGTATGGAGGTCATGGAGGCCCTGGGGGCCCTGGGGGTCACGGTGGTCATGGCGGTCATGGCGGCCATGGTGGTTCTGGCTATGACAGTCAGGATGGTCAACGTGGAGATTTCGGCCATGGAGATGGTGGAAACGACAATGGCAAGGAACAGCACCCACCAACTGAAGCACCAGTAGCAGGCACCGATGGTGGCGACACTGGAACCGGGGCTTCAGCCGGAGCCCGAGGCGGCTACGGGAGTAACAGAGCTGCCACAGAATCGAGCACTCTGAGTTCTACCAGAAAAGCCACTCCAACTTCATCAGCCAGTCCGACCTCGTCAGCGGTGGCATCATCCACACGTTCCTTCCAACTGCCTACCATCAACACTAGGTTGTTGCAGTGGTGGTAAGATGAGTTCACTGTCTAGAGCTGATTTGAATGTATGTGTTTACGGCGTGTACTGCAAGCTAAGGGAGTTGAAGGAGAATGAAAAGTTGAGAAGGATGTCACATCAACGAAAACGCGATAAGGAGCCAAAAGCGTGAAGAGCTTGATTGAACCCAAGTCAGACTGTCTACTGTCTTTTCTTTGTCGGATTTGGATTTGGATCTGGATTGCTGGACATATAATTTAGGTTTTTATTTGGCTACAGTGTAACTGTAGCAACTACTAGTAAAGGCAAGTAGAGGTGAAGATCCACCAGCTAAGGGCCAGTGCAGTCAATCCAGTTCTCTAATTGTGTTCGTCATTATTGTGTGTATAATCAAGGAGTTGTGATTTAGTTCATATTAGATCTCTGAGCCCAGGGCAGATATTCCGCCATATCGTTGGATCTGCCAAGCCACCTTGCCCTGCATCTTATATCTATACCTTGTAAGCGTCTATCTACAGACCACTTAATTCAATTTGTAGACAACCTTGAACACGGAGGTGCCAGGAAACCTTCGACAATACACCAAAGAAACGACTACTGTCATTACAGTATTCTGTCTTAACATAGTTTGTGATTTTTACCCTAATGCTCGTCTACCCAGTGAAATCCACCCTGTACGTATATCGGATTTATATGTTAATATAATCAAACTTAACCATTCGGTTCCTGCTTTCACGTATCATTTATGGGCTACATCTAGATCGACCTACGTCGAGAGGTCGGTACAGTCGGGTACTTGTTGATGCAGCACTTACTGAAAAAAGGTTAGGATATTCCCAATTGCCCTTCCCAAGCCAAGAATATGTATTCGAGAACCCAGCCAGAGCAAAGGACTAGCAGGATTAGATACAAGATACAATAGAGATAGGACTCGGATGCAAATGAAGTTGCCCCTAGCGAGTGTATAATAGGTAGACCGATATAGAGACAAAAAGACAGAAGCAGGTAGAGAATGCAGGAGACAAATAAGGACAGCTGGTCAATCAGAGATGGTTCGCATCGGTAGATATGACAATGATATTGCTCCAATGGACATATCTCAGAGAAAGAAAGCAATGCGCAGGCTCGGTCTCATGTCTCTGACTGGCTTGTCCGTAACAGGGTTCAAGATTCAATCGAACATCGAAATTCATGAAAATTCTTAAGGTCCCTTCCATGCCCTTCGCCGAGGTTCAATGCGCCCAAACACCATATACTGTCACCCGAGACTGAGTGTAGAACTGCCGGAATCACCAAACATAATATACTATGGAATAGATCAAGAGAGAACAGAAGAGGCCGCGATGTCCGCAGGAACAGGGACCAGCGACCACAATAT
Source organism: Aspergillus spinulosporus (assembly GCA_003574815.1). Classification (NCBI taxonomy): domain Eukaryota; kingdom Fungi; phylum Ascomycota; class Eurotiomycetes; order Eurotiales; family Aspergillaceae; genus Aspergillus; species Aspergillus spinulosporus. The sequence goes on along the minus strand of QPHH01000002.1, from coordinate 1,301,815 downwards.
GCAAAAATCGAGAAATTTGAAGGGAGGTGTGACCGGTAGTGCGGAGAGGGGGTCAAGGTTGGATGAAGGTGGAAGCGGAAGTATGAAATGGCTGGACCGATATAAGATCACAATCCCCGAGAAGCAAAAGTTCTTACATGAGTAAAGAAAACAGGATGGGTATATAAGATCTGAACGAAAGGACTCGTGAAGATCAAGCAGAGCAGAAAGCAAAAGGATGTTTGGAAGCCCCGTCTTCTCATGAGCTATTAGACCGCAGTAGCGCCTGCTCAACCGGTCAGCTTGCGGAGACTATAGACTGTATATAGGGTATCATGGTCTTACCCTATCTATGGAGAGCTGCTCATTTCGCTCGGCACTCGTGCTAGCGAGCGTGCGGCTGGTGGCGCTCGTCGAGGTGATCGATCGGCCTTCCATTCCCGGGCGTTGCGACTTGCTGTCCGGACCCGTATGGACGTGGTGCATCTCGCCACTGCTTGAGATGCGGGACTCCTTGCTCTTTTCTAGAAGAGACCCACCTAGCGTAGCGCATTTCAGGATGGTTTGCATCATCTGATTCTGCTTCAGTGGCTTGGACAAGTATTCGTCCATCTGTGCCTGTATACACTTCTCGCGGTCACCCAACATGGCGTGAGCTGTAAGAGCAATAATGGGTGTTCTGCTCAGACCGCTGTCTCGTTCGTATTCACGGATCTTGCCAGTGGCTTCGAACCCACCCATAACCGGCATCTGGACGTCCATCAGAATGACATCGTAGCGGCGCTGCTTAACAGCTTCAACGGCTTCGAGACCGTTGCCAACCACTGAGACGTTGTGGTTGTGCTTCTCAAGGATCTTCACAGCCAATTTCTGATTAACGTCATTGTCCTCAGCTAAGAGAATGTCGAAAGAGCGCGAGTGGTCGGTAGTTATGGGCGTGGAACGCCCCTCGAGCGCAGGTAACATGCCATTGCCCAGATCAATCGGCTCACATGGTGTCGTCATGTATGAACTGATTCCAAGATCCAGAGCCGACTTCAAGCTAACGCAAACCAGTGGGCAAACCAGCACGATTGGGACGTATTTAAAGTCATCGTACGTCCGAAGCATCCGAGCCGTATTCACGGAATCCACGATTATTACATCGTAGGCATGACCGGACTCCTTGCCAGAAGGATCTTGGATCTCCGGTGGTGGCACATGATCCTCATTACGCACGACCAACGGTTCCAATTCCAGCTTTTTGAGCATCTTTAAAACGTTCTCTGCTTCAGGGCCATTCTCTCCCTTATCTATGAAGAGGACACGGTGGTTCTTGTAAGGCAGAATTTGTGACGCAATCACATTCAGTGACTGGTCTGCCAGTTTCACGACGCAGGTGAAATGGAATGTACTCCCGTGGCCATATTCGGAGGTGACCCAAACATCACCGCCCATCAGATTGACTAAGCGTTTCGAGATGGAAAGGCCGAGACCTGTTCCACCGAACCGCCGCGTGGTCGATCCATCTGCCTGTTGGAAGGTATCGAAGATCAAATCAAGTTTGTCTTCCTCAATTCCGATACCGGTATCTGAGACGGAGAATTCAAAAGCATATTCATTGGCAGCACATTGCTCGCGATCAGATTTGCATATCGTGAGCTTGACTTCACCATGCTCGGTAAACTTAATCGCGTTACCAACCAAGTTAAGTATAATCTGTCGTAGACGGAAGGGGTCACCAATAACATAGTCGGGAACTGTGTTGTCGACTTGATATGTCAAACTCAGGAACTTCTCGTTCGCTTTGACTGCTAGTGTCTTCAGGGCGTTGAACACAGTACCACGGACTGTGAAGGGAATGCTTTCAATCACCATACGGTTCGCTTCGATTTTCGAAATATCAAGTATGTCGTCAATAATGGTCAAAAGACTGTTTGCAAGATTGTGCACGACATTCAACATCTCTCGCGTGTATGGTTTCAGGTCGTCGGTGTCCAAAGTCAGCTGGGTCATGCCAATAATACCATTCATAGGCGTTCTGATTTCGTGACTCATGTTTGCCAAAAACTCGGACTTGGTACGGTTAGCCAATTCGGCTGCTTCCCTGGCGGCAGTGTTTCGTTGAATACTATCCCGCAAGTTCGAAACCATCTTATTGATCTTGCGCTTCAGCTCGTCCATCTCACCAGAGGCGTTAACTGTGATAAGCTTGGTAAAATCCCCGTCTGTTGCAGCATCTGTAATCTCACCAAACGCTCGTACCTGGGACGTAAGATTTTCAGCCATGGTGTTGACATCCTCAGTGATCTCCTTCCACGTTCCCGCGATTCCCTCCACATTAGCTTGGCCGCCCATTTTGCCATCAACACCGACATCGCGGGCGACCTTCTTCAGCTCAGTTGCGAATTTCGCCAAACGGTCCACCATGTGATTGATCGTAACTTTGAGGGTTAAAATCTCTCCCTGGGCGTGAACTTCGATCTTCTTGCTCAGGTCACCCTTGGCAATAGCTTGTGTGACATCGGATATACTTCGGACCTGGGAGGTGAGGTTCTGAGCCATGGTGTTGACATTATCGGTGAGATCCTTCCATTTCCCTTCCACATTGTCGACCTTGGCTTGACCGCCTAGCGTACCATCGGTTCCGACCTCCCTGGCGACTTTGCTGACTTCAAAGGCAAATGTATTTAGTCGGTCCACCATGCCGTTGATCGTGCTTTTGAGATCTAGTATTTCGCCCTGGACATTGGCGGTGACCTTCTTGCTGAGATCTCCCTTTGCGACAGCAGTAGTAACGTCCGCGATCTCCCTGACTTGGGTGGTCAAATTGTTTGCCATGCGGTTGACGTTTTCGGTCAGATCTTTCCATGTGCCTTCCACATCATTTACAGTAGCTTGACCACCGAGTACACCGTCTGTGCCGACCTCCTTCGCAATCTTGGTCACCTCCTGCGCGAATTGTCGAAGTTGGTCAACCATGGAATTGATGATGTTCTTGAGCTCCGCTATTTCCCCTTTGCAGTTAGCCTGCACTTTCTGGGTAAGGTCACCCTTAGCGACGGCCTTGGTAACAGTCGCAATATCGCGCACTTGTGTCGTCAAATTATTTGCCATGGCGTTGACGTTCACCGTAAGTTCATTCCACATGCCTTGGACGCCTTCAATCTGTGCTTGACCGCCGAGAACACCTTCCGTACCGACATCACGAGCGACGCGAGTCACCTCTGTTGCAAAGGTCCGGAGTTGGTCCACCATGGTGTTGATCGTTTGTTGGAGCTCAAGAATTTCACCCTGAGCCCGGCTTTCGATTTTCTGACTGAGATCACCATGTGCAACAGCCGTTGTTACTACGGCGATTTCACGCACTTGATCCGTCAAATTCTTGGCCATAATGTTGACATTCTCCGTCAGCTCTTTCCAGATACCATGGACCCCTGTGATTTGAGCCTGTCCGCCAAGTATACCTTCTGTTCCGACCTCACGAGCGACGCGGGACACCTCACTGCCAAAAACTTGAAGCTGGTCCATCATAGTGTTGATTGTCCGCTTGAAAGTGGCAATTTCAGGATCCATTTCCAGTGGATGAATTTGAACTTTCATCGACAGATCACCGTTAGCGACCTGTGTAATAATACCCCCGATTTCTCGTAAGGCCTTCTGGAAGGCTTCGTTCGCCTGCTGATGCTTGCGCAGCTCTCGCTCCAGCAAAACCACATCCTCATTTTCGACCTTGGTGAGAGCTCGTCTTGTTTGTACTTCCTGCAATTGTAGCTCTTCACGGACCTGAGTTATGATATTCTTCTGAAAACTTATTTCCTCCGCTTGCTTCTGGACGTAATTCCTCAGGTAGCTGATATCTTCTTCTCGTACCAGAGTCGTAGCTCCTTCTTCCTCATCTTCATCACTTGCCGCTCCATCGCTGTCATCGAGAATCTCAGGTTCTGTATCTTTGGAAGACTTTCTCCGTTTATGAAGATGTTGCGTGTGCTCGGCGTGTTGTGCTTGATTTTGTTGCTAGAGACGAAAGAAAGTCAGCATAAGTAGAACCAGGATAGGGGCCATTGGCAAAGCGACTGACAGACTGCACCTCCAGCCGATGAATCCGACGGACCAAAGCCTCCAACTCATTTTCGAACCTGACTTTCGCTAAGCTAGGCTCGCCTGGTAATTTGGGAATAGGGTCGACGCCATTTGTGGATTGTGAGGAGAAGTTGAACTCGAACGAAGGAGAACCGGATGAAGGGACTTCTCTGACGAGATTTTGGATGATGGCAGCAGCGGCCGTCAGGGTCTCGTCCGCGCAAGCCATTTTGCCCTGGGATACTCAGTCAAAAATCGGACATGTCAAGGCAAAAGATCCCGGCGAAGAGTTTGCAACGCGTAAAATGGAAATGATCCGTGTGATGGCCGAACGAAACCAGGATTTGGGGGGAGGGGGGCGCTCGGAGCTAGAACAGGGGGTGAAGAAAGTCTAATAAGACGGAGACGAAAAGTAAGGAACGGCAAACAAAGAAGAAGAAGAAGAAGAAGAAGAAGAAGTAACCCTTCAAGTCCCTATGAAGAAGATAGGAGAAGAAACATAAAAATATGATTTAAAAAGTGATGCGAAGCTTGGACGGATGGAAAAACAAAGAGCAAGAGAAAGCTGGGGGCGAATGGTTGGAGATGGAGACGAGGGGAGCCGGAGACTTGGACTGTTGAAATTCGGGGGATGGAGAGACGAGAAGGGTTAAAGCGGCGGCAAGGGAGACGAACGTGGTGAAAGGGCCCAAGAAGCAAATCAAAAAAAGAAAAGAAGAGAGGCCGTACCTGGCGGGAATCCGCGTTATTGACACGACAGAGGGAGCGGTATCGCCTACAACGACATTGGTGACTGGCGAGAAAAGGGCGGACTCGGGGAGGCTCTCGGGAAGGTTGGAGTTTGGTGGGAAAGAGTCTGAAGGGAAACGAACGTTTGAATGTTTCAGACTTGGTTATCCACCGTCCACGAGAGAGGGCAGAAAGAGTGAGAATCAGAATAATTCGAGTCGAATCAACGACGAGCAGCAAACTACAAGTGGAGTGAGGAACACCGAACGGCGGGCAGAGAGGGGTCGGAATGGAAGATTGTGATATTGCGCCCTGTCCGGGTTGGTTCGGTTTGACCTGACCCAGGGAGAACGGGCTCCAATATTAATAAGGAGATGCTGGACTAAATTGGTTTCCCAAATCTTCGTTGGTTCTGCCTGTTAACGGTCAATCTGATGTTGGTTAATTCTGGTGATATGTATCCGGGCGGTTGGTGGAGGATTCCAGAGGGACTCGATGGACGACTGCTGCTGCACGAGACAACGTGACCTCGACGACGGCTTACAGTAGTCTACTTTCATGGACTGCATGCTTTGCATGCGTTTGCCATCAGCAATGGGGTTCTACAAAATACAGTATAGTAACTGGTCAGCTCTTCATCGAATCTAACATGAATATTGATTAGAAGGTCTGAATTCAGGAAACCAAAATCCATCTCAAGGCTAAACATCAACCTCGACTGGTTAAGTGCGTGGCCATATGCCGAACGCCGTGGAGGCAACCATGGTTTGTTCACTGTGCTAACAGACGCCGGCTCTTGGTGACAGCGCCGGCAGCCAAAGAGACCAGGGCGTCCTGATTAAAGAATCCGCTTGACCGCCGTGCGTGCCCATTTTGCACCCATTTTTCCAACCACACCCCGCGCTCATTGGTGCACTGCTGATCACCTCCCCAGTCTGGTGGCGATCTTTGGGTGTCTGATGCCCCGGCGTTTGCCTGTTTCGAGATCCTGAGGGAGGGGCATGTGAGACCAGCCAGCAGCTGTCTGCGCTATGACTGGTCCCTGGCTTCGAGTAAGAGCTCTCCAAGGCCACAAAAAACCTGAAGAAAACCTGGTCTAAGTTCGAAATAAGCAACGTCACGGGATGAAGCTACAATGTATTCTCCGATGTCAACATCCATGCCCACCAATGCCAAAACCGAAGGCGAAAAGGGTGCGGTTTTCCTAACATATGATAGATCGATAAGTGTTCTTCCATTCGCACAGTAGTGTGCAACCTAGGGGCAAAGTATTGACAAAGTATTGAACCTATTTACTCGTATTCTGCACGGAGCTGTATACACCACCCTCCTTTCTACGTATTATCATAGCTCGTTAGAGGTTAAGCGTCACGGTCATGCTGTTGCTGTGAACCAGCAAGGTGGGTGGTAAGCCTTGCCACAAAACACTCAGGTCACTCAGATACGACTGACTAGCAGCTTCGCTTTCTGCGGTGCCCTCGAGCGGCGACGGCAGAGTCGTAAAAATAACAGCGGTATCGCCGCTGTGTTTAGAAATCAACTCATTCAAAATTAGATGTTGCGCACGACTCGGGAGATCGTTGAATGACAGCGCAACCGAAGCCTGCTGCGGGTATCCGGAGGCGCTTGCCTTATCTGATGATACCTCTGAAGGGGAACGACGTTTGTAGATGGACTGGACGGCTTTTTGAGACGATCGAGAAGGCGACATGTTTGTGGCGAACATAATGCTTGGCCCAGCGCCTTCGTCTGTGTTGACCTGGGCTTCAGGTATTGGTGAGGAGCTGAATCTATTGCTTGACGCCGAACGACTTATAGGTGGCCGACTCCCTGGAGATTGAGAAGATTCCGCCTTGCTCGGTTCGATAATGGTCGGAACGTCGGATCTCTGCCCTATTGGAGTCCCTGTGTTCGAAGTTGAAGGCATATCCACTCCCTCTGAGGTGGTTGCCCCGTGTATTCTCGCTGTTTCTTCATCACTCGAGTCTTCCTCAGAGTCAATGCTGCTATCGCTAGTGTCGCTCGGACTACTGTCATCATCAACGAAGGCATCCAGCAATCGGTGTGTTTGCATGCCTAAATTAACACCCCCCATGCCTCTGAAGCTAGAAATAGATCGCCTGCGCCTGGAAGACTGTATCAACTTCCGCACCCCGCCTGCCAGCGGATGGCGTGCCTGGCGATGCTCCTGACTCGAGACATCTAAACGGGGCGAGCTCCCAACCCTGTTTATCAAACTCAAATTTGACGACTCTTCTGAGCTCCTTCGTCCTCGCTGAACATCATCCCACCAGTTTTCATTCTTCAGAACTTTGTGGACTGTTTCGTGGACGTCCTGAAATCCTGGAAGGGGATCTCCATTGACTATGATGCGATATGTTTTCAGGTCACCGCAAGCGAGCCAGAAGACCAAAATCTCTGCTTCAATCCGTAGTTTCTCTAGGAGGGCTTCAACCCTTTTTCTTTCATCCTCAACGTCGATTTCATATTCAACGAAAACGGCTACCCTCAGCTTGTATGCCCTTTTCCACGAAGGAACAGTGTTCAGAATGCAACCTAGCTGAAGGATCAATGTGTATGTGTCGAAATTCGTAGTCAAAATGTTTCGTTTTGTTTCACTGTTTGCGTTTATTTCAGCAGACATCTGGATGGGCCAAAGATCGATATACTTTTTGGACTCCGATCCATGTTGCCCAGGCAGCTTGAGCTCCTCAAATCCCTTGGCTACGGCAACATTTATACGTAGCTGGAACAATAGATCTTCCAACACCCTAACGTAGGCCCGGCAGTCTGTCAGTTTCTTCGACGACTCAGATCTGGAGCTGTCTGGCGATAATGAATGTGAATGGTTTTTATGGTGGTAAATTGGCTCGGCAAGAGACCAGCCCTCCCGAAACTGGTCAATAATGACGATATTAGGCCGCATTCCTCCTAGTCCAGAATTCAGAACAATATTGCGAACTCCCCATTCAACTGAAGGAGATACTGCAATGTTCACGAAAGCTTTGACCTTTAAGCTCTCGACTAGCTTTGTCCAAGTGGTCTGTTGTCGGCGCGCTTCCGGTACGGCGAACGAAAAATCATCGGTGACGATAACATGGCCAAGCACAAACAACGCACCCTTCTTCAGTGAGTTACAGAAAGAGACAAGCTTGAATTCGTCTTCGAGATCGTTCACAAAAAGGAGAATCTGAGGCCTCCAAAATTTGACGTGCTCTTGCTTCAAACGAAGCAAATACTTACGCACTTGATGGTAGATTAGGCTCTGACTGACATCGCCCCATGGCTTCGGAGGAGAAGTATAGTGGATCAACAAAAATAGGGTGATCAAGACACCAAAACACGCGGTGGCGTAGACCCCGTCCACAAAAAACATGCTAGCTCCGCAGACCAAGGTACCGGTTGCAGCCGTCTGCCAATTGAAGTAGTGGAAGGAAGGACGAAAATTGGGGGCAGATCCGATTTTCAGCAGAAAACAGGCAAGATTCATCACTAAGAATGTCATAAGGTAGGCCATTGTGACGAACGACGCGATCTGATTGATGTCAAACAGCATAGTCAGTTGAGCAGCGATGAAAGTTACAAGAATTGCGCGGACTGGCTCATCTTTCTTCCTCGAGCCCTTGCTAAACAGATTCAGCCCAGGAATCAAGCTGTCTTTGGCAATAGCCTGGAGCAGCTTGGCAGATCCAATCAGTCCCATTAGAGCAGAAAAGAAACTGGTTGCGAACTCGCCCGAAAGAACAATAGCCCCAGAGAGATTTGCCTAGAAACATGTCAGTCTGTGATGAACAAGGTCATTCGAAAGCTTACAATCTGCACAATATTGGCATTATTGTATAGAGAGTCCCTTGTTAGAGAAGCCGCCATTGCAAAGATTACAAGCGTGTAGAGGATAAAGGTAAGAGCCAGTCCGTAGAGAGTTCCCTTCGGTATCGATCTGCTGGGGTTTTTCAAGTCGCCCGACATACTTGCACCACTACCCAGATAAGCCTGATATCCAGCAAACTTGAGACAGATACTTACGCAAATATCCCACCAGTCGCAGGAAATAGAATTCCAAAAAGATCTTGAAAGGTCTCCCGCGTGGAAAGCTGGCTGCCGTCTGCGCCCTTCGTGAGTCTAGGCTTGAGATTTTCCATGAGTGTTCGGAGACTGATGCCAGTAAAATGAACCCCCAGCTTCGGAGCCCGGAACGGATCCATGAAAACAGCAGATACTGGTATACTGAGTGTCGCGATCAGAAGAATGACAAGCAAGCCATTGCTTGCTCGAGCAAAGAGCGCACTGCCAGCCAAGCAAATCCCGGTGCAAACAAGCAAAATAATGGTTCCCCATAAATACTGCCACCAAAATCCCTCCCGGAGGAAATTGTACCAGGTGCCAGTCTCAGCCCCAAAGTTTTGCTTAAAACAGTCGATTAGACCCACAGCATTCATTCCTGTATTCAAAACTGAGCCCAGATAGAATACTATGCCGATAGAGCCACCAAACTCTGGTCCTAACGAGCGCGAAATCAGATAGTATGCTCCTCCTCCTTTAACCGTGCCATTTGTTGCGATGGCCGACAGAGACATTGTGGTGACCAGATTGATTGTGTACGATATCACAAGTAGTCCTTGAGTGCTATAATCAGTACTAGTCCTGATCTAGAAGGTATAGGGTAAAAGTCTACCTAGCATTCCCAGTAGACCCGCCTGTCCAAGAATGAACCCGAAGCGAAGAAACATGAGAATACTCAGGACATTCAAGCTGGTCGGCACAAAAACCCCAGAGAAGGTTGTAAACTTTTCTGAAGCCTCTGACGTACGGTATCTCTCCCCGCTTCTCCCTTTCTGATCAACGCTTGCGTCCCGGAGCGGCCCTTCATCAAGAGCGGTATCTGGTAGTACAGCATTGTTCTCTGACTTCTTCCACCAACTCGAGAAATATCTTGTGAAATTTGAATGTGGAGAGCGATATCGAGTGGGTATTTCGGAACTCGGGGGATTCATGGACCCATAGGCTTGAGCTTGTCCAGCAGGCCAGTTCAGTAGTGGTGCAGTCTCCTCTGAAGCAATTGCAGGTTCGCTGGGGTCTAATCTAGACTCATCTTCCGGTGCGGTGCGAGTGGAGAAGTTGGGCCTCCTCCGAGACATATACCCTGAGGCACTGTCCGCTTTTGAGCTCGTCATCGAATTCAGTCTCTTTACCAGCCCGCTGGTTCACGAGGATGCGATTGCCGATTTACGACATGGGTTGAAAATCAGTCTATATGACAAAGCGTAGGGCAACGAAGGCGTCAATTATCGCCAGCACAATTCTTTAGGAGAATCAATTTTTGGCGGTGCGACAGCTGTTGTGGGAACAGTTCCCCGTTCTGCAGCTGTTGATTTCGGCGAGCGATCTCGGGGATTGGCAATGACTTCATTTGCCAAGACATATAACTATCCCTTACAAACAGTGCAAACTGCGACGTCTACATATGGTCAAATTTACCCTGGAGACAACAAGATTTGACACGAATGTGTTTATATGGATGTTCAAGCTTCTAATCAGTGTCCGGGAGCCTGGAATCAAGAATAGCTCGACCCAGCGTGTGGCACATTGTGTGGATAAAGGTAGTAAGCATCCTGTCAGGCGGGTAGACAGTCTGGCCTGGGGTTCTATTCTGTGGCCATTGCCAACAACTACCGTTTGAAATGCTGTCAGCTGATCTTGATCCAAGAGGATCATTGCAAATGACTGATTCGTGGGTTCTTATGCGACAGCCGCCCTATCAATAACAACTGGTTGCTGCAGGCTAAAGTAGACCCTGTCTATAGCGAGATGCATAAGTCCTGCTGGCAAGGAACTATCACTGCCAAGGATGGCCGCATACTCGGGGGTGCCTCTCGTAGATCTTATCCACCCCTCGTGCCTCTCCTCAGTAATCGGCAGACTGCGTGAGCTATTTGACGGCAGTGCTCGATATCCCACCTAGGTGGCCATGTCCAGCTAAGAATACTAGCTAGACCTCATCAGCTCCGTTCGAAGCGTTCCATTGAAGGTCTTTGCTCGAAATAGCTTTTATTAGCATCAAGGATGGTTTAGAGAGTAGTATATGCCACGGTCTATTGCTAAAAGCTTTCCTTGCCTTAAAATTTACGTCTTCGATTTGTGCCGAAGTAAGCCGTTTTCCATCTTGAGGCGTGTGAGATCCATTCCGATACTCTGCATGCCACCACCCTTAGGCACTACAGTCCATATTAGGCAGTGTCGAGATAGTCAAATCATGATATTGTAAGTCCTGCATCGGTGGAAGAACGATCAATCTAACGTACGGTAGCTTACGTTATCAATCGGATGATTCAGTCAGCTACTGCAACGCCTCACTCTGCACGTGATCGCTAGCTATCCTAGCCAACGTCTCTTCTATCTACTCTGCTAGAGCCTCAGATCGCTTGACAAAACAGCTGCGCGGTTTTGTCGCGCTTATATTTATCAGCCGCTCCATAAATTCTATTTTCTCGATATGGCGTCTCCTGGAAAGTACAACAACGGAGAGGGTTCGTCAACCCCCAAGCTTGGGTCATCTCCGATAGCAACTTCCGCACGCCGTTCACGGTCTCCAGCTCCCGACTCCGTAAGGCATGCCTCAATAGCGCGCCTAGCTTCTCCGGTGCCTTCGATATCCAACTCCGTTTCCTCGAGACAGATACCGGTCCCGGTTTCCGTAGGCGAATCACAAGATCTCAGCAGAGTAGATAACCTCTCGTCTCTCCCAGGTCCTGGGCAGTCTATGATCGCCTCTGCTCTTCAAGATAGCCTCGGCCGATCGCCTCCGAGATTTGGGACCCCACCCAGACGTACCGAGTCCCCTATCTACAACCAAAACCCGCAAATCAGGTCGAATTATGGCTCCTTCGATCAAAAACCTTGGAGGGAAGGGTCGGAATACTCTGCGGCCCCGTACGAAGACCCGGAGATCGTCAAGAGGCACTTGGTGCAGCCACTAGAAAGTCGAGACACACAGTCTTCCGGTGACGGTACGGATAACGCAGACGATGAGTTCTCAAGCTTGCGACTTCAAGGCGGCGATATTACCAGACAAGTGTACAGATGGGCTGAGGATGCCGAAGAGGGCGGATCCGTCAGGAAGCCCCAGCGCAGCAGAAGCTTCCACTTGAATCGGCCTACTCCCGAAGAAGATACCTTGAATATCAACAGCATTCGTGTCCCAGGTGGGTTTCGAAGAGATTATTTGCGCAGGGCTGTAGGGAGCCCGCATCCGCGACAATCGGATGCAGGGGACGCCCCGTCCCCTGCTCCGCGCCAGCTTCCAACGAATAGCTTCCTAGAATTCCTGACTCTTTATGGCCACTTTGCGGGTGAAGAGTTGGAGGAAGACGACGAGGTGCTTGGTCCCCACGAGTACTTTTCCTCGGATACCTGGGACGAAACAGAAGAACGCGAGCCGGGTGAGGACTCTGCTCTTCTTCGTCCTGAAACGCCCGGCAAGAGAAGACGCAAGCCTCGTGGAGGAACAGGAACGAACACGAGAACCGGAGCGGCGCTTCTTCTCCTCAAATCATTCGTGGGCACTGGGGTTCTATTCCTGCCAAGAGCGTTCCTCAATGGGGGTATGCTTTTCAGCAGTCTGGTACTCCTCGCCGTTTCGCTACTAAGCTTTTACTGCTTCGTTCTTCTTGTGAACGCTCGGCTAAGGATTGAGGGATCCTTTGGTGACATTGGAGGCGCACTCTATGGAAAGAACATGCGCCGGATTATCCTTGGTTCAATCGTTCTTAGCCAGTTGGGATTTGTCTCTGCGTACATTGTCTTCACAGCCGAAAACCTTCAAGCATTTGTCCTTGCTGTGAGCAATTGCAAGTCTTTTATTGACATCAAATTCATGGTGTTGATGCAACTGATCATTTTTCTGCCCCTCTCGCTGATCCGCGACATAAGCAAGCTTGGTTTCACTGCGCTCATTGCTGACCTGTTTATCTTGCTGGGTCTGGTATACCTCTTCTACTACGACTTTCTCACAATATCCACGCAGGGTGTGGCTGAAATCGCGTCATTCAATCCGTCTACATGGACACTATTCATCGGAACCGCTATTTTCACTTACGAGGGCGTTGGCCTTATTATCCCGATTCAGGAATCAATGAAGCACCCGAAGCAATTCACAGGTGTTCTGGCTGGCGTCATGGTTATTATTACGATTATTTTCCTGGCAGCAGGCGCTGTCAGTTATGCCGCATACGGACAAGCAACCAAAACCGTAATTCTGCTCAACCTTCCTCAGGACGACAAACTCGTGAATGCGGTTCAGTTCCTCTACTCTCTAGCTATACTTCTAAGTACTCCGCTTCAGCTCTTCCCTGCCATTCGAATTATGGAGAACGAGCTCTTCACCCGTAGCGGAAAGTATAACCCCGGCATCAAGTGGAAGAAGAACGGCTTTCGGTTCTTCCTCGTTATGATCTGCGCGTTTGTGGCATGGGGCGGTGCCGATGATCTCGACAAGTTCGTTTCTCTTGTTGGTAGCTTTGCCTGCGTTCCTCTCATTTATGTCTACCCGGTATGTCACTTCCAGCCGTTATTATTAGCTTTAGCTGACTCTTCAGCCCCTCCTCCATCTCAAGGCCTGTGCGGAGACCAAACGCCAGAAACTCGCTGACATAGCGCTCACTGTCCTTGGAGTCGTCAGCTGCATCTACACTACCGCTCTGACGCTCAATAACTGGGTTAACGGCAATAATTCGAAAGCTCCGGGATACTGTGACTTTTAATTCAAGTCCAGCTCAGCGTCAATCACCTCACACCGCCACCCCAACCATTCTTTCCTTTACGCTTTACGCTATTTATAGAGGAGGTTATTCATGTATAGACGAATGGCATGCTCTGATGTGATTTCAGCTTTAAACACAAGGAAGCGTACGGTCTTGACTGATGACGAGCCTAGGAGGTCCGTATTTATTGAATTCTTGACTGCTTCTGTTGATATGGTTGATTTACATACTTGGATACATTTGACACATCTCATGACTGCCCTTGAAAATAGACTGCAAACCCAAGTTTCCTATAATTGGTACCATTGACCCTGTCGACAATCTTCTCCGTAGATTAGCATAAATGCGAACCTACATAACCGACACTTTTCCGTCTACATTAAAGGAACATATGTCGACCACGAACACCATCCACTTTCAAGTGGAAAAGAAGATAAGTACAATGCCTGGTCTATGATAAATTTATAGGTAACAAGGGATGCCAGATCACCGATAACCACCATTTTCCACTCATCTCTCTATTTTCCTGCCTCAGCAGCCTCCGTACCCTTCTGCGCAGCCTTCGCAGCAAGTGCAGCTTCGCGTCCTCCCCAACTATGAAAGCAGTTAGAAAACACATCACTCAATTGAAAGAAAAGCTCCAAGATGACGGTGGGAAAGCGCTGAATAGAGAAGACGGATAGCCACATACTTCCAGTAGTTCAGATAACGGTATCCCTGTGTACACTGGGCGGAGAAGTTGATGGCATGGCAGGCGAAGAGGAGGTAGTTCTTAGGGGAGACGGCGAGAGCGTAGCGCATGAAGGTCGCAGAGTAGATGACCAGGGCGCCGGTCATTTGGCCAGAGATGCTGTAGAGACAAACAAAGTTAGCTCGTGCTGATATTATGTATGCTTATCAGGCGAAGATGTTCTTTGCTTCAATGCCAATTCTGCGCAGCGCCAGCAGATATAGTCGATACATCCGGCAGCAAAAGAACAAGTGGTTAATTTAGGCGTAAACATACATTTCCGGATCTTTCTGTGTGTCCATCACAGCTGCAACGGGGATACCGAAGTTGGAGACAGGGCCCCAGAAGTCTTGAGAAGAGGTGTATAGTTAGTCATGTGTAATTCGAATTTAATGCTTATAACTAGGCGCAACGCAGTGTATTGGGAAATGTAGGGCGTGTATATGACGCTGTATCTCAACCGCAGCTTGATGCGGCCGATCTCGGGATCGGGTTTGGCAAAAGTTGGATGTTGGACTTACGTGTTGAGCAGACATAGTCGGCGACCTTGTTTGATCGGATCTTCGCATTGATTGCTTTGATTGCAGCGGCCATATTGAAGGACGGTGGAGTGAATGTGTCAGACAGCTGCTGTTCAAGACGAAATGGGAGCAAGACTCGAGAGCACCCGTTTTGGTCATCAAGGCGCGGCAGACGGAATGGCTCCCGAGCGGAGCCTTCAAAAAATGTCACGTGATATGCTACTATTCATGCACTAGTACAATGAAGTCAAGGCTTTAGATTTGATGTATTAGAATCAAAAGTAACGCTTGAGGAGTTCTAACAATACAGTTCTCCTCCTAGTGTGTCCGTTGTTGTTTCTCTTTGGCATTCCTTGCATCCGCACACGCCGCAACGCCTTTGCCTGTAAAATATGAGGTGCTGCTAATTCAAGAGCAGACCGAATAAGTAGCCCACGCTCCTACTTCAATTAGGTCCACTCTGTCCTCCGTTAACACTGGAGCACAGCAGCCGTTGTTGTATTGTCAAGCTATCATATCACACACATTCCAGGGTCAAATCACCGTCCTCCAAAGCCTGGGGGAGGATAACCCCGACCCTGGCCCGGAGGCTGGAAGCCAGGTGGAGGCTGGAAACCGCCAGCTAGAGCACAAGAAGTCAGATGGCGTAGTCGTAACAATTTCCAATGAGAGTACTTACGAGCTTGAGGAGCACCAAATCCGGGAGGAGGAGCGAACCCAGCTAACACTTGTCAGCTTCATATATCAGATTTCAGGGTAGAATCACACTTACGAGGTCCTCCAGGGCCTCCGCGTCCAGCAAAGCCCGGTGGGGGGGCGCCAGGGAATCCACCAGGAGGAAATCCGGGGAAGCCGCCTGGAGGCGGCGGTCCACCAACACCAGCAGCAGGTCCTCCAAGTCCGACAGGCAGACCACGTCCAGCGGGTTTGCTAATTCCAGGGCCGGCAGCTAGGGTGGCAGCGGCGGGAACATTGGGACCGCCTCCAAGTCGTGCTGAGGGGTCGGCCGGGGGAGGTCCATCGACAGAACAAGAAACGACGTGAGTACCACGGACAATTGTAAGACCAAGGGTTCGCTTCTCTTCGGCTTCGACCAGGGGCGCGTTTCCGGGTGCTGACTTCGCTTTTCGCTTGACGCGGCGGAATTCTTCCGTATCGGCTAGCACGAGGTTCATGTGCTGGGAAAGTCAGTGATAAGTCTGCAAGCAAAATGTGCATAGATCGTGTAGTAGACGCACTTTGTCGAAAGCGAGCATCTGACCCGTCATTTGTCGTCCATCATTCAGGGTAACCCTCATCCGGTAGTTGATCTAGGTCCAAGTTAGATGTTCACACGTAATAACAGACACACCCATCAAAACATACAAGGTTTTGCTGAAAAGAATGTGAATGTTAGCAATAATTTCCACTACACGATACAGAAAACAATCCAGTTGTTGAAGAAAGTGTCTGTTGTAGGGAAAACTCACCATTTTGCCCTGCTTGTTGGCCGCCATGTTTGCTGGAAAGTGCGCACGAATGCGACTTGAGAGTAGAACCAAAGAATGTGTATATCCAAGTCAGCAGAAGGAGAACTTCTAGCTATAATCACTTCAGCACCTGCACGCTCCGGAGGAGTTTAGCCAGGCAAGGAGCTTGGATATTGAGACTGCGGCGCTGAACTCCAAGTTTGGGTCTGCGGGTATCGTGACCCGTGATTCTAGCGCGCGGCTCCGCGGTTAAGCGCCAGCCGATATTGCCAAGCCGCTAAGGGCTCTCGCTTCCCACACATCCACCCACAGTAACTTCACACAACTTTCCTCCGATTCGAGATTCCCTGAGATTCTTCCATTCAACGTCGACCAGTCCACGCCAAATCAGTCGCCATGGTATGTTCGATTACTTTGCTTAACAGCTCCTCGATTCTGTTATATCAGTCCGAAAACTAATATTCAACGCCTAATGCAGTCGGAAACCAAGGACAAGAGCGCCAACCCCATGCGCGAGCTGCGCGTCCAGAAGCTCGTGCTCAACATCAGTGTCGGAGAGTCCGGTGACAGACTTACCCGTGCTGCTAAGGTGCTCGAGCAGCTGAGCGGTCAGACTCCTGTCTACAGTAAGGACGCCCGCTTTTCGATAAGCCCCGATCGAAACCGAAGGAGGAGACCGAAGAGGAAGACTTTTGGTGAAAAAAAAAAGGATTACGTGGCTGACCGGGGTTGAAATGCACGATAGGCAAGGCTCGCTACACCGTCCGTACCTTCGGTATCCGCCGTAACGAAAAGATCGCTGTTCACGTTACCGTCCGTGGCCCCAAGGCTGAGGAGATTCTCGAGCGCGGCCTCAAGGTCAAGGAGTACGAGTTGAGGAAGCGCAACTTCTCCGAGACCGGTAACTTCGGCTTCGGTATCAGCGAGCACATTGATCTTGGTATCAAGTACGACCCTAACATTGGTATCTACGGCATGGACTTCTACTGCTGCATGTGAGTTGGACACTTTTTCAAGCTATGAGCTCTCTTTTTTAGCAAGGCTATCAGGACTGATACAAGGAAACAGGACCCGCCCTGGTGAGCGCGTTGCCAAGCGCCGCCGCTGCAAGTCCACCATCGGTGCCAGCCACCGTATCAACCAGACCGAGACCATGCGGTGGTTCAAGCAGCGCTTCGATGGTATCATCCGGTAAATTATATCGATTAATTCCGGGGGTTTCGTCAAGCGGTGGACTGTTATGAATCAATCAAGGGAAAAATTCTTCTGGCGGGCGTTCTTCTCTCGAATGATGATATTCGCTCTGTCTTCTACCACGGCATGAGATATAGGCGTGCTAGAATATCAAACTTCCAAAACTGTTTAAAAACGCATCCACTTTTCTCAATGAAGGCTTCACGAAGGGTGATGATTTCCGCATAACCATTGATGAAAAGTATGACATGATGCCGTGCATGCGTCTCCTCTTGGGGTTCATGCCTGTTTCGCTGGCCGTGAGACTCGATCTCTTCATTGAGTTTTGAGTTCTCTTCTCTATCACGACTCGTGGTTCACGTAGTGTCAGGCTAGGTTCCGAAGCTTGGGCCGTTGGCATCATTGGTGCTAGCTGTCTTGTAAACATATAAAGCTGCGTTCGGCATCGTAGTCTTCCCTAGCTGCGGCGGTCTTGAAACTATAAACCCAGTGCTTGAAAGCACAAAACAAGCCACGAACTTCAAACACCATATTCAATAACTCCGGTCTACTGGTGGTTGAAGACTACTCTTTGTTTGACACAAAGTCAATAACTGTATTTGCTATTTATCATTCGACAAATGATGCAAATGGAACTCAAGCAGCATCCGAAGCCTCAAACGTCACCACATATGCTCGTTTTGACACTTTGTTGCTGCTGCAAGGCCTCCAGTGCCAGAACGATGAATATGAGCATCCTAAGAGTCCTGCGCCTATAACAGTAGACAGATCTACAGTCTTACAGCTACATCACGGCCCTATTTACCACCAGTATACTCAGCCCACCATTTGGAGAAAATGCCACCAGAGTGAGCTTGCTCATTCCAGCTTTGCCTGCGTTGCGCGAAGGCGCCATCGTTCGAGTTGCGCTTCTGGCTAGTCAGGCTCTCGAATAGGCTCGAAGGGCCGTGGCCGCTGGACCTCCTTCGATCTCCCAACGAAGGAGGGCTTCGTGCTCCAGTGTCTCCCTCAGATACACTAGAGGACTATTACAGGGTGGCAGCTTTAGTATGCCTCTTGCGAAAGCGAGAGAGGAAAGGGTGGGTTTGTTTCAAATGACATACCCGTCTGTCAGTTGCCCCGGATGCATCCGTAGCAGAGGCTGAAGAAGGCCGTCTGTAGGTTGAAGACGCACCTCCTCTCACCCAGACATTATGGTGTTCATAGCGGTCGCCAGGGCTACCATGCCAATAGCGGCGAGGTGATTTATCTTTATCCATTGTTTCTTGTTGCAGCCTATCAAAGAGTAGACAAAGATGTATGCTAGGTTCAGTCAGTTGATGATACCAATCACATGTGCGCATATAAAAGGGAGCCGGTTGGAAAATAGCAGTACTCACTTGATAAACTGTGCTCTCACGTAATGATGAATTCCACTATTCCGGGGTAGCCAGATTCCTTGGGCAGCCTGTGACCTTATATGCGGAAGAGGGGTAGGCAGGCAACTCGTAAGTCAATGCTGTGGAACAAACCTTGGGTAATAGAGCACACCACTACCGTATCCTCAGGAGGGCAGCGTCTGGGACGCTCCAGTAACGGATTGAGCACCCAGTCCTCGAGCTCTCCTCGAGCTTTTGATTGGCAAAGAGCTCTCACGGACCCCGGGCTGACCAGCGGCCTAGATCCACGGCCATGTCAGACTTCATGTATTAATCATCGGATGGCAAGCCATGGTGGGATTGCAGTGCCGCTTCAATCAGATCATGATGTTTTCTGCTTCCAATGGAATCGAAGCTGACGTCAAGCGGCTTCCTCAAATGCGGGGAGCCATAAAGGACGGAACTCTCGAGGCGAAGGGTGGTTAACTGGCCGCTAAGCAAGAACATGCCTAATTCCGCTAATTATGCTTCCTCAAACCTCCAGGGCTTTATTTAGGAGTAAATACCTTGGGTTGCAACTTGCTGATCACTGCTGGAGCTCATAAGCCAGTCTGTGGCCAGGGGGCACATCTAGGCTTCCCCGACCGGAGCATATGTTATGAAGGAGTGGGCGAGATACTGTTAGCAAACTGGGTAGAATAGTGTCGAAGCACAGGCAAGAGCAGGTGACTGTTTAAATCAAATCTTCACTCTCCTCTCCTGCAGAAAGATATTGTGCAGAAGGCAACCTCACGTGGCCTGCCGACCTTTCATTGAGGCCGCAGCCAAATTAATTCCCCGCATGTTATCAGCTCGTCTCCAACTCTCCACTCTCCTCTTGCCCTCTCCTATCTGCCCGGTTCATCTCCCAGTCCTTCACATTGACAAATAAGGTATATTGGTGTCTTCCAAGCTGAGCCGATACCCCATTTGGCTCAGCTGGGCTCGGGCAGTTTTATCCCCATTGTGTCCAACGGTCCCCAAACAGAATTAACACTAGAAAAGCCTCCCCGAAGCCACGGAACTACAATCCACGAACCATGGAGACCATCCAGCAGCCATATCTACAGGTTCTCGGCCCTAGAGGCTACATACAGGGGTGCACCATCTTGTCCAAGTCCTCTAATACTCCTTTGTGCCGCTATTTTGGCGGCCTCCGCTACGCTCTCCCTCCATCGGAACGGTGGCGCAAAGCTCAGAAGTTACCCACGAGATATAGTTACGGCACCAAGGACCATCCCTTCCAATGCCCCGGGGCCACAAACAGTTGTCCACAAGCGACGTTCTTGGACTCTCCAGTCTCAGAAGCTGCGCATGAGGACTGCTTTCAGTGTAATGTCTGGGTTCCTCTTGGAGAGCCGCCGGCAAACGGTACGTACCCGGTTCTCATCTTGTCTATCAAGCTCTCGGGTCTATACTAAGCTTCACCATAGGATGGCCTGTCCTTGTCTTTATACGTACGCGCTCGACCGTTTTACCCTTAAGTATAGAGCTAATGGATACTAGACGGGGGATTCCTGCAATTCGGTACCCCAAACTCGTTTTCCGCTGCGGCCCTCCTGGGTGAAACAGACCTTAACGCCATTATCGTCATGCCAGCCTACCGTCTGAATGCTCTCGGCTTTCTCTACTCCTCAGAGCTAGAGCAAGACGCCGCCTCCGTAGGCGAAACCGCCGGAAACCACGGCTTCTGGGACCAACGCATGGCTCTCGAATGGACCAAAGAGAACATTGGCTTTTTCGGCGGCAACAGCTCTCAACTCACGCTTGCCGGATACTCCGCGGGCGCATACTCTGTTTGCTACCAATTAGCCTACGATCTAAACCTCCCTGAGTCACAATCTCTCGTCAGAAGAGCCTGTATCTGGTCCAATTCCTTTACTGTACAGCCTAAATCCCGCTCCCTCGCCCAAACCCAGTTCAATCAGCTCCTTTTGGCCCTCAATATCTCAATTTCCTTGTCCCCAGCCGAGAAACTCTCCCGCCTCCGCTCTACCCCCTCGTCAACCCTCCTCTCCGCTGCAGCAAGTATAGACCTGCACGAGTTCCGCCCTACTACCGACAACGCCTTTATCCCTAACAACCTCTTCCACACCCTCGACAACGGCACCTTTGCGTCCATCCTACTCGCCCGCAACATACATATCATCACCGGCGAATGCCGTGACGAACACTTCCTCTACGGCACTTGGCGCCCCCCAGTCAAAAATACGCTCGGCTCGCTGCGCGCCAGGCTACTGGCGGATTACCCGCGGCCCGTCGTCGACGCCCTTATGAGAATATACTACCCCAACGGAACATTACCGACAGACTGTAAAGACTGGTCATACGATGCCTTTGGCCGAATTTACGCGGATATGCAGGTCCACCGCATGCAGCGTGGGTTCATCTACGCGCTCACCAATCCCATAAGGCCCAGCGAGCCAAATCTCGGCGAGAGAGTCTCTAAACTCATCCACCGCTACCGCATGGAATATCGCCTCAAATGCGCGGACGTCTCTACCCCGCCGGGTTGGGGTGTCACACACGCTACGGACCAGTATATCTGGTTCTGGGGCAATGGCCAGATCGTCCTACCCGAGGAGAAGAAGATTATTAGAAATGCAGTCATCGATCCGTTTATCAAGTTTGTGCGTGGCGAGCAGGAGCTGGGGTGGGGGACCAGTGATCATAGGGAAATGAGGACGTTGAAGTCGGATGGAACCGTGGAGATTTGGCGCGATGGGCTATGGGATGAGGCAGTGGAGACCTGGAGGGCGATAAGGGAAGTCGCAGAGTCTACGGGTATTGAGAATTGGGGTGCCAGACTTTAGGGCTTGGGACGTGCTGTGGTTTATGTCTACTAAGACCGTATAGCCAGTTTGACAGTTACGAACTGACTTCGTAATAAATAGAATCTAGACTGTAGGCTGACTGGATCAGTGTTGGCTGTAGACAGGCGGACAGAACGATCTCTCATTCTAAAGAGAACAAATCTATAGGTTAGGAGCACAAAATACAAAATAATAGGATTGGTGAATTTTCGAAGGTAATGTGATAACATGCATAAAGTCTTTCCTTTGCTAGGATTTACTCTATTCCAAGCGCCCATCCTGATACATCGCTAAGTTTCGTGGCTGCCCTATCGGTACAAATGATACAAGAACCCTGAATAGGTTCAGCTCAATGATCATGCATATCAGTATCCGAGATCGAACTGGCGTCCAAGAAGACGGAAAAGATAAAGATGAGTTGAGGGTTCGCACGGGAAAGGATAAGGCAGAGGTGGAGGTGAAGGGACATGAAGGGAATTGGCGTATAACAGTGTAGTTTGATCATGGATAAGGGTTTGCACGGTCATGGTATCGGTGGTCATAAGATGTGAAGATGTGATAAAAAAAGGGTAAAATAAAGTCGGTAAAGATAATATTTACAAGCGAAGAGACGGAGGATCAAGGTAGAGGGGGTGGCCCGATAGGGCTGTCATTCAGGTACCCATAGGTTGAGTTTGAGAATGAGTGTTAGGGCTCTTACTCGCTCCTGCGATTGTACCAGTCTGAATGCTTCCACTGCGTTGTGTCTGCGGGGTCGCGCTCCGGCTTTGTTGCGGTACAGCTACGCCCATAGCAGGGGAGCCACCAGCGCCGACCCGGTTTTGCTGAGGTTGGGGTACACGCATCATGGGAGAAAACCCCTGCGCCTGGGGAACTTGCATGTTCGGACCACCATTCATGCCACTTTGAGGTTGAAAATTCCCATCATGTGAGACTTGATAATTGGGCTGCACGCCCAAATTACCCGCCGCTGCATTCATGGCCACCTGAGACATCCGCTGCTGCTGTTGCTGCTGGTACTGATGGAGTCGTTCCGTGGTTAGTTGTTTGACTTGTTCGAGCGGCATGTTGGGATTGCTCCTTTGGATCTGGCTCTGGATTGTGCTAATTGTCGTTGGAACAGCTCCACTTGATAGGGTGTTCGGTTGACCCATGCGTGGAGAAGGTGTAGAAACGCCTTGGGGTGCAGAGTTGTGGAAGGGAGGACTCTGCATTCCGCCTCCCGCTTGGAGTGCTGCTATCATGGCTGGGTTGTTAGGGGTACCGTTCACAGTAGGCATATTCAGATTGGGAGAATTGGATCCCTGAGGTACAAACTGAGGCTGGGCATGAAATTGTTGCTGGGCTTGCTGAGGTTGTTGAGGGAGTTGTTGCTGCTGGTTCTGTTGTTGTTGTGGTGGTTGTTGCTGCTGAAGCGGATGCTGAGCAGGCTGCTGTCTAGATTGTAGGATCCGCTGTTGCTCTTGCAGGCGATTAGCCTCTCGAATCACCCGAGCATTATCCGGCGATGCTTGCATTGCCATGTTAGAGCGGGGGCCATTGTTTTGCTGCATGCTAGCCTGCGGCATCATTTTCATAGCCATGGGATTCGGGGACATGTGATTGTTCACAGGTCCACCGCTTCCATGCATCCCCTGAACGTGAGACCTAGCCTGGTTGACTCCAACATTTTGTGGGAGTCCGTTTGGCATTCCGTTAGCCAATGGATTTGATATCCCGTTTGGTAGACCATTTGCTGTACTGGTCGAGACGGGGGGAGCAGTTGGATTGTGGGGAATGGCGTTTGGAGCTCGCCCAGGAGCATTCATCATTTGCTGCTGATTAGGCATTTGACCAGCACGGGCCGCGAGGCTCGCCTTAGCATCACATTAGCCGAGTTGACCGTCGAGAAATCTAAACGGAAACTCACCCTCTGTTGAGCAATCATTTGTTGACGGTATTGCTCCTGCCTCTCTTGAAGTTTGAGCTCACGTTCATGCTTTAGACGGCTAAATTCAGCTGGAGATGAAATAGGAGGCTTCGGTTGATTGGCTTCGTTGACTTTCCTTAATGAAGCAAGCTGCGAAGCTAGATAGAAATGAAGTTAGCACTTTCTAAGTTGCTCAATTATCTCTTGCTTACCATGTTGCTGCTTTTGCAGAATCGTCTCCCGTTTTTTGGCCAATTTCCTCATAGCATCGAGAAGTGCTAGGTGCTTGGAGGACCTTCTTCGATCAACCCGAATGGGTTGAGTACCTCTCCTGCGAATCAGAGGCATCGGCGGCTGATTGTTACCGTTGCTGCCCTGCTGCTGCTGCTGTTGCTGTTGCTGCTGGGCTGCAGCTTGTTGCGCCATAACATTACGCTGAGCGGTGTCAATCCTCTGGTGGTAGGCCCTAAAGTACGCCGTCTTAGACATGTCAGAAGGCAAACCTTCTATCCCTGCCCACCGCTCGAAACACTCCCAAGGTGTTCGCCTCTCTGCGCCCGATGTAAACTGGGACGATGGAGTAAGACAACTAGATATCAGCGACCAGTTATAGGAATACTCTTCAACAAGACTGCGAAGTTCCTCATCTTCGGCATATGTCCATTGAGAAGATTGTCTCGATTCCAGGAAACCAAGGGAAGGCATGGGATATTCGGTAGGAGGTCTGAAAGGCTGAGCTGGATGGATGCGATCGCGGATATGCTTGTTTTCAGGTTGAAATAGGGCAACGTTGGTTTGCTCAGGCGGTAGTTCTACGACGGGATGTTCAGAGCCGGAACTGTATTGCGAATAGTCATAGCGACTACGTTTTCTCGCCGGCTCATCGTCGCGGAACATTATCTTTCCGCGAGCGTATTTGGAAACGGGGAGAATTTCAGTCTTCCACGACGCATCTGGGAGGTCTTTGAAGCCTGGAAGATTCGTGTCTGGAGCGATTTGAACGGGTGTGTAAATTGGTAACTCGTCCAGAAGCTTCTGCGCCGTTGGGGTCATGTCCAGTGAGAATGTAAATTCATCGGAACCCAGGGAGAAAATAGCAGCCGGAGCGATTGTATGCTGTAAACCATGTCGTGCGTCATCAGGAAACCCTTCACTAACCGAGTCCTCCTCACTTGAAGGCACCAAGTCTGGCGTAGGATGTGAAATCTCCATAGCGTCGTTGCCCAATTCCGCTGGGGGAGACACCATTGTGGTAGATTGCGGTCTAGTCTTGCTTGGGGCCTCTTTTGGTGGAATCTTAGCTTGAACACGCAACATTGACCGGGATTCGGGGTCACTGTGAATATACTCAGCACACCAATCTGCACAGCTCTTTGCCGCAGCAAGCTTCCACTTGCGTTCTTCCCGGAAATCCGTCCGCATCCATTTCATATGGTCTAACAGAACATCCCAATGAGCTGCCTGCCTAGGTGGTTCCGCAGAGCGCTTCAACTGGCGCAGTGGCCATCTGTTAGCATGCTGAAGATCATAGATGCGGCGGAGTATACGGCAATCCATCTGTTCTTGATAATCAAGGAGATAGTTATTCGTCGTTAAGGTCTTATGCGCCGAAGAGAGAAGAGCAGTCAAGGCAGTACCCCGGGGTGGAGCATAAGCCTTATTTTGAAATAACGTGAAGAGATAATCTTGCTCCTCATTTAACCTGATCAAATCGCCAGATTGTTGGCGGACAAGATCCATGTCGCCGTCCTTATCCGGTTGTTGCTGCTGCTGTTTCGGAAAGACAACAGTGGAAAGTTTGTTCCTTTCCTTCTCGCGTGCTCTTCTGTCTTTAAGGCGTAGTTTTGTAGGGTCTGTGGAGTCATAAACGCCAGCTCGTGCCGAATCAGTAGGCTTCTCAACTGTGTGCGGCTTTTCAACAAGCGAAACAGGTGTCTTCGGTGCTTCGCCTAAAATCTCAGATACAGACTTGTGCCGAATCGCCCCGGATGATACCCTAGTAGTCATTCTCTCTGGTGGCGGTCCCGGATGGGTGGGTGAACTTGATTTCTTTGTAGGTTGAGTGCCTGGCGCTACATCCTTGACGACGGTCTCCGCTTGACTTGACGTTCGACCTAGTGGTGACTGTGGTTGAGATTTCGGCTCTACTATAGCAGCAGGAGTTGATTCCGGTATATTAGACTCCGGTAGTACATCCTTAGAGACTGGTTGTGGAGCACCCTCTGCCACGTTTGCCGTGATTGAAGTCGACGGGAGGTCCTCGGAAATAACCTGATTCATCAAGGGCCCGGCCCCAACACCATCTTTGACCTGACTGACCAGGAGAGCATTCTGTTGTAGAGACTGCGCCTCTTCGAAGCGAAGCTGTTCATCTGGGGTTGTCGGAACAAAGCTTGATCGTTCTTGAGTAGCTGCAATTCGTTTGGGTGTCGGAAGTTTCTCAACCGGCACCTCTTCAGTAGTGCTTGTGGCCGGGGATGCAGCAGTTGGAGCGGGCGTGTTATTCGAACACGGCCCGGCAGACGAGACGGGAGATAGGGGTTGCTCGCCAACATGAACAGGGCGACCTGGAAGGGGAGATGCGGGGAGATCATGTTGGAGTTTTGGTGTTGATATGGCTGGCTGAGCCGATGAAATCGCTTTGGTTGCGTCTTTTTGATCTGCCCGAGGTGTAGCGTCGGTAGATTCCTGGGAGCTTTGAGGAGTTTCCGGCAAAGAGGAGGCTGTCTTCTGGCCATGTTGCAGGTTTTGAGCAACATGTTTTACTTCTGGAGCTAGTCCATCGGACTTATGCGATGCATCGGTAGTCCCAGGAGCTGGTTGAGGACGGGCTCTGCTATCGGATGGCTGGGGGCTAGAGTAAGGTGGCTGTTTCTCTACTGTGTGCGGCGCTGTGACTTTCTGTGTCTCAGCATCCGAAGCTCCTTGTGAAGCAGCCTCAGACGCGCGAGTCTCTGCTTGCGGCAGCGGAGGAGCCGGAGCAACACTGGGAGTCACCGGCGTTGATGCGGGTACAGGTAACGAAGCTACTTTCGTCTCTTGCACTGGCGGAACCCCATAACTGCGTAGTGCCGGGAGCGTGGCTTCGTTGAAATAACGTCCTCTAGAGAGCAATGAGTAAAATTGCAACCGCTTGGTATAAGGATAATGATAAAAAAAAAAAAAGAAATGGCAAGAAGATGGCCCCAATATAGAACTAGGACCGACAAGTTAGGGTAAACCTACTTTGTGATGTCGTTGGCATCGAGAAAGGCCTGCTCCTTTTCCCGATACGCGGAGTCGGCGAAAGTCTCGGTCGCGCCCGCGTATCCTACGGTCGCAAAGTAAAGCTCGCTCAATTTGCGCTTCCGCGACAACAAACAACGTCTAAAAGTCCCAGTGAGCGATATAATCAAATCGCAAAATGCGTTTCAGTAGACTTGATCATTCAGAGAATATACTCACGCGATCTCATCTTGCTTAGACCGAAGAAGCTCTTCCCGGAGCATCGAGTCTAATTCAAGAACACAACATCCGATTAACGCGCTGAAAATGAGGGGAATAGGTTGAGCGAAGTCATCCAGAGGGAAAAAATCGCTCCGAAATGATGAAATGGTCGTGGTTGTGGTGTTTTGCGATGCAAGATAGTCAACACGGAGATGGCACTGTGAAGGGATTTTTGGGGAGGGTTCGTGGTGATGAGGAGGGAGTCGAGTTGTGGTTGGTTGACTGCAAAGCTTTTTGGAAGGGTACCCGGAGCAGCGAAGCAGGTATGGGCGAACCCTTGGAATTGGAGGTATGTCTGACAATTATTGTCTCTTACGGCTAGTTATCTCCTGGTTTAGGGGCAGATTCATTTATTCTATTGTAGTACATGCCCCAAACATTGCGAAATATTATGCGAACGAGCAATCCGGTCTTTTGTCCCTGCAATAATCATGTTTTCAGGCGAGCGCGATGGCGGAGATTGAGCAACTGGCTTGAGGTATGAACGCCAAGACCAGCGCCCCAGCTTTTTCTACCGCCTTGAAAGAGCAGGAATGTCTGGCAGAAAAAAAAGTTGCCCGCGTTCTGATGCTCAGCCGCTGACCAGCAAGAGCTCATTTTTTTTTTTCTTTTCTGTGCTCAGCAGGACTTCAGTGATGGCCAAACGCAAGAGGGACGAGGTGGTTAAAGAGCCTCAGCAGGAACAGCCGTCGAAAATTGTCAAATCAACGAAATTGAACGAACCTTCGTCCTCCGAACAAACCGACAGTGCCGCCATCACGCTGCAGATAGTTACTGGGTCATATGAGCGAGTTTTACATGGATTTACGGCATCATTTCCCTCAACCTGCTGTTCCGATAGTCTCGAGAAGACTTCCGATAATTGGTCACCTGTTCAATTCGTGGATACGTTTTTATTTGAGGCCCATGCCTCTGCGATCAAGTGCTTAGCTCTGTCCCCGTTGCCCAAAGCAGATTCTACGGAGCCTCCGAAAGTCATATTGGCTAGTGGCGGTACAGATGAACGCATCAATCTTTATTCGCTGTCTGCGGCGCCTCCTACAGTGAGCGAGCACTATCCCACGGTTCCTACACTCGCCGGCAACAAAATTCTGGAAAATCCTAAAAACAGAGAGCTCGGAGTTTTGCTACACCATTCTGCTCCTATTACCTCTCTTAGTTTTCCTTCACGGTCGAAGTTATTGGCAGCTGCAGAGGATAACACTATCTCTGTTAGTAGAACTCGTGACTTGACTGTTGTTTCTACGATTAAAGCTCCTCATCCCAAGGTCCAGGGCAGACCTAGTGGCGATACCGCCCCCCCTGGAGGCTCTCCATCTGGCATCAATGACTTTGCCGTACATCCGAGTATGAAGCTGATGCTAAGTGTCGGGAAAGGAGAGAGGTGTATGCGACTCTGGAACTTGGTTACGGGAAAGAAGGCTGGGGTACTAAACTTTGACAAGGAGATCTTGCAAAGTGTAAAGGAGGGCCGGTGGAGCACTGGCGAAGGAAGAAAGATTGTCTGGAATGCAGCAGGAGAAGGGTTCGCTGTGGCATTTGAATGGGGAGCAGTACTTTTTGGGATCGTGAGCGCTCTACCACTAGGGCTTCCAGGTCAAGCTTTCTAACACAGTCACAGGATTCGACGCCGATTTGCAGAGTATTCCCGGGACCGCGAAGCAAGTTGCATGAAATACAGTACATATCAGTGGGTGATGACGAATTATTCGCAGTCTCGACCGAAGACGGCAGAGTCATATTCTACTCAACTAGGGACGTACGGAAAGCAGACGAAGGTGACGATTCGTCGATTCCATACGCCGAGCCAGTTGCTCAACTTGGAGGCAAATCTCAAGGATATCCAGGGAGGGTGAAGAGCTTTGAGATGCTAAGTTTAAAGGGACAGCCGGGAGTTAATGATGATGACTTTGCTGTAATTACAGCAAATAGCGAGGGTGTGGTGCGTATTTGGCAGTTGCTTGGCGCCCATTTGCGCAATGCTGTTGCGAAGAAGTCTAGCGACACAAAGGATATTCAAGTGGGCAAGCTTTTGAGCTCTTACGAAACAGGAAACCGAATTACTTGTTTGAAGGCATTCGTCATGATGCCTACTGAAGAGCCCACAGAGGATTTTGAGTCGTTCGATGGAGAAAGTGAGGATGTATCGAGCAGCGATGAGAGTGATGCTGTTTAGGGTCAGCATTCCGAATGGTACTGACGAATTCGTTGTATATACCCTGTTTCTATTGAAAGATGTAAATCATAGATTGAGTATGAGAAAACTATAAAGGCTACTTTATATCAGCTGATCCCATTGCAGGGGTGAGAATAAACATCGGGATAGGATGAGTCACATCTGAACCGATAAATATATGCTGGTTATACCCAACCGGCATTATTATCTTAGGCGAGCCCTGCTCAACCGAGATGTTGCGGCTATCAACTTGTTTCCTAATGAATACCGTTATCAATATTAATAGAATGATTTTTTCTGAGGTGAGAGTAAAGAAGTCAAGCTGGAACTTTGACAGTGTCTAGAAACAACTGCCGTCACCCACCGCCTGCTCGCTCTCCACTGCACAAAACCAACCAACCCCCACTAAACCCGGTGTTAGGCCTAAAGATCGTATCGCCTCCGTCAATTTGCAAAACCAGCAAATTTCATCCTACAATTCCTCGACGTCTACGCTCCCACCTTCTCCTGCACACCGTTTCTTTTTGCGAACTCCGTTGTCGAGCGCAACTATGGCTACCAACGGCGATTTTTCAGACGACGAGTCCCAACCCGGATCTCCCATCCTTAACGCCAACGGCCAGGATGACATTCAAGACCAAGAGCCCCTCGAGCAGGAGGAGAAGCCTGTCAAGTCAGCGATGAAGAAGGACTTCATACCTGTTTCTCAGCCGAAACGACCGGAACTACCAGAGCAACCCAACCCAGAAACGCTCGACCTGTCTACACTAACTCCTCTGTCACCCGAGATTATCGCCCGCCAGGCTACAATTAACATCGGTACCATTGGTCACGTCGCTCACGGTAAGTCAACGGTGGTGAAGGCTATTTCGGAGGTTCAGACTGTCCGATTCAAGAACGAGTTGGAACGAAACATTACGATCAAGCTGGGTTATGCCAACGCGAAAATCTACAAGTGCGACAACCCCGCTTGCCCCCGGCCGACATGCTACAAGAGCTATAAGAGTGAGAAGGAGATTGACCCGCCTTGTGAGAGAGACGGGTGCTCTGGCCGCTACCGTCTTTTAAGACACGTTTCGTACGTATCGCCGAGCCATCTGACGTAGTTGCCAGGGGTTTACTAATTTACGTCTGACGCAGCTTCGTCGACTGCCCTGGTCACGACATTCTTATGAGTACCATGTTGTCAGGTGCCGCTGTCATGGATGCTGCTCTTTTGCTTATCGCTGGAAATGAAACCTGTCCTCAGCCCCAGACTTCAGAGCACTTGGCTGCCATCGAAATCATGAAGCTTAGCCACATCATTATCCTCCAAAATAAGGTCGATTTGATGAGGGAAGATGGAGCGTTGCAGCATTACCAGTCGATTTTGAAATTCATCCGTGGTACTGTTGCCGACGGCTCTCCCATCATTCCCATCTCCGCTCAGCTCAAGTACAATATCGATGCCGTCAACGAGTATCTCGTTTCGCACATCCCCGTTCCGGTCCGCGATTTCACGGCGTCTCCTCACATGATTGTTATCCGGTCTTTCGACGTGAACAAGCCTGGTGCAGAGATTGATGAGCTGAAGGGTGGTGTCGCTGGTGGTTCCATCTTGACTGGTGTCCTCAAGTTGAACGATGAAATCGAAATTCGACCAGGCCTCGTCACCAAGGACGAGAACGGCAAGATTCAATGTCGCCCGATCTTCTCGCGGGTGGTGTCGTTATTTGCCGAACACAACGACTTGAAATTCGCTGTTCCTGGTGGATTGATCGGTGTTGGTACTCGTGTTGACCCTACCCTTTGCCGTGCCGATCGTCTGGTTGGTTTCGTCCTTGGTCACCGTGGGCGCCTTCCCGCTATCTACACAGAGCTAGAGGTGAACTACTTCCTGCTGCGCCGACTTTTGGGTGTCAAGACTGCCGACGGCAAGCAGGCCAAGGTCGCCAAGTTGGCTAAGAACGAGGTTCTCATGGTTAACATCGGCTCTACAGCTACTGGTGCGAAGGTGGTCGGTGTCAAGGCTGATGCTGCTAAGCTGAGCTTGACTAGCCCAGCCTGTACTGAGGTTGGTGAGAAGATCGCCATTAGCCGAAGAATTGAGAAGCACTGGCGTCTGATTGGTTGGGCCAACATTGTTGCGTAAGTCAAACTCACTTCTTTGATGCTCACAAGCTTGATCCATCGAATCAGAGTATATCTGTCTAACTGTGAGCAGTGGTAACACCCTCGAGCCCATCGTCAACTAATTTGAAGACACTTGTTGCCAAGTTCGAGTCAGGCCTCGAGACTGACTGCAAGGGGAGGAGCAACCCTTCCCAGGGAAATCTGGCGAAAAGGGGAGAGACGTACGGTGATAAGTGATTATACCAGACGTCGTTATAGAGAATGCTTGAAAGTCCACTTGTCGCCTCTTCTGCCCGCCGAGAACTCAAAGACAAGAACGCGTGGGGTCTCCTATGCAGGTCAATCCGTTGAGGGTTCGCAGAACGGGCAATATTACATCCGGCAGGCAGATTGGGCTGATTAGAGGACGAGGAGAATGATAAAGTAGAGACGGCCACTTCTGATGAGAGTTATGACGACTTTTTGCTTTAGGGGTGGGAAAAAACCTGTTTATATTGTGCCTATCGCATTCTGATTTCGACTTGTATGGACAATTAGACGAGCTATTCAAGGGGATTACGAAATGCAACGAACTTCAATAAAACTCTTCAGTGCTGTATGTCTTACGGCGATGACTTGGAAACCTAGGTTAATAGGCATGCGTATGAAACACGAGAGGGCGATCCAGGGCTGCAGGGAGGGTGACTAATACTGTAAAGCTGCATCATCTACGTATTTCAAGCTGTCCTTTGTCCGCCTTCAGACCTACAACCAACCAGCACTCTGCAAGTCCCCTGCTGTTGTGCTGGCTATTTACGATGTGGATTCTCGATGTAAGTGTTCAGATCCTGAAACTTTTATCCTGAACTTGCCTCTTCGGAAACAGAGCTGATTTTCATGGCTTCTAGCAACTGGCGCGTCTACTAGACCGCCCCCTCTTCCCATGGAAGAACGTACTCGTCGGCTTTTCTTTAGGCCAATTCATTCTTGAAGGGATTCTCTCATTCCGTCAGTATAAGGTTCTCCAGCGAACCAAGGCCCCTAAGGTGCTTGAAGGCGAAGTGTCTCAAAAGGTTTATGATCAGAGTCAAGTAAGCACCTAGCCCGGGTCTCCCATCGAATAGCAACAGGTCGGCTGATTTTCATTGCCACAAATCTCAGGCGTACGGTCGCGCAAAGGCAAAGTTTGGTTTTATCTCTGGGCTATATGGTCAAATTCAGAATCTCGCGTTTATCTACGGCGATGTCCTCCCCAAGCTATGGGGGCTCAGCGGCTTTCTTTTGGCACAATACTTCCCAGCTCGGTTCCAGGGCGAAATACCGCAGACTCTCCTGTTTCTTTTTGGATTTAACCTTATAAGTACTGTTCTCTCTCTGCCAATCTCCTACTACAACACATTCGTGCTTGAAGAGAAGTTTGGCTTTAACAAGCAGACCGTTAAGCTCTGGGTCTCCGACATGCTTAAGGGCCAGATGTTGGGTATTGTTCTGGGAGCGCCCATCATTAGCGCCGTCTTGAAGATTGTCCAGAAGACCGGAACTTCATGCTTTTACTACCTTTGGCTCTTTGGTGTCTTTGTTCAGGTTTTCGCCATTACCATCTACCCCATCGCCATTTTGCCCTTGTTTAACAAGCTTTCCCCCCTTGAGCCTGGTGCAATCAAGACTGGCGTTGAGAATCTCGCCAAGAAGCTCAACTTCCCGCTCCAGGAACTGCATGTGATTGATGGTAGCAAGCGCAGTGCACACAGCAATGCTTACTTTTACGGTCTCCCTTGGAAGAAGCACATTGTCATCTATGATACCTTGATTGAGAAGAGTGAGCCTGAGGAGGTTGTCGCTGTTCTGAGCCACGAGTTGGGCCACTGGAGCCTCAGCCACACTACGAAGCTGTTCGGCATCGCTCAAGTATGTTTTGCTACCGCTACCATTGGGAAATTTTGGAGAAACTGTTGCTGACTTTCACAGTTCCACATGTTCTATATCTTTGCTCTCTTCTCGGCGTTCGTGAATAACAGATCACTTTACCAGGCGTTCGGCTTCCACACCGAACAGCCTATTATGATTGGATTCCTCCTCTTCTCTGATGCCCTCGCGCCCATGGATGCTGTCGTTAAGCTTTTGATGAATATCCTTAGTCGCAAATTTGAGTTTGAAGCTGGTATGTGATCGGTCTCAGAAATATTGCAATCTCAGCTAATGATTCAAAAGACGCATTTGCGGTCAACCTCGGATACTCGGAAGAGCTATCCCAATCCCTCCTCAAGCTCCAGATCCAGAATTTGAGCACTATGGATGCCGACTGGATGTACGCCAGCTACCACTACTCTCATCCCATCCTACCTGAAAGACTCAAGGCTCTGGGCTGGAAGGGCAGAAAAGTTACAGACCACAAGGAGGAAGACAGTGAAAAGCCTGTCAAAGCCGCCGACCGTGAACTCTAAGCAGTATACTTCAGAATCACCGCTTTTGCCACAGCTTATTTCATCTATGCTTCGACGTTTGTATAGAGAAAGCCGATTTTCATACCCAATGTCTCGGTTCGCTTCAAACGAATCAAGAGTTAAGCAACATTGTTAGATTATCAAGAACATCACTTATTGAAACCCCAAGTCTAGTACCATAATGCGCCGTGTGCTTTTTTAAACCCTAAGGCAAGGCAGACAAAATCACAAATAACCAAGTCTACTCATCCGCATGCTTCAGCTTCGCCTTCTTTTCGGCTTTTCTCCTCTCCTTCTTCAACCGCTTGCGCTCCTCCTTATCTAGCGTCCCCGTCGTTCCAGCCACTTTCCCCTCAGTGTCAACGTTATCCACTTCCATCCCCTCAGGCTCATCTCGAACATTGGCATCATATACCTGATTACCATCCTGCTCCTGCTCAAACTGTGCTTTATCTTCCCACGTTCCGTCCGCATTATCATTCCCACTCTGTGTCTGCGCGAGCTGCACACCCTCCTTCATCTCTGCAATCGCCAAATCCCTCCCCAGGACTTCTCCGGCTAGACCTGCCTGCACACGCTTCAGGTTATGAAGTATGATATTGGGCGCAGCGGCAGTTGTGCGTGAAACAGGGCCGTGCTCGCTTATCCCGGCGTTCGGTTGAAGCGCTGGGTCAGTGGTTGCGCGATCTAAGTAGGCGGCTAGGAAGTCGTGGGCGACGGCTTGAGTGATAGGTTTTGAGGAGAGGATTGTTGTGGGAGGAAGTGGGGTTGGATCTTGCGTGGCCATTTTGTCTAGCGTTTCGTAAACTATTTATCCTTGAGTTGTGCGGCGTTCGGTGGGTTAAGGCTTGAGTTTGTAAATGCGGCTGTTGTACTGAGCGGGCCTTTGCGGATGAAGTGGATTGGTGTGAGTATGAAGATGAAAGCTGGTATCAAAGACAGGTCAACAGATTATCCCGATCAAGTATTCCAGAATATGTATAGTATGTGTTGTGGTGGCTAGTGATCCTGTACAGTTGGTTTCGGACTTTCAAAAAAAAGTTTCGATATTGGAAGTGGCACGTGCACGCCGGCGCTGGAGTTGATCACCGAATTTTGACACTCCAACCGTACAAGCATCTATTCTGGAGTACTCCCTACAGATTTCGCTTTCACGCAAACAAACTCACACTTCTTATCTCGGTCTGGCATTGGACTCGACTATTCTGCTGGTTTGACGCTCAACCCATCAGCCAACAATGTTCTGCCTTCATTACAGACCCGTCCTCTCAGCCATCAGGGCAGCTACGTCCTCAATAACCAAGTACGTTCTGCCTTAAGAACTTCAACCTCCCCATATACCCAGTAGAAGAAGAATGACGCTCACAAAGAACGCATTCAGACAAATAACACCCACTGTCCGCCTCACCTCGCAACCCAAACTGCAATACCATTTCCGACCCTTCTCCTTCGCAACTACTACAACTACACGACCAACTCTCTCCCTCTCCCATTCACAACAGCTCCAGGCGCCGACACAGACTCTATCACTTCTGCCGACTACGTCTGCGAACACACGGCATGTTCGTTTCTTCTCCGCCAGTGCATCACTCGGCGGAAAACGCGCCACGTATAATCCCTCGCGGCGGGTACAGAAGCGTCGCCATGGATTCCTGGCTAGGCTGCGGTCAAAGTCTGGGCAGAAGATTCTTGCTCGGCGGAGGGCTAAAGGCAGGAAGAGCTTGAGCTGGTAACTTTTCTCTTCGCTTTATTCTTTTTTCTCTTAGGACTTGTGCCTTAGACTACGGGATTGTCGATTTGTATATTTATTTGGGGGGAGGCGGTCATGGTCACCAGCATACTCCGCGTCTTTCGTGTTCAGTGATAGGACAAGCCTTTTCTACTCTCCTAGAGACGAAGGGTTCTCATGTTGAGCTTTTTGTACCATACGTAGATATAGAAATCATACACGGTGAAGATTTCTACTTATACCGGTTTTATGTTTCGTGTCAGCAATATGTACGCCATGAGAAACGATTGGCCGGCGGACCTTTTTAAATCAATACTTTGACAACCCGGCTTGAGGCCACTAAGGGCGACGTGGGGCTATAAACTGATAACGACTATATCTGACAATCAGGCGGAATCACAGTCACTGCAGATGAACCCGTCTAGACGTTGCACCTCTACCAAAGATAGATTTGCTCTATACAGATGACCGTCCTTAGTCTTAGACTGTACCAATCCGACCTCACTCCGTGTCATAAAAGTATCACTCATCATCGTCATCATCGTCATCATTGTCATCATCAGTTTCCTCCTCTGATTCAGACTCATCTTCATCATAGTCATCATCATCATCATCATCGTCGTCGTCGTCGTCGTCGTCGTCTGCATCGCTGCCATCTCCCACTTTGAGTCCATAGTCGTCCTCGAATTCCTTGAGCGGTTGGACCTTTGGAGAGAACCCGGATTCCTTTAGACCTCTCTCTATCGTCTATTGTAAAGGTTAGTGATCTGATTTTCAATTTCAGTATGGAAAATAAGTATACCTCTTGGAGCACAGTTGTGCAGGTAATCACGATGTTCGCTGTGTCAGATGAGAAAAGAGGAAGGATTATCTCGCGCAGCGCTCTCTTGACATCCTCGACGCTAGTATCACGGACCTCTCGGAGGATTCTCTCCTTGTAATCGCTTGGCAAGGAGCGCACAACCTGACGAATGAAGCTTCCCTGAGCTGCATTGGCGGTGGTCACTTGCTCATTTGCGAAAGTGACCACAATGCTGCTGATTGCGCCCTCAAACATCAACGGGTCAAAGGGGGCCTTACCGGAGAGATGAGCCTGTATAATCTCCTTGCTTGACTCGAACGCCTTGTGAGCATTGGGCGAGCGGTAAACGTCAAAGTTGACGAAACCTGTGTCTATGTTGTAGGCGAAAGTTGTACCATACGCCAGTCCCTTGCCGCGAACTGCAACCCAAAGAGGTCCTTCAACGGCATTCATATACGCAATTGCCACCAAGAGCGCAGGGAGCTTGGGGTCATTATAAGAGTCAAGGCCCCGTGCTGTGGCGTAGGCAAAGGAAGAATCAATAGTCGGCATGG
The DNA here is from genome assembly GCA_003574815.1 of Aspergillus spinulosporus. NCBI lineage: Eukaryota > Fungi > Ascomycota > Eurotiomycetes > Eurotiales > Aspergillaceae > Aspergillus > Aspergillus spinulosporus. Next base: position 1,264,971 of record QPHH01000002.1, on the reverse strand, counting down.
GGACAACGTACGCCTCTCCGCCTAACTTTTTGCCCGCAGGGCTGAGCAGGGACCTCCTGGATGTGATAGGTTTGAGAGGTTTACTGACGCCTAGCCGCTCAGCAAACGGCTTCCACGTTGAAACTGGGTTAGACAGTTTTTCAAGATCGGCGATGACCAGGATCCGGATGTTTTCAAATTGGAAAAGAGCGTTTCTAATCTCTTCCATCCGTGCAACAACCACGTCCGGATCCTTCACCAACTGCCGTTTGATCTTCTTGAGATACCGTGCTTTCACAAGAGTGCTACGCGCGCGGACAATGGACTCGGCCGCATAGTGAACCATGACGTGGACGGCTGCAAGCATGTCATCGCCACTTCTCTTAGAATCAGGGACATCGGAAAGAAGTCTGCTTGTGATTGTTCGGAGCCGTTCAACATCGAAGATCGTATGCCATGAGAGTTCCCGCAGCCAAGAAACCGCTGTGCTGTACTGCTCAAGTTCAACTTGGAACGAGATGCGCAGCATTTCTGAGTTGCCGAGACCTCTGGCACCCTCGATGCTATACCCAACAGTGTCACGTTCCAACTCAACAACAACCTGCTCAAAGTTTATGATTTTGCCATCGCGCTCAACGGGGAGGTTAAAGAAGGCTTCTGTGTACACAGACAAAAGTGGACGCAACTGCACGGAAACAGACTCTGCTGAGATGAGGACCGATAGCTGAACAAAGCTGCTGGGAATGTGTTCGAAATGGATGAATACAGGAAGATCCGATCCATCAGCATCCACAATTTGTTGAGCTTTGTTGTTTTGGTGCCCGAGCTGTAGAGCAGCTCCAGATCTCGCAGTCATTGTTTCCAAAAAATGGATGGACTCTATTCCAGGTATCTTGAACTGCTCCAACATCTCCCGCGGAATTTCCTTGTCGTTCTCAGCTTTCGCCTTCTCAAGCTTCTCAGCAAGCTTTTTCAGGCCATCCTCACCCAGCAGTTCTTTCTGCGCCGCAACTCGAGCTTCTTCAGCTTTTTTAAGCGTTTCGGACATCTTAGAGGACGGAGTGCCCAGGATGGTAACATGAGGTGCATCCGAGATCCACTGTTTGATGAACGCACGCCAGTCATCTTGCGTCCACTTTTCTAGGATCTCGTACTCTTTGAGAGAAGTGACATCTAGCAAAGTCGAGCCATCTTTCTTTCCGAAGAGGAAGTCGGAAATGACATACTCTGCAAATGATGATGCGGAACTTTCCGTGGAAAACTTCCATGTTCGTCTTTGGCGATCAATGCATTCATGCAAGTATTTCATGTCCAAGTCCTTATTCATAGCATCCTTTAAGACTTCGAAAAACCGCTTCTCAACTTGAGCCAGCTTCTTCGTCTCCACACTGGTCAAAGTGAAGCGAATCTCGAGACTAGGACGGTCTTCTGTAGCGTAATAAACAGCGCTTGCAAGCTGCTCCTTCTCGACAAGAATATTATCCAAAAGGGACGCGGACGAACCTGCCAGGTAAAGTAGGGTAACATTTACCGCACCGGCTATAGAGCTGTCAGATAACTTGCTTGAAGCATTACGAAACTTTCAGGACTCACTTTGTACAGGGTCGGTGCAATCCGGTCCCAGAAATCGAATCTCAAGTTCTCCATAAGACTCGTCCTCCTCCGGAAATTCTACCGTTTTGACCACTGACTGTGATAAAGGAGGGGCTTGCTTCGAATCGACCCAAGGTCGCTTGAAGGGCGAATCTGGGCTAGGAATGACATCAAGAATAGTGTCTTCGAATCGATCCAGTGTTTCCAACAAGTCATCATGGTCAGCTTCACCAGTGATAATTAGACACAAATTCTTAGGCTGATACATTTCACGATGAAATGCCCTGATTCTGTCGGCAGTGAGAACACGCAGCTGCTCCATCATTCCACCTGTCTCGTAGCGGAATCCTACGCCTTCAGGGTAGGTCAAGCGACGTGCCTCCAAGTCAATGAGCTCCGCGGCATTATTCTGCACCCCCTGCATTTCCGAGTACACGACACCGGCATCATTACCGGTACCATCTATATGGTGAACCTCCGTGTAGCAACCTTCATCTGTCAGAGTCGGAGCGATTACATGCTCTAGGTAGACAGGAAGCATGCGCGAGAAGGCTTCCCAGCCAGCCGTGTCCAACGTATACGCTGTATGGTCTGTGGCCGTCCAGGCATTGGTGTTTGAGTAAAACCGCGTCGCAAGCTTGTCAAGGAATCCTTTATACCTGTAGTTTCGCGATCCCATGAAAACTAGATGTTCCAGTGTGTGAGGAGCGCCGGAGTCGTCATGGATCTCTGTTGCTAGGACGAAATACCCGTTCACCTTTGGGCCTTTCTGATCTATGACGACCACGGTCATTCCCGTCCTCTGTGATTCATATTGAGCGAACTCGCTGGGCGAGTAGTCTGGTTTGAATTTCTGGAGTAGTTTGAAATGGCTCGCCCGAGTCGCAGGCATCTTGATGAGTGATACGAAGGGGCCTTGAGTATTATTGGCAATTTTAGGTGCCGTAGACGGTTTGTATGGGAATCTGGACGAGAAGATGATTAGCTAGTTGAGTTGAATTTAGGGTTTGACCTTAAGGCTATACGCCGCAGTGGAATTCGAACTATTCTAGCAAACACTCGAAGTGCTGAAGGGTAGGTGCAATGAAGAGAGCCAATATTGAATATTCGGACGGATACATCCAACCTCAGTATAAGCTCCACAGAGGCGTATACAAACAACTGACGATGGGGTGCTTGCCAGACCACAAACTCACATGAATTGAGCAAGCAACGTTGATGTCAGGCTTCGTGAGGGAAGACGCGCCAACAGGATGGCCTTTGGTAAAGACTAGCAATTTACTTGCTGTCTCAGAAGGTTGCTGTGTGTAGGGGAAAAGTCCAATTGGGAAGTGAGGTGAGAAGCTATGACGCCGTTCCTTTCCCAGATAAACTTCCACACACTCAAAGACGGTCGCTTCGGAACACTTTTGAATGAACACTTCCAGGACCAGTATTCCGAGGCACCGAGAATGAATTTGTACGGGGGCTTCGCGAACCCCTCGATGAGGCACAAAATCCTCTTGCTTCACCGAAGGCGGTCAAGCAGCTCCGCAGTCACATGGCTTGAGCTTTTCCACGTCTTCCTACCCTCTAGTACTTGCTGCTGTTTAACGAAGCACATACAGTTGCTTGCTGATTTGTTGAGATAGCTGCGGGGGGTGCTATCATAAAGCTACGGAGCGTTTTATTTGACCTCGGCAGGTGGTGCTTAACTTGCCTCAGAAGGTTTAGATTCAACGTGAAGGACACGATTCACTATGTCACAGCCAACGGAGGAGGAGATATGTGAAGCAGTCCTAGACTTTGTTTCTGAGGGCACATACCCAGACTCGGAGCAGGTAGTAGCGGCTGAATTCCCGCTGTCAGCTCTTGCAAAGGAATTGGAGCTCATTAGGCAGGCCAGAGACGAGGTAGAGGTAAGCACTGCAGCAAATCCACACCTGAGATCCCAGGTCCGACGCCTGCGTTAATGTAGATCTGACCCTCGGAAATTAGGCAGAGATAAGCTCGCTAAGTCAGGACAATGATTTCGACATTGATACATGGATTATACAAGCGAAACAGCTGCACTCGGACCTCGAACAATCGCGATTAACTGCGCGGGAAATTGTTAAGCAGCACAAAAAAACGAGGCCGTTGCAGCTCAAGGTTGAAGATTCAAGTGCGAAAGTTGAACTAGTTGAGAGAGAAATTGTGTTCAACCGGGCTGTGACGGACACACTAGAGCAAGTCCAGGGCCTCTGTCAACAACTAGATGCCATACGGCCTCTTGATCAGCATGATAAAATCACGGCCGCGATTGACAAGCTGGAGGCAATTGAGCATGCAATAAACATAGACAACTATTTTAAGAAGACTAATGTGATGATGATACTAACTGAGAATGTCGTCACGATGCGACAGGAAATCGTGGAGTCAGTCCGAGACCGCTGGCAGCACCACCTGCAGCTTGACAGCAACAAAGGGAAGCTGGTTATCTCCCGTGAGTTATACAGTCCCCCCTGTTGAGCGCAGCGGAGCACTAAGCAATGAGCAGGTGGTGCACTGGAAGAGACTATCTCTGCTCTAGAGCGCTTAAATCAACTTACCTCGGCGAATAACCAATTCCAGAAGGACTTGTTTTTCGCAATTTTGGACCCAATATTGCTTCCCAATAGCGATGGGTATAGCCATGGAGTTTGCATTGAAGAGTCGTCGATATCCGTCGATCCTGAACCGTCTCAAGCTTCAGTTTCAGATGTGCTGAACTATGTTGTCAAAGTTCTCGAGTTCCTCCACCGGTCCCTGCCTGCGTCTATCATAACACCCCTTTCTGACTCATTCATTCCTGCTATTTCGTCTAAGATAATATCTCACTGGCTGTCAACCGCCATACCGACAAAGCTGGCCGACTTGGGCGAGTTTGAGGCCACCTTGGACCACGTTACTCAATTTACCAATACGATAGAGTCACTTAACTTGCACGGTCAAGAGGAACTGGTTTCCTGGACCACTCAAGCCCCTCGTTTATGGCTGACTAAGCGAAGAGTTGACTCGTTGGATCAGGTCCGTAAGGTGCTTGCTGCCAGTAAAGGGGACCCGAAGCAGGTAGAGCGAATCGAAAGGAGGCAAGTCTCTGAAACAGACGAGGTATTGTTAGACAACTCAACTTCGGATGACTGGGATGCCGGCTGGGATGACGAGAGAGAAAATGCTCAAAACAATGACGAGGAAGACGTTAGCGCCTGGGGCTTGGACGATGTTACAGATGAACCGAAAATCACTAAACCAAATGATGCATCAGGCGTTGACGACGATGAAACCGGGGACGCTTGGGGTTGGGGAGAGGACGACGAAGACGAAGATCAGCCCGCGGTAGAGAATCCTCAGACGGGGAACACTACAGCAGAACCTGTCAGGGCCAATGAAGATAGGAGTGACGCAATTTCGAAGGAGATAACATTAAAGGAGTCCTACACAATTACCGATGTGCCCGACTCTATTCTTCAGATTATCCGCCAACAGATCTCAGATTTTGAGATAATATCCAAACCTTCGTATGTTCTAACCGACTCCAACAGGCCAGTCACAACTAACAACAATGGTAGGCACTCCAGCACACTCGTACCCTCCTCTGGAGCCGGCCTCCTTGCTATTCCAACCCTAATCCTTGCCATGTTCAAGGCAGTGGCGCCGTCTTTTTACGGTCTCAAACTCAACGCTGGCCAGATGTACCTTTACAATGACAGCTTATACCTTGCGGACCAAGTCCGTCAGATCGCCAACAACCATCAGCTCTCAAAACTTGATGGCGACATCGATGCACTTGAAAAATTCGGCAAATTAGCCTATAGTAAAGAGATGCAGACACAGCGAACCATTGTCACTGACTTATTAGACGGTGCCCAGGGCTTCAGTCAATGCTCGGAGCAACCTTTTCTTGGGGACTGCGAAAACGCCGTGCAGGCAACCGTGGATAGACTACGGACTGTTTACAAGGAGTGGCAGCCGATCCTCTCCCATTCAGCCTTACTTCAGGCAATCGGATCTCTCGTATCGACAGTAGCTGAGAAAATTATCATCGACATTGAGGACTTAGGTGATATATCGGAGTCGCAGTCCCAGAAACTGGTTTCCTTCTGCAATCAGTTATCGAATCTGGAAGATTTGTTTCTGCCTGAGCATTCGAATGACGCTAAACCGGTACCCATGACCGCTGTTTATGTGCGAAATTGGCTCAAATTTCAGTACTTAATCAACATACTCGAAAGTTCTCTAGCCGATATCAAGTTCCTGTGGCTGGAGGGAGAGCTGTCTCTCGAATTCTCAGCAGACGAGGTTGTGGACTTGATTGAGGCCCTTTTCGCAGAGTCTGACCATCGAAGGAGGGCCATTGCTGAAATTAGGAGGGTGTCTAGGGGCTGATAATAATATACATAGATTGTCATATTCTAAACACTTCGCCTCAATTGAGTCAATTCTAATGCTCAGTCTTGCTGGTCTAGATCAGTATGCGGGGAACTTCCGCGTTTTGCAAAACTGGCCATGTCGCCCGCCGTATTTTTTTTCCTTTCGCCAAAGCGGAGATTTTCTGTCCGACGCAGATGCGCAGAACTCTTCGTCGCTATTGAGACAATCATTCCTGAACTCACGGTTGGAATATGGACACCAGCCAGGTTTCTGTCTCATCGCAGGCCGCTCAGCGGCAAGTGCGCGTGCAGCTCACCAGTAAACAAGAGGATATTGCCTTGCCTGACAACACAGGCCCAATCTTAGTTCCTACCGGTCAGTCATCTGTTCACAACTTGTCTAACCAACCAGTATACTTATCATCTCAATTATACAGGTTTGAAGCGATATGCGCTTTCGACATTGGTGAACAATCTTCTGGGCAATGACAAGCCGATCCCATTCGAATTCCTTATTAACGGGTCCTTTCTCCGGACGTCAATTGATGAATACCTTACCGCGAACGGGATATCAGCAGAAACTACATTGGAGATTGAATACGTTCGCGCATTAATACCACCTTTGCATATTGCTTCCTTTGAGCATGATGACTGGGTAAGCTCTGTCGATGTGCTCTCCACATCTTCGCCCGCTTCGACGGGTTCAGAGGCTATAGCCCGTGGCCAGGAACGGATTCTCTCTGGTAGTTATGACGGGCTCCTTCGAGTTTGGAACATGTCTTCCCAAGTGATCGCAGCTTCGCCATCACCGACCGAGGGTGGGCATATTTCCTCGATCAAAGCCGCCAAGTTTATCACTCCGAGCTCAATTGCGTCGGCAGGTCTTGACCGGACAGTGCGCTTATGGAAGTACTCTGAGACAGAAGATGGCTTCTCCGGGAAGATCGTCCCGCAAGTCGAGCTTTATGGACATAAGTCAGGAATTAACTCGTTAGCCGTACATGCATCCTCAAATCGCATACTTTCGGCTTCGGCGGACCACAACGTTGGTTTCTGGTCGACCAAGAAATCAGACGCTCCTGCCGCTCCTGAAAGCCTGCTTCCATCAGCTGCCTCGAGAACCTCAAAAAGGAGGAAGTTAAATGCTTCCGTGAGCGTCTCACAACGCGGGCCCCTGGCCCTTCTATCTGGCCATACTGCACCTGTGTCTGATGCAATATTCGACGCCAGAGACTCGACAGTCGGATATTCAGTGTCTTGGGATCACTCGCTGCGTACTTGGGATCTTGTTACCGCTGCTTTAGTAGATACGCGCACAACGTCTCACTCGCTTCTTTCGCTTCAGCACCTGCCCGATCACAACCTCCTCGCCACTGGAACATCTGCCCGTCACATCACCCTCATAGACCCCCGTGCGTCAGCAGCAACAATCTCGGCCATGACTCTCCGGGGTCATACAAATGCCGTGGTTTCGTTAGCCCGGGACCCGCACAGCATATATGGCCTCATTAGTGGTAGTCACGATGGTACATGTCGAATCTGGGATTTGCGTGCTACGAAAACAGATAAAATTGGTGCCGTGGGCGAAAGCGTATATTCTATCTCACGGAAGAGCTTGGAGGAAGAGGGCAAAGCGAACAGCAAGCGCGTGGGAGGTGAGGGCGTCAAAGTTTTCAGCGTGTGCTGGGATCGCGAGGTGGGCATTGTGAGCGCTGGTGAGGACAAGCGAATCCAAATCAACCGCGGCGAGGGCGTACTATCTTCTAGTTAAATTTAACATATACAGGTAGATTTGTAGTCCTACATATAAACAAAAGTTTAATCTCTGGCATCATGCTACAAACCGACATATATTTTTCCAGTACATTCCGTCGATCTCTAGGGGAATAGAAGTATCAATCCTTAAAATACATAAGACTAACATACAACGCCTTGCCATGCCCTTACACAATAATCTAAACCAGCCGCTACAGCGACCGAAGCGGACCGAGTCACACCCTGAAGATCCGATTCAAAGTCGTCTGTCAATACGGTTGAGTCTGATGGCTATTTTGTTCTATAGCAACTCGATTAGTATACCACTTCTCAAGGTCAGTATTGGAACATGAATAGACTTACATTGTTTCTTGTCCGCTGTCCTCGAACAGGCAGTCCCAGCGCATGACGCCGGCCACGATACGTTCCTGTCTCCTTTAACCGCTTGATGTCATCGAGAACCTGTCGTCGGAGATCGTTCTCAATCTTCATTTCCGATAACACAGCCGTCAGGTCAAGGACCTGTTTGTTGGCCAGCTCGCCGACCTTGCATGTTTGGTGGATGTGGAAGCGGGACATGATGCGCGATGAAACTTGCGGGCCGATACCGAAAAACCTTTGGAGAGACTTCTATAAAGACGAACTTGGTTAGAACTAAGGCCAGTCGACCAAAGCGCCGCATATCGAAACTTCATAAACGGGGGGTTCTTGCCTGGACGAGCTGGCCCTCGGGGAAGTTCACGCCTAAGATGAAGACCTGGTTTGCGGTTAATTTATTGTTTTGATCAATTGAAAATAAAATAACAATTTTCGACATACCATTTTGCCGGTTGCTTCGTGTCGTCTCGATGATACAGGTCTTTGGTCTTTGTCTAGCGCTTCTTTGCCCTGGATGGTGAACGAGTGCGGGAGAAATTGAGTCCCGCAACAGCGTTCTTCCGGTATCTTTGAGCCTAAATTGCAATCTGGAGCCAAGAGCACGGGCCATCTATGGCCTTAGGCTGCGAATATGCAGCTAAATTAGAGCGTTATCGGGATGGAAATTACCGCTAATTAGTCCGCTGTCCACTGATAACGCAAGCTGTCCTCCGCGGTTTGAGCTCTGGGACTCCTCCTGATCTTTAACCAGCCTTCACCTACCACATTCGGAGCGATTGGGACACTGTGGACAATGGCGAGCTTTAAGAACCTTTTCTTATCTTTCTTCCTAGTCGTGGCTGTTGGCCTGGCTCTTGTTAATGCCTCTGGACCCCGCGGACCGAAAATCACCAACAAGGTGAGGATTGCCCTGACGCCCAGCATAACGCTTGTATTGATTGTGCGCTTATCATCATTCGCTAACGCAACGGATATGGTAGGTGTACTTCGATATTCAGCATGGCGATGAGAGTTTAGGGCGAATTGTGTTGGGACTCTATGGGAAGACCGTCCCCGAGGTAGGTGCTCCTCTCTCCTCCGCCTGTTGCATGTGCTGAGTTGAGTCTGCAGACTGCTGAGAACTTCCGGTATGGCATTCGAGTTACTTGAGCTTTAGTGGTTTCAGCAATACTGACAATAACTTATTCAAGTGCTCTAGCTACCGGCGAAAAGGGCTTTGGATATGAAGGATCCAACTTCCACCGTGTGATCAAGGATTTCATGATTCAGGGTGGTGACTTCACCAAGGGCGATGGTAAGTTATGGTCACCAAATTGAGGGAATCATAGGGGTGTGACATTAACCAATCTCCAACAAAGGTACTGGAGGAAAGTCTATTTATGGTGCGAAGTTTAAAGATGAGAACTTCAAGCTGAGGCACACTAAGACCGGTCTCCTGAGCATGGCCAATGCCGGGAAAGACACCAACGGTTCCCAGTTCTTCATTACCACTGCTGTCACCCCGTAAGTCACACTGTCACCTTACTATGAACAGCGATTAATTGACACTCTGCCTAGTTGGCTCGATGGCAAGCACGTCGTTTTTGGTGAGGTTCTCGAGGGCTACGATATTGTCGACAAGATCCAGAATGTTCCGAAGGGCCGCAACGACAGGCCTCTCAAGGACGTCAAGATCGTCAAGAGCGGCGAATTGGAGATGGAGGCCGACGTCGTGGACGAAGGTGACAAGAAAGGTAGCCACAACGAGCTTTAAAGCCGTGCCTGGCTCTATCTCCGTCATAGAATGCCCGATGCTGATGGGTTTTGTTATGGAAAGCCTTGCCGAGCAGCCATTCATCTTCACCGTACGGTACGAATCAAGTGACAGATTCGCCAGCTACTTTTGACCACTCTTCTTCCATGTTTCCCAGAGTCGCAATGTTCGTCGTGGTTGTGGGTGTGGTTGTGCTTCTGGTGAAGAACAAGAGGAAGCTCAAGGACTTTATCGGGAAAAAAAAGGGATTCAACATTGTCTAAAGAAAAACCATTGAATTCCAACTCGTACGCTGTTACCCCGTACACATTCGTCAAGCCGATCATTCTCCGTAGTATCTCCCCATACTCCAGCCCGCCGGCCCGCATATATGACACCAGCGCGGAGCAGTGGCAAAGCTGGTCACATGACGCCAGCTTGCATATCAGTGGCAAGGCCGGGGCAAATCCAGGTTTTGAGTGATGTAGATAAGTTGAGAATTTATGCTCGCCGGGCGAAATATTACTTGGTTAACCCTGTTACATGCATGGCCTTGCATCATAGGTTGGGATGGGCCAGAGAGGCCGTACAACTAATCTGGAGTAACATGCTCTACTCAGTAGTCGTTAGTGGTCACTGGCCAAGATGCATATGGAAATTTTCACGGATTAGTTTTCCTGTGTACTCCGTAGAACATCAGAGTATTCAAACTACCTGTCAGCATGTTACAGGATTTGGTACAGAGAGTCCATGGACTAGCAACTGTGGCCAGCCCGCTGCTGTTTGAGGGCGTTGCGATTGTGGAGTCCAACTTTGGCAATGGGCTTTAACGGAGTCAAGAATTTTTGGGGTCTTTTTTGCCTTCGTTGAGAGAAGAAAAATTCCAATCGGAGCCACTGGCTGTAACTACTTGACTAACACGAAGGCAACTTTTTAAAAAAAAAAAAAAAAAAAAAAAACAGATAAAACGAAAAAATAATTTTTTTTTTTTTTTTTTTTTTTTTTTGCGTAGTTCCACTGGCAGTAATTTAATACGCTGGTTAAGCAACACTACAAGTCTTGCGGACTAAGCCTTTCTTGCCTCCTCTCCCTCTCCCACAAACCTTCTTGCTCTCTTTTCTTCTCCCTCTCTTCATCCTCCTTAAACCCCCTTCCCCTCCAGCTCAATAATCACAGAAGTGATTTTCTTTTCATCATCCAACCTACATATCATCCCTTTCTTTTACTGGTTTCCTTTTTTTCGCCCCTTTTGTACTTCATAGAGGGTTAGATCTAGGAGATCACCTTGTTTCTGTCATTCAAACACCTTCACTTACCATCTGATTCTTGTGTTCTATTGCTTGATAGAGCCTCACGGGAATCCTCCTTGCTCCGGTATTCTACAGCTCTCTTTTGCCCAAATCCGCGAGAAACTATCGACTGTTTTCGGTCCGTCGGAAACGAGAGCACATACGCACTTTTTGAGAAGCCCACTTTCCAACTTTTTACGTCGTACGTCTTTCTTTTCTGGTCTCCCGTCTTTCGCGCTTCTTCTAGCTCACTCGTGGTGGATACATTCAGTTCGTGAAAAACTGCAGAAATGGCCGACGGCTTGAATATGGGAAGCCTTACCCTCAACGACTCTCAGCATGCGCCTGCGCCTGGAGGTCCCCCCTCTAGTGGAGGCCGCGCTGCCTACATTCCTCCACACCTCCGCCAGCGCCAGGTTAACGCCAATGGAGATGGCGCTTCTGCTCCCCCACCTGGTCCTACAGGTGGCTCATGGGGCGGTCCTAGGTATGTGTGCGACAGTCGGTCTACGCCGTCATTTTCATTAGGTCCTAGGTCAGCTCACTAACTTCTTACCTATACAGAGGCCCTCGTGGCGGCAACTGGGCCAACGCCAATGCTCCTGACTTCAACCCCCGTGGTCCCAATGGTAATATCAACACCAACACCGGCTGGACTGCCACTGAAGCCGGTCGTCCATTATTCAACCCAAATGCTTACGGAAACCCAGGTCATGGAGGCGGATATGCTGGTGCCTCAGCCCGAGGATCCGGAGATGGCCAATGGCGCGACGGCAAGCACATCCCTGGTCCGCCGAACCCCCGTCTGGAGCGCGAACTCTTCGGTGTTCCCAACGATCCCACCAAGCAGAACACTGGTATCAATTTCGCCAACTATGATGATATCCCCGTCGAGGCCTCCGGTCACGATGTTCCCGAGCCCGTGAACACATTCACCAATCCTCCCTTGGACGACCACCTCATCTCGAATATCGCCCTCGCCCGCTACCAGACCCCTACCCCTGTCCAGAAGTACTCGATCCCTATTGTCATGAATGGCCGTGATCTGATGGCTTGCGCTCAGACTGGTTCCGGAAAGACAGGTGGTTTCCTCTTCCCTATCTTGTCCCAGGCTTACAAGAACGGTCCTGCCGCCCCTCCTCCTTCGGCAGCTGGTCAATTTGGTCGCCAGCGTAAGGCATACCCAACTTCGCTCATTCTGGCTCCCACTCGCGAGCTCGTTTCCCAAATTTTTGACGAGGCCCGCAAGTTCGCTTACCGTTCATGGGTGCGCCCTTGCGTAGTCTATGGAGGTGCTGATATTGGCTCTCAACTGCGCCAGATTGAGCGCGGCTGCGATCTGCTCGTTGCCACCCCCGGTCGTCTTGTCGACCTTATCGAGCGAGGCCGCATCTCTCTCGTCAACATAAAGTACCTCATTCTTGACGAAGCTGACCGCATGTTGGACATGGGTTTTGAGCCCCAGATTCGTCGTATCGTTGAAGGTGAAGATATGCCTAGCGTTAACGACCGCCAGACACTCATGTTTTCGGCCACCTTCCCTCGGGATATCCAGATGCTGGCCCGTGACTTCCTGAAGGACTACGTTTTCCTCTCCGTCGGTCGTGTTGGATCTACTTCGGAGAATATCACCCAGAAGGTGGAATACGTTGAGGATCACGACAAACGCTCCGTTCTTTTGGATATTCTCCACACCCACGGCACTACTGGCCTCACTCTTATCTTCGTTGAGACTAAGCGTATGGCTGACGCCCTTTCCGAATTCCTCATCAACCAACGTTTTCCCGCCACTGCTATTCACGGTGATCGCACTCAGCGTGAGCGTGAGCGTGCCCTTGAAATGTTCCGCTCTGGTCGTTACCCCATCCTTGTTGCCACTGCTGTCGCTGCTCGTGGTCTTGATATCCCTAACGTCACCCATGTTATCAACTATGATCTTCCCACTGATATTGACGACTACGTCCACCGCATTGGTCGTACCGGTCGTGCTGGCAACACCGGTATCGCCACTGCTTTCTTCAACCGTGGCAACCGTGGTGTTGTCCGTGATTTGATTGATCTGCTCAAGGAGGCTCACCAGGAAGTTCCCTCCTTCCTGGAGAGTATTGCGCGTGAAGGTAGCGGCTATGGCGGTCGTGGAGGCCGTGGAGGTCGTGGCCGCGGCGCTAACGCCACTCGAGACATGCGTCGTATGGGCGGTGGCATGGGTGGCCCTCCTTCGTATGGCGGCGGTGGTGGTTTCGGCGCCCCAGCTAACGGTTACGGCGGTGGTTACGGTGGTGCTCCTTCTTACGGCGGCGCCGGCTATGGAGGTGGCTACGGCGGTGGTGGCTATGGCAACCCGTCTGGCCCTACCGGACCTTCTTCCTGGTGGTAAACGATAGGTTGTGGTTTTGACGCGGCCGCTGAGTCTGATTGGCTCCTCTTTTTCTTTTTGTCTCTTACCTCCCTGATGGTTACGGGATACGATCAGAACAAGTCCGTGGGTTGCTACTCCATTAGTGCATCTCGGGACCGGCTTTGTCATGACTGCGACGACTCATTTAGAATTTTTTTTTTTCCCGTGATCCCCCTTGAGCAATTTGCGGTGTTATTTGCTACTTTACGCATTTTCCAATCTCGTCTGATGTTCCTCTTCCTTTTTTTTTTTGTTTAGACATGGCCTTCGATGTGGTCTGGGCTCGTCATTCGACTCTCAATTGTTTCACGTCGTGGTCGAGGGTTGTCGAGCCAGCGTTGCATGAACATCATAGACTGCGTTGACTTTCTCCTACGACCGCTTCTACCAGATACCCATTTTGTTCTCAGGCGGCCATATGGAGAATGATGACGCGTGCCGAGCAGGCTATCCGACTTTTTCGTGTAAAGCGAAGTGCATTTTATGATTTTCCTCTGCTTGGTGCTACAACAACTGCATCGACCGTGTCTTACATAGAGTTGTTTCATCGATTTCGGTTTCCTCTCAAGGGGGGTGTGTTCGGTTTCTCGCCTTTGGTTTCATTCGCGAATATGGTTCCTTTTTCTTTCGAAACCATACCTCCTTCTCTGACCTAGGTCATCCTCAAATGTTCAACTTTTAATGGGTCATTTCTGGCGCAGTGAAAGGCTTGCGGGACAGAAGATGACCTCTACGGAACCAGGGCCTCGTGTGTTCTCTTATTTCTCATTATGTTTTCTTTTTCACGAGAAGACCTCGGGCCTTCTTCACCGAGTACTGGTTTCTTTCACATCACGTCTACGAAACAGTGGTACACGAAATCATGACGGATGGGTGATAGAGAGATGGGATTCTTTGCATTATATCTGGCGTTGGCTTGCTGCTGGTTCCACCAAAATCTACAGGTGTCTTGTGGAGGCTGACATTGAACGGGATCTCTCTTATGTTATAATCATTACTCGGATCCGTGGAGGCTGCTGAGAGCTTCTTCACTGGCACTATTCGTGGTTGAACGGCGTAGATCTATCATCGCATGTCAGTCGCGATTTGCCGAAGACGGCTTGCTATGGAACTGGGTCTCGAGAAGGAGCTAGTCGCAATTTACAAAAAGTTTGATGTTTGACGAGTTGTCTTTGAATGCTGTAGTATGTATGTAGTGTAGATAATATGCTTGATGTAAAAGCCTGTGGTGAAATGCATGAAATTTACTGTATCTCGGCGTACTAGCCGTAAAATTTGCAGGGCGTTAATTCACCATAATGAATTTGGAGCGGCTGTACGGGACTTTTTGAGTAAAGGAGAGTCGCGTTCCAACGACTCACGCAGCAATCCCAGCTCACGCTCCAAGCTCTTCTTTACTCTCCATTTCCCCTTTCACCCATCTCCTTCCATCTCGTTCCGCCGTCCTTTTCTCTCTTTCCTTTTTCTTCTTCCCTGCTTGACCTTTACCGCAATTATCCTTCGTGCTCATTCGTCCATCAATTCAATCTACTCCATCCGCTTTATAGCATTTCGGATTTCTTCCCTGCCCGTTGACCGAGTCTAGGGCGTGTGGTTGAAAACGTCGCCAGGAAACATCATTTTACATTAACTCTTAACGAAATATTCAACCCTCTCTATATCAACGCCTCCGCCGCTCCAATACGTAATGGCTGATGTCGAAAGCGCAGGCGTGGACGATTCGTTTGCGCAATCCGAACCTCATGATGAACAGCAAATCCACAACATGACTGTCGGCACGCGACGCCAACCAAATGGGACAATAGGTTCAGTTTACTCTGGAAACAAAATCAGACATTTGAAGAAGGAGGACGGTATCCCTCTGTGGCGGAAAGATATTCAGTATCAGTTTCTTAAGCTCGTTTTTGAAGACAAGACGCCGGTCTTCACTCGTTGGCCAGATGGGCAAAAAAACATGGATTTCGCGGATATCTACATCGACGCTATGGCTAGGAGCAGCAAGACTAGCAAGATCCTCAAGGACAAGCTTCAGAGCGATAAGCAGGCGGCGATCAACATGGCTATGGTTTGCCTGTTGGTCAATTTTGGACGGATGAATACGACCCTCAACTGTACGTTGCCGATGCCTGCTGCTTAACTATATGATTATTGGCATGAGACTTACCTTGTTGGACGTCAGTCTTTCCCGAAATGCGTGCTCAGCTGCGAACCTACCACTCAATTCCATCGTTACAAGCGCATCAGGACCCGAACGCGTACAAGCAGTTACAGGACGCCCCCCGCCTTAAGTCCATCCTCAAGGGTGCGTCTGAGGATGTGGATCAACCAAATACACTGGATAAGATTAAGCGCGAGAACGTTCCCCGTACCAATCCGGTAAACCTGATATTCGTCCTCGCACAATATGCGCCTAAAGTGTCTGAGATGCATTTCTTCCCGCCCCGTGATTTCTTCGATCTCGTCATGCGATCAACTTTAAGCAGCAAATCTCGGGCGAAAGCCTTCCTTTGGCTCATGTGGTGGTATTTGGAGAGTGACTTCTCCCGCGAGGCCGCCCTCAACAATCCCTTCGGTCCTGGGTTGGAGGGCGAGGGAACCGGAGGTCTACCGATCAAAGTGCCCTCTTTTGAAATCCTCACCGAAGACCAGGCGAATGAGGAGAATGTCGACACTCAATCCGAGATCGAATACGGCGAAGAGAAGCGCTTGGAACGCAAAAGTAAGCTAACACGTCTCCTTGTGTCCCCACAAGGTCGCTAACATTGTATATAGGGATTTTAGAGGAAGAAGAGCCAACTCCTAGAGCACCCAAACGTCCGAAAAAGAGTAAGTTTCTGCCAATATATTAAGAGCTCATACTAACGATATAATCTAGTGCCGTATTGGGAGTTCCAATATTTGAAACAAATGGAGCCTGGTATGTTGCGCTTCGTCAATTCACATACTTGCCGTTCCCCGTCACTAACACGTTAAGGTACCAAAATCCCTTCTCGTCAATTCAGCAACAAAGGGGATGCATACAGAGCAGCAGCGGACTCCGATGATCTGATTGAGTTCCGAAACCCTGATGGATCTATCCGCTCCACTATGAAGATGCCTAGGGACGAAGATTACGCCTACCAAAGTGGCAGTCTCGATGGCCCATCACCGCGTATTGTGCTGAGGACAAAGGCGGAAAACACTCCCGATGCCGCGTCCCCAGCACCTCCAGGTTCAGGTTATCCTATATTGAACCGGTTCGTCACAGAAGCTTCCCCACATCACCAAGGTTCAAGCCGACGACCCCGCCCACTCACCCAACACCAGTTGGCTGTCGAGCGAAACCGAAGACAACGCATTGAGTACATATTGGCCAAGCGGAAAGGGGAAGCGTATCGCTTACTTCGTGCCAAGAGACTAACCGAAATTCCTTTTGCACGTTACGGGCGCTTGTTGCAGAACTTACCTGAGGGTTATGACACAGATGATGATAAGTCCTGGGGAAAGGGGGGCCTATTGCCTAATCCAGAGGAAGAAGAGGATTTTGGCGAGTGTGCAAATTATTTCTTGTCAGTCATCCGCAAGGCATCTAGACGACTAGACCGGTGGGATTATGAACATGCCAACGGGCCGAGAAGGGACCGCAAAAAGGAACGAGAAGAACGCCAGAAGGCAAGAGAGGAAGCAATGGACTTTGACGGTGATGTAGACGGGAAGGTGTCATCTCGAAGCAGCAGAGCCCGAGCTCAGCGTAATGCTAAGCGCAAGCTCGCCCGGGCTGCGGCGGCGGCGTCTTCCACTCCGTCGGCTTCGACTCCCAAAACAACTGCAGCCCGTTCTAAAGGCAACCGAAGCCGGAATCCGCGCGATGAAAAGGTCGCTCCAGCAACTTCTCTTGGCGCCAACACTGGGCTGGACACACCAAGTCGAGATGATGCCCTCTCTCCAGTACCAGGGGATCTGGAAGGAGAGGAGAGTCTTGATGACATTGACCGGGAGCTTCTGGGCGAAGGTAGCGGCGATGAGGATGACATCCCACCCCGTGGGCTTGAAGTCTCGCGGCCCGCCGAACTAGGGTATGACGACAGCTTCTTGGGCGGAGACGCCGACGATGCTTTGTCGTCCGATGAAGAGGAAGAGGCGGAAGATGAGGAGCTTGACGACATGGATGTCGAAGGTGAGGCTGACGATAATTTGTCCGTACCTGGCGGGGAAGGTCGCTATGCGGCAAGTGATGTTTCGGGGCCCGAGACCGCTAACGGCAAACCGGGGTGGAGTTGAGCACCAAAGATGGGCCCATTTAGGTCTCTACCCTCACCGTGAACGCAATTTTTTTTTTTTTTGAAACTGCCCTTTCCAAAAGCTGGAGTCCCCTGTGTTGGTCGCACTCAGCATTGCACTAGCTTTGCCTCCGGGGTCAATTTCTTATTCGATACTACTTAACCAAAACCCTATTATCTTATTACCTAGATTCATTGTCTCAATAGAAATCAATACACCCCTGTGCCTGGCCCAGAATAACACTGTTGGGCCAGGTGGCACAACCGAAAGAAGCAAACCTCATCTATAATCTGCAATAATTCTGTTTAGTGACATAGTGTGGCTTGCCGCCACATGATCGCCCAGAGAGTGAACATTCAACACTTGAAAATCACACCTCATGACGTCCAGTAGGCTCGCGCTTGGAAAAGGCTAAAATTTTGGAGTAGTGATCGACAACAAAGATCTGAATGAAAAGGACACCTTGACGCTCGTTGGCGGCGTGTTGCGCATGACCTGGATTGTTGAACTGAATAGATCTACCGAGGCGCTCAACAAATGCTTTATCCTCCATATACCTACAAGTAGTAATCATCTTCCTGGTGATGGCCATTCGCCTTTCCAGCCAGGAACGCTTTGACTACCAGCAACCATCGAGTTTCTACCTATTCCCGGATTACTAGGTACAGTTCTAATGCGTTTCGCTTTGTTAGCAGACTCCAGCCTGACAACTGATAGTTAAATCGTGTCCTCCCCCAGTTGCTCTTGCATGTGCCAGTGCTCCACATTTAGCGACACATTTCTCCTCTTCTCTTCTAGACTGAGACTACTACCACTACTACTACTACTACTACTACTACTACTACTACTACTACTATTACAGCAAACCTCATGAGATATTGGAGCTACTGTTAGATGTTGAGTTAAACAGTCTCGTCCGTTTGTCTTCTACAGCTTGTTATTTGGACGTCCGCTGCCGATAGCAGCAAACTTTCATTGCTCAACAACTCCACCCCGGCCTCCCGCTCCCGCTCCGGTCTCCGTCCCTTTTTTGCTCTTCGGCTTCTCGTCCACGCGATCACCTTCCCCGTGCTTTATCCTTGCCAGCACGTCTATCCGTCATGTCCGACGACGAAGCTCGCCTCCTTCGCCCGCGTCCGCAGCGTGTGTTCCGCGTCAATGACTCCTCCGGATCGTCTACTCCCGCAGAGTCCTCGAACGTAGGCACCCTGACTCCCAAAGAGCCCGGCTCGGCCGCCATCAGTCGCAATGGGTCTATAATGAACCTCACGTCGCCGACACTGTATGGAATCTACTCCCCGACGGCCTTTGAAGGCACTCGCGATGAAGACAGCGCTTGGGGAACAGAAGCAGACGTACAGCCTTCCAGCTCAGACACACCCAAAATTCAGCCGACGCTGGCCCAAAGCAGAACTGAGTCTGCTGCTGTTCTTCGCACGCGTTCGCGTCTCAGCCACGGTTTGTTCCGCGGTGTTATCCTGCCTCAGACGATCAGGGGCGCGCTACTCTTTGCCTTTGGCGTCGTTTATGGCATTATTACCATTCATCTGCACGAAAATCACTGGATCACTCCGGTCAAGCTGGAATATATCCATTTCTACGGGTCGTGGGAATATTTGGGATTCTGGGGTTTTACTGGTGTTGCCATTGGGAATGTGCTTCCTTGGCTGGATTCGAAACTAAGCGGAACTGTCGCACAGGAGAAGCAGTCGGACAATGATTCCGCAGAGCTTGCCCTCTCCTGGTCTGCGGTGGTTCGTAGCGTTGGAGCTTTTGTGGGAATTGCATTTGCCATGGTAAACTTTCCTGCTCTATGGACATTTTCCAAACTCAAAAAGCTAACATGTACGTTTCTGTTTGTTACAGCGTCGCACCCCCTGGGAGTCCACAACCCAGGCATCTTTGACACTAGCCCTGGTCAACCCTGTGCTGTGGTACCTTATCGACCGCACCAAGACCGGCTTCATTTTATCGACAACCCTTGCGATCGGGGGCATGAGCCTCTTGCTTGGTCTTAAGCCTGATCTGATTCCAGCAACAGAGGGCTCAGCCCCAGCTATCCCCTCTCTCAACGGGGCTGGGCCCGGGACAGAAGCCACACCAGGGGTAATGCTCACCCAAGAGAGCATGGCGGTTCGGACGTGGATTGCTAGTGTTCTCTTCTGCGCATGCGTATGCTTTGGCAACATTGGCAGGCAGCTTGCGGGAGGGTCTCGTCGCGAAGCTGTGAAGGGTTGAATCCAAGTCCGGCCTTTCATTCTTGTTTTCTATCAGAAGCGAATAATTGTCTCCAGACAAAGCTCTCTGTCCTGTTCTTCCTTCATTCTGATATATGCCCTAAACACCGAGTTTGGAAAATTGAAGCCATCAATCAGCGTACGTTCACCACGGCTGAGATAATAAACCAGCCAAAGGCAGATATTCAGGGCACGGTACGCTACGCTACAGAGTGATTTATAGAAGAATCACAACTTTCCAGAGGATACTGTAGAACCAATCATTGCAGTCCCTCCCACAGAGCCTTATGGCCAGGCAGACACTGCACCCAAGATCGATCCTCTGCATTGCAGTCTGTCTCCATTCTATATGACGATTTCCGTACTTCATAGGTCCCTATCTAGAAGATAGTTTCCTTTGTAGGAACGCTTTTGAAGAATGTGAATTTTGCGTTGTTCATGTAGAAGAAAAGAAAAAAGAAAGGAAATAGGAATTTTTGGTGCTCGTTTTTGTTTGCCGCGCGTTGGTCTGTGCGTAGCACATCACGTGGTGCTGTGATTGGCGAGTGAATAGTTCTGAATGAGACTTTTCCTTAGTCAGCCATTCTATGCACAGATGTGCTCTTGAGTATTACTTCAGAAATCGAAATGTAATGGCTCCGAAAGCGGCATGCCCCGCGATGGCAGGAAAGAGGGAATAAAAGCCATTTTCCGCGAAGGAAGTCATAGAAAAGAGCAATCAAGTCATCTTCTTTTATCTCAAAGGTTCTAAGGTTCTAAGAATACACTCTCTGCAATATCTCGTTGTTAACAGCTCGTAATCGAAAAATTGTAAAATTGAGGGGTAAATCAGAGTGGGGGAGCTCCTGACTGTCCGATCTTTTTTGCCTTTCTTTTTCTCTTGATCGGCCCTGTTTGACTTCTTTTCTCCCTCTGGGGTTCAGGAAATTGCCGTCAGTTTTCAAGATGTCTCAGCAAAAATCAGGTAAGCCATTGAGTTTTTTTGTCACCTCTATCATTCTCGGGTCTTTCCTAAGCTGCATTTGGAACTTCCCCAGCTCTCTTCCAAGTATAGACTTGGGTCTTGTTTCCCCACAGTCCGCATTTCTCTGGCTTCATTGCTATGTTAATGAAGAAAACCCTGACTGATTCGAATTCTATCTCTAGCTATTCTCTCTGTCTATGACAAAACCGGTCTTCTGGACCTGGCAAAAGGCCTTGCCAAGCACAATGTCCGCCTGCTCGCCTCTGGTGGTACCGCAAGGATGATTCGGGAGGCAGGATTCCCAGTTGAGTGCGTTCTCATTCACCGGCTTTCGTAAATTCGTATAGGTGATTTTGGTTTTTGATTCGATGGAGAGTTTACTAGTGGCTATATGACTATTCCAGAGACTGACAGACACCAGAGATGTTTCAGCTATCACTCACGCACCTGAGATGCTGGGTGGTCGTGTGAAGACCCTCCACCCTGCCGTCCACGGCGGTATTCTTGCCCGTGACATTGAGTCCGACGAGAAGGATCTGGCCGATCAGAACATCGCCAAGGTCGATTTCGTTGTCTGCAACCTGTACCCATTCAAGGAGACTGTCAACAAGGTTAACGTCACCATCGAAGAGGCTGTCGAGGAGATTGATATTGGCGGTGTGACCCTACTTCGTGCTGCGGCCAAGAACCACTCCCGTGTCACCATTCTCTCGGACCCCCAGGATTACCCCGAGTTCCTCAAGGAGCTCGAGGCAGGTGAGATCACTGAGACCAGCCGCCGATCCTACGCCCTCAAGGCTTTCGAACACACTGCGGACTACGATACCGCCATTTCTAGCTTCTTCCGCAAGCA
This sequence comes from Aspergillus spinulosporus, assembly GCA_003574815.1. Classification (NCBI taxonomy): domain Eukaryota; kingdom Fungi; phylum Ascomycota; class Eurotiomycetes; order Eurotiales; family Aspergillaceae; genus Aspergillus; species Aspergillus spinulosporus. The sequence continues at coordinate 1,243,163 of QPHH01000002.1, read as the reverse complement.
ATACGCTGGTAATGGCGAGCAACACCTCTCTCTCCGCTATGGAACCAACCCTCATCAGAAGCCTGCGTCTGCTTGTATGCCTCAGGGCAAGCTTCCTTTCAAGGCTCTCAACGGCTCTCCCGGCTATGTCAATCTTCTAGATGCTCTCAACGCGTGGGCTCTCGTCAAGGAGCTCAAGCAGGCTCTCGGATACCCGGCTGCTGCGAGTTTTAAGCATGTGTCGCCGGCTGGTGCAGCTGTAGGTGTCCCTCTTAACGATAAAGAGCGCAAGGTCTACATGGTCGACGATATTGCCGGCATTGAGTCCTCTGGCTTAGCTCAGGCTTATGCTCGTGCTCGCGGTGCAGACCGCATGTCCAGCTTTGGTGATGTCCTGGCTCTCAGCGATGTTGTGGACGTCACCACCGCCAAGATCATCTCCCGCGAGGTGTCGGACGGTGTCATCGCTCCTGGATACGAAAAGGAGGCGCTCGAGATCCTGTCCAAGAAGAAAGGTGGCAAGTACCTTGTCCTTCAAATGGATGACTCTTACGTGCCTGCCGCCGAGGAAACCCGTACTGTTTACGGTGTTCAGCTTAACCAGCACCGCAACGACGTTGTGATCTCTCCCTCCAAGACCTTCAACACCATCGTTACTCCTAAGAATCTCAAGACCCTCCCCGATGCCGCTCTGAGGGATCTCACTGTAGCCACCATTGCTCTCAAGTACACCCAGTCAAATTCGGTATGCTACGCCCTCAACGGTCAGGTTGTTGGTCTGGGCGCTGGCCAGCAGAGCCGTATCCACTGCACCCGTCTTGCAGGTGACAAGACCGACAACTGGTGGATGCGTTTCCACGAACGTGTTTTGAATATCAAGTGGAAGGCTGGCACTAAACGTGCTGACAAGAGCAACGCCATTGACCTGCTGTGCTCAGGTCAGACTCCTCGTAACGAGATTGAGCAGGCCGAGTACGAGCGCGTCTTCGAGGAGGTCCCTGCGCCATTCACACAGGAGGAGCGCGAATCCTGGCTCAAGCAGCTGAGCGAGGTTGCCGTCTCCTCGGACGCTTTTGTAAGCCCACTAACAATTTCTTCATGGCCTCTTACTCACTTTCCATCTTCAAGTTCCCCTTCATCGACAACGTCTTCCGCGCCGCCCGCTCTGGCGTCAAGTACATTGCTGCTCCCAGCGGTAGCCAAAATGACGGTCCTGTCTTCGAGACAGCAGAGAAGCTGGGTATTACCTTCATCGAGCAAGGTACTCGTCTCTTCCACCATTAAGCTCCTGGTGTCCGGTCAAGTCACCCTTCTAGATTGTAATAGCAAGGTAGTTTTGCGTACAGAAAAGGAATACCCACGGCTTGAATTACCTTGCCTTACCTTTATAGGTTATGTTTGTAACGATTTTATTGTTTCGATCACCTCGAGTATCACAAAATGGGAATTGTTATTTATTATGGTTCGGCCTGATTCGCTTTTAAGACGTGGTAGACCATGGTGGAAATGGGATTTCCCTTCATACAACCGTAATACGAGATAGGTCAGCCAGGAGAGCTACCAGCTGTATATTCCAATCAATGCCGAGTTACCAGCATCTACCAGGAAGCTTGGGCGAAGTTCGTTGGACTGCGCAGATAGATTTTGATCTAGGAGGTCGCTTCAATAGAACTGTTTTTGGTATCGTGGGTCAGGGAGCTGGATGTGGAGTGTTCCTTGCCTAACGACAGCACGTCGCTTCTTAGGCAGCGGGCAGATTGGAGGAGATATAACACTGGTCTAGGTCTACATGGCAGAACCAAGTAATTTTAGTGCGTGTGAAAGTGAGGTTATTTTTAAGGGTTACGTTTCTGGCGTCGAGCGCTGTTCACTAGTAATAAATTCATATCGTAAAACTGCAAGTATATATCTGGATCTCAGTCTCATTTTCGTATTCAACATCTCAGCAGAGCGGCTCCGTGAAGTCAATGCATACTTAATATCTTCTCCTGCAAGAGGTCATCGACTTAATGCATAATCCATATTTCCAGATTACCCCGTACTAGCACTGTCGTTTGGTTGCAATCAATTAGAGTCGGGTATAGTTCTTGGCTCGTGGACTCAGCTCCATCGTTTCAGCTTCACGGCTGCAAACTAACCACCTCGAGAAGCTCAGATATCCTGTCACTTCCTCTTATCGTCTAGTTATAGTGCAACGAAAATTCTGATTCAGTCAACTTCTCGAGTCACCGTTCGCTTAGCTGGCCATCACTAGCTCAGGTACCAGACACGTGCACGTGACGGCGGGTAAGCGACACCTCAGCAACCTCCTGAGGTCACCTTCCGCTTCCCCAGTGTTTCCCTGCTAATCAACACCTCTTGTCTCCATTCCTCAGTCCACTTCCTTTTCTCCTCTTTCTTCTTACCCTCCCTTTGCCGACCTTCAACTCGTCCCCTTTTACAATACACCTTCCTTGTATTTCAGTCGATTGATTTGCGTGGCGTTTTGGGTGGTTAGGTCGTACTGCGGCCCTTGTAAATATGGCTCCTCTTCCCATCAAATTCACGGAGCTCATTAATGTGAGCCCCTTTTATCCTGACAGCTTCTATAGGAATAGATAGAGATGCTAACGCTTGCTATCTGCTCTACAGTTGACGAATGTTGAAATCGCGGTATGTGTTTCTGCGCTCATAGCTTCGTGGCCTCCGCTTCGGACCGTCGACGCTACCGTCCCAAATCTTCCAATTTTGCTGCGCTCCTTGCTTGTGGTATTTACTAATGCAACGTCTGTGAATAGCCGGCGTCGATTGGTTTCAATACGTGTGTAAGTATAGAGTCACGTCAACTACGGTTTACTAGCGGCTTTGTTTAGACGCTGACACTTGTACGTCATACAGACTCTAGAATCGGATCACTTCGTCTGTGTCCGCCAAAAACTCGATGACGAGGATAAGCCCCAGGTTATCATCCTTAATCTAAAGAACAACAATGAGATCATCAAGCGACCTATCAATGCGGACAGTGCGATTATGCACTGGTCCAAGAACATCATTGCTCTCAGGGCGCAGGGCCGGACAATTCAAATCTTCGACCTCTCAGCCAAGCAGAAGCTGAAATCTGCGGTCATGAACGATGACGTTGTCTACTGGAAGTGGTTCAGTGAAAAGAGCCTGGGATTGGTGACGGAATCCTCAGTGTACCACTGGGATGTTTTTGATCCCACTCAGACTCAACCATTGAAGGTCTTTGATAGACTTCCAAACCTTAGCGTACGTTCTGCCACCTAAGCGAAGAGCGGAAGTCTGAAATCCGAGGACTGATTTTATCGTACTCTAGAATTGCCAAATCATCAACTATCGAGTAAACGACGAGGAAAAGTGGATGGTCGTCGTCGGAATCAGCAGTCAGCAGGGCCGTGTCGTTGGTTCAATGCAGCTATACTCCAAGGAGCGTGGGATCTCGCAGTTCATTGAAGGACATGCAGCCTCTTTCGCTTCTATCCGAGTTGAGGGCTCGCCCCTGGAACATAAACTCTTCACTTTCGCGGTGCGGACTCAAACCGGTGCCAAGCTACAGATTGCAGAAATCGACCACCAGGAGCCCAACCCCAGGTTTCAAAAGAAAGCAGTGGAGGTGTATTTCCCCCAAGAGGCAGTCAACGACTTCCCAGTTGCGATGCAGGTGTCTCGAAAGTACGACATTGTTTACTTGGTCACCAAGTACGGCTTCATTCACCTCTACGATCTGGAGTCTGGAACCTGCATTTTCATGAACCGGATATCTAGTGAGACAATATTCACGACCGCTCCCGACTCCGAATCTACCGGTCTCGTTGGCGTCAACCGCAAGGGTCAAGTTTTATCTGTCAGTGTTGACGAAAACAACATTATCCAGTACTTGATGGAAAATCCAGCCATGTCCGGTCTCGCTGTCAAGCTGGCTTCTAAGGCAGGCCTTCCGGGTGCCGATCACCTCTACCAACAGCAGTTTGACAACCTGCTTGCCCAGGGTAACTACCCTGAAGCAGCCAAGATTGCTGCGAATTCCCCCAGGGGATTCCTGAGGACGCCAGAGACAATCAACAAGTTCAAAAATGCCCCACAAACTGGGCAAATGTCTGTTATCCTTCAATACTTTGGTATGCTACTGGATAAGGGGACGCTTAACAAGTATGAGAGTCTCGAGCTTGTTCGCCCTGTCCTCCAGCAGAACCGAAAACACTTGCTGGAGAAGTGGATGCGTGAAAACAAGTTGGAGAGCTCAGAAGAATTGGGTGACATTGTCCGGCCTTATGACATGAACCTGGCCTTGAGCATTTACCTCCAAGCGAATGTCCCCAACAAGGTCATTGCGGGTTTTGCTGAAACTGGCCAATTCGACAAGATCCTTGCATATTCCAAGCAAGTCGGATATCAACCAGATTACACACAGCTCCTCCAACACATTGTTCGCGTGAATCCGGAAAAGGGCGCTGAGTTTGCGACTCAGCTTGCCAACGAAGAGTCCGGCGCCCTCATCGACCTTGACCGTGTTGTGGATGTTTTCCTTTCCCAGAACATGGTTCAGCAGGCTACTTCTTTCCTCTTGGATGCTCTTAAGGATAACAAACCCGAACATGGCCACCTTCAGACACGCCTCCTTGAGATGAACCTTGTCAATGCTCCGCAGGTCGCTGACGCTATCCTCGGAAACGAGATTTTTACACATTACGACCGCCCCCGTGTTTCCCAACTCTGCGAGAATGCTGGCCTTATCCAAAGAGCCTTGGAAAACACTGACGACCCTGCCGTCATCAAGCGCAACATTGTCCGCACAGATCAACTAAATACCGAGTGGCTGATGAACTTCATTGGCCGTCTTTCTGTTGAGCAGACCCTCGACTGCATGGACACAATGTTGGAAGTCAACATCCGCAATAACCTACAAGCCGTTGTTCAAATCAGCACAAAATTCTCTGACCTTCTCGGACCTAGTCGTTTGATCAGTCTTCTCGAGAAGTATCGCACTGCCGAAGGTCTCTACTACTACCTTGGAAGTATCGTCAACCTTTCTGAGGATCCCGAGGTACATTTTAAGTACATTGAAGCTGCGACTGCGATGAACCAGATCTCCGAGGTTGAGAGAATCTGCCGTGAAAGCAACTATTACAACCCTGAGAAGGTGAAGAATTTCCTCAAGGAAGCTCGTTTGACCGAACAATTGCCGCTCATCACTGTATGTGACCGGTTCAATTTTGTCCACGACTTGGTTTTGTACCTCTATCAGAACCAACAGTACAAGTCGATCGAGGTCTACGTGCAGCGTGTCAACCCCTCGCGCACTCCTGCAGTTGTTGGCGGGTTGCTTGATGTTGATTGTGATGAGAGCATCATCAAGAACCTTTTGACTACTGTTGATCCCTCTGTGATTCCCATTGATGAGCTCGTTTCCGAGGTTGAAACCCGGAACAGGCTTAAGCTCCTCCTGCCCTTCCTTGAGGCCACACTTGCCACTGGTAATCAGCAGCAAGCAGTGTATAACGCTCTTGCCAAGATTTACATAGACAGCAACAACAACCCAGAGAAGTTCCTTAAGGAAAACGATCTGTATGACACTTTGGTTGTTGGAAAGTACTGCGAGAAGCGTGATCCCAATCTTGCATACATTGCTTACCGCAAGGGGCAGAATGACTTGGAACTCATCAACATCACGAACGAGAATGCTATGTACAGGGCGCAGGCTCGTTACCTTGTTGAAAGAGCGGATCCCGAAATATGGTCTTTCGTGCTGAGTGAGAACAACATGCACCGCCGGTCTCTCATTGACCAGGTTGTCGCCACTGCTGTTCCAGAGTCCACTGAACCCGACAAGGTTTCTGTTGCCGTTAAGGCTTTCCTTGAGGCCGATCTTCCAGGTGACTTGATTGAGCTTCTCGAGAAGATAATCCTTGAGCCGTCGCCTTTCAGTGACAACGGCAGCTTGCAAAACCTATTGATGCTTACTGCTGCCAAGGCTGATAAGGGTCGCCTCATGGATTATATCCACCAGCTCAACGAGTTCAGCCCAGATGAGATTGCCGAGATGTGCATCTCTGTCGGTTTGTATGAAGAGGCGTTCGAAATCTACAAGAAGGTCAACAACTACATTTCAGCCGTCAATGTCCTTGTCGAGAACATTGTCAGCATTGACCGGGCACAAGAGTTCGCTGAGCGTGTTGAGCTGCCGGATGTCTGGAGCAAGGTTGCCAAAGCTCAGCTGGACGGCCTTCGTGTCTCTGATTCTATCGAGTCTTACATCCATGCCAATGACCCATCCAATTATAATGAGGTTATCGAGACCGCTACTCACGCCGGCAAGGACGAGGATCTCGTCAAATATCTGAAGATGGCCCGCAAGACGCTTCGGGAGCCAGCCATTGATACTGGCCTTGCCTTCTGCTATGCTCGCCTGGACCAGCTCGCAGAACTTGAAGACTTCCTGCGGTCAACCAACGTTGCTGACATTGAGGCTTCTGGTGACAAAGCTTATGAGGAGGGCTACCACCAGGCTGCCAAGATCTTCTACACCAGCATCTCTAACTGGGCTAAATTGGCCACCACTTTGGTACATCTAGAAGACTACCAAGCAGCTGTTGAGTGTGCCCGCAAGGCCAACAGCGTCAAGGTCTGGAAGCAGGTCAACCAGGCATGCGTTGACAAGAAGGAGTTCCGCCTTGCCCAGATCTGTGGTCTCAATCTCATTGTGCACGCAGAGGAGTTGCAAGACCTTGTTCGACAGTATGAGCGCAACGGGTACTTTGATGAGCTTATTGCTGTGCTCGAAGCTGGTCTGGGACTGGAGCGGGCGCACATGGGAATGTTCACCGAACTGGGCATTGCTTTATCAAAGTACCACCCTGACCGCGTGATGGAGCATCTCAAACTCTTCTGGTCTCGTATCAACATTCCCAAGATGATCCGGGCCTGCGAGGAGGCTAACCTATGGCCGGAGCTTGTTTTCTTGTACTGCCACTACGACGAATGGGACAATGCCGCCCTTGCGATGATGGAGCGTGCTGCCGACGCTTGGGAGCACCACTCTTTCAAAGACATCATCGTTAAGGTTGCTAACCTGGAAATATACTACCGTGCCCTCAACTTCTACCTGCAAGAGCAGCCGCTGCTCCTCACCGATCTGCTTCAGGTGTTGACCCCCCGCATTGACGTGAACCGTGTCGTTCGCATCTTCCAGGCGTCGGACAACATTCCTCTGATCAAACCTTTCCTCCTGAACGTCCAGTCCCAGAACAAGCGGGCAGTCAACGACGCAATCAACGATCTGCTGATTGAGGAAGAAGACTACAAGCTTCTCCGCGACTCAGTAGATAACCACGACAACTTCGACGCTGTGGAACTTGCTCAACGCCTGGAGAAGCATGACCTCATCTTCTTCCGCCAGATTGCAGCGAACATTTATCGCAACAACAAGCGCTGGGCCAAGTCGATCGAACTGTCAAAGCAAGATAAGCTTTACAAGGATGCCATCGAGACGGCAGCCATCTCAGGAAAGCCCGATGTTGTCGAGGAGCTGCTTCGCTACGTAAGTTTTCTAGCCTTGTTTCAAATCACTTAACGGTTTGCTAACTGTGTAAAGTTTGTGGACATTGGCAGCCGCGAATGTTATGTCGGCATGCTGTATGCTTGCTACGATTTGATCCGTCCAGATGTGATCCTGGAGCTATCATGGCGCCACGGCCTCCAGGACTTCACAATGCCTTTCATGATCAACTTCCTCTGCGAGCAAACGCGTACGATAGAGATGCTGAAGAAGGACAACGAGGAACGGAAGGCACGGGAGGTGACGCAGAAGAAGGACGAGGACAACACGCCGATTCTAGGTGGATCCAGGCTTATGCTGACGCAGGGTCCAGCAGGGCCAGCACCTCCTGTCTACGGACAAGCGAATGGGATAACGCCGCAGGCCACGGGGTTCCGTCCTTTCTGAGCTCACTTTCCTGTGTTCTTGAGGGGTAGATTTTCTTTCCGCATGTGTATTTCACTATTTCTGATATGATCTCGATTCTCCAATGTGTCTTGTGACCTTGGGCTCACCGCCAGAGGTCGTCTTAGTAGTTAATAGCATTTCCCGAATTGGTGTATAACGCAGAGCGTGGAACAAGATCAATAAATAAGAGTAACCAAGCGTAACCTTGAGACGGGTGCCAAGGAGATTTGCGCTGCAATGCACTGCAATAATTGCCACGGAGTCCTGCTGGGCAGAATTGCGGATAAACACCGAGCGTTGACCGAGGCCAAGAGAGAGGACCGCGGCGGCGAAGCGAGGAAATCATTGGATGGAGGAGTCGTAGGGGGATCCATGGATGGTGGATGACAGATTTCTGGGAGGTTTCCGGTGTGATGATCTGGGAAGGGAGATGCAGTCTAGACGGGGTTGGGAACTCTTGTCCCGTCTTGGTAGGGAGAACACTGTGGATATGGGAGGGCGAAGCACAGCAAGGGACAGGATCACGAGACCTGTTCATGAGGCACGAACCAGGCTGGATGCATCGTGGATCTCTTCTAGCGCGACTCAATCAAAACTGGGGCAGTGCCAGACACTCCAAGGGTGGACGGCTGGACGACCGAGGCCCGGAGCATAGCACTCCTACTCCGGCCTTTTTAAGTAGTTTTTAAGTGGTGGGAGACCCATCCGGTTTCCTCTTCAGGACAGCGTGACTGCTAGAGGCCGTTTGACATTCTTATGATCATTTTACACGCCTAAGGAAAGGAATGGAGAGTAATAACCCGAGGGCCCGAGGTAGAGGAACGTGCAAAGAAGCTGGAGTTCCTGAAGAACCCGAGATGCTCGGTTATTGTAGGCTGTTGACAAGCAAACCCATAGGGGAGGGCCAGAGACTGCGGAGTACAAAATTCCCACCCAGTAAATCGACAGGGCATTTATCGAGCCCGCATGAGCTCATGGCGGAGGAGAACAGGCCGAACCAAGGAGAAAAAAGAAACGAGTACTCTGTGAGAAACTGTCCGGTGTGCCGGTGAGCAGCGACCAAGCGTGATTTACTGTAGGAAACACTTTCTAAATTCGACTGAACTGGCCTGAGTGTCAGTGATCGCTGCCCCTCCTTCGTCATCATCACCTGCAAGACCGGGCCTCCCCATCACTGTACTACGCCCACCCCTCCGCCTCGCCTCGAGGTCCAGCCCTCTTCATTCCTTCCCTCCCAGCCTTTATCAGATCCCATTCGATTTTCTTCGATATCTTCCTCTTCTCTCTCTCATCCCTGTCCTGCATCTACCAATTGATCATCCCGCTGGTCCCGCTGCTTCCTCTCTTTTCCGGCCTGCAACCGGGAGTTTTTCTTGCTCTCCGCCGTATAGCGTCAGTTCCCCGTCAGTTCCGCCGGGAAGTCCTCTCCCACAAGGTGACTCATTCCTGCTTTTTTTCTGGCTTCTTCAACTAATGCTCCATATTTATTGAAGACCTCTAGACCCGAGCTTTTCCAGAACCTTGAGATCTCTTCCCCTCCCCTGTCAATCTGATTGTCCCCTTCTCTGGGCTCTTTTTTCCTCTTCCCCTCACCCCGCCCTCCCCCTCCTCCCTTCACATTACCACTCGTCATGGCTTCCACTGTACCTCACAACCCGCCCGAGGAGGCCATTGATGAGACCGAGTTCGTTGATGACCACCATGCTCATCACCGCGACTCGGTCCACCACCGGCTGCGGGCCAATTCGGCCATCATGCAGTTCCAGAAGATCCTCGTCGCCAATCGCGGTGAGATCCCTATTCGTATCTTCCGAACAGCCCATGAGCTGTCACTTCAGACCGTTGCCATCTTCTCGCACGAGGACCGACTTTCAATGCACCGCCAGAAGGCTGATGAGGCCTATATGATCGGAAAGCGGGGCCAATATACTCCCGTTGGGGCATACCTGGCAATTGACGAGATTGTCAAGATCGCCCTGGAACATGGGGTGCATTTGATCCATCCTGGTTATGGTTTCCTGTCAGAGAACGCAGAATTCGCTCGGAAGGTCGAACAAGCGGGCATGGTCTTTGTTGGGCCGACCCCGGAGACTATTGAGGGTCTGGGTGACAAGGTCTCTGCCCGAAGACTGGCTATCAAGGCCAATGTGCCGGTTGTTCCCGGTACTGAGGGCCCTGTTGAGCGCTTCGAGGAAGTCAAGGCCTTTACTGACACCTACGGCTTCCCCATCATCATCAAGGCTGCCTTCGGTGGTGGTGGCCGTGGTATGCGTGTTGTCCGTAACCAGGCCGATTTGCGTGACTCTTTTGAGCGTGCTACTTCGGAGGCTCGCTCGGCTTTCGGTAACGGCACAGTTTTTGTCGAGCGTTTCCTTGACAAGCCCAAGCACATCGAGGTTCAGTTGTTGGGTGACAACCACGGCAACGTCGTCCACCTCTTCGAGCGTGACTGTTCCGTCCAACGTCGCCATCAGAAAGTTGTTGAAATCGCGCCTGCGAAGGATCTCCCTCAAAACGTCCGGGACAGCATTCTTGCAGACGCTGTCAAGCTGGCTAAATCCGTCAACTACCGCAACGCCGGTACCGCCGAGTTCTTGGTCGACCAGCAGAACCGCTACTACTTCATCGAAATCAACCCACGTATCCAGGTCGAGCACACCATCACAGAGGAAATCACTGGCATTGATATCGTTGCTGCTCAGATCCAGATTGCCGCTGGCGCTACTCTCGAGCAGCTCGGCCTGACTCAGGACCGCATCTCCACCCGCGGTTTCGCTATTCAGTGCCGTATCACCACCGAGGACCCGGCTAAGGGATTCTCTCCGGACACTGGTAAGATTGAGGTGTACCGTTCCGCTGGTGGCAACGGTGTCCGCCTTGACGGCGGTAACGGCTTCGCTGGTGCGATCATTACTCCCCACTACGATTCCATGCTGGTCAAGTGCACTTGCCGTGGTTCCACTTATGAGATTGCGCGCCGCAAGGTCGTGCGTGCCTTGGTTGAGTTCCGTATTCGTGGTGTTAAGACCAACATTCCTTTCTTGACCTCTTTACTTAGCCACCCCACCTTCATTGATGGCAATTGCTGGACCACTTTCATTGATGATACCCCCGAACTCTTTGCCCTGGTTGGCAGTCAAAACCGTGCTCAGAAGCTGCTTGCTTACCTGGGTGATGTCGCCGTGAACGGCAGCAGCATTAAGGGTCAGATTGGTGAACCCAAACTCAAGGGCGACATTATCAAGCCCACTCTCCACGATGCGGCTGGCAAGCCCATCGACGTCTCCTCCCCCTGCACTAAAGGTTGGAAGCAGATTCTTGATCAGGAGGGTCCAGAGGCTTGGGCGAAGGCGGTGCGTGCCAACAAGGGTTGCTTGATCATGGACACCACGTGGCGTGATGCTCACCAGTCCCTGCTTGCCACCCGTGTCCGTACCATTGACCTGTTGAACATCGCCCATGAGACCAGCCATGCTCTCTCCAACGCTTACAGTCTTGAGTGCTGGGGAGGTGCCACCTTCGACGTCGCCATGCGGTTCCTCTACGAGGACCCCTGGGACCGTCTGCGTAAGCTGCGCAAGGCTGTTCCTAACATTCCCTTCCAGATGTTGCTCCGTGGTGCCAACGGAGTTGCCTACTCCTCCCTCCCTGATAATGCCATCTACCACTTCTGTAAGCAAGCTAAGAGGTGTGGTGTTGACATATTCCGTATCTTCGATGCGCTTAACGACATTGATCAGCTCGAGGTTGGTATAAAGGCGGTTCACGCCGCTGGTGGTGTTGTCGAAGCCACTGTCTGCTACAGCGGTGACATGTTAAACCCGTCCAAGAAGTATAACCTCGAATACTACCTCAATTTGGTCGATAAGATCGTTGCTCTTAAGCCCCATGTCCTCGGCATCAAGGATATGGCTGGTGTACTGAAGCCCCAGGCTGCTCGCCTTCTCGTTGGTAGTATCCGTGAACGCTACCCCGACCTCCCTATTCACGTCCACACTCACGACTCCGCCGGTACTGGTGTGGCGTCCATGATTGCCTGCGCTCAGGCAGGTGCTGATGCTGTTGACGCGGCCACTGATAGTCTCTCTGGAATGACTTCTCAGCCCAGCATTGGTGCCATCCTTGCCTCTCTTGAGGGCACTGAGCAGGACCCTGGTCTTGACACCGCTCAAGTTCGGGCTCTCGACAGCTACTGGGCCCAGCTGCGTCTGCTTTATTCGCCATTCGAAGCTGGTCTCACCGGTCCCGACCCTGAAGTATACGAGCACGAAATTCCTGGTGGTCAATTGACCAATCTCATCTTCCAGGCTAGCCAGCTCGGTCTAGGCCAGCAGTGGGCTGAGACCAAGAAAGCCTACGAGGTTGCCAACGACCTGCTTGGCGACATTGTCAAGGTCACTCCTACATCCAAGGTCGTCGGTGATTTAGCTCAATTCATCGTGTCCAACAAGTTGACGCCTGAGGATGTCATCAACCGCGCAGGTGAGCTGGATTTCCCTGGCTCTGTCCTTGAGTTCCTCGAAGGTCTCATGGGCCAGCCGTACGGCGGTTTCCCCGAGCCTTTGCGTTCCAAGGCCCTCCGTGACCGTCGCAAGCTCGACAAGCGCCCTGGTCTCTTCCTGGAGCCCCTGGACCTGGCGAAGATCAAAAACGACCTTCGTGAGAAGTACGGCTCCGCCACCGAATACGACGTGGCCAGTTACGCTATGTACCCCAAGGTCTTTGACGACTATAAGAAGTTCGTCCAGAAGTACGGAGACCTTTCTGTTCTTCCTACCCGCTTCTTCCTCGCCAAGCCCGAGATTGGCGAGGAATTCCATGTCGAACTTGAGAAGGGCAAGGTCCTGATTCTCAAGCTGCTCGCCATCGGTCCTCTCTCCGACCAGACTGGCCAGCGTGAGGTCTTCTACGAAGTCAATGGAGAGGTCCGTCAGGTCTCCGTCGACGATAAGAAGGCGTCCGTTGAGAACATTGCCCGCACTAAGGCCGATGTCACCGACAGCAGCCAGGTCGGTGCTCCTATGAGCGGTGTTGTCGTCGAGATCCGTGTCCACGAGGGCTCCGAGGTTAAGAAGGGAGACCCGATTGCTGTTCTCAGCGCCATGAAAATGGTATGTTCATGTCTTTTCACCAGGGTTCTGGGCGTCTCGCTAATCATGCACTAGGAAATGGTCATCTCCGCTCCACACAGCGGCAAAGTGTCTGGATTGCTGGTCAAGGAGGGCGACTCTGTTGATGGGCAGGATCTCATTTGCAAGATTGCCAAGGCTTAATAATGAAAAATTTGAAGGGAACATTACCAAAATTGACGGCTGGATCTCTTGACCCTATTTCTATTTTCATATATGGACGGAGGGGGTTCTGTATGGCGAAGACGTCGGGATAGGGATACTTTGTTGCTGGTTAGAGAGATCTAGTGACCACGGATTTATGTCTATGGGTTGGGGTTTTTAGGGCTTCTTTTTTCTTGCTCTTTGTGTTGTTTGCTAGTTTAGTTTTATGATTTGATGATCAACAAACATAGTTCATGATATATGAATGAACCTGTAGACTAAATGATACTCGGTGGTTCATCCCGCAATTTTTTTTCCGACGTGGTAAATATCTACTTACATCTCGCTTTCAAGGGCATTAATGTTGCCATATCCCATATCAAGCTTGGCTCGCGGCTCGTAGGATGATGGCCCGGCTCGTGACCCAGGCGGTCTGCCGCCGGGCTGAATATTAAATGATATCATTAGCATAGCTCTAGAGAAAAACAACAATCAATCATACTTCATACATCGATCAAACCTTGCTCATTGCAACAATTAATGCAATTCTTTAAAAGTGGAGGTCTGAAAGTATGCCATATGACATAATAAAAAAAGAAAGCCATGGGATGACCCGGGATCGAACCGGGGACTTCTAGATACCTAGAACAGGCTTAGGATGAAGTTTGATCTTCAGTCTAGCACTCATACCAACTGAGTTATCACCCCATTGGTTAATTTTAGAAATTTCTTTAAACCTATAATCCAATTTCAAACAAGTCCCGCTAAGAAACTCTCACAAACCGCATCGTCATAGTGCAGTACCGCACTTATTTTCTCACTACCTTTCCTACTAGAACAGTCCTATAAATTTTATCAAGGGACTCTCACCAGCGATGCCCTCCAGCCCGCCGCCGGACGGCGGCAACGCCAATGCAACCTCAATAAAACCCGTTTCCCTCTCGCTGGGCTCCTCAAAAAAGTTACCCAACAAAAAACCCGCGTCTAGCCAGACCCTTGCGCGCCGCCCGCATCAGAATCTGCCATATCATCATGACTCTGACTCTGATGACAATGGTGGCGACAGTGAGCCGGCATTTCAGTCTGTTACGGGCTTCGACACTCTCACAGGCAAGACAATAGACGCTTCTGATGCGGAGGAAAAGAAGCCGTTGACGATTCCGGTGGCGAGCGGTAATAATTGGCGTGATCGGCCGGGTGTTATCCGGAGACCCAAGGGGAGGAAAAACTTACTGCCGAAGGAGGTACAGGCGTTGCAAGAGGCGCAGAGGAAGGGAGAGGTCCCGGGGGACGGGGATGCTGTGGGGCCAAGTATGCAGTATGGGTTGAGCTTTGCGAAGCAGCCTCAGAATGAGGATGGTGACCAGAAGATGGAAGATGCGGCGCTACCGCCTGCAGAAGCCGCCGAGAAGGCGAAACCGCTTACGGAGGATGAGCTTGCGTTGCAGGCGCTTGTGAGGGAGAGTAAAGGGGAGGTGGAAAGGAGGTCGGATCTTGTTATAGAGTCCACTCGAGCGGGGGAAGGGGAGGCGGAGGAAGAAGCCAACGAGTTCTATGACAGTCATAACAGCGAGACGAGATCTTTCCGGGCAGATGTTGCGGCGAGACCGGAGTCCGCGACATTGGAGCAGTATAATGCTATTCCTGTGGAGGAGTTCGGCGCTGCCCTTCTGCGTGGTATGGGCTGGAAAGAAGGGCAGGCCGTTGGGAAGGGAAAATACGGGAGCGCGACCCCCAGCCGGGCATCTACCCCTCATATTCCTGCTCGTCGGCCTGGTTTTCTAGGAATAGGAGCCAAGGATGTCTCTAATGGAAAGGCTGAAGTCGAATTCGGTGCCTGGGGCAAGGCAGCTATGCGCAAGGGATCCAGGAAAGCTGGGGAGATCGCCAAGAATGGTGAAGGTAATACAGAGGGCATTTATATGCCTGTGCTCATGCGTAACAAGAAGACTGGCGAGACGATTACGGAGGAAGAACTCGCGGCTATGGCAAAGGAAGCTAAGAAACGAGATGATAGTGGCAACTGGAAGGAGAGGAGGGATCGGAATCTTGAACGCAGCGAGCGTGATAAAGACCATCGTCGGGACCGTGACCGAGATATAGACAATCGGCGTCTGGAGTACGATGACACCGATCGGTATGAAAGCCGGCGGAATGGATCATCGCGGAGGGATAGGAGTCGGTCAACAAGTGATCGGCATTCTAGGCGACGAAGATATCAGGATGACGATGGTGGGAGGCGAGACGATCGATATTATCGTGAACGAGACCGAGACCGAGACCGTGAGCATCGTTCAGACCGCGATAGAGACAGAGATCGGAACCGGGATCAAAAGGACCAGAAATATTATGACGATGACCGGAATAGTTCGTGGTATTCATCATCAGCTGCCTCCAGCAAGCAGCGGAATCGGGATAGAGACAGGGATCGAGATAGTGATCGTGATTCCCATCGGCGGAGGAAGTAGATGGAAGAATTTCGCACTCAGCTTAGGACATATACTTCGTCCTCTATTTATTGTTATCTTACGTGTAACGATGAATCCTACTACTTCATCTTGGGATTTCCTAACCTGTCAAGTAATGAGTTTATATGCTGCTCCACGTCTAGCGGCTCGAGCAAACCAGGAAGCAAAACTTTTCTAGACCTTGATGTAAATGCAATATGTACTCCTCTGACAAACACCCATAGGTATATACCGTGTCGATCCGACAGAAACAGACAATAAGAACAGAAACAATGTCTAGTTGTACATGGCCTCATACGTTTAGATATCCCTCATTTGGAGAGCCAAAGGCTTGCTCTTATCATGTTTAAGCACCGAGCATAACGACATCCTTCACGTGCTCAGCTTTATCCCCAGTCTCATTGATGCTCTGTGTAGGAGCTTCAAGCGCACTTAGACCGATACCACCATCCATCTCACCTAGAACCCATTCGACGAGGTAGCTCTCATCCTCGAGCTCTTCTACACGGCGATAATGTCGCTCCGTGTACGAGGCCAAAGCTTGTAGAATATCCTTCATGGCAGCAGCATCGCGTCCGTCTCGGCTTCGTTTCGCCATTCGAGAGGAAGCTAGCTCGACAAAGGTAGAGGCCGGATAGGAGCGGAAGAGAGCGAATAAAATTCGCTGCGCCACCTTAGAGTGGCGCGCGTTGGTATTCCAGTCCCGGAGACGAAGGAGGAGGACGTAGAGGTTGCCGGGGTCAAGAGTTTGGAGGACCTCGTCAATGGATGGGTTCCCCGTGAGACTGTTTGCACGATCTTCGTCCTGAATGTCGGTATTGTGGGGATCGTCCGCGGCGTCGATGGCGGCGCTGAAGAGGGACAGGAGGCGCGCGGGGTGGTTGAGTTGTAAGGCGAGGGTGATGGCTTCACGGTATGCGCCTGCTACGATGTAATTTTGTAACTGCTGGTCTTGTTCGATGCGGGCAGAGTTGGCGTTGACGGCGGCAGTGTAGGTTGCGGAGGTTGTGTCGGTCCAGAAGGTGACTGTTGAGTCTGCTGAGCCGGATGCAATGGCGTAGGGGGAGGTAGATTTGGTTGCGGAAGAGGAATTGACGTCGTCGCGCGATCCGGACGGTGTAGGGCTGGCTAGCGCCCAGACCCGATCGGTATGGTTGTCGAGGGTTGTTTCCAGTTCGCCTGTGTATGGGGACCAGACCTTCACCAGTCCATCTGCGGCTGCGGAGGCAACAAGGGGTCGGAGTTGAATAGAGTTGGGGTTTGCTGCTGCTGCTGCTGCATCTTCATCGTCCTCGTTTTTGGTCTTACTGGACATGTCCGGAGGTGGGAGCCAGAGCACCTTGAGTACGCTGTTCGTGTGGCCTTCGAACGTAAGGAGACAGCTATAGTCGGATAAATTCCAGAGCTTCACCGTCTTGTCACCTGAGCCCGTTACAATCATGCCTCTGTTAGTGCTGCTTTTGGCATCTGCACTAAGGATCGGTGTGCCCTTAGGGGAGAAACGCGCCGACCAAACGCCTCTCTTGTGACCGCGCAAGACACCCACGACGGACCCGTCGTCTGCAGACCAGATTTTGACAGTCCGATCTTGTGAGGCTGAAGCAAACAGCGCTGACGACGGGCTCACGTCCAGAGCGTTGATGTCCTTGTCGTGAGCCTTGCGGGTGAACAGCGCTTTCGGTGTGTGGGGATTGTCGCCAATGGTAGGACCCAGCTTCCCGATGTTCCACCGCTTGACTGTACGATCCTGGGAACCCGTGATGACGAATGGAGGGGGATGATTCACTGGATCCTTGTACGCTGGCGTATCAGGAGGAGGTGAGTCCCGTGGAAAACTAATGGCTCCTAGAGACTCTGCATGACCCGTGAGGAGGGCGAAACATGTATATGACGAACTCTGCGGGTCAAGGCGCCATAAACGTGCCGTATTATCCTTTGCACCTGTAGCAAGCCAGTGACCGGACCAGTCCACATCGATGCAGATGATGATGTCGTCGTGGCCATCCAGATGAGCAATATCAGCACCGAAGTACTCCCGCCCCTCTGTTGAAGGCCTGTAGTCAGACGGCCCAACAGAGATAATCCGGATGCTTTCAGTATTGGTTGCCAAAGCAAGCATAGAACGATCAGGACCGACGTATGCAAGATCAATAATATCATCATCGTTTCCTGATATGCGCCTGACAACCGGCAGTGGATCAATGGTAGATCCAGGCTTAAGGTTTGATAGAGGTTCAAGAGAATGTAGCCTTAGAGTTTGGTCGGCATGAACAGTCATAGCGAACGACATCCCTGGCGTATAGTGAATTGCGATAATTGCCTCAAATTCCGGCGCAGCTTCCTGGTCACCTGTAACCTCTCCTCCCCTGTTGCAGTCCCAAACGCGTAATCTGCCATTCTCTCCTCCAACCAGACACAGTCCGCCTTCGGCAACGAAGGAAGCTGCTTCGGCACTTTCAAGAACAGGAATTATCCTCCGAGTTTTGAAAGTTCGCATATCCCACACGATGACAGTTTTGTCTCGGCCAGCGGACAATAGAGCATTCTCCGTTGACGAATATGATAGGCTGCGTACGACAGAAACATGTGAGTCGAGAGATGCAATAGACTTCTTTTTATTCAAATCCCAAACGCGCACTTTACCCTCCTCGCTACCGGAGGCAAGCCGGAAGGCACCGATGGAGCTGGAGGCAGAATCTAGGTCCATCATCTCGTCGTCTTCATCTTCGCCTGCCACCCCAGATTTCCGTTTCGATTTTTTCTTCGAGGACGGCTTTCCGTCGTGCTCCGCTGTGGGGGATTGGAAGAAGCATAAGGCTGAAATCACGCCACCATGACCGTGAAAACTATGCGTGATGTAACCACCTCGGATATCCCAGACTTTGATTGAGCCATCCGCAGCTCCAGTCGCTAGCAAGGTACTGGTGGTGTCGGTGGCGGTTGTCACAACCGGCGCTGTGTGAGGCTTTAAACTCCGAACGAGCTTTGTCTCAAGGGTACGGGTTGTATCTTCGTATTGGGAGAGGGAGTATATGCGCATTGACATGGATCGCGAACAGAGGATAACGTGCGAAGCCGAGGGAGTAACTGATCTCGTTAGTGCACTAATCTTAGGCAGGTTTAGAATGGGGGAACAGACTGGCCAAGCTAGTGATAACTTCTCCATCCTATAACTTGGGTTAGCCCATGAATAGACACTCATAACGAGACCAAATCATCCAAGTCATACCCCTTCAAGCGTAGCGAGCTGGTTGCCGGTCTCAAGGTCGATGACGAGCGCATCTTCGTTGACGCAGGCAACCAGCAGGCGGCCACTGGCATCGAGCGCGGTGCTTCCTCCGGTATAGATGGGACGAAGCGTTCGAGACGCCTCGAAGGTCGTCTTGACAACAGCTTTGGACATGGCTGAGAATTACGATTATGTCTGGTAATGTGGGAAGCTTTTAGCGCGCCATGATCTGTATCCAAAAGATCGTTAAACAAGTATAGTCAAGATCAGTTCGTCTCAGGCTGGAACTTTTCGATCACTTTTTTTGAAAGTGGTTTGTTCTGTTTGCGCTGTTTGCGAAGCCATCAAACAACCGTCCCAGTAGGCATGGTCTCCACTCTAGGTACAGGCAAATAGGCGCCGTAGCCGCAGCCGCCTCACTATCCACGCATGGGCTGACCTCCTTCGCATCGCCATCTTATCTACTTCGTAGTTTCGCTTTGTCCCAAACTATCTCTTGGCGTGATGAGACCAGAAACGTGATTTTATAATGGGGCGACGCGCATACTTGAATCGCCTAGCTCTGGTATGCTCTTAGCTTTCTTTCACCCCGCCTTGATCAATAGCTATCACTTTTCTGCTCTTAATTCGATATGTGCCGAACTTTGTCTACATACAGCTGAGTCTTCGGCCAGCTACTCGCTTTATGGTGCTCTAGGACTGTGGCACAGTTCGTACTTCAAGACTTCCCTTGACTTCACCACGCCATAGCATGGGCATTATTTGATTCTCATATTTGCTTTCTGGAATTTTTGGTTAACGAAGATCAAGGGCCGGTCCCCTTATGAAGCCCCGGAGCCTCCTGCTGGCTGTCCAGGAGAGCACGGAATTTCGACACACCGGAGGATCTCACCTCTTAATGCGGACGGATATGTCCAGCACTATGATGAGAGGGGCCACCCGGTCAATCCAGAATCAAAGTCCTTTGGACGAGATTTAAGGAGAGCCAAGAACGACATACTTTCGACGATGGGCATTGTCGTAAGCGAGGATGCGAATCGCGGCCGCAACGAACAGCAGAAGATTGATGCCATTGTGGCTGAGAATGACTACGGCTTGGTCATGGTGACACTCGATCAAATCTCGGTCTTCCTGGGCTCGTGGTGGACTACGTCGCTTATTGGTCGAGTACAGGTGATGCCATTTCGATGCCACCATGAAGAGGTTTGGGGGCTAATCGTAAGTTTATACAGACATTCAGAAGCTATGCCCATGTCCCCATTACAGGAATTATAAACCAGGAACGGGCTTCTCTTGGGACTCTTGGATTTTATTTCGCCGGGATTCCCGCTTGGGCTATGTCCACGTGTTTGTCAATATGTCGGCATCATCCCCTAGAGCGCTTGATTTCCACTTTTCAAAATTTCTTTCCGAACGATGACACGGGCTCGAAGCTTGTGAGAGCTTCATTAACAATCGTTCACTCTGCGTAAGTAGCCCAGGTAGTGACATGTGCCCAATCTAATCAGTTCGCAGGACGCGAGGGGCCCTTCTCGTCCTCGCCATGCAAACCTACATGTTCTCACTACTCCAGTCTCTTCATCTAATCCCTCCTGCCTCCATGCCAAGTATTGGATCCTTCATGCCGTTCGGTGAATTTGCCTCTATGCTTCTCCCAAGCTTTCCTCCAGACCTTTCTTTGTGCTCTCTGAGCAATTTTGCCTGGAACATACTAAAAACGCCTTCCCTGTTTTACATTTATGTCTATCTGCGGCCAGTGATTGAAGTCCGACTATATAGGCTGATTCGCAGACGATTACCGAAGCCTAATATAACAGATGATCTATCAATCAAAGTGGCATTTGAAAATGATCTTGTCGATTGGATGGTACCCACTCTTGGGCGTCGAGCTGCAGAGGAAACAAAACGCAGCAAACTATCCTTAATGGAAGACCTGTCCTATGAGTTGAGTGTACTTCAGCAATGGCTGTCCTCTAAGATACCTTTCAGGTCGTGCTGGGCTTCTCTTGTCCATACGGCTCAACAGCAATCTGAGACTCCCCAGCCTCAGGGTCAACCAGCTTATCGATCCCTAGATCCAGAGGAACAGCATCGGAGGTTGAGAAGTGCCCAGTGGCATCCTGCCGATCAAACCATGTCCATACATGGATCTGACGTACGTTCTACTGAGAGTCACAGCGCGCTATCAAACGAAGAGCATCAGGCTCCTAATACAGACAATATGGATCTGTTGAGACGCGCAAGGAACCTGACGCTTTCTACTCGCACATCATCTCCAGGCCCAGACACCCACCGACATGAAGCTGTCACAGTGAACGAGAGCCGAAGGCAGTCACACTCAGATACACTCCTCTCCAGGTCTCAGTCGCCTGCGTCTTCCCAAGCATCTCCTCGTGTTCGTGCACACTTGGTCCAGGAGTCAGATGTCGTTGCTATGCAACTGGAGCTGGAAAGCCGTCATACACATGACAGGAATGCTACCAGAGACAGCGATGCCGATCCACAAAATGCCGAAGCAGGACCGGTGGGTCGTCGCTCAATTCCGGATATCCTTGATACGATTTTATCTGACCAGAACGGACACATGACAACAATCCTCGACCCCGAAGCTACACACAGCGCCGTTAATATGACTGCTGCGGTACCCCCGGGTTTGGGGGAAACCATAACAACCGCTGCTTCCGGCCACCAGCCAAATGGTATACCGACAGTCCAAAACGCGGCCGCCTCTTCTCTTGAGCCGACGGTTTCGGGCCCGATCAACAACTTATCGGACGTCGTAGATGAATTAGCCGTCGACGACGCAAACAACCAACTACCAAATCGAGACGGCGACGCAGCCGCCGACGACGCAGGCTCCGAATTCTCTCCACACCTGGCCGATTCCGCAGTCCGCCAGAACTCAGCTAGCGATACCGCCGCAACAACAACCTTCATCCCATCCCATAGAGTAACCATCCTCTCCTCTCTGCCAGTGGACTCGCTGGCCTCTCATCTAGCAGCCATGATCACCGCGGCCCTGTTTGCGCCTCTCGAATCATTTTACCTTCGTTCCCTGGCAAGATCATACCTTGCCTCTAAAGGAGCTCCAGTCGTTCTCCGGTCCGATGTTTATCCCGTGGGAACTTGGTGTGGCGGACGCTCTCGATCCGATACACTCGCCTATTTGGGTAAACTTGCACTCATGATGGGGATTCAAGCTGCCGTGAATGCTTCCGTTTGGGGAATCATCTCGGGGACTGCGATTCGAATTGGGAGGAAATGGTGCGGATGGGGTGCATTTTGAAAGGGTTCATGCACTGAAAATGAACAGCATGTACGATAACAGATGTTGTATTTGTCCAATACTGATACAGTGTTCTAATCTGGCTTCCCAAATGAGTACATTTATCAGTCTCAAGATAGTGTATACTTAGGTAAATTCTCTTTCTGAATAAAATTCATGATATCTCATATTTAATGATACATGCAAAAGC
The DNA here is from genome assembly GCA_003574815.1 of Aspergillus spinulosporus. Classification (NCBI taxonomy): domain Eukaryota; kingdom Fungi; phylum Ascomycota; class Eurotiomycetes; order Eurotiales; family Aspergillaceae; genus Aspergillus; species Aspergillus spinulosporus. The sequence goes on along the minus strand of QPHH01000002.1, from coordinate 1,220,796 downwards.
TAGCTAGACGAGGACGCTTTAGACCCAAAAACAAAAATCACTTCGAAGCAGTTTTCCCCTTCTTGTTCATACCTGGAACCCTCCTCCGCTCCCAAACCATAAGATACCCTTCCTTGGTGAAAAGCGTCTCACTCTCGGCGCGCTTAACGAACAAGTCTTGGATCTCTAGCCACTCCGGGCCCCGCTGTTCCCCGCTATGCTGCTCATTCTGAATACGAGTATTCTCAGCCGCCATAGCTTTATCATGTAGCTGAACGAGCCACGAGACCTTCTCAGTCCCCGCACCGGCACCGCTGGACGAGGCGCCGCCGCCCGATGCTGCATTGACACCCTTTTCAGCAGCGTCCTCCGTTCCTCCGGGAGCAGTGATCATGGGGTCGAGGATGATGTTTGCTACCAGATCGTAGAGGATTGGCTCGCCCGGGGGCCAGACCTCTGGGTTGGGTTCTACGTAGGGTGACATGTCAAGCGAGCGTGGGGAAGGGAAAGTGACGATGGTTGGGTTGCGCTCTGAGACAAATCTGTTTTTGCTGAATCGCTTGATGTGGAACATGAGATAGGGTGGAAGCGGGTGGAGGAGGCGATGACGGACACGGTGGGCGAGTTTCTCGGAGGCTGTGATGCCATTATATTTGTTCAGGAGAGTGGTGAGGGGTACTTGAGGGATGATAGATTCCCTGTTCGCGGATTGGAAGAGGGGTGTTGGGGGAAGGTCGAGGGTGAGAATGAGGAAGGGGGTTGTTTGACTGTTTATGGTACCAGATTCGGTGAAGACCAGGCGGGCGTTCTGGGTATCTGAGTGTGCTGTGATTGCCTGGCTTTCGATTCGGAGATGACCTTGGAAAGCAGCGTGGACAACACTGGTTGGTGTCTTAGATGGTTTTCGGGAGCCGCCAAGCGCAAGATGTAGGTTGTTCAAAAACCAGGATAAAAATTCCACTGGGTCAGACTGCTGAGTGAGGGTGAACCGCTTGGATGAACGCAAAGCGACCTCTTGCAAAAGTTCGTGAGGGGATACGTGGGAACGAAAAGCCTTGGGGTTCCAGAGCTTGCGCACAAGTGTACCAAAACGCAGGACCAGCTGAGGTGTACCTGGTTGTGGAAACTCGTGGAGGAGAAAGTAATTGCGAATGGGAAGAACATGGGCAAGAGCCTGAGCCACGACGTTCAAATAGTCGTTGGCCTTGATATTGTTCATACCAACAAAGCCTGTAGATACATCAATTAGGTTATCTGAAGAATCGTAGGAATAGGGAGTGGTATATACCTGGTCGATACCGTCTCCCCGACAAGTCGAATGCATCTGTGACCACTTTGTCCAATTTCGCAACTTCATCCTTAGTATAGTATGGGTCGACCACGTATTTGATATCATCCAAGCTCTTATTTTTCACCTCGTATCCTTCAGGCAAGACGTAGACCTTCTTCGTTCCCATGTTTATAAAGACATGATGTGAAACTTCCAGGGCATGGAAGTAGGCGTAGGACTTGGGACCCCTGCCCTGAAAGTATTTCCCACACACGAGGCAAGCGTACACGTTGATATTCGACAAACTCACGGAGCACAATTTCTCGAAGTCGAAGTCAAGGATGTGTCGATTGATCGTATCTAGGTAGAGATCGCTGTATCCTTCCATCGGAGCGCTTTGGCGTTGAGGAGCCACAATTGCAGGTCGGTCGTCATCCTCATCTTCGTCGTCTTCCGGCTCATCTACTTGCGCTGCTTCTTGAAGCTCCTCTCCCTCTATATCCGCAGCTGCAAGGATATCCCTTCCGTGGTGCTCATCGTCCTCCATCTCTTGCCCTGAAGCTCGGCGCAAGGGTAGTGCTCCATGGCGCGGGTCATCTTCCTGCAAGTTGTCGTTCTCCGTGCGCGCCTTTTTGGAGGCTGGAGAGCCGACCGCAGCTTCTTGCTCTAGCGACAGCTCCGCCTGTCTTTTGGTCATCATAACTCCTCCGGGGATTAGCAAATTGAAGGCGGCAGAGACGCGGACGTTCTGGAAAACTCGCGGCGGAAGACCTAAGGACATATGCAAACAGGACAAACACAATTCGTCTTGCATCATTGCTCGACAGCGGAGCTCACTTGGAACTTTAGCGAAACCATCCCGAGATTTTAGATATATTATATAGCTGCTTGGCTCTGGATATCGTGTCATGTCATTTCATTTATTGTCTACTTAGCAGCCATCCTCGGCTGAGAGGCTACACCGGAGTCAAATGCAAGAAATCATTTCAGGAACCCTAGGCCCATAATGTCGAAAATGATACCGGAAAACATAAAATGCTTGTTATCATATATTAAGCACTTTTGACGATTCGGTTATTGTCAAAGTCCACCTCCCTCACGCCATCCTTGGTCACTACTTTGACCAGGACCTGTAGATTGTTAGCCACCTTGTTCGCCATCCAGACAGAATAAAGTCAAATAGCATACCCCCTTGTAGTCGATCGGCAGCCGCCGCTTCAACTCATCTGTGCACATCTCTAACAGCTTCATACCTTGTTCCAGGGTAATGTCGGGGTGGTGGTGCTTGTCAAGCGTTGATAGACAGTAATACTGAGCATAGCCATGGGCAGCATATGGAACACGAGCCAACGACGCGAGGTAATCAATCCAGTAAAGGTGTGGTTTCTGAGAGATAGGGTCTACACCACCCAAAAGTAGGTTGACTGTGTAGGGGTTTCGCGATCGTAGGCTGCGTGCCAGCTCTCCTCGAACAAAGTTCGCGACGGCTTTCGGGGACAGCTCGGTATCATTTCGCATTGTGTATAGCTGAACATTAGCTTGAACATATTCGGCAAATTGTACTGTGATGGGGCCCTCGATTAGTTTCCTGGTGTTGAAGCTCTAAAATATATAAGCGCGAACGAACCGGTGTCTCCCGCTTCTCCGGAAAAGGCGACAAGAGTGTGCTCGTTCAGTTGCCTTGTCTTATCATCTTCAGCTTTGAGGATTGTCGGGCCTCTCATAGCAGCCTTTGACGCTGCTAGAATGACAAAGTCTCTGCCTGTGATGCCAAGTAGAACCTCCCTATGACAGTGTCGGTCAGCATGATTAGTACTATGTGGCAGAGGTGGGCACATACATGGTAATGGTGTAGGTCTGGAACTTTGTAGAACGGTATTAAGCTGGAGTAAGGGTAATTGGTTTCAGGTGGGGGAAGACGAAGAAATAGGATGGAAGAAGTCGTTTACTGTCTATCACTGGCCGCGCGGACCTTGACTGCCTGGACCTAGCTGTTGCTTCCTACAGCCTCAGGCGGAGAGCTGTTGCGCTGACTCAGCGAGCACTGCTCACCACACCGCCTACACGGACCATGGGCAGAAAAAAAAAGTTCGAAACTGAACGGGAAATTCAATGACCAAGTAGAACCGCTGTAGACGACTGTCTCAATTGGAGAACAATACTACCGGTCAACCTTCATTCGGCATATACACTCGATGTCATCATTCTTTACATTACCTGCTTCGCAGCGGAAGCGCAAGAGGGAGGACCGCGCTGGAGCCCCCGCCTCAAAGAAACGGGGTGTTGATGTGGATGGAGATGCCCGAAACAAAAGTAAGAGGAAGAGTAGGGAACGGGACGAATCTATCTCAGGCAGTGACTTAGACGAGGATGCGGAGAGCGTGGCATCAGTGGTTTCAGAGGAAGAAAGCGGCTCTGATTCGGATGATGGAGAGACCGCCGCGGATCGAAGGTTGAAATTGGCGGAGCGATACCTGGAAAACGTTCGAGAAGAGGTGGATGATTACGGGTTTGATGCTGCAGAGATTGATCGGGACTTGATTGCTGAGCGACTTAAAGAGGATGTGGTACGTGCGAAAGCACCTTACCGCTTTGATCCCCCGTTGACTATCTATTAGGACGAATTCAAAGGAAGGGTATACCGGCAAATCGCCTCCGACTTGGCTTTTTCGGCTGCTACGCATGCGTTCTTTCGAGCAGACACTCAAACCACAACATCGATTGCCATACACGCGCCATATGTGTATACAGTTTCGAAGGATAGGACTCTGATCAAGTGGGAGCTTGCAACGCCTGGGGCAGCAACCACAGCTACAACAAATGGAGCAGACGGTACATCTAAACGACCGCCCAAGCCGCAACGGAAGAAGCCGAAACAGGTGCGATTTACAAGAGGCCTGCAGAAGGTTGCGGAAAGCGCAGATGAGCAAGGCCATACCAAGAACATACTGTCAGTGGCAGTATCCCCATCTGGAAAGTTTGTTGCTACCGGAGGAGAAGACAACAAGCTTATCATCTGGGATGCCGCAACATTGACGCCTTTACAAACCTTCTCCCAACATCGCGATTCTGTCAGCGGGCTGGCTTTTGCTCGCCACATCTCCGCCATGAGTTCAGGCGAGCAATTATTCTCCGGATCCTTTGATCGAACGATCAAGACCTGGTCTATTAGCACCGCCGGCCATGCCTACGTAGAGACATTATTTGGCCACCAAGATAATGTCGCCTCAGTTGCCGCCATGACAATCGACCAGTGTATCAGTGTCGGGGCCCGAGACCGCACCGCCAGGTTGTGGAAGGTCGTTGAAGAATCCCAGCTTATCTTCCGCGGTGGCTCCTCCAAAAACACCTACAAAGAGAACAACATCGACTGTATCGCCCCATTACCGCCTACCCACTTCGTCACCGGTTCTGACAACGGCTCCATCTCTCTGTGGTCCATTCACAAAAAGAAACCTCTTTACACTATTCCCCATGCTCATGGCTTTGACCCAATTCCTCCAGTAGAGCTAATATCTCCGGAAGTTGACCAACAAACAGCCGAGTTGAATGCGCGCTTTTTGAGGCCCACCCCTCGCTGGATTACAGCCCTTACCACGGTCCCGGGCACAGACATCGTCCTCAGTGGCAGCTGGGACGGCTGGATCCGGGCGTGGAAAATATCAGAGGACAAGAGGACAATTCAACCTCTAGGCCCCGTTGGCGCGGGCACATACTCAGCAAAGGCGCCCGATACCCCCTCCAAACAACTAGAGCAGAGCCTTGCGTCTGCCAATCCATCTCACGGACAGAGTCTCACCAACATAAACTCCGAATCAGAGGCTGAGCCGCTCGTAAAGGGTGTCGTCAACGGCATTGCTGTGTTCGAGCGTCGGGTAGAGACCGCAAAACCGGGACAAGTCCCTTCCGAATCAAAATCAAAATCGTCAAGAACAAGTCCGGAAGCGCGTGGTCTCTGTATCGCTGTTGCGATTGGGAAAGAGCACAGATTCGGGCGTTGGAAATGTTACGCAAATAACTACTACAAGGGGTCTGCTTCAGACGGCCGAAACGGGGCCATGGTCTTTGAGGTTCCCTTTATTGCTGGTAGGGTTGATCAGCAGGAGGATTGAACCTTCTAACTGAACCTTCTAACTGACCTAATGTAACTACCTTCCAATCAATGATGTATTTATATGAATTACCAGCGGCATTAGCGTATTCGGAAAAGCAACTGCTCTTTCACGATTCTTCTTTGCTATGACCAGGATTAAGTCCTACTACTAGGTAGTCTTGGTGAGAATTTGGAAGACAGCACTGGAGGAAGCTGATGGTTCTGAACGACCGAGGTGCCCGCCAGAAGACAAGGATTGATTGATGTTTGAAATAGATATTCGCCAGCCATGGGATGCCGTGCTGTTAAATATTACGTAGGGTAAGAATAGAAAGACTTATAGGCAGCACCACAGCCATGTTGTCCCATGTCGCCAGATTGCTTGAATCAAGAGACACCCAAAAAATCCTGTACCATTCTATAAAATACACGTGACGAAAGAAAGAAATGAGGTCGCTAAAAGGGGTCTGTCCGGCACCTGAAACTCCGACAAGCATAAGGTCATAAAACTGCTAGTAGATGTGCCCAGTCACTGTTTGATGGAGAACCGGGAGAAAACGAGGATAGTCATGAAGATAGAATGAATTATATGGGTCATGTTAGACTGCAGCTGGCCGAGCTCTTGCCCGTCTCGTAGCAGGCCCAACCGGACCTTCATCCGAGTCATCATCTAAAGAAATGGCGCTAGCGGCGGACAAGCCAGCCGCCGGCGGTTGAGGTCGCGAACACGTACTGGTAGCCGCTGTGCTGTTGACGCGGAGTGGAGAAGAACTTGATAGTATTTGATATGTTGTGCGTCGACTTCGGGCAACGGAGGGTCGAATGGGCTCCTCGTCGTCATCGTCATCGTCGTCATCATCGCCATCTTCGTCATCATCCTCAAGCTCCTCGTCCTCATTCTCAATCACATCCTCATCCTCATCTTCATCGCTCGTGCTGTCTTCGTCGCTGTCCAGCACCGTGTCGACGTCGTATATGTTGGAGTGCGCTGAGCTATATCGCGAGCCGGGCGACGAGTCAAGTGTGGTGTGCAACCGCGTCCCTCCATATTCAGAGTGACCAACTACGGTATCCCGGTCCGAGTCCGAATCATAATCCTCAGGTTGTTCCTCATCGTCGATGAACGAGTCCATATCCTCGTCCTCTTCATCATCCATTTCATCATCGTCGTCATCCTCATGGGTAGAACCGTGAGAATCGAAATCTGGATGTCCGTGGAAATGTTCGAAGAATGCACGGGCCATTCCACCTGGGACATTGCCTACTTCGGGAAGGCTCCGAAGCCGAAAGTCAAATGGAAGCCGCTGCAATCCGGGGTAGTTCTCTTCTGTCAAGTCATCATCATACCAATCGGCGGTGTCGGAGCCTGGCGCTTCACCAAAACCGTCCTCATCTATTTCTGCGTATGGGTCGTCCGTCATTTCTGAGTTCTCCTCTGAATCACTTCTGAAATCAGACATTGAGTCATCATTGCGGTATCCACAATTCAGGCAATCATCAGCCTCTAGTTCATGTGCACAGTATGGACAACGAACAACACCATCTTCAAGGTCGTAGATGGGCTGGGCAGGTCGCTGCCGTGTCTGATTAAATATACCCCGGAAAAGACCCCCCTCTTTCGGATCTTTATTTTTCTTATCCGCCTCTAGCCTTTCTGCTTCCTCGGTTTGATGGGCTATGTGCTGTTCCGTCGTCTCCCCTTTATCTAAGAGCTCTGTACGACTCGTAAATAACTGAACAACTGCACGAACCTGAGACTTATGGTTAGAACATAGCTGGATATAGCCAAACTCTAGAGAAGCTCACCAAATACGCTGGCGCAGGCTGTGATTTCACCGGAGCTCGACAATCAGGGCAGGTTTTATTGTTCTTCCCTTCGGCAAACCATGAGGTCAGACACTAGGCACGATGTTAGCGCATTCAACGCATTGCAGGAGAGGGTCAACAGACGCCATAGCAAAACGTGTGCCCGCAGGCAAGGGTAAAGGGCTCGTAGAGTGGTCGAATGCAGATGCCGCATTGTAAAAGGCTGCGGATCTCATCGACATGACCTTGCAGAGTGTTGAAGAGCTATTCATAATATCTCAGTCAGCGCAGTTCAATAAATGTTCAACTGAGTTACCCACCCCGGATGCATCCTGCGGCGTAGTAGCCTCTGTCCGATCAGAGTCCCTGCCCAAAGCAGCTGTCGGCGGGGTGTGCCTTGACATGTTTTTGCGAAGACTACTCGCACAAATGTGGGTCGGAAGTGAGAGTAGGCTCGGGACGGTGCCCTCACTGTCGTATAGGAGCTAGAAGTGTTCGTACGGAGCCAGCAACAAGGCGATCGAAGCAAGCTGGTTGTTCAGGTAATCCAGGGAACGACAGGCATAACGCGGGCGGATGAATCGCGGTTGAGCGATAAATGAGGGTCCCGGAACGCCGAATTCGATAAGCAGTCAGAGAAAGAAAATGGAGTAAAAAGGACCAAGCCAAGGAACTTTAAGCGCAGCGACTCGAGGAGTCTCAGAAGAGGTGATGCCAACCGACCAGCGGTCTGTGAGCATGACTTTTTTCTGGCGGGATTGATCGCAGCGCGCAGGAACCAAACCGATCAAACACGCGTGACAAAGCAATTTATCGCCACTGACTGACTGCTCTGGGTTCAGCGGTCCCTCGTTCTACCACTCCTAAGGTTCCTGATTCTCTCCCCTCCTTCTCCCCACTCTATATAAACGCTTGGATTCAGCCATCAATATATGAATTGGTTCAATGAGCTAACCATCTGTGCTATGGACCGTGAGTAGCTAACTACCCTATTGGGGCTATTATGGGCATCCAACGGTGTCGATTGGCTGTCAAACTCTCAGATTCGTGGGTGCCCCTCGCACCAGCAGGCAAAGAGTCCGTGTCAATTGCTGGCAGGATTCGACTCCTGATGTTGCTTTCGCTTACCGCGCGCTTTGCGTCGACCATGGCTATGATGTTAGCACAATTTTCGAAAACGAGCGAGTGTTTTAACAATAGGTCTTTGAGCCGGCGAATATTGCGCCATCTAATAACGATTGCACTGCTTCAGACCCGATCTTTCGTATTTCCCACCTATACCAGATATTCTATGCCTTGGACCAGCCTAAGCGGGCAGTCACCACCCCGGTTCTCAAAACTGAATTTAATTAGGACCTTTTCGCGGGACTTTACATACAAGCCCCTCCTGGCTACCAATTATTTACTTCACTGCTTCTTGGAAAATTACTTACTCTGGTGTATAGTTCCCCTGTCATTAAGCTGCCTCTTTGTTGGTAGATGTATCCTGAAAGGCTTTGACCTGTGGCGCGCAGATGGGGGTCGTAATGTTCTGCTCCGCGGCATTATCATCTGGACTAGGAAGGCCAATCTTTTGGTCTGAAGAGCCTTCGTCACACATATCGCAGCCCAGATTCAAGCAAACCCAGATGCACTTGCAAAGCAATTCTCAAGGCTTTTAACCAATCGCCAACGCTCCCTACGCAACAAAGGGAAACGTTGAATAAGCAAATTGTCAACCTCAGATCTCCCATATCTCTGGCCCAGCAGCAACCCAGGATCATGGTATACCGCGTGCACCAACAATGCAACCATCTTATCCATAAGCAAGATCCTGTTGCCTGCATGCATATGCCTTTTCTGAACCCAGTCATGCTACGGACGGCGACAGGGCATCTCCTATATCTCTCCCGTTTCAGAAAATTGACTCTCGTCTATCACGCCTGGAACCGCCTTCTCTTTCTTAATTATCTTTTTTTGTTTTTTGTTCATATGTTCCAAAACAAGAATTGGCCTGCTCTTGAATGAATCAATTCAGCTGGTGCGTGTTGAACGGTCGCCGAGTACGCTGCCCATCCTGCATCAGTTCATTGGCGTTGCCAGAAACGATCGTGACTAAAACGAAGTCACCATACTGCTCCTCTTAATCTCTCCCGACGCGCAAGAGCTCTGTGGCTATGTAACGTCTCTAAACTATCACGGCACATCTCTGTCATTGTGAGCGTGGATCAGCTTATGGTCATGTGTTGAGCCTTACCAAAGAGGCCGCGAGCTTTGACTTAATCTATCCCAGTGCCTCAGGTAAGTGCAAAATGCAGTTCAATGAGGATCTTACTCGGTCCGCCAATCATGAGTGCTGCTCATTCGCTTGCATCTACGTTATCTCTGAACTACCTCGAAAGATGCCTATGGAACAGATCTTGCTGCGGGTAACGAGCGCTATATTATCCATCTGCTGGAAGCTTAACGTATGCCTGTGACATGGTCCCCTTGACGACCCATGGAGAAGTTCGGCCTAGTATCTGTAATGAAAACTGACTTGAACGTTTTTTTAAGCTGCAATGCACCGCTTCACTTTAAATACTTAGATATTCGTGTATCAGAGTTTGTTTATCCTAACGTGGTAGACAATAGTTATAAAGTTCAAGTCTTCAGATACCTACCAGAACAATCCAACCCTTAATACTCCTCTGGAATATGAGTTGATATTCTCAGCAGCGAATATGTTGAGTGAAAATTAATATACTTGGTGGTCTCTGCGGACCTCCGTGCCAAGACTTCGATCTGTCTCTAGCCTTTTTTCCGTCCAACTGAGCGTACGGTATCTATTCAGTAGACACCCATCCTCCATCCACACAAAGGGCTTGTGCTGCTTTCTCGCGGCAAACATTGCCAACGCTGCTGTTATCTTGAGCTCTACTAGCGGCTCATATTTTATTCCTGTATACCGAACTCTACAGACATGGCCTCCCACCCAGAACAACAATCATCCTCTTCATCCGCCGACGTCTCTTCCAACTCCTGGGGGAAGGTGGAGCGAAAGTTCACTAAGTACGTTGCTCTTGAGCTGCATTAAGTTACTCCCAAACATTTAACTAGTAAATCTTGCCTGGGAAATTGTATTTCCGCGTCATGGCCAGGGCACCTCCATGTATACCAATTGCACCTACCTCATCATGATCTCGTCCTATCTAGCGTTGGACTGACTCTAATCGCTATATTCAGCAAATCTGCCAGCGAGTACTACGACCCTTGTCAGGATTTCGCCGACCGGAGTCTTAGATGCATGAAGCGCAACCCTGATGATAGAGATATGTGTCACGATTACTTCCAGTATGTATCTCCCTATGGTGTTCAAACCCTATCATTACATCGAGCTATCTGCTCTTCCTTGACAATATGGTTGTAAGCCATAGAACTGCGAAGGTTCAAGGTCTACACTGGGTCTAGTTCATTTGATCCTACTGACACCAAGATTTAGAGCATATCGCGATTGTAAGAAGCAGTGGGTGAGTACCAATGCCCATTTTGCCTTTGGAATCCGGGTGAATGGCAGGAGAATTCAATGTCGAATCTCCATTGTGAAGTTTATTACTCCCTTGGCTCTGCCCATATGAAGCTGACAAATCGACAGTTGACCCAGAAGAAGCTCGGCTCAGCCTCAACCGCCAAATAATGAAGCAAAGAAAGATTATACTCGTTTCATGATGCATATTGTGTTATCATGTCAAGTTCGGACTTGCTACACTAAGTTTATTTGGCTTTTCGAGCGCTATCTTGAGCTGTCAATATCTAGAGGATTCGCAGCACGGGCTTTCGGATGATTCAAAGTCGATAAAAACCGTCGACATCTCTCTCAAAATACGCCGCAATGGTCTCATTTCAGATTCGAGGGCCAGGCGACCAACTTCCTCCTTGGTGCTCGAACTTTGTCCTCGCAATCGGCTGGCTACATTGCACAATAAGCGTCTTTTCACGCCTCCCTAGACTCATTTCCATTTTCCTGTTACTGGATGTATATTCTTTCCTGTACAAAACTGGCCATGATGCTGATATGTGGGCTGTAAGTATTACAGTCTCTCATTCAGGATCCTCTTTGCTCACCATCAATTGTGATCTCGTGCACCGCATGGCGATCAGCATGTTGGAACCGAATCCTTGACTTACGGTGCCCCATGTGACTCGTGGTTGCTTGTATCTATGTAGTGTATTAACAGTTCGCTGAATAAATTTGTCAAGTTTCGAGCAAAATCACCGTGAATTCATCAATCGGGGCGTCAATTCGCAGTATGGTGTAGTCAGAAGCTTGCTTCTGGAACTCAGGACCGTGAGACAAAGTATGATCAGCCAAACCTTTCATGGAGAAAAAAAATTTACCTTAATCCTTAACTGCTGTTATATTCCATATCATTATGCACTCGACCTACCTGGGTATACCTTTTGTTCCTGGCATCACCGCCTTCCGCGAGTGGCTTCCCCGCCCACTTGAAGCTGCCAGTATGAAGAGAAATATTTCCCCCTCATCATCCTTCGATTACCTTCCCCGCACACCGTGTGCTGTGCTTGACCGCGCAGCATACGATCCTCTCTTACAGGATACTAGACCGCAACTCTCAACTGGCAGTCCCGAGCCCGTATATCGGTACTAGGAGTTTGAGCACCGTTCACAATGTCGACCAACGACGCCGTGTTCCAACGGCGAAACAAGCAGATTGAAGATGCCATTGACGGGCAGAATCTGAAGCAGGCACTGCAGCTGATTGAAAAGAGGATTAAGAAAGGAGAAGATACGTCATTTTTAAAGGTAGGCCTTCGACTGCCGTATGGAAACCGTCTTACCGCCTTCTATTACTTCCTCATGAGAATACTATTTTCCTTTTCCTTGCCTAATTTATGGTGTCCCAATATTGCTTACACAGTCTGATAGGCATGGAGGGCGCAAATCCTGTTCCATCACGCCGACGAAGCCCACCGCCAGCGGGGAATTGCAGAGACCCTCCAGCTGTGTAAAGTGGACCCAGCGGTGACCGACCTTGACACGCTGGAGATGCTGTATGAGACGTTGAAGAAGATCGGTGGACATGAGGAGACTATGAGAAGTATCTGGGAGAGGGCTGCGAAAGCCAAACCGCAGCTTCGGGACATACAGACGAGGTGGTTCGACTACGCTTTCGAAGGTGACGACTGGAAGTCGGCGCAGAAGGTACGCGTGCCTTGTTCTTGCATATCCCGGTGCTTGGAAAGATCTTGAAGACTAAAGGATCCGGATTCAACAGGCTGCTATGTCTCTGCAAAATAACTTCCCAAAGAAGCGAAAGTATTATATCTGGGCCATTTTCCTCTGTTATCTTCTTGCGGTCGACGAAGCCAGCTCCGAAACAGACCGAAAACTCTTTGGGACCCTTGCTTATCGCATGATATCGAAGGCCGCTGAAAGCGTCCCGTCAGATCCGGTATGTTATGCCCATTCAGTACTCCTTCCGTCGCCCTCAACCCTACTTTTCGTGATTGTGCTCGAGCCAGGATGGTAATATTTTTGCTCAACAATATAGAAGGAATTACTGAGCCCTCCTAGAGCTATCCAATCAGCCGAGGAGCTATTGCTACTTGTTAAGATCTTCGAATCTCAAGGGCGACATGCCGAAATCATCAAGATCTTAGATAGTGACAACCTTGGCATTAACTCAAGGATTATTCAAAACGATTGGTCTTTCGTTGGCGTCAAGCTCTCCAACTTGGAAAAGGCTGAGATGTGGACTGAAGGCTTGTTATATGCTAAGGAGCTTCTTGCTATCCCATCCAGTGAGGAAGAGAGAAAAGCTATACAGGAGCGTGACGACTGGGCTGTCTGGCATTTACTTGTCACTGCTACCCAGAAGATCGACACCGCGGAGTAAGTCTTTTATAACGATAAATATGATCGATAGTAACCGCTGGTCTCTAGGACGACATCCGAGACGCAAGACTTCATAACGAAGTTTATCACCGCCCAACCCAAGTCCAGAAACGCGCAATTGGCACGCTTAGACTTGGTATTTTCCGGCTTCCAGTCGGGAGCGCTGAAGCAGGAAGACTTGCTGTTAGGTTGCCAGGCTTATTTTGACCACGCCAAAAACAAGCTTTACTGTTTTGGCGATCTTTTGGGTTATTTACCCTCCTTAGGTAAAGATTCTATCAAAAAGTTTGTGGAATATGCGTCAGAGAATTCTGTAAAAACTGAGGTATGTGGCTTGCAGTTGACAGCTAGTATTCTACTAACCGCCATCTAAGGTAACGGGCCCATTCAGAGGGGTTGCAGTAATCAACGCCCTGAAATTGGAATACTGCTTCCTATTGTCGTCAAATGCGTCGGACGTGTCTAGAGAGGAAGTGGAAGACTTTGTTTCGCGCTGTTTGAAAGAGTATCGCAAGGTCGAACGTCCTGACCGAGGTTCAGCGCCGTCAACTATTGAAAGCCAGCCGAGTGATGATCTTTGCGTCCTCGCAGCTATGGGCTTACTTCGTTTCAGCGGTAATTGGATTTCGAGCAAGCAGGAAGAAATTCCTGATATTATGCTCATCCGCGCCGCTGCAATTCTGGAGCGTTTGATCATCGATTCTCCGCATAACTACCAAGCATTGCTCCTTCTAGTGCGGCTTTACCTCCGCTTGGGTGCAGGATCTCTCGCACTGAAAACGTTCAGCAAGCTCTCGGTCAAGCAGATGCAGTTCGAGACAGTCGCCCATAATCTCTTTACGCGTCTTGCGACTATTCATCCTCACTCGGCACCGCCCATCGATGGTGCAGAATACAAGGACTTCAATCCCCAGTCAGCCTTTGTGCAGGCTATGATATTCTACCTTAGTGCAAACGCCACGTCGACCAGACATCGCTCAAATGGGTTGGAGTACGGCAGCTATGTGAACGTCGAGGGGACCATCGAGCTTCAAAGGCGACTTAAGCAAAGCATCTGCCGCAGGATGTGGGCGCTGGAAGTGAAACGGGTACAGAGACTGACGGGTGGGGAGCCTGTTGGACGTTATGATGAGATGGGTTTGTGTTATCACCCGGCGTTGAGAGCTATCTGCTAATTCATCCTATAGCGAGAGACACTTCGCCATTTGTTGATCAGCGTACGTTTGATGCATTCATGAACTGCGAAGTGCCTGGTCAACCTACTTTCGAGCAGCTGATGCGCGTAGGCCCTCTGCCTCAGGTACTGTGCTTCCTATGTCCGTGATGTATATGACTAGGAACTAATGAATGCAGAAACACTGGGTTACATCAGCACAAATGACCGATATACTCTGGGGACTCCTTAAAGACTTGGCAGCCCAGAAGCCGATCTTAGCAACGCCGGAGATTCCTGAGATTGATAGCCTCGTAGGAGCTAGCGCGGAGTCTGAAATGACTTCTTCAGAGATCGAGTGCATAAGAACTAACCTGAGTCTACTAATATTGGCTGTTTATATCAGTGGATCAAAATCTGTTACATCTGAGCAAGTCAACGAGAGTCTTGGTCATCTGGAGGAATGGTTGAACTCCAAATTAGAAGCTTTGGCCACGGACGGGAACAGCGTCTCCCCGATTATGTCACAAACATCCATTTTCTTACAGTCGGATGCTCCATACGCCCCGACATGGCGGTTCTTCCACGGTATTTTCAGCATACTTGAGTCTGTGAAGGCGTTGGTGTCTTTGTGCTCCACCGCATCGAGAAAGGGCTCAAAGGGCGCCAAGTTACCCAAGGATCGAGTCGAAAGCTTATTGGATCTGGGGCGCAAGGTACACCAGGGCGTCCATGTGAACACCCGCGCCCTCAAGAAACGGTTGTCTGAGCCAGGGAAGCTTGGCTCATTGATGGATCTGGTTGTTGCTGGCAAGGGCATTGGTGAAGATGGCGACCAGCTTCGCGGTGAGCTCGAGAAAATGCTTGATACATCGTCCTTGGAACTCTTCTGTGGCGAGTTGATGGAGAGTTGGGATGAGGCGCTTGGCGGAATATTGGCTGTGAGGATGTGATCTAATGGTATATAGATATCTACTATTTTAGCAATATTTGAATATAGAGATGTCCTCGGTTGATCTCTTGCAGGTTTGCTAAAATTATCCAGGTTCTTCGCAGAACGCATGCCACACCATCAGTTCCTTCGTTAACTTGGTTCCTTTTTTTTTTCTTGGATACCTGTCCTAGCCCGCTGCATCGGATCTAAGCACAACGACGACGCGATAACCAATTGTACAACGAAAAAATGTTTGTGTCCCACCTAGTACTGAAGTCACACTTCTCACGAGAGTGGGAGGCCATGACTCTGAGCACTGAAGGGAATGCTGATCCGTTGCAGGCAAGGGATCTCCGCGAACCCAATAACGACTGGTTTTGGGTTGATTGCCGTTGATGCTTGAGGTGTCTCTCAGTTTTTCCGCTTCTTGCTCTCCATAGCGCATCCACTGCGGGAAAGTGACCATTCGAGCCGGTCTTTTGTTTCGACCTGGACGACCTGGAAGGGGAAGAGAAGGGTTACACTGCATTGAGTGAACCCTTCACTGCCAAATCAGCACGGGAGGCCGCCATCCTTTCTAGTGGCTATGGGGAGATGCCTTCCCGTGTGTTGCTTCCCGAGTTACATCTCCTGCTCTGGTTACTGTCTTCCCGTTGCCCCCCTCTGACACTGAGATTATAGGCAGAGCAGAGCCTCTTAATATGAGCCATCGTCAGATCCGTTCGACTCGTGCCCGTCTGGCGTAATATACTTGGAGCTGCTCTTGTTGAATCATATGGATTAATCTGGACAATCCCGAGCACCGCTTCTCCTGTCGCCGACTTTCAGCATGTTTGGCGCCGAGTTGGTTGTGCGCGAGACCGGCGGTCAATCCACAGACCAGCCATATAACTACCGAGACTCGGCTCGGATGTGGGATACAGTCACCCAGTCAGTGTGCCTTAGTGCAAGCACGATCTGCATAGGGATGCGAATGTACACGAAGTTTCAGGTCTTGAAAGCGCCAGGATGGGAAGACTGTAAGTATCTCTGAGACTCAGATTTCTATGGAGAGTGACTAAAATCCCCAGTCAGCTGTTTTCTAGCTTGGGTATAACGCCTGCGGGCTTTCTTCTCCAGGCACCGCTCAAGCTAACCGGGGCCCTGTAGCTCGGATTGATAGCATATGCCGTGATCACAATTGAAGCGGACAAACATGGCAACGGGGCCCATCAGGAAACAGTGGCGCCGTCGGACTTACGGCAGTACGCAAAAGTAAGATTGACTCCTTGCCCGGTGGGTGGCATCATATGTTGACAGTGCGGCATGTGTAGCTGGCCAACGCTTCACAAATCCTTTATGCGCCTTTGATCTTCGTCACAAAACTGTCCATTTTCCTTCTTTATCTGCGCGTCTTTGCGTCAGCCCAGCGAGGCATGACATATCTATCCATTCACTTGCTGATCTGGTTCAATCTAGCCTTCTACTTGGCCAACTTTTTCTTGAAGATTTTTCAATGTATTCCGCGTGCTAAAATTTGGGACTCGAATACTTCAGGTCATTGTATCAATATTAACATACCGATTCTCGTGACGGCGGCTATCAATGTGGTGTCTGATCTTCTGATGCTATGTTTACCCATTATTTGCGTTTGGCGACTGCAGATGTCGATTAGGAGGAAGCTAGGTATTTCTGCTATATTTGCTGCTGGTATCTTGTAAGTCTCATCAACTTGGCGCATTGCTTGATGTCAGAAGCCGGCGGCATTCTAACTTCAATATTTAGTGGATGCTTTGCAAGTATTATGCGCCTTGAGGTCAGCGTCAGGGACAGGAACACTAGGGACCCAACATACGACTGGTACAGTGAGTTTTTGTGGACGTAAGCTCACCATCCCAAGACTTCATTCAAAACTTCCAAGACTAAATGCTACCAGCACAGCCGAGATCACCTGCGGGATCCTCGCGAGCTGCCTCCCCGCGCTGCCAACGTTTTTCCGCCACTTCTTCGGCAAAGCCAGAACGATGCTTTCTAGAAGTCGTACAAGAGGATCCTCGAATCGTAGTCAAGATCGGTCTCTGGAGAAAGCAACAGAGCTCTATACTCTAACATATCCACGCGGCCAGAAACATCACGTAATTACTGGTAACCGATTGATCGATCAAGACCGGGAACCGGACGATGACAGGACTCAGATTTTTAGTGGGCCGAGCTATGCGGTGACCGAGGCTAGAGTGGAAGGGCGAACTCCTCTAACCCAAGGGGCCTATCATGGAAATGATACGGAGTTGAATGGAGAGGATGGCGGTGGCCATTGTAGGGGAATATTAAAAGTCGTTGAGGTAGATGTGGAATCGGGCCCGGGACATTCAACAGTCAAATGCCGCAGTGATAACTGGTAGCAGTGTCGATGTTCTCATCCAATAGTTAGACCATGAACCCTAATCCTTCCCCAGGTATACGTTCCTGTAAGTCGTAGATACTATATTATGCTTCGTTGTATGCCTAATATCTAAGGCCGAAAGCCCGCTGATGTCCATTGAACTCTTGGCACTAGCCCTAGCCCTAAGTAGCCCTCGCTACGCAAAGGCGGTAGACCCACCCGCGGAACCCAGAAACACTGGAGGAACTTTGCGTGCCTCGACAACTTCAGCCAACAACCTCCTCGTCGCCAACCAGTCGTCTCACCGATAACCACCGTCGCGATGGCTCAAGAACGTTCCGGTATTGCGGTTGGTCTCAACAAGGGCCACGTATGTATCCTGTTTTCCTTTATCTGATGTCCTACAAATGGTGGATGGATTTTCGATGGATGAATGGACGAATGGGATGGAGCTTCCGATGTCGAGTCTGGTCGAATCGAGCGATACGAGCAGAAAAGCGATCGATATTACGTACGATTCGGTTCAGATTATGTGGAGTGTACGATGGGATTGAGTTGAAATAAATCAGAGATTGCGGGCGACGAAGAAAACGAGACAAATTTCACGCTCGTTTACGGTAGTCAACAGGGGGCTGGCAGGGAGAATATAGTGTCAAGAATGTTCTCGGAAGTGCTCGTATATGCGTCAGCCTACGCCTACGTTCGACTCTCGATTTATTTCGATTCGACACGGGAACTCCGGAACATACGACTACCATCCATCCAACAATCCATCCATCTCATTTCTCCAATTTCTGCGATATTTAGGGGTCCCTGAACTAACGGGTCGTATTTGCTATAGAAAACCACCCCCCTCAACACCCCTAAGACCCGCATCAGCCGCTCCAAGGGCAAGGCCTCCCGCCGCACCGCTTTCGTTCGCGACATCGCCCGTGAGGTCGTCGGTCTCGCTCCTTATGAGCGCCGTGTCATTGAACTTCTGAGGAACGCTCAGGACAAGCGCGCCAGGAAGCTCGCCAAGAAGAGGGTATGTCTGCGTCTTTCGCTTGTTATCCATGGCAACGGATGGGTTGTACTCAGCAACAGCTCGATCACTCAACTTGGTTTTGTCTTGATGAATCAGCCGAGTCCCGATCTCGCTCGCTGAACGCATCCAACTCGCCAATACCCTATTTTGCTAAGAAAACAAGCTAACCAATATCTTCCTAATAGCTCGGTACCTTCACCCGCGGCAAGAGAAAGGTCGAGGACATGCAGCGCGTCATCGCTGAGTCCCGCCGTGTCGGTGCTCACTAAATTTGGACTTTATCATCTTATTCCCGTTTTCTTCTACCTACTGTCTATGTCTCACCCAAATTAGCCGAGAACGAGATGAATGAAAACCAAGTTTCAAAAAAGCACCAAAACGTGGCCTCTTTTTTCTTTTCCTCTCTGTTATTTGTGTTTTCGTCCTTGCGCTGAGTCGAGGATGATGTGGTAGTCCGATGTGATGTGATACGCTTTTCGGTTATATACCTGCCCTTCTAATGACATATTGAGCCGGTATCCTGGGTGGCAGGAGAAGTGGCAGGCAAAATCGTAGGTTGTGGAACATTTGATTCATAAAGAATCAGGTAGCCCTAACGGAGACTTTGGCCTTCTGGCCATGGCCATTTTTGCCTCAATTAGCACATTAGATAGGTCTATCGACGTAGCTGGCCTGCACACAGTGCCAAGTTTCTATCCTCATGGAATAGTCGGAACCAGCATGTACAGAGTAAGGTCTGTCTCTCTTTACAGGGAGAGACACAAGAGCTCCCTTCCTCTCTTCGATTATATCTGCAACAAACCAGTCTTTTCTCTTTCCCGTTTTTCGGCCATGCGCAATTCTTTATCCCTTTCCGCTACTAGAGTCCGAAGTTCCAGCTTGTCACTGGATTGTGTACTGGTCTTAGGTTTACCTACGTAATGCAGGTTACTCGGTGACCATACAACTCGAGTGAACTGAGTGGATGAATGTCAAGCACCGATGTACAGCACCTGATATATATCATTCATTTTAATTTCCAAGGTAGAACACGGTCCTTTGTACCTATTCTGCTGCGAAATATGTAAGAGTCGGTTTGTTATTGATATAATTTGTAAGATATACTTTCCCGTAGATTTCACCACTGACATGCGCTTGAGCGGACTCGATGAGCTAAACATACCGATGGTCCAGGCGCTCGCATAAAGGACCGACCAGTCTTTCCCCGGACACTTGTCTTCTCGTTCAACGGCACGACAGAATGTCAGTATCATTGTTTTTCTCTTATTAAGATGGTCAATACCGACATGGCTCAAAACCTGCCTACTTCGACACCCGTGTCATGGCTCCACTCCATGCTTTCAATGGTTGAATGCTCCGAACTGCGGGTGCTTGGAAATCTTAGGAAAAGCGTAGTCTGGCGCGCGTGAAAAAGAAGGATACTCTACTGTGACATGACAGTCCATAACATAGACTCGAATGGGAAGGCTAAAGATACGGAAAAGCACGTGAGCAGTTTTGGAAGGGGGATGCCGTCCCCCGCATTTCCCCGCATCTATTATCCATCGATCACTAAAGTCTTCAGGCGCTTCAATTGACGTACATATGTGGTTGTTTTCACGTTTACGGAATATCAGGAGACAATATGAAGCCGTCATCACAGTTTCTATACTCTTATCAATGTGTATCGTCATATAAGCTTCTCGTGAAACCTCGCCCACGATCCCAGAGGCGTATGGCTTAAGGGCATTCTCCAAGGAAGAAATTTGCGACTAACACCCTAGTGTTCATTTCTAGATAGGAATCGGACATATCTGAAGGGCAATTTTGTCCATGTTTATTCCTGGGACTGTGGTTATTTCTTGAAGCCAGGCAAAGGTTTGCGCAGCCCCTTCAGAGCCGAGACTCATGAATTTCCACCGTTAGTACGGCTAGGGTAGCTTATTTCGTGACGTGAACGGATAATAAATCTCGCACTTATTTAGAAGTGCTAACGGACCAAAGGACCATTCACAAACAACGGTGATCCACGAAACACCTTGGCTGGTGACAAGGCCGGAGATCTGCGGTAGCTGGCGGTTCGTAGTCATAACTACATTCATGCGCGGACTGACCCAAAAGTACAAGCTGGTCGCCGACAATGTGGAGACATGGATATATGCGCTTATGTATAATAGTAAGACGCGGACGCCCGGCCTTGATCACGATAACGAAAGGGAAGCTCATTACCTTCTAACTCCGCAGACCGAATCCTCATTTTGTGCACGTAGAATCATCCCAGTATGACGGCGCCGAGGATATAGAGAGGAATAAAAAGA